>CAUDMG010001597.1:1717500-2330000 GCA_958450375.1 Homarus gammarus | reverse complement strand
TCCTGCCTCCTCCTCCCTCCCCTCCCCCCCCCTCTGCCACCCCTCCTCCCCTCCTCCCACCCCCTCTCCCCTCCTCCACCCCTCCTCCCCCCCCTCACCCCTCCCTCCCCCTCCTGCCACCCCTCCTCCCCTCCCTCCCCCTCCTGCCACCCCTCCTCCCCTCCCTCACCCCTCTCTCCCCCTCCTGCCACCCCTCCTCCCTTCCCTCACCCCTCCCTCCCCCTCTTGCCACCCCTCCCTCCCCCTCTTGCCACCCCTCACTCCCCCTCCTGCCACCACTCCTCACCTCCCTCACCACTCTCTCCCCCTCCTGCCACCCCTCCTCCCTTCCCTCACCCCTCCCTCCCCTCCCACCCCTCCTCCCCCTCTTGCCACCCTCACTCCCCCTCCCCCACCACCTCCTCCTCCCCTCCCTCCCCCTCCCCCCCCTCTTGCCACCCCTCACTCCCCTCCTGCCCCCCCTCCCCTCCCTCACCCCTCTCTCCCCCTCCTGCCACCCTCCTCCCTTCCCTCACCCCTCCCTCCCCCTCTTGCCACCCCTCCCTCCCCCTCTTGCCACCCCTCACTCCCCCTCCTGCCACCCCTCCTCCCTTCCCTCACCCCTCCCTCACCACCCTTTCCCTCTCGATATAATTAAGGCGGTCACCTTATTGTTACTCCAGTCATCGTCCTGTGTGTGTGTCTGTGTGTGTGCGTGTATGTGTATGTGTGTGTGCGTGTGTGCGCGCGCGCGAGTGTGTGTGTCTGTCTGTGTATGTGTGTGTCTGTCTGTGTCTGTCTGTCTGTCTGTCTGTGTGTGTGTGCGTGTGTGTGGCTGTGTCTGTGTATGTATGTGTGTGTGTCTGTGTATGTATGTGTGTGTGTGTGTGTGTGTGTGTGTGCAAATCGTCGTGGTCATCGCCTCTGGTGGTGTGTCTCAACGAGCGGCCAGTCCTCCCCCCCCCCCTCAAATACCTCACCTCTCACTTCTCTCACCTCTCACTTCTCTCACCTCTCACTTCTCTCACTTCTCTCCTCTCACCTCTCACTTCTCTCCTCTCACTTCTCTCACACCTCTCCCTTCTCTCACCTCTCACTTCTCTCACCTCTCACACCTCTCACAATGACAACAGAATCACTCCCCAAATAACTACTCCATTAACTAGAGCACCTGGAGCGAATTCACGCATCACCTGAGTCACAGTACAGGTAATCATTTATCTATCTACCTATCTATCTATCTATCTATCTATCTATCTATCTATCGGGCAAATATACTGTACTGTAGGTGTATGTTTATTTCTTGATTGCTTGTGAAGTGTGTGTGTGTGTGTGTGTGTGTGTGTGTCCCCTCAGGTGTTATGTGACATTCATTCAGGTAAACTAATACACTTGTTGTCGTTGTTGTTATTTTTGTTTGAGAATGTTATGTCGTCTCTCTCTCTCTCTCTCTCTCTCTCTCTCTCTCTCTCTCTCTCTCTCTCTCTCTCTCTCTCTCTCTCTCATTCATTAATCCCTCCTTCCAAAAAAATGACAAGACAGACATACAGACAGACAAAGACATACAGACAGACAAAGGCATACAGACAGACAAAGGCATACAGACAGACAAAGGCATACAGACAGACAAAGACATACAAGTAGACAGAGAGGTATATAGAAAGATAAATAAAAAATAATAAATAAAATAAATAAATAAGAAATACGAAGGTTATGAATGAAAAAAAATAAACCAAGGTCTTTAGAGTGATGTTAAAAAGCTGTGGAAGTTGTGGGTAGTTGGTGTTGAAAAGTTGTGAATGTTGTTAGAAGTTGGTGATTGAAGGTGATTGATTTGGTTATTGAGCGAAGGGGGGTGAGGGGGGGGGGGTCAATGGTGCTGTGGAGACTGACTTGAGATAGTGAGAGAGAGAGATAGGGGATTGAGAGAGAGATAATGTGAGATAGTTAGAGTGAGAGATAGGGGATTGAGAGAGAGATAATGTGAGATAGTTAGAGTGAGAGATAGGGGATTGAGAGAGGGATAATGTGAGATAGTTAGAGTGAGAGATAATGTGAGATAGTTAGAGTGAGAGATAGGGGATTGAGAGAGAGATAATGTGAGATAGTTAGAGTGAGAGATAGGGGATTGAGAGAGAGATAATGTGAGATAGATAGAGTGAGAGATAGAGGATTGAGAGAGAGATAATGTGAGATAGTGAGAGGTAAAGTGTTGAAGCTGCCTTGAGATTGAGTGAGAGATAATGAGAGAGAAGGAAAGAGAATTAAGGTGAGGTTGGCACAGGTAATACTAGTCAAATTACCTTAAGTGTACGCAGGTATATTTACAGGTAATACTAGTCAAGTTACCTTAAGTGTACACAGGTATATTTACAGGTGTTATTGCAGTCAAATTCTCGAAGTGTACAGAAAAATATATATTCATGCGTGACAATATAGTTTCTCGTTTGGTACCACTCTGGGTGTAGCCTTTGGGCCGAGGTATACAGTATACCAAGAACACGGAGGAGGAGAAGGAGGAGTAGGTGGAGGAGAAGGAGGAGAAGTAGGAAGAGGAGGAGTAGGTGGAGGAGAAGGAGGAGGAGGAGGAGGAGGAGAAGGAGGGGGGAAAGAGTCAAGGCGCACTGAGCTCTGTATACACACCCTGGGTGGAAGAAAACGGTATCGGGAAATGACCAAGAATGCTGGAAATGACTATGAATGCGGGAAATGACTAACTGCGGGAAATGACTATGAATGCGGGAAATGACTAACTGCGGGAAATGACTATGCATGCGGGAAATGACTAAGACTATGGCGCATATTTCTAAAGATTATGATTCCATTTACATCAACAACGTCAAATAATTCTCCTTGTTTTTCAAATGACGATTATTTTTAACTAGTTGTATACGGTTTTTAGTCTTATCTGCAACACGTATATATAAAATGTTGTCCTATGAAAAAAAAAAATATGATTTGGTGATCCAACTTAAATAAACTTGTTGAGCAAAAAGTTTAACACAACAAAAGGTTCAACAGTAAATTTAAGACAAGCAACCAACCACACACACACACACACGTATAAGGATCGACTGCAGGATTTTCATTGGTAACTGTTAATAGTGTCAGGTGAGGGAGGGTCTATAGTACACATCACAAGAGAGACTCAAGTGCACAGTACATCAATGAGGATTTCAAGCATCAATTTCTAGATCTTTATAACTTCTAAAATCATCAAACAGTAAGACATAATATTTCTCACTGTGGCAGCAATACTTTGAAGACATGTATTAAAAGTCTTCAGCCCAGGTATTAAAAGTCTTCAGTCCAGGTATCCACTCGCTGCCAAAACACACGGGACAAGCTTAAATAATTCTTACATCCCTTCTAAAATGCCTTTCCTTTCCCATTCATTCCATATCATTTCACAGAATCCCCAAACTCATCCTGCCAGTATTCGTTCTGTTTCCTCTCATCACTGGTTTGTTGGTTCACGGTGATAATAATCTACTCTAGGTGAGACATACCTGTGTTGTGGTTAATGAGAGGTGTTTATCATCATCCCCAGGTGTGTAAAGGTGTGGAACTATTATCTTGTGGTTGGAATATATCTATAATACACTTTCCTCGTCTTCTCATTATAAATAAACTAATAACTTAACCTAATCTAACCTAATATATTACTGTGTGAGGAAAGGTTGACTTCGGATACTTCATCTCGTTTGCCATTCATCCTCAGTCGGTTAAATTCCTGTGTAATGTTTGAACTTTTCCCACACTTGCTTTTCCACGTCAGTACAGGTATGTCATGATTTGGTCTCGGATAAAGGCGTGGTGGTGCTTCGTTATCATGTGAATCTGCATTTGAAGCTGACGGGAAAAAGTCAGAGGAACAATCATGGGAATTTCATGGCACGTTCCACCATGACTAATATTGTAAACTTTTCCCGTGTCTTCTTCACTCACCACGCATGCGCTAGTTCGTTGCTTGAATCCCTTTGTCTAATTTCGACTTTGGATTCCCAGGGATATGATTACACCTCAAAAATGGGGATAAACGTCGACCTACCCCTTGAAATCAAACACATTTTCGTTTTTTATATTTATTTTTGGTCTATGAATACATACATCTGCAGCAACAGCCTAAAAGTTAACAGTAATACACAAACCTTTCGTAAACCTCTACGATATTCAGATGAGAAGGAGGTAAAGTAGTGGACATAATGATACGTATTATCTCATTCTGGTTATCACGAAGAGAGTAAAAACCTGCCCGAGAATACAGCGTGAGAGTCAGTTAGTCAGTCAGAAGAGAGATGGTATTGTGCTGTTTCTCCCCAGTCTAATGGCATATTATTATTATTATTATTATTATTATTATTATTATTATTATTATTATTATTATTATTAACTGGTCCCGTTACCCCCTAAAACATGCTACAGCCAACATTACGAGGTAAATAATCACTATTTACGGCTTAACACTAATTAATATATGAAAGCCACTTATTTATGATTAATATAGAAGAGAATAAACGTGAAAGACTCTGATAAATGATGATGACTTAACGGTAACACACTCTCCTGGATGTATACAGTAGTCATAATATTCGTTTTGAATTATGTTGGTCTTTGTTCACGTCAGGTTAATATTTTGATCCTGAAAGATTTATCTCCGAATATTGGAACCTGATTTCAATGGGAACGAGTTGATGTACATTGTATCAGTGGATAAAAAAAAATCCATCTGTCGGGTTCCTAGTATCTTTGATGTTATTTCAGGGTATGACTATTTTTTTTTATTAACTCTAAAATAACTTCCTATTAACTTTCATATGTAAATTCAGTGTTTACATACATGAACAATATACACTTATTATCGTGGTGTTTTTGTATTGGATATAAACTCGACTTTTGTTCATACATCTGGCAGTGGTGTTGATCTCCGCCGCCAACTAGAGAGGGACGCCGCCATTGGTGCCTGAATAGCCGTTGTCGTACCGCAAACATTGTTGACAAAATTCAATTCAACTTTTTGGTCTTGTTGAAAACTCTATTGATATAATGTTGAAAGTTACTCCCTTGTGATGCTTTGTTGAGGAGAAGTAAAGAGTTTATGTGCACCTGAGTGAGTTTGTGCAGAGTTTTGGTCCTGTATAAACAATGAACAGTTAAGATTTTATATATAAGGATAACTTTAACAAACAAAGTTATCGTACACAGTTAGTTTAACAAATTTATTGGCAGAGCTCGTAGTACAGTTTGCCTATTCTGAGTAATTCAGTCAGGTCTTGACACTGAGGGTGGTATCACCTCTCACTGCCACGCAGGACAGAGGTTCATACAGCTATAAATGTATAGAGGTCAGATTCATAAGGTTACTGTCACTGTTTACTGCCATGCAGGACAGAGGTTCGTACACAAAGAGATGCATCATATTCATTGACAGTACATATATATATGTACACAAAGAAGGAAATACATCATATTCATTAGCAGCATATATAGGTCAGTGGATCACATACATTGGAGTCACATTCTAATTGAAGACTAATTAGTGTGGGCTAGCAAATTTGGGATAAACAGCAAGAATGTCCTCAAGCACACCTGATTCAATGAAGTAATTACATAGTTCAAGATACAACAAGTCAGGTGGCCTGAAGTCTTTGACAGTGTCACATTCAATAATATAGTGTTCAAGTGTATGCTTTAAAGGTTTATCACAAAGTTTACATGCTGAGTGTTCCGGTATGGGTACAGCGTTACTAACCTGCCAGATGTGTCTGTATCCTAGCCTAATTTTGGCCACGACTACATCACATTGTCTGGTTCTGTCCTTATGCTGGCCATACCGGTACCTCTTGTTACAAAATTTGTCATATTTACTAATGCACTTGGTCAAATCCTTACCACTCACGTAACGATAATTATGGTGACACTACTATACATACGTGTGACTTATACTGCCTGTTTGTCTGCCTTCTAGGATGTCTGTCTTTCTTCCTATCCGGTCTGGTGATACACGGGTGTCTGATAATAGGGTGTCGCTTATTCCTGGGTCCCAAGGAAAGTTGCCTGTAAAAAAATCACAGTTTGGGTTAGGTTAGGTTAGGTTAGGTGAATTTTTTCCTGTGACTCTTTTCTTAGATTTTGTTTTAGTATTACGGCCCAGGACCACTGACCTAGGACCGTAAGGGTACATGAACCAGCGCTCGTTAATGGTAATGAGCGCAGTGTCTGTAATCAACGCTGTGAATTGAACACGCTCGACCCGTGAATCCCTGTGAGTCTTACTGAAACCACAGTAAATGAAACAACCTTTGGACACTAAACTAACAAACGAACTATGGTTTCGTCTCTATCCTCCCCCCAGTGGCACCGGGTCACTGCCCTTGGGCCTCGGCTACCCTCGTTGTTCAGTCTACCAGTTGACACCTAACAATGGTGACAAGACTGTGCTAATCCCAAGAGCTACAAGGATTAGAAAAAAATACCACCTCTATGTACCCGACAGACACGGGAGGCTCGAGGCATCCATTACTATCCTCAACGGCATAAATCTACCAACTCCCTCAAAAAAATGGTAGTGTTATTTAGTTTTTTCACTGACGGATTTTTTTTTTCCGAGCGTAAAATTACACGAGTTTGAGAGAAGCGGCTCACTCAAACGCCCCATCCTGAAAAGATTGGCCAAGAAAGAGAGGGAAAAAGAGTGGATAGTAGAGAAAAATGATTATTGAATCCTGTGGTGTGTTGGATGGCTGCTAACTTGGGCTTTGAGCCTCTGTTAAGTCAGGGCTGGGAGAGGGTGTGTGTGTGGGTTTTAGAGGTGAATTCCCCTTTTTCGTGGTTGTTGGGGTGGAAAGAGGAGTTTTGTTTTTTACTGTTAAGGAAAGGTTTTGTTTATTTGTTGTTTCTTTATTATATCTTACATAATGGTTAATAAGGATGAAGTCCCCCAAAACCATTTTCTGTTTCTTTCTTATTTGTGAGTCTTTAGTATTACATAAAATTAATGTTTTGTACAGTGACTCGTATCAAAGCCTCGAACACAAGCGGTAATCCTCCACTTAAACACTGGAGCTGATTAAGTTGTGTTATACTCACTACAAACCTGTTGTTGACATACTGAACATGACCAATGGGCCTTGTTTCCTTACCTACATGTTTTGTTCCGCCGTTTTTGATTAGTCGGATGTAAAATTGCCGTGTTTCCATACCTAGCTGTCTTGTTCCACCGTTTCTGATTGGTTGGATGGAAAATTTACTTTGTTTCCCCAACGTTGATTAGTCGGGGAGGATAATATGCTATGTTCCTCATCCTTGATTGACTTACCGAGTAGCTCCCTTCCTCCCTCCCTTACCCCCCTACTCCCTCCAACCCCCCTTCCCCTCCCTCCCATCCTCAGTTAATAATACCTTCTCAATTATTAGGTAAAGAAATAAAAAAAGAGGCTTAAAATTGGCTTAAATAACGCTCCTCAAATCGTCTTATTGAACGATGGAAGTTATTAGGTGGGAGAGGGGGGGGGGGGAGGGAAAAGAGGAAGAGAGAGGAAATGGATGAGGGAGAATAAGGAAAGAGAGAATAAGAGGAGGAGGATGAGATGAAAGAGGAAGAAAGAAGAGACAGATGAGGGAGAATAAGGAAGGAGGTACAAGAGGAAGAGAGAGGAGACAGATGAGGGAGAATAAGGAAAGAGGTAGAAGATGAGGAAGAGGAAGAGGGAGAAGATCAGATGGAATAAGGAAGGTGGTGGAAAAAGAGGAGGAGGAGAATGGAGAAGGTGTAGGAAGGCAAAATGTAAATAGGAACTAGCAATGTAAATAAAGCTAGAAACGTAAATAACAACTAGAAGCATAAATAGGAACTAGAAATATAAATAGGAACTAGCAATGTAAATAAAGCTAGAAACGTAAATAACAACTAGAAGCATAAATAGGAACTAGAAATATAAATAGGAACTAGCAATGTAAATAAAGCTAGAAACGTAAATAACAACTAGAAGCATAAATAGGAACTAGGAATATAAATAGGAACTAGCAATGTAAATAAAGCTAGAAACGTAAATAACAACTAGAAGCATAAATAGGAACTAGAAATATAAATAGGAACTAGCAATGTAAATAAAGCTAGAAACGTAAATAACAACAAGAAGCATAAATAGGAACTAGGAATATAAATAGGAACTAGCAATGTAAATAAAGCTAGAAACGTAAATAACAACTAGAAGCATAAATAGGAACTAGAAATATAAATAGGAACTAGCAATGTAAATAAAGCTAGAAACGTAAATAACAACTAGAAGCATAAATAGGAACTAGAAATATAAATAGGAACTACCAAAATAATGAAGGAAAAGCAATGGTTCTCCGGCATTCCTTAACTAAGATAATATATTTCACTGGCGTCTGCATAATGGCCGAATAATATCATAGGTAATGGGTTCTATTTACTCCGTGTGTTTGGAATAGGTGGATCATTATTAAAATGGATTAGGTCATGGTTAACTGGTAGGAAACAAAGAGTCAGCATAAATGGATTAAAGTCAGACTGGGGTGCGGTCAAAAGCGGAGTTCCCCAGGGATCTGTATTAGGCCCTCTGCTGTTTGTTATATTCATTAATGATCTTGATTTAGACATAACTAGTAGGATTAGTAAATTTGCAGACGATACCAAAATGGGGAGAGTGATAAATTCAGACAGTGACTTTGAACGCCTTCAAAGAGATCTAGTTACCTTACATGAGTGGTCAGTAGACTGGCAAATGAATTTTAATACTGATAAATGCAAGGTACTACAGATAGGGAAGACGAATACAAACGTTAAGTATAAACTAGGTAACACGGAAATAGAAAACTCAGTTTGTGAAAAAGATCTAGGTGTATTTGTTAGCAACGACTTGAAACCTAGAAAACAATGTATTAGCGTTCGCAACAAGGCAAACAGGATTCTAGGGTTCATATCTAGGTCTGTGAGTAACAGAACTGCTGACGTTATCTTGAAACTTTACCTAGCATTAGTGAGGCCACACATGGATTATGCGGTTCAGTTCTGGTGTCCTTATTATAGAATGGACATAGATTCTTTGGAGAGAGTACAAAGAAGAATGACAAAAATGATCCATAATATTAGAAACCTTACATATGAAGAAAGACTGAAAAGCTTAGGCTTGCATTCATTAGAGAGGCGTAGAGTTAGGGGAGATATGATAGAGGTGTTCAAGTGGGTGAGTGGGATTAACAAGGGTAAAATGGAAGATGTTCTGAAGCTCAGTAATAACGAAATAACTAGAACAAATGGCTTTAAATTAGATAAATTCCGATTCAGAAAGGATATAGGCAAGCACTGGTTTGGTAATAGAGTTGTGGATATGTGGAATAGGCTACCGAGTGCTATAGTAGGATCGGGGACGCTAGGGAGCTTCAAGACGAAGTTGGATAGGCACATGGAAGTGCTGGGATGGGTGTGAAAGGGATCTGCCCTGTATGGGCCAGTCGGCCTCCTGCAGTATCCCACTTTCTTATGTTCTTATTTATTTCTGGTGCTTTTGGGTTTCTTGGCGCTTATACTTATGTCTATGGTGTTTATTAGTCTTCTTTTTCATTTGTTATTCTTTTGTTTTGTTATTTGTCGTTATTCTTTTGTTTTTCAGTGTTATTTGTCGTTATTCTTTTGTTTTCTTTTTACTTATTGTTATTCTTTTGTTGTTTCTTGTTAGTTATTGTTATTGTTTTTTGTTTTCTTGTTATTTGTCGTTATTCTTTTGTTTTTTCTTGTCACTTATATTTATTTTCTTGTTATTGTTGTTATTCTTTTCTTTTCTTGTTACTTATTGTTATTCATTTGTTTTCTCTTGTTATTTGTCGTTATTCTTTTGTTTTCTTGTTATTTTTGTTATTCTTTTGTTTTATCGTGTTACTTATTGTTATTCTTTTGTTTGTTCTTGTTACTTAGTGTTGTTCTTTTGTTTTCTTTTGCTACTTTTCGTTATTCTTTTGTTTTTTCTTGTTACTTATCTTTATTCTTTTGTTTTCACGTTACTTATTGTTATTCTTTTGTTTTCTCTTGTTACATAGCGTTGTTATTTTGTTTACACTTTATCTATTGTGAATCTTTTTTACATGTCGTTATTCATTTGTTTATTTCTCTCGTTACCTATTGTGAATCTTTTTACATATCGTTATTCATTTGTTTATTTCCCTAGTTACCTATAGTTCTCCCTTTGTTGTCTATCGTCATTCTTTTGTTTTAACGTTTATGAAGTTAATTTCGGAAGCGTGTTAGTTGATTACACCTCTCCCCCTCCCTTCTGGCCCCTTCCCCCCTCTCCTCTCCCTGCCCCTTCTCTACCTCACCCCCCTAAATCTACCCCTCCCCCTGGCGCCCACCTCCGCTTTGTGAAATTAAACGAGTGCCTGTATAAATGTTGGGCGGCAACAGCTTATTTAGTTTACTGGTCTGTGGTCCAACACAACACGGGTCCACTGAGAGAGAGAGAGAGAGAGAGAGAGAGAGAGAGAGAGAGAGAGAGAGACATACAAGGACCAACAGACAGACACAGACATTGAGAGGGAGGCGACGCAGGCTGGTGCTCTGTCCTGGTGGATCCTGTGATAAAGGACTTGATCCCCTCCCTGACCCTCCTGATGGTCCTCTAGGGTATCAGACTCTCCTTCAAGCGGCTCACTCTATGAATAAACCTCACCTCACCTCACTACACCCCACCTCATCTCACCTCAACTCACTTCACCACACATGACCTGAACCTCACCTCAGTTGGCGGGGACACACACACGCACACACACACACACACACACACACACACACACACACTGGAGGAAGACAGAAGAATGGAGAAAGACAGAAGACTGGAGGAAGACAGAAGACTGGAGGAAGACAGAAGACTGGAGGAAGACAGAAGACTGGAGAAAGACAGAAGACTGGAGGAAGACAGAAGACTGGAGGAAGACAGAAGAATGGAGAAAGACAGAAGAATGGAGAAAGACAGAAGACTGGAGAAAGACAGAAGACTGGAGGAAGACAGAAGACTGGAGGAAGACAGAAAGGATAAGTGAATTCCGTGGTCTATTAAGCTCGTGTGTTGACATTGGTTTTGAGCTGCGGGGAGTCCTAGTTGGGAGGAGGAAATATGGATTCATGTAGGCGGAATTCCTTTGAGGAGGAGTCGAGTGGAAGATGAGAGGAGAGGAGGAAGAGGATGAGGAGAGCAGGAAGAAGAATAGGGAGATGAAGAGGAGGAGGAGGAGGAAGTTGAGGCGGAAGATAAAGAAAAGTAAGATGAGAGGAGGGAAATAAGGAAGAGGGAGATAAGGAGGAAGAAAATGAAATATGAGAGGAGGAGTAGGAGGAAGAGGAGGGTGAGGAAAGAAGAAGGAGGAGGAAGGAGAGAAATAACCTAATAAGACTCCACCCCCCATCACCCCACTTACTTCCTCTCACCCCCCACTCCCATCCCTCTCCTCCCCCCCCCCTCCATTCCTGTAGTTAAGCCAATTAATTCATCGTAAGACCTGGTAATAGGGGACGAAGATCTAATAAGTCCAATAATTATAAACGAATGAGATAATTAACGGAAGAAGATGTGAATAATGGCTATGGTCTTCCTGGTAAATCGAGTGGGAACGTAATCTGAAAATCGAGTAGGAACGTAATCATAAAAAATCGAGTAGGAACGTAATCATAAAAATCGAGTGGGAACGTAATCATAAAAATCGAGTGGGAACGTAAGCTGAAAATCGAGTAGGAACGTAATCATAAAAATCGAATAGGAACGTAATAATAAAAATCGAGTAGGAACGTAATCATAAAAATCGAGTAGGAACGTAAGCTGAAATTCTGAACTTTTTCTAGGATTCTGTATGTACTGTATGTATGTATTAAGTTTCTCTTGTAATTATCTATGTAAACTGATGCTATAAGAGAGATACACTATATAGGGGTGGAAGATGTATAGAATATCCAATGGTCGGTTATAGGATCCTGGTACATGTGAATATTGATCTGAATACCGATAGAGGGCGTGGAGGAAGGGGGTGGCTGGATACGTGTGGATATATTCTCGTAAGTATGAGGATGTTTTGAATTGGATTTAAGATGTGGATTATGTGGATAGAGATTATTATAAGAGTATTGGTTATAGAAGTGGATGAAGTGACGGTTGTGGTGGGCGTGGCAGCGGGCGTGGTGGTGGTGATGGGTGTGGTTAAGGTATTGTGTCATATCGTCCTCAGCTGACCTTGGCCGAGGAACCTACCTGTGCAACCCCCTTCTCCTCTCTCTCTCTCTCTCTCTCTCTCTCTCTCCATATCAACTCAGGTAATGTTGAACGCTTGAGAACCACTTAAACGCTAGTATAATCAAGCGCTATATACCATTCGCTTGTTCACTGACTGAGGCCCCGCTAAATTAGTGTCGTCGACCTGGATGTGAGTGTAGAGCGAGCGCTGATTGGCGGTGACTGAGTGAAAGTGTGGGTCGGCGCTCAGCAAAACACAAGATATTTTGAGGGGCCTTTACGTGCGTGTGTCGATCCTGTAGGGCGGAGGGGAGCATTATTCCCTTACTCCCGATTTTTGTGTCGATTTTTTGGGGGGTAGGGGGGGGGGGTGGGGGTGTGTTTTGAAGTATATTGTAACGAATTCATTTTATTCGTGGTTCTCCCTTTTTCTTCCTCTCTCTTCCTTCTTCTTCCCTTCCCTCCTTCATCATTTATTTCTCCCTCCTACTCTCCTCCTTCCCTCTTTCCTCTCCTCTCCCCCACTTCTCTGTCCTTCCCCTCCCTCCTCACAACGTCTGGAAATCTCTCCGTATCGAACCCGTGTAAGCCAGCACCACCTCCTCCGCCTCGCCTCCTCCCAGCCACTCATGCTAACCTTGTCTTTACTGCCTGTATCGAGCTGGGGGGGTGGTGGTGGGGGTAGGGAGGGTGGGTTAGAGAGGGAGGGAGGGGCAAGGGGGGAAGAAAAGGAGGGAGGGATGGAGTGGACAGGTAACAGGTGTGAGGAGGCGGGGAGTGAGGGAGGCAGGTAAGTAAGCACGCAGGCAGAGAGAGAGAGAGAGAGAGAGAGAGAGAGAGTGAGCGTCATCAGGCAGGGTGACGGGGGTGGGGGTGGTGGTATGAAACAAGAAACAAACCTCCATTACAAAACACAATACATCCTGTGATTACCTAAACGACTCCCAGCTTGAGGAAGACATCTTAGGAACACTCAGCGGTAAAAAATGTTTTGTCTGGGAGTGAAAAGAGAATTACTAGAATACCAGCAGCATCATTATTTGTCTGTGTGATGCGAGAATCAAAATAAAAGTACACTCACTCACTCACTCACTCACTCACTCACTCACTAAGTCTGGGGGAGGGAAAATATTACGTCCCATAAGTATTTTCAGATGAGATTTGTCTTTTACATTGAGAGAACAATTTCCAAGACAATCCGGGTCTGCTGAAGGGGGAAGTAACTGACGAAGGAACCTACCTGAAGGAGGGTATCGTTGAGAGAGAGAGAGAGAGAGAGAGAGAGAGAGAGAGAGAGATTTATACTATAATAATACAATTTCAAGTTGGTATTGTTTGGATTGTGGTGAGATACGATCCTCAAGACGAGTGTGTTTGTGCTGTGTGGGTGTGTGTGGGTGTATTGTTCCTCTAGTCAACAGACCTACCCAAGACACTGAGCCACACCCACCCACGCCACACTATATATATATCTTATTCCCGTCTTGTCTCTCATGGCTTGACCAACCCACACCATTGATTTCACGAGCCGTTCAACCTGTCGTAGTTAACATGGGAGACCACATTCTTTGTTTTTCTTCAATATATAGACATAAACATTTCAGAAGAGGGTAAAACGTGTGTGTGTGTGTGTTCCAGGTCAGGTTACTCAATCGACTCTAATTCTTATTCTGGTCCACACAACTTACCTGTACCTACCTGTACTTACCTGCCATCTCTCAGCCCCCTTCCACGTGTAACTTATGTTTATCTTTACACTTTCATTCTCTCTTTTATCTACATTAATCCATATACTTCATCTACCTGTTCCATCTACTTATCTCCTTCTTTATATACATTTACATACTTACAACCTCCAGCTCTTAATATACTGTAGTGTGCAATAACGACACTGAACTGAATAACCTTTTAAGTGTGTGTGTGTTTATAGGTTAGCTTCCCATTCACCCCAACACCCCACTGCCCCTCCATCTCTCTTCTCCCCCTTTCTCCCTCCTTCCTCTCCATCTCCCCTCCCCCTACTCCCTCTCCCTTCTACCCACTCCTCTCCCTCATCCTCCCCTTCACCCTCACTCCCCACCTGTGGCCTGAAGGTAGAAGCGACCTCTTGTGTCATTAACCTGTACTAACCATCGCCACACTTTCATCACCGGCCAAGTTATTGAAGGACATTTACAAGTTATTTTCCTGTGTGTTAGTATCTTCTTCTTCCTTCTATTTCTTCTTCTGATATGACTCGTCCTTGAAGCTTTTCCCTGAGTGTTTGGGAATGACTCGTCCTTGAAGCTTTTCCTTGAATGTTTGATCTCTTTTTACTGTTGAATGGGATGTGGTATAACATGATGTGGTATGATATGATGTGTGTGTGTGTGTGTGTGTGTGTGTGTGTGTGTGTGTGTGTGTGTGTGTGTGTGTGTGTGAGTAAGAGAATGTTATGAAAGTGAAGACAAGGAAGAAAATCCTGTTAAAGTGTAAGCGAGGTCAAGAGGTCAACTTAAACTCTTTATTAAACTTAAAACACCAAAAAAAATATCTCAAATAAAAGCCCCCCCCCCCCCCCAATAAATCTTAAAACAAAGAAAAAATAACGAAATCAAACAAAAATATATGGAATTTAATCACCAATATCACAAAACAAAGGAAAAATAACGAAAACAAAATAATTAAATCACCCAAATTATAAAACAAAAGAAAAATAACGAAATGAAAACATTATATAGAATTAAATCACCAAAATCACAAAACAAAGGAAAAATAAGGAAATAAAACGAAAATATATAAAATAAAAAAAATTCTATCTTAAATTAAAACTAACATTGGTGGAATATATTTTGGTCCAGTGTTTAACAAATATCAGTTTGAAAATAAATGTTAATGGTGGGCAGATATGAGTATAGTGAATGGGTTACGTTACGTTAGGCCAGGTCAGGCCAGGATTGGGTTAGGTTAGGTTAGGTCAGGACTGGGTTGAATTAGGTTAGGTTATGTTTAAAGTTACATGCATTTTGATCACGTGAAGATTAGACACTCCAGTTTATTTCAGCTTAAGATTAATCACCCTAACGTAACCCCAACCTAACCTAACCTAATCTAACCCAACCTAACGTAACCCCAACCTAACCTAACGTAATCTAACCCAACCTAGCCAAATCTACCCCTCCCTCCCACTCAGGCGTTTAATGATCATCAGGTTGAAATAAGCTGGGGGTGGGGGGCTATTCTTCACGTGAGCCTTACTGTATACACCACTTCCCACGGTCCGTCAGCCTCGTGGTAGTTAGTGTGGGAGGACGGAGGTGGTTTGAGGTCACTTAACCATCACACCTTAATCACCCCTACCACACCTTGATCACCTCACCACCACACCACCACAGCCTTGATCACCTGGCCACCGCACCTTGATCACCTGACCATCACACCTTGGCCACCACAGCCTTGATCACCTGACCACCAAAACCTTGATCACTTCACCACCACACCTTGATCACCCGTACCACACCTTGATCACTTCACCACCACACCTTGATCACCTGGCCACCACACCTTGATCACCTGACCACCACACCTTGATCACCTGGCCACCACACCTTGATCACCTGGCCACCACACCTTGATCACCTGGCCACCACACCTTGATCACCTCACCACCACAACCTGACCTTCCCCTACGCTTATAATTCTTATCTGATAACCACTAATACTCTCTCTCTCTCAGTGGGACCTATACACCCCTCACCAATACACACCAACAATACCTAAATCGATTGACTTCAAATGTACACAAACTCAATCTGTTTTATTCTTCTTCTGTTATATTTTTTCTATCTTATTGACACGAACCTCAGCCAACTAGTTCCTTCCCTACTAATTCCTTCCCTTTATCAACCACACAGAGGACACCTTAATGTCTCGTAAACATATGTAAATAGCCCACGAATCATTGACTCGTGTTGACCTTAACCGTAATAGTTTGACCTTCCTTTGATTGGATAGGATTAGGTTAAGGGATGGTAAGGGGTTAATTAATTCGACAGGTAAAGGTGTGTTGTAAGTGTCCTGTTGTTATTTTTTTTTGGGGGGGGGGGGGGAGGGGGAAATTTGTTTGTGTTTTGACTCCTCAGTGTTGACTTAAGTGAATTGATTTTCGGTGTGACGTCTTTGGTCTCTCTCTCTCTCTCTCTCTCTCTCTCTCTCTCTCTCTCTCTCTCTCTCTCTCTCTCTCTCTCTCCTCTCTCCCAGAGGAGGTGGAGAAGGAGGGTGAGGACGAGAAGAGCAGCAGGGGACCGACGAGAATGGGAAAGAGGAGGGCGAGGAGGGAGCCGAGGGCGAGGAGGGAGCCGAGGGCGAGGAGGGGGCCGAGGGCGAGGAGGGAGTCGAGGGTGAGAGAGTAGGAAGAGGAGGAGGAGAGATTAGGTTGAGGAGGAGGAAGAGGGCAACGGGGAGATTGATCCTGGCGCTGAAAAAAAACTTGAATTACCGGGAGCGTTTGAGGAGGCCTGTAGTCCATCAGTGGTGCCGCAGGGTCCGTGAGGGAGGTGATGGGAGATCTGCTGAAGGATGCGAGGGATTATATGTACGTGGAAGGGTATATATACGTACGTGGAGGGTTATATATACGTACGTGGAGGGTTATATATACGTACGTGGAGGGTTATATATACGTACGTGGAGGGTTATATATACGTACGTGGAGGGTTATATATATGTACGTGGAGGGTTATATATACGTACGTGGAGGGTTATATATATATGTACGTGGAGGGGTATATATATGTACGTGGAAGGGTATATATACGTACGTGGAGGGTTATATATACGTACGTGGAGGGTTATATATACGTACGTGGAGGGTTATATATATGTACGTGGAGGGTTATATATACGTACGTGGAGGGTTATATATATATGTACGTGGAGGGGTATATATATGTACGTGGAAGGGTATATATATGTACGTGGAGGGTTATATATACGTACGTGGAGGGTTATATATATGTACGTGGAAGGGTATATATACGTACGTGGAGGGTTATATATACGTACGTGGAGGGTTATATATATGTACGTGGAGGGGTATATATATGTACGTGGAAGGGTATATATACGTACGTGGAGGGTTATATATATGTACGTGAAGAGAGATATACCCACGTAGCTATATACCCTAAGAGGTTATCTGCTGTTGGGTATACACACACACACACACACACACACACACACACATCTCACTGTGGCTTTGTGGACAGGTGGGAGAGCTTTAATTATCAGAGCTGGGTGGTGGTAACTGTCTCTAGGTGTTAGCCCATCGAGAGAAGACTGAATAAACACTGGGTAGATCAAGGTGTTTAATGAGATGTAATTTTTATATGTTAAGCCTCTTTAGTCACGCCAGGTGTAAATTAACCAGTATTAGCAAATTTACTTTAAATATTACTCGGATAATATTATATTTGTGTTGAATTAAATAAAAATATTGAAAAAATTAAAAAGTAAAATTTTATATATGAAAATAATTTAACTTAAGAATTTCATAATTTTTAAGTCATGAACGACACTTAAGAAACGGAGGTGAATTGGATTTTGTATTTATTTTTTTCCCCAGTGGTGTTCGTGACGAGAGTAATGTGTTGGATTAAACTCGAGAGATAAAATGTTGTGAAAAAAGACGAAGTATTAAAAAAATTTCGTCGTGGGTGAAAAGGTGAGGTGAAAGTTATATTATTTTTGTTTTAGGTTAAGGTTATGGTTAAGGTTGGGTTAATTTAGGGTTAAGATTAGGTTAGGTTAGGTTAGATTAGATTTGGTTAGGTTAGGTTAGTTTAGATTAGGTTAGGTTAGGTTAGTTTTGGTTAGATTAGCTTAGATTAGGTTAGGTTAGTTTAGATTAGGTTTGATTTGGTTAGGTTAGGTTAGGTTAGGTTCAGGAAAACTATCATAAGAATCTATGTATACTGATAAAGGAGGGCGTGGTGAGGGGTGGGGGCGGAGGCTACGGTCGACCGCTGCCTCTCGCTAAACACCTTCTCTCCTTTCACCTGGATGATGAATATTAACTTTTTTTCCTGACTGGTAATGTTTGTGACTGTAACTGAAAGGTGGTGTTCATGTGACTGTGACTGACTGGTGGTGACTGTTTCTGACTGGTGGTGGTGTATGTGATTGTGACTGACTGGTGGTGACTGTTTCTGACTGGTGGTGTATGTGATTGTGACTGACTGGTGGTGACTGTTTCTGACTGGTGGTGTATGTGATTGTGACTGAATGGTGGTGTTTGTGACTGACTGGTGATGTTTGTGAATGACTGGTGACGTTTGCGACTGATTGGTTATGTTTAGTGACTGTGACTGACTGGTGATGTTTATGACTGACTGGTGGTGTTTGTGACTGACTGGTGATGTTTGTGACTGACTGGTGATGTTTGTGACTGACTGGTGACGTTTGTGACTGACTGGTGACGTTTGCGACTGATTGGTGCTGTTTGTGAGATGTTTAGTGACTGTGACTGACTGGTAATGCTACACATGTATATAGCATCTACATGTATTTACGTTCACATGTAAGTAACACACCTTAGCCGTTCACGTTCACATGTATGTAGCACCCACTCACGTTTCATTAACCTACAAAAGCTTCTGTGTGTTTCTCCCAAGACGGTAAAGCAAAAACCCCGATTCTCCAAAGATTCTCACCAAACATTATCCCTGTAACTGGAGGAATGAACTAACCCAACCCTAACCTAACCCTAACGTAACCCAACCCTAACCTAACCCTAACGTAACCCAACCCTAACCTAACCCTAACGTAACCCAACCCTAACCTAACCCTAACGTAACCCAACCCTAACCTAACCTTACCCAATCCTAACCTAACCCAAACCTAACCTAACCTTACCTAACCCTAACCTAACCTTACCTAACCCAACCTTACCTAACCCTAACCTAACCTAACCTTACTCAACCCTAACCTAACCTTACCCAACCCTAACCTAACCTTACTCCACCCTAACCTAACCTAAGCAGACACCGAGTGACTCCACTTCACTAGATACATTTCCTTAACTCTCACTTATGAAAACAAAATGATTGTCTCACGTATGGTTGAGAATGAGATGAGGTAGTTCGGTACAGCCTAGCGAGCCTTGAGGACCTCCCAAAGACAATTCTGCTGCTGGAATGAACTTGCAAATTCCGGCAGAGTGCTCCTTGAAGCGGGCCATCTTGACCATAAACAAAGCCTCGGGTTTAGGGAAGACTTGCCGGATAGAAGGAGTGATAATGTGTGGCTATTACTCACTCCGATACGGCCGGATTATCGACCAATTTGTCTATAAACAAGAGCTCGAGAGTGGTGGTGGGGGGGAGGGTGGGAGAGGACCTGCCGGATACGTTGGGTGATAATGTCCGGTTATTGCTCACTCCTATACGGCCGGATTATCGAGTAACCGCTTATTGAAATTCTTGCGCGTCCGGACACTGTAGATGCTGGCGTTTACTGCCGTAGTTTAGGACGTGTGGGAACGGCTGGTTGTCACGAGCACCGGGCCGTTGTGGTGGTGTGGTGTGGTGGGGGTAGTGGTAATGGTGGTGTGGTGGTGGTGGTGTGGTATGGTGGTGCTAGTATGATTGTTGTGGTGGTAGTGAAGGTTGTGAAGTGGGGGTGGTGTGGTGGTAGTAGTGGTAAAAGGTAGTGGTGGTGGTAACTAAATTCAAGCTGTGTGTGTGTGTGTGTGTGTTCAAATTAATAGGTTCAATTTTCTCTCGCTTTATTTATGAAAAACACAAAAAAACTCAATAAATTTAGGTTACATAATAAAGAATTTGTTCACGTTACGGTTCACGAACAAGAGAACCGTAATATGTTGGTAGGGGTTATTTATACAACATTCGGAGTAATATTATTATTACCCTAGGGCATTGTTGTTCCCCCCACACAGAAAATGTTTGTGAGTAATTTTGTTTCGCTCAGTTTGATATAAATTGCTCCGTTTTGATGGTAGGGACAATGTAACTATTTATTTATTTATTTATTTATATATTTATTTACTTATGTGTTTATTTGTTTGTTTATTTGTTTATTTATTTATTTATTTATTTATTTACGTATTTATTTATTTAATTATTTATTTAGTTGTTTTTTTCCGTGATCAATAGAGGTTGTCGTCCCGTGTGGTATGGGTGTTGCCGTGTGGTACATAGGTCATGGGTTAGATAGGTCATGGGTTAGATGGGTCATGGGTTAGATGGGTCATGGGTTAGATTGGTCATGGGTTAGATGGGTCGTGGGTTAGATGTGGTCATGGGTTAGATGTGGTCATGGGTTAGATTGGTCATGGGTTAGATGTGGTCATGGGTCAGATAGGTCATGGGTTAGAATTAGATAGATCATGGATTAGAATTAGATAGATTATGGGTTCGATAGATCATGGGTTAGATGGGTCGTGGGTTAGATGGCTCATAGGTTCCATCATGAGTTAGATAGGTCATGGGTTAGATAGGTCATGCGTTTAGGGAGCCGTACATGTTAGATAATATAGTGTATATTCATCATCAGGTTACTCATTGAAATGCTAATCCTGGTCTGCATCATTCATGTATGTATAAGATATATATATATATATATATATATATATATATATATATATATATATATATATATATATATATATATATATATATATATATATATGCAAGTAAATCACTGTAGTTGCGCGTGATCTAGGTACATGCTGATAACCACAAGGAAAGAAGAAAACACGAAGTTCCCAAGCGCTTTCGTGTAATTCACATCTTCAGGGATGAATTACACGAAAGCGCTTGGGAACTTCGTGTTTTCTTCTTTCCTTGTGGTTATCAGCATATATATATATATATATATATATATATATATATATATATATATATATATATATATATATATATATATATATATATATAACAACAACAATAACAACAATAATAACACATCAACAACAGAAACATAACACAACACAACAATAACACGACACTATTATTTAACACAGGAGCAACAAACCAGTGGACAGACGGACGCTTAGGTACAGGAGAACAGTGTTCCGCCTCCAGCCAGACACAATCCCTCGCGCGTTCTTCACTCCCTTGAAATAACAATGAAGATGATTATGTCAGGAGGCGAGGTAATCCCATCCCGAGCACTTGTAAATATCCTAAGTAACAAGTAAGTGAAAGTCGTGGATTCATGTACACGACTTGCAGGAGGAGGAGGAGCACGGGGGAGAGGAGGAAGTGGTTGGGGGGAACGGGAGGATGAGAAGGAGGAGAGGAAGATGAGGGGAAGGAAGAGAGAGAGAGGAGGAGGAGGTACAATGTTTTAGTGTTTTGAGAGACATGGAACTAGCCTGAGTGTTACTGCATCTCTTGGGTGTGTTTTGAGTTGGTCATGCAGTGGAAGATGTAGTGTGTTGTTTGTGTGTTTGGGGTCCTCTCTCTCTCTCTCTCTCTCTCTCTCTCTCTCTCTCTCTCTCTCTCTCCAAAAAGATGGAGGGTCAACTGCTTCTGCCTGGTCGCCCTCGATAGATTTCTTCACGCTCTAGTAAACCATTAGCCGTGGTGGATATTACACTGGTTCTATATTTTCACCCCTTATGGTAGCATGTAGGAGGAGAGGGGGAGATGAGAGGGAGGGGGAGATGAGAGGGAGGAGAAGGAGAGGGAGGGACAGAGGTAGGAGGAAGGGTAAGAATAAGAGGAGTTAAACTAGGTATAAAGGGGTTAAACCATCGTCCTCATAGGGTTAAACCATTGTCTTCGAGGTATTAAACCATTGTCCCTAAAATAAAAAAAAAATTAATACCTGTATGTTTAGGTTAGGTAAGGTTAAGTTAGGTTAGATTAAGGATGGTCACGTTAGGTAAAATAAGATTGTTGTGTCAGGTCAGGGTAGGTCAGGGCAGGTCAGGTCTTTAGTCACACACGTTGCGGATCTAAATCTGAACGTTTGAAGGTAATATATCTTTAGGTGAGCCAAGTGACCTTTAGCCCCGTAAGTGACCTTTAGCCCCGTAAGTGACCTTTAGCCCCGTAAGTGACCTTTAGCCTCATAAGTGACCTTTAGCCTCGTAACCCCCACCTTCAGCACAGGAGGACAACACCTTAAATATTCACCTGGAAGGCGTCAGTTCACAGCGTGCCAGAGGTTGTGTGGGGTGGGAGTGAGTCTTTGCCAGGCTAAGCAGTCCTCTTAGTTAGCCCTCTTACACCTCTTCCTTCTTCCTTTTAAAAATCTTCCACCCTTCCTTCCTTCCTTCCTTCCTTCCGTCCCTCTTTCTTTTCTCTTAGCTTCTGCCTACAACTACATCCCCCTACCCTCCCTATTTCCTCTAAGACCCCATCCTACACATTCCTTCCTTCTTTCCTTCCTTCCTTTCTTTCTTTCTTTCTTTCTTGACCCCTCTTACTCCCCTTCTCTTCCTCTTCAAATCTCCCTTACACCACCCCTCCTCCTCCCCCCCTACATCCCTCCCTCCCCTCCGTGTCATTGCTACCCACCGTCGTACACAAATC
Source organism: Homarus gammarus (assembly GCA_958450375.1). Taxonomy (NCBI): domain Eukaryota; kingdom Metazoa; phylum Arthropoda; class Malacostraca; order Decapoda; family Nephropidae; genus Homarus; species Homarus gammarus. The sequence continues at coordinate 2,307,241 of CAUDMG010001597.1, read as the reverse complement.
TATTATCCTGAAAAGTTCTCCGTTGAGTCGAAATTAAGACGAGGTAAAGGTTGTTTCAAGAGCCAGGCTGTCGTGGGAAGTACTTAAACTCATTAAAACAACAACACTAACCGTATACACCGTGGTTAAATTTACATACACACACGCGGACAAGTTTCGCTGTACACCTTTTACCTGTAAGTGAGGGCTGTTAGGTAAAGAGAATTTGAGATTTTTTTTAAAATATCTATAATTTTTTTTTTTATGTTTGTCTTTGTATTTTAGGTGAATTTTATTACTTTGTTATTGTGAAGTAAATTATATAGAGAAGTAATGTTCACTGGAGTCTATAAGCCAATACTTTATGACGTAATTTATAATGAAAACCAATGTTCACCAGCCGTGGTTGTGTGTGTGTGGCCGTGGTGGTGTGGCCTTGGTATGGTAGTGTGGCCATGGGTGGTGTGGCCATGGGTGTTGTGGTCTTGGTAATGTGGTTGTGGTAGTGTGGTCTTGGTAGTGTGATCTTGGTAGTATGTGGCCATGGTAGTGTGGCCATGGGTGGTGTGGTCTTGGTAATGTGGTTGTGGTAGTGTGGTCTTGGAAGTGTGGTCTTGATAGTGTGGCCATGGTAGTATGTGGCCATGGTGTGGGGTGACCATTGTAGTATACCGATGTGAATATGTTAATTACGAGGTTATTAACACAGTCATGATTGATATTAATTTGAAGATTTGTGTGAACATTCGTATACACACACACACACACACACACACAAAAGCAGACATGGGTGTGAATATAGCGTGTGGTGGACATGCGTGTATGCGTATGTATTTAGGAGCATCAAGGAGTAAGAGTGTGAAAGGAAGATCTCAGATGAACACCATTGAGCACCATCATTCATACATCAGGTAACACGACACACACTCATTATAAAGCACAACACCTGAGCTGGTACTTACCTGCATGACGTGCCGGAATAACACCTGGATGTCTTCGTCCTCTTTCACCTCATGGCACACTACAAACCTAACTTAACCTAACCTAACCTAACCCTGGCTAAACCTAACCTAACCTAACCCTGGCTAAACCTAACCTAACCTAACCCTGGCTAAACCTAACCTAACCTAACCCTGGCTAAACCTAACCTAACCTAACCTAAACTTACTTGAGAAATATGTCCGTAAAAGAAAGAAATCAAGATAACTTCTCCTTGTGATTAATGTCTTGGAAGATTATAGCACAAGGGTAGTCACAACACTTCAGACATACCTGAGCACCACATCTGAGCACTACACTTGAGCATCACACCTGAGCACCATACCTGAGCACCACGACAGTTAATTAAAGGTCGTACTCCCGTCTCAGTCTATCAGACGATCTAAATTTGGGATCATTTTTTATCGCCGGGTCAAAAAAAATATCACTCGGGGAGGAAAAACCCCGGGATTTAATTAAGTTTCTTGTTCGCCTCTTCGACTCCTATGAACCAGCTTCAGGTCTCGCTGGAGTATCAACAAACAGACGTGAAACAATGGCAGCCTCGCTCAGATATGCAAATTAAAGTGTCACGTTCTTTGATATTAAAGCCTCTCTAAGACAAGATAAAAGTTCATACTGCATACGTGAAGCCTCGAAGACTAGTATGGCCCGAGTGTTCACTGCGCTCGAGGCTTCGTTTAAGAATGAGGAAGGTTCATACAGTAAGCATTAAAATCTTGGCGTCTTATTAATGCTCGGAATTCTGGATAAGACTTCCAAAACTTTTTCATGCTATTTACTTTGTTGTTTCCTCTTGAGAGACACAAAAAACCCCTTGGCACTGAATCTGTCTCATATATAAAGAAACAAAGACTTATCCTAATATCAATGCTTCTGTGTTGACTGTGTTCGAGACTTCATTCATAGGTTCAGAGGGGGTTTCAGGGGTTCATATGTGATGACTTGAAAGACTCTGATGTCACATTTATATTTCAGCATTCAAGGTGTCCAGGACTTGAAGCTATGAGACAAAATCATTCAATAGTGAAGCGTGAACAACTGGAAGCTAAGAGACAAAATCATTCAATAGTGAAGCGTGAACAACTGGAAGCTAAGAGACAAAATCATTCATTACTGAAGCGTGAACAACTGGAAGCTAAGAGACAAAATCATTCATTAGTGAAGCGTGAACAACTGGAAGCAGACAAAATCTTTCATTAGTGAAGCGTGAACAACTGGAAACTAAGAGACAAAATCATTCAATAGTGAAGCGTGAACAACTGGAAGCTAAGAGACAAAATCATTCAATAGTGAAGCATGAACAACTGGAAGCTAAGAGACTAAATCATTCAATAGTGAAGCGTGAACAAGTGGAAGCTAAGAGACAAAATCATTCATTATTGAAGCGTAAACAACTGGAAGCTAAGAGACAAAATCATTCAATAGTGAAGCGTGAACAACTGAAAGCTAAGAGACAAAATCTTTCATTAGTGAAGCGTGAACAACTGGAAGCTAAGAGACAAAATCATTCAATAGTGAAGCGTGAACAACTGGAAGCTAAGAGACAAAATCATTCAATAGTGAAGCTTGAAGAACTGGAAGCTAAGAGACAAAATCATTCATTAGTGAAGCGTGAACAACTGGAAGCTAAGAGACAAAATCATTCAATAGTGAAGCGTGAACAACTGGAAGCTAAGAGACAAAATCTTTCATCAGTGAAGCTTGAAGAACTGGAAGCTAAGAGACAAAATCTTTCATCAGTGAAGCTTGAAGAACTGGAAGCTAAGAGACAAAATCTTTCGTCAGTGAAGCGTGAACAACTGGAAGCTAAGAGACAAAATCATTCAATAGTGAAGCGTGAACAACTGGAAGCTAAGAGACAAAATCTTTCATGAGTGAAGCGTGAACACACTCCCATGAACACCTCCATATGAACAGTGTTCACCTCCTCTTATAAAACGTTCACTGGGCTACACTTTAAGTCTCGGGTGTTCATAGTTCAAGGTCTTGGTCGAGGGTTCATAACATTTCATAAAGAAGTTTCCCTTTGGAGATTACCTCGAGCCTTTAGAAAGAGTATTCAAACAGCTTTTCCTGGTTCTCGAGGCTATTATGCGTCATGGAGTGTATGCAATCAGGAGTCTTACTGAATGTTTCTCTTTTGTATGAGAAATATTGTACAGAGAAGTATTGGTATCACCTGAAGATTAGACACCTCACTTTATTTCACCTGATAGATTAACCACCTTAATGTTAACTTACCTGAACTTACCCATGCTGAGCCTAACCTAACTTAACCTAACTTAACGCTAATCTACCCTAACACTAACCTAATCTTACCCTACCCTACCCCGTCAAGGTATAGCTTTGGGGGTGTCTAATCTTCAGGACACGAGAGTTGGTGCACTGGTTGTTGAGTAAAAAAAAAAGGAAAATTGTGAGATGAATTGTCAGACGAGGTGAATGGAGTCGTCAGTTCCGTGTGTGTGTGTGTGTGTGTGTGTGTGTGTGTGTGTTGTGACGAGGGAAAGTAATCTGCTTTTCCTTTCACAACGTCTATATGCTTTCACAATGTGTAGATGCTTTCACGTTGTCTGGATGCTTTCACAATGTCTACAGTATATGCTTTCACATTATCTATATGCTTTCACAATGTGTCGATGCTTTCACAATGTCTAGATGCTTTCACAATGTCTATATGCATCCGTATAATACATATAAATTACCTGTAAACATTACCTGTCACTGGTGATTATATTACACACTTACACACCTCACCCACCTTACCTCCCTCTCTCTTTTTCCTTCCCCGCACCCCTTCTCTCTCCCTTTCCCCCTCCCCCTCTTCTCGGTTCCCTCTTCCCCCCTTCTTCTCTAACTACCCCACTTCCCTTTCCCCCATGCCCCTCTCCTTTCCCTCTCCTCTCCCCCTTCTTCTCTCACTACCCTACCTCCCCTCCCCCTTCTCCTCTCACTATCCCACCTCCCCTCCCTACCCCTTCTCCCCCCCCCTCATTATCCAGAACAATGGTAGGAACAAGCAGCTGGAGGAACACACTCATCTATCCTTCTGTATACGAGGCTGTGTATCAACATGGGGCGGAGCGAGACAGTAATGCAAATTATGTGGTGGAAATAGGCTTGGAGATTGCCTGCAGTATGTTATGTTAAATTCATGGGTTTTCATTACTGTACGAGCATTTGTTTGTGTGTGTGCGTGTGTGTGTGTTTGAAGGTAGCTCATTTACGTACGTTTACCTTCTGATTGTTGTGGTGGGTAATGTGTTATGTTACAGTTTGACTTGGCGCTTTTTTTTTTTTACGGGTTACAGAGAGGGGTCGGGGAAAGTGGGAGTCAAAAAACAAGCAGGTCCTGGGAAGTAAAATTAGTTGCTCAGGACAAGGGGTAAAACAGGACCAGGGAAGAGTAGGTTTAAATGTATACTATACAAACAGTAGGGGCAGTTCAAAAGATATCGAAGTCTTTAAACTGCTAAGAGAACATATGGGCACGGGGGTGGAGGAGACTGCAGTGGGAGCGGGTAAACAAAGTGAAAGACTACAGGGAAATAGTGTTAGGAATGATGACAAAACTAAATTAGACAGGGAGTTTAAAACTAAACGCGGTAAGGGAGGACTCAGAACACGACTAACTTAAATGTATACTACGCGAACAGTAGAAGTATGAGAAACAAAATGGATGATATTATGGCCTTGGTATGTACCGAAAAAATCGATATAATTGCATTCACTGAAACATGGATCAACCTAGACACACGTGAGTTACCAGTCGAATACCAAATTGCGGGTTACAAACTGTTCCATACCGATAGGCAGACCAGGAAAGGAGGCGGAGTAGCAATCTATGTTAGGGATAATCTGAAGTGTGAAATAAATAAGGAAATAAAAACTGGGAGGAATACAGAAACAATTTGGATAGAATTAAGCGACGGTCGGGACAAATTAATCACAGGAGTAATATATATAGACCTCCCAATCTTGATAGCGTCAATGAGCGACTTATCTGGGATGAAATGCGCAGGGCTTCCATACACAACAAAGTCTGTATAGTAGGCGACTTTAACCTTGGCCAAATAGATTGGACTGACCTTACGGGTAACTCAGAATCAGAGGATTTTCTCGAGACGATCCAGGACTGTTTCCTAAGTCAACATATAACCGAACCCACACGAGATAATAATACACTGGACTTAGTTCTGTCGAACAGAGAAAACCTAATTAGCAATGTCGAGGTAGGGAACGAACTTGCAAACAGCGATCACAAAGAAATTCGATTCCAGTTAGATTTTCAGGGCAGATGTAAGGAAAATTCCACTAAAGTACCAGATTTCAGAAGGGCAAACTTTGACAGTTTAAAGAGGCAGCTGAGAGAGGGGGTGTCGCGCTTGGCTGTGAACCTGACAGATGACACCGACCTGATAACGAGATCTGAGATTGCCGAGTTCCACGACAATTTAAATAGTGAGTTACTTAATGCACAAAGGCAGAACATACCATACAAAAAACTCAGATCAGACAACAATGACCCTAAATGGTTAAATAATTATTTAAAGAACATCATTGGCCAAAGGAAGGCTATAGGTAGAAGGATAAATCGTGGCGAAATTCACCTCCGGGACTATTATAGGGTATTGGCGAGTAGGGTTAAAACCGAGATAAGGAAAGCAAAGAGGAATAATGAGGTTAGGATAGCAAGGGAGGCAAAGACAAACCCCAAAGGATTCTACCAAATGTATCAAACTAAAACACGAGAAAAGATTGCACCAATACTGTCAGACTTCGGCGAGCTCACTGGTAACGACGGAGAAATGAGCAATAATTTGAATAAATATTTTTCAACAGTTTTCACCACCGAAAATTTAAACATGATACCCGAGACACCGACTCTATTCAGAGAGAGTGAAGAAAATAAATTAAGTGAGATAGTAGTGACTAGTAACGATGTTAGTAAGCAAATAGACAAACTAAAGCCTAATAAGTCACCTGGTCCCGATGAGATATTTGCCAGAGTATTAAAGGAATGTAAGGAAGAGCTTAGTATGCCCTTAGCAAAGTTGTTTAACATATCATTAAAAACAGGTGTAGTACCAGAATCCTGGAGGATAGCAAATGTAATAGCAATTTTCAAGAAGGGGGATAGATCACTATCCTCTAACTACCGCCCAATCAGTCTAACATCAATAGTAGGCAAATAACTGGAAGCGATCATTTCAAACTCTATTCGAAATCACCTGGAGAAGCACCGATTGATCAATGATTCCCAGCATGGCTTCACAAGCAGATGTTCTTGCCTAACTAATCTATTAACATTCTTTACATCAGTTTTCGAATCGGTGGACGAGGGGCACAATTATGATGTGGTATATCTCGACTTTAGCAAAGCCTTCGACAGAGTCCCCCACGAAAGACTAATTAGAAAGGTAGAAGCTCATGGCATCAAAGGTGACATCCTTAAATGGATTAGGGCGTGGTTACAGGACAGGAAACAGCGAGTGACCATTAACGGCACAAAGTCCCATTGGAGCAACGTCACAAGTGGAGTTCCCCAAGGCTCAGTACTTAGACCATTATTATTTATTAAATGCATAAACGACATTGATATCGGCATTGACAGCAACATAAGTAAATTTGCTGATGACACTAAAATAGGACGTGTTATGAAATCTGACGAGGACTCGGCAAAACTACAGGAAGATCTAAACAAATTTTTCGAATGGTCTGAAAAATGGCAGATGAAATTCAGCGTGGACAAATGTAAAGTACTCAGTATAGGAGATGTAAACAGGGAAACCAGATACCAGATGAACAACGATGCCATAGCGAAATCCGACTGCGAGAGAAATTTAGGATTAATGATAAGTAGGAACCTTAAGCCAAGTAAACAATGTGTTTTTGCTCGTAACAAGGCTAATAAAGTACTTGGGTTCATACAAAGGAGTGTTAGTTACAAGACTAGCGAGGTCATCCTAAAACTGTATCTTGCTCTTGTGAGACCACACCTGGATTACGCAGTTCAGTTCTGGTCACCGTATTACAGAATGGATATAGAATCCTTGGAAAGAATTCAGAGGAGAATGACAAGACTAATCCCGGGCATTAGGAACCTTGAGTATAGAGACAGGTTAAAGCATCTTAATTTGCACTCCCTTGAGAGACGTAGAGCGAGGGGCGACCTGATAGAGGTGTATAAGTGGAAGGCAGGGCTAAACAAAGGGGACATTACAAAGGTACTCAAACTATCCAACCAGGAGCGAACTCGTAACAATGGTTTTAAATTAGACAAATTTAGATTTAGGCGTGAAATAGGTAAACACTGGTTTGGAAACAGAGTAGTGGATGAATGGAACAAGTTACCGAATATCATCATTAACTCGAATACGCTGAATTGCTTCAAACATAGGTTGGATGCTCATATGAGCAATAGGGGTTGGGTGTAAACGGGACTGCCCAGTATGGGCCAATAGGCCCGCTGCAGTTTCCTCCATTCTTATGTTCTTATGTTCTTATGTACAGTAGAGAGAAAATTGGTGCATTCTGGTCATTCATTCAGTCAGTAAGTTAGTTTAGTGAACACATCTGAGTCTTTTGTACGTTAAATGATATACGGACATACATACACAAACGCACACACAAGCAAACACACACAAGACTGTAACAACCTCTTTACACAACCCTGAGTTAATATGATAGTCCCAAGAAGAGTGAATCCGTAAATATCAGAGAACGCGTTCAGTCTTCCCAGTCGATATTAGAACACTAAATTTCCAAAGAGTGGCAGGCGTGTGTGTCCTTCTAGCCCTCAGGAGCTGCAACCACATCAAAACACGATAAACAGAATATTTACTATGGAAAAGAAATGACAATATTACTTATTAAACATGGAATATTATCATTAATATAGTAATTAGAGTATTGATATTAAAAAAGACAGTTTATAATGAGAAATATCGATAGTACAGCGGCCGTATGTCTATCAAAGTGTGTGTGTGTGTGTGAGAACTATAACACGCTATATACCTCCTGGCCTTATAGTATACACGCGAGGTTGTGGCTAAGTGTGGGAGTATGACCACCAGTCTCTCTCTCTCTCTCTCTCTCTCTCTCTCTCTCTCTCTCTCTCTCTCTCTCTCTCTCTCTCACAGGTAGTTGCACCTCCTTACACACACACACACACACACTTGAAGGTAAACTACCACTGTACTCCACTGCCCATAAATGACCTAAAAAAATTAGCGAAAGAAATATATATTTTTTTTTATACAGACCATTGCCCAAGACTCAACAGGGTACAAACTCTCTCATTACCTGTACTTATAAAAGACTGGATTACAAGACCTAACTGGTATAAAAGACTGGATTACAAGACCTAACTGGTATAAGAGACTGGATTACAAGACCTAACTGGTATAAGAGACTGGATTACAAGACCTAACTGGTATAAAAAACTGGATTACAAGACCAAACTGGTATAAAAGACTGGATTACAAGACCTAACTGGGTGATTCCGTATTATAGACTGGATGATGTGGTGATTGGACAGGTGTACGTCATTGTTCACAGTTAAATGATTGGTGATTGGTTATTGATTGATCTAGTCACAGTCCCTTGATGTTACGTGTTTCTCTATATATAATTTTCAACCTCAATTTACAAGTCAGGTTAAGTTATTGGTGAGGATGGGAGGGGAGAGGAGGGAGGGATGAAAGGAAGGAAGGAAGGAAAGGTGAGAGGAAGGGGTGAAGGAAGGAAGGAAGGAAGGAAAGAAGGAAAGGAGAGAAGGAGGGTGGGAGGGGGTTAAAGGGAGGAGGGAAGGTGGGTGGGAGGGGAGAGGAGGGAGGGATGAAAGGAAGGAAGGAAGGAAAGGTGAGAGGAAGGGGTGAAGGTAAGGAAGGAAGAAAAGAAAAGAAGGAAAAGAAAAGAAGGAAAGGAGAGAAGGAGGGTGGGAGGGAGGGAAAGAGGAGGTGGGTGGGAGAGAAGGAGGAAGGAAGAAAGGAGACAAGACCACATGCCATAATATATAGAAACAATCTTGCAACATTGAAAAAGGTTATAATTACTCTTACAACATCAATACTATAGTGTAATAAATCTTGCAATATTGACAAAAAAAGTGATGAATACTCCTGCAACATCAATACTACAGTGGAATAAATCTTGCGCAATAAAGGGAAAACAGCCTTGCAATATTGACAAAAAGAACATCAGTTATCCTTGCAATATCCGTCACCCCAGCATTGTTTTGGAGTTCAGAAGATTAACCATAAACTCCAATTATATCTGCCATTGAATTTCCACCATACAAAATAATAATAATAATAATAATAATAAGGGATAATGATTTTTTCTAATAAGAGGGATTTTTCCCCTACGAAATATATTAATAGAGATGTTATATGAGTAATAGGATTTAATAGGATGCTCGCCTAGGATGGGGGAAGGGATAGGTAGGATGGGGTGGGGTGGGATGGAGGTAGGTAGATAGGGGGGGGGTGCAGATAGGATGAGGTTGAGCAGGTGGGATAAAGGAAAAGCGAGATGGGGGTGGGGCTCAGGTGGGATAGAGGGAAACATGTGGGATGGAGGGAGGTAGGTAGGGAAGGGGGGTGGGGGAGTTAGAAGTGCTGGCAGGCAGGCAGGCAATAAAATCTAGTATTCTCTTGGTCTTTCCAATCTCGAAAATTAAATTAATCTATATTCTGTTTAATGCTAACTCGAGTGTTTATGATGAATCAAAAAACATCTACTTATCAACGTGTTTTATTAATATATACTGTATGTGTGTGTGTGAATGTATATGCGTATATTTATGTTTATGTATGTTTGTGTGTATGCTTTTGTATGTATGCATGTATGTAATAATAATAATTAACGGTTTATTGAAAAAATTCTGCAGCCCCAAGGCTGAAAATATACATTAGACAAAAATGACTTATTACGTACTGTGACGACTGTCCCCTCCTCACCCTACCACCATAGCCATCACTTGCTCCAACTGGTCACCAGAAGAAACTGATTCACGAAGGTACTTGACCTCAGTGAGCACCGTCTCCGAACCAGTTACCCATCCAACTCTGAGACCAGTTTCCCACCTGACTATGAGACAGAGGTATCGAAGCAAGTGTATCTGCCTGGTAGGCGGAGTCTCTTGACTCTTCTCTGTGGCCCTCTGTGTGCCTCTACTCCCGGGTTGTGGACGACGAATTGTATTAAGGACTTCTGCTGGTGATGGTTTGATGGTAGTGGACTACGGCGTTTTTCCCTGGTTCTTGTGGTTGACCGTCGCACAGAGAATTGCTACCTGAGCTGCCATTTTCTAACAGGTTTTGTGTTATATATAATATGTGTATTTAATGTATAATATAAGAATAATAGGGTAATATTCTGGTGTGTTTTGACAAATGCTTAGTTGCTACTTTAGTTTTGATAATTGCTTATTTTGTTTTACTTGTGCTATTTAATGTACCTCATTAACTAACTAAATCAATACTTAATATAAATATTATTAAATTACTTAGTTTACACGATAATCTTCTTATTCCTTTCATAACTTAAATTTGTCTGTCACAAACAGTGATCCATGTGTGAGTGCCCCTTACTTGCTGCATCCACGTGTTTCAACCCTTAGATTATTCACTTTGTATTTTTACTAGTCAACTTTGCCTTTCCTCAATGTTGTGGGTAGCAAGGAGGGACCTCACAATACAAAGACATGGGGTAGGTGGGTCGTTTAACATGACCTTTCATTACTAAAAGGAGAAGGAGCGTGAATTGAACATACAAAATATTATAGTTAACAGTTGATGGCCCGGGCTGGTCTATTGCTATACTGTGTGAGGTCACTAGTGAGAGATATGATAGAAGTATTTAAGTGGGTGAAAGGAATCAATAAAGGAGATATCGAGAAAGTTCTTATAATATCCGAGCAGGATAGAATTCGGAGCAACGGATTTAAGTTGGATAAGTTTAGGTTTAGGAGGGAGATAGGAAGGAACTGGTTCACAAATATGGTGGTAGATGAGTTGAACAAGCTTAGCAACTTTGTAGTAAGTGCTGGAACGCTGGAAAGTTTTAAAAGGAGGCTAGATAGATTCATCGACGATAGAGAGTGGATGTAACTCCCGACAGGAGCTGCCATGCACAGGCCAACCGGCCTATTGCAGACAATTTCTTTTCTTATGTAGGCCACGTGGTGCAGTAACTCGTTCTCGGGTGTTGACGTGTGTATGTATGTATGTATGTAAGTAAGATATTGGACTATGAATTATTATAATATTAACTCTACATAAAGACTCTAAGATATATCAACAAACTTATTCTTCTTTCCGCTACACCTGTTGACGAAGACCCGACCACAGTAGACGAAGAAACGTTGTTTTGACTCACTCTCGTGGCTGAGTGGGGAGGCGACATTGCTAACCAGTTTTAAGTCATACCCTGGCCTAATGCAGTGACTGTGACCGTCCCCTACGACATCAGGAAGTAAACTAACTAACCTTGATCTACGTGTGATATTCTTCCCCTGACGAGAGAAACTACTAAGGATGATAGAAAAAATACTGTACATTTGAGTATTCCATGTGGTATTTAGTTACTATTGAATAGGTAATCTAAGTACACACGAGTTTTGCTTCAAAGTCCCGTCAGTTCTCAGGTATTGGTAAAATTATAAAGCCACTTGATCACGTTTCTAAATTCTCAGAGATTCTGGAGTTCAAATTTCATCATGACACGTCCAAAATGGCGTCAGAATTACACTTGAGACTCGACCTTAACTAGATATGTTCACTTGGCATCGGATAAATAAAAAAAAAAGTTATAGATTTTTAAGACAGTCAGTTTTTGGATCATATGAAGATTAACCCTCCCAGCTTTACCTGATGATTGATGAACACCTTTACGCTACCTGGGGGAAGGGGGGGGGGGGAGAATAGGTTAGGTTAGGGTGGTTGCTCTTCATGTCAAATAAGTTGGGTTGTTTAATCTTAAGCTAAAGTAAATTGGGGTATCTAATCTTCAAGTGATCATAGATAATTGACAAAACTAAGGTATCAAATGTTTACGAGTGAGACCTCAGGTGTATTTATACAAGACTCACCGAGGAATCAATACAAGGCTACCAGTGGTGTGTGTGTGTGTGTGTGTAAACGGCTCAGCATACAAGCAAGAATACCTACAAACGGAATCCCTTATGGACACAACATACCAAATATAGACGAAAGACTTTGATGGTGTGCTATACCTGAGGCCGCCAGGTGAGGTAGGTAGGTAGGTAAGGTTGTGTCGTGACGTCATACAGGTAGACGATGCATGCTGAAGACGAGTTGTTGTTATGGTTGTTTGTTGTAGGTAGATGGTGTTAATAAGAGAAGGTCTGGGTAATGTCTGTTGTAGGTGAATGTTATGACAACCACTAGATACCCTGTGCGTGTGTTTTCCATTAAGGCGAGTGCACGATACATCCCCGAACACCACTGTCAGATCCAAAACCCAAGCTCTTTAATCTCGTTCGTGTCTGATTCAGTTTTTTTTTTTCTTTTTGGTGTTTAGGTGAATTTTATTTGTTGTGAAGGGCCGCCAATATCGCCTTTTATAATCGGGACTTGACTTATTGATTCTTCGAGCTCTTGTGTGGATGAGGGGGAGGGGGGGGGGTGGAGGATGAGAGTGAGAGGGGTGGAGGGTGAGAGGGGTGGAGGATGAAAGGGGTGGAGGATGAGAGGGGTGGAGGATGAAAGGGATGGAGGATGAGAGGGGTGGAGGATGAGAGGGGTGGAGGATGAAAGGGGGTAGAGAGTGAGAGGTGTGTGTGTGTGTGATTGACGATGAAGGTTAACAAGGCAATTACTGTAGGTGTTGTAGCTGTATGTAGGGCGAGTTATTGGCCTTGATTGTGTATGAGACGGGAGCTATTAGACTGGTGCAGCAATATACAGTCTTGACAGTCAAAGCCAAGCACCTCTACTGTCACCTCACGACCTGGTGTAGTAGTGGTCGTCTGAAGGTCGTTGTTTTGTTCTCGGAGAAACAAAGACTCATTAGCGTTGTCGTTGTCAGGTTAATTATTACCTTTAACTCTGTAGCTTTTTAACCACTCTTTAACCTTATATTTTTTTCTGCGCATGCGTGACATTGTGAAAAGTCGTCTATGTACATATTTACCTGTGTTTACTTTATTACGTGTACGTGTGTGCATACGCGCCAGTGTGTATAAAGATACGCACCTGTGTGTACATATTCCCGCTTATGTGTGTGTGTGTGTTTACGCGCCTCTCTGTGTGTGAGTATGTTTGTTTATGTGCCCCAAGTGTTTCCAGCCAGTGAAGGGGTGAAGGTGGGTGTAACTCCTGTAGTAGGGAGGAGGTCATGGAGGGTTGTGGCGGGCTCAGTAGGTGGTGTGGGTATGTCAGAGGCCGCGGGAAGTGTTGAGGAAGAGGCCACGTTTAGCTGAGCGGTGTTACTGTGACGAACAATGAAATTCCTCCAGCTTCAAACAACACCATAATGTTAACCTCTGTACATTGTGTTAAGTGAGATAATGGTAGAGTTCTTCAGTGAGTTCTTTAGTGTTTTTGTGAAGTGTTGAGGAGAACATCAGTACATTGTCTTGTGTGTGAGAGATTGTGAGGGATTCTTATAGTGAATCGAACCCGCGACCTGTACATCACCAAGTAAGATAGATTCTTCTCAGCCACCCAAGGAGGATGTGTGTGTGGGGGGGGGGGGGGTGTACTAGCTTGTGTCAGGGGGGGGGGATAGTACCAGCATCAGGGAGGGGAGGGGAAGGGTGTCAGCGGCAGTAGCGTTGTGCAAGTGTTGATCAACCGTGTTCAGTGTAGCCTTGGCCAGTCTGTGGATGTAGGTGACCTAACGCCAACCCTCAATATACACCACAGGCGCTGACGGAGAAAGAGACAGACAGATAGACAAAGAGAGACAAACAGAGAAATGAAGACAGATGAACACGTACACACAGAGATAGCAGACAGACAAACCCGATAACAAGAGAGAGAGACAAACCCGATAACAAGAGAGAGAGAGACCCGATAACAAGAGAGACAGACAGAGAGAGACAGAGAACTAGATTGACTCCCCATTTACTAAGACACGTCTCGTTCTCATTGACGCGTGACCTGCTTTCAGAGTCTCGTGCAGCCATTATTATTCCTTCCCTCGTCAATGTCTCGAGAGATCAGAGGACGGTAACTATTAACGGTAGAGTCTCGGTGTATTTTGGCCACCATTGTTGTTTTGTTTACTCTTAAGAGCCAATCATTTCGGAGGATCAAATTTTGACTTTTTTTTTTTTTTGTCTCATGAACGTAGTGTAATGATAATCTATTGTATACACACACACACACACACACGCACACACAGTCGATATTGTTTTGTCTACTTAATATGTGTACTGTGAGGGCCATCAGGTGCACTGTGAGGGCTGCCAGGTGCACTGATAGTGGGTTAGATCGCTTTGTGTCGTCAGTAGCATTGCAACAGTGACGATAACACCCCTCCCCCTCCTCCCTCCCCTCCCCCTCCTCCCTCCCCCACTCCTCTCCCCACCTCTCCCCCTTCCCCTTCCTCACCCCAATCCCCCTACTCCCCCTTATTCCTCTCCTCTTCCTCCCCTCCCCCTCTTCTCTCCTCTACCTTACCCCATTTCCTTCACCCCCACCCTCCCCCCTCCTCCACCCTTCTCTTCGACCCTTCTCCTCACCCTCATTCCTCCCCCTCACCCTCATTCCTCCCCCTCACCCTCATTCCTACCCCTCACCCTCATTCCTACCCCTCACCCTCATTCCTACCCCTCACCCTCATTCCTCCCCCTCACCCTCATTCCTACCCCTCACCTTCATTCCTACCCCTCACCCTCATTCCTACCCCTCACCCTCATTCCTCCCCCTCACCCTCATTCCTCCCCCTCACCCTCATTCCTACCCCGCACCCTCATTCCTACCCCTCACCCTCATTCCTACCACCTCACCCTCATTCCTACCACCTCACCCTCATTCCTACCCCTCACCCTCATTCCTACCCCTCACTCCTCACCCTCACCCTCATTCCTACCACCTCACCCTCATTCTTACCCCTCACCCTCATTCCTACCCCTCACCCTCATTCCTACCCCTCACTCCTCACCCTCACCCTCATTCCTACCACCTCACCCTCATTCCTCACCCTCACCCTCATTCCTACCCCTCACCCTCATTCCTACCACCTCACCCTCATTCCTACCACCTCACCCTCATTCCTACCCCTCACCCTCATTCCTACCCCTCACCCTCATTCCTCACCCTCACCCTCATTCCTACCCCTCACCCTCATTCCTACCACCTCACCCTCATTCCTACCACCTCACCCTCATTCCTACCACCTCACCCTCATTCCTACCACCTCACCCTCATTCCTACCCCTCACCCTCATTCCTACACTCACCCTCATTCCTACCACCTCACCCTCATTCCTACCCCTCACCCTCATTCCTACCCCTCACCCTCATTCCTACCCCTCACCCTCATTCCTACCCCTCACCCTCATTCCTACCCCTCACCCTCATTCCTACCACCTCACCCTCATTCCTACCACCTCACCCTCATTCCTACCACCTCACCCTCATTCCTACCACCTCACCCTCATTCCTACCCCTCACCCTCATTCCTACCCCTCACCCTCATTCCTACCCCTCACCCTCATTCCTACCACCTCACCCTCATTCCTACCACCTCACCCTCATTCCTACCCCTCACCCTCATTCCTACCCCTCACCCTCATTCCTACCCCTCACCCTCATTCCTACCCCTCACCCTCATTCCTACCCCTCACCCTCATTCCTACCACCTCACCCTCATTCCTACCCCTCACCCTCATTCCTACCCCTCACCCTCATTCCTCCCCCGCACCCTCATTCCTCCCCCGCACCCTCATTCCTCCCCCTCACCCTCATTCCTCCCCCTCACCCTCATTCCTACCCCTCTAAACACTGCAGATCTCACACTGACCACCACTCCCAGAATCCACGCGTATGAGGGCATGTAACTTTTGCTGATGGGTCGTTGTCCTCGGACCGCGCCAACCTGACCTCGTTCACCCTACAGTATGTGAAAGTGAAATTAAACTTAACCTAACCTAACCTAACCTAACCTAACCTACCTTAAACTATACTAACTTAACGTAACCTAACCTAACCTACCGTAACCTCACCTAACCTAACCTAACCTACCGTAACCTCACCTAACCTAACTTAACCTTTGAAACTTAACCAAACCTAACCTAACCAAGTAGTAACATGGATATCAACCAATGTCATGATAAACGAGAACCAATCGGCGATCACCAGACCCTCAAACGAGTGGATTGTGCCAGATTCCTCTCCTAGTTGTTATAGCGTACGGTAACAAGCTACTGTGTCATGTAGTGCAGCTCTCTCTCTCTCTCTCTCTCTCTCTCTCTCTCTCTCTCTCTCTCTCATGTACATCGCCCCATGTTCTGTACAGCTGACAGTTGTACAGTGGTTAGAACACATGTACAGTATGTTATCCCGGAGACACCTGCTACCTGTCACAGACGTCAGAGGGGAGGAGTGAGGGAGGAGGGAGTGAGGGAGGGAGGGAAGGAGTGAGAGAGAGGGAGGGAAGGAAGGAGTGAGAGAGAGAGGCAAGGAGTGAGGAAGGGAAGGAAGGGAACGAGTGAGAGGGAGGGGAAGAAGTAAGAGAGAGAGAGAGAGAGAGAGAGAGAGAGAGAGAGAGAGAGAGAGAGAGAGAGGGAGGGAAGGAGTGAGAGAGAGAGAGGGAGGGAAGGAGTGAGAAAGAGAGAAAGTGAGGGAAGGAGTGAGAGAGAGAGAGGGAGGGAAGGAGTGAGAGAGAGAGAGGGAGGGAAGGAGTGAGAGAGAGAGAGGGAAGGAAGGAGTGAGAGAGAGGAAGGGAAGGAGTGAGAGAGAGAGAGGGAGGGAAGGAGTGAGAGAAGGGAGGGAGGGAAGGAGTGAGAGAGAGAGAGAGGGAGGGAAGGAGTGAGAGAGAGGGAGGGAAGGAGTGAGAGAGAGAGAGGGAAGGAGTGAGAGAGAGGGAGGGAAGGAGTGAGAGAGAGGGAGGGAGGGAAGGCGTGAGAGAGAGTGAGGGAAGGAGTGAGAGAGAGGGAGGGAAGGAGTGAGAGAGAGAGAGGGAGGGAAGGAGTGAGAGAGAGGGAGGGAAGGAGTGAGAGAGAGAGAGGGAGGGAAGGCGTGAGAGAGAGTGAGGGAAGGAGTGAGAGAGAGGGAGGGAAGGAGTGAGAGAGAGAGAGGGAGGGAAGGAGTGAGAGAGAGGGAGGGAAGGAGTGAGAGAGAGAGAGGGAGGGAAGGAGTGAGAGAGAGGTAGGGAAGGAAGGAGTGAGAGAGAGGGAGGGAAGGAGTGAGAGAGAGGTAGGGAAGGAAGGAGTGAGAGAGAGGAAGGGAAGGAGTGAGAGAGAGAGAGGGAGGGAAGGAGTGAGAGAGAGGGAGGGAGGGAAGGAGTGAGAGAGAGGGAGGGAGGGAAGGAGTGAGAGAGAGAGAGGGACGGAAGGAGTGAGAGAGAGGGAGGGAAGGAGTGAGAGGGGGGAAGGAGTGAGAGGGGGGAAGAAGTCATGGAGTAGAGGTAATATTGATCCTACCTCGGCTAATTACTTGACGGAAGGAAGCAATGGAAGTCTCTCTCTCTCTCTCTCTCTCTCTCTCTCTCTCCACCATCATCATCAACCACCACTGTCAACCACCACTACCACAATCATCAACCATCACTATCAACCACCACAACCAAAACAACAACCACCACCACTATCATCAATCACAACAACCACCACGACTTCCACCATCAACCACCACCATCAACCACATTCACCACTATCATCAACCACCACCACTAACACACATCAAAACCCTTCAACCACCATCAACTAATCACAGCCCTGTATGTGTGTGTGTGTGTGTGTGTGTGTGTGTGTGTGTGTGTGTGTGTGTGTGTGGACAGACAGACAGACAGAATCAAGGCCTCAGCTGTGGTAGTTTTGGGGCTGACTTAATAAGCTAAATATATATTCATGAGGAAGCTAAACACAGGCACAGATGTTGTAGCTGAGTTGAAGAGAGATTAGTGAGCTAAGCCGATCCCAGACAGTTAATCTCCCCGCCTGTCAGTCAGTTTGTCTCCCCACCTGTCAGTTAATCTCCCCGCCTGTCAGTCAGTTTGTCTCCCCACCTGTCAGTTAATCTCCCCGCTAGTCAGTCAGTTTGTCTCCCCACCAGCCAGTTAGTCTCTCAGCAGTTAATTTGTCTCCCTGCTAGTCTTACAGTCAGACTCCTACCTTGTCTCCCAGCCTGTCAGTTAGTCTCCCCGCCAGTCAGTTACTCTCCCCGCCAGTCAGTTACTCTCCCAGCCAGTCAGTTACTCTCCCAGCCAGTCAACTACCCATCCACCCACCCACCCACCCACATGCACCAACCCACACCCACCCACCCACCCACCCACCTACACACACCCACCCACCCACACCCAATCACCCCCCCACCCACACCCACCCACCCACCCCCCCACCCACACCCACCCACGTACGACCACAGGCTTTACAGCATTACGTATTGTGTGTGTGTGTGTGTGTGTGTGTGTGTAATTAAGCCGGATGCAGCGGCTTTGTACTGTGGATAATTGATTCTGGAACACCTGAGTACTGTATGTCTGAGTGTGTAGCGTGTATGTCTGAGCGTGTGTGTGTGTGTGTAGGTGTGTATGTATTTTGTTGGACACACACACACACCGCAGCTATGATGTTTATATTAAGAAAAGACATTATTATTATTATTATTATTACAGGGGGGGGGGGGGACATCGTTAGTGCATTAACTGCTAATTAGTGGATATGTGGTGGTCTGCTGATGTTGCTCTGAGTGCCTGGTGGTGGAGGTGGTAGTGGTGGTGATAGTGGTGCTGGTGATGGTGGTTATAATGATGGTAGTGGTGGTGATAGTGGTGCTGGTGATGATAGTGGTGCTGGTGATGGTGGTTATAATGATGGTAGTGGTGGTGATAGTGGTGCTGGTGATGGTGGTGATAGTGGTGCTGGTGATGGTGGTTATAATGATGGTAGTGGTGGTGATAGTGGTGCTGGTGATGGTGGTGATAGTGGTGCTGGTGGTGGTGGTTATAATGATGGTAGTGGTGGTGACTGTGATGGTAAAGGTGATGTGATGCATTATTGATGATGAATAGTTATGATGAGGTTAATAGTCTTGATGGAGATGCTGATAATGACTGTAGAGTGCAGATTGTAAAACTCAGGATGATGAGGATGATGACTACTGGTGATGCTAGTTAGCGTTGTTGTTGCTGCTGCAGTCATCGTCGTCAATAGGTCAAGTCATCGTTATCAAGGGGTCAAGTCATTGTCATCAAGGGATTAATTCATCATACTCAATGGTTAAGCGTACTCAAGGGATTAACTCATCGTCAAGGGGTTAAGTCATCGTACTCAAGGGATTGTCATCATCGTCATCATCATCAAGGGGTTGAAGTTATAGTCATCAAGGGGTTAAGTCATCGTCATCAATGGGTTAAGTCCTCGTACTCAAGAGACCAGGAACTCTACTCAATGCTACAATATGACATGCCTTGTTTAAATGAGAAAGTTATACTCGTTTTAACATCTCTAGGTAAGGCAAAAATCATGGTGCGAATCCGTTCAGAGTTTTGGTACCTGGGTCGTGGTAGGAGATACTGTACTATAAACCAACTAGCCCCGCGGTGGTAGCTGTAACTTTCTCCTTCTGTGTTAGTTGGGGGTGAGGTGGGGGGTTGTGGGCGGGGCGTGGTGTATGAGGGTGGGGGCACGTGTTACAAGGCGCGTGGAGTACGGTTGATGGTCAGTTAACCTCCGCCGTGCGTCTTGACAGCACTTGGTTTACGTGTGTGTGTGTGTGTGTGTGGAGTTTGTTGGGTAAGTTGAAGATGTAAAAGTGTCGGGGGTAGTGAGTGAGTTTTGTTTTTTATCATTTTGGGAGTTGGTTGTGTGTGTGTGTGTGTGTGAGTACCGAAGTGAAGCCAATCACCCTCAACACCACCACAGCTATAGTATTGGATCGCTTTTGATTACATTGGATTCGAATTACACACAGCTGTCTAACTTTTTACTTTTTGTTTTTACAACATTTCCCCGTCAGCTGCAACACTGATGTAGAGAGTTGTCGACCTGTTCCTGTCACATCAAAGTTCCCCCCACCTCACTCACGTCTCTCTAATCCCTTATTTTAAGCACCAATCACTCATTCCATCCCATCCTCTCATTCAAATTTTGTTTCTCCCCACCACAAAATATTTATCGTTTGTAAACTCGAATCACGTTCCCGTTTAAAACTCCTCCTCCCATAATGTTTACAAAGTGTGTGTGTGTGTGTGTGTGTGTGTGTACAGTATCCTGAAGGCCAACACCCGACACGTAGTTCAGAAAACTTTGGTGTATTGGTTGAGTGGTGGTGAAGACCCTCTTGGTAATGAGGGAGGGGTGATGGATGTTCACCCCGGCCTGACTACCTAACACACAACAGGGCCGCTAGAGTTTTTTCTTCTCTTCCTTGAGTTTATTCTCCAGCCAGAAGAGATGATTAGCGATTGTTTGTGTTTGTGTGCGGGAAGGGTGAGGCGGATGGATGTGTAGGTGAATCTGTGTAGGTGAGCGTGTAGGTGTGTGTGTGTGTGTGTGTAGGTTTATATATGTATGCTTGTGAGAGATAGAGAGAGAGAGAGAGAGTGAGAGATCAAAGGATTGTAAAAATTAATTCATCGTCCAATTTTGAAGGGATTTTTACACGGCTGGTCATAGCGGCTGTATATTGCATGTTACCATTCCACCTAACTCTACCTGTCCATCCTACCTAATGAGGCAACTTAACCCAATTAATCCTCCACGTATCAGCTTACAGGGTCTCTTGACGTCACGCTTCACAAACTGAACGAAATCGGACAAGAATATATCAACTTTTTCTCTTATTTGGTGAACCTGTTGAGACTTTTACGATCTGTCATGTCTGGAAGTTGACGAAAGAGAAAGATTATGTGAAGTATATTTCCTCCACACTGGACGAAAGTTTATTTACCTTTACCGCCAGAGGTGTTGTGGGTATATCGATTTGGTATAAAGTTGTCACAGCAAGATGAGTGACGGTCCAGGGGGGTACTGTGTGTGTGTGTGTGTCGTTTGGTGCTGAATTTTAATTTGTTTTGTATATCGTTAAGAAAGTTATATTTTCATTGTTGTTATAATTTACGAAATTTATGTAGAGTTTGTTTCATAACTCACTCAGTTTTTGTAGAATATGTTTCCTAGCTCGCTAAGTTTATGTAGTTTGTTTTATAACTCAGTGCGAAAGTTAGTGTGACGTTCATACACCGACAGAGAGAGTTAGTGTGACGTTCATACACCGACAGAGAGAGTTAGTGTGACGCTTGTACACCGACAGAGAGAGTTAGTGTGACGCTTGTACACCGACAGAGAGAGTTAGTGTGACGCTTGTACACCGACAGAGAGAGTTAGTGTGACGTTCATACACCGACAGAGAGAGTTAGTGTGACGCTTGTACACCGACAGAGAGAGTTAGTGTGACGCTTGTACACCGACAGAGAGAGTTAGTGTGACGTTCATACACCGACAGAGAGAGTTAGTGTGACGTTCATACACCGACAGAGAGAGTTAGTGTGACGCTTGTACACCCACACAGTGAAAGCTGGTGAAGTCTCTTATCAACTCGCCGAGGAATTTTGCATGTTGTGTTTACCGACGCTGACGTAACACTGGCAACTCTCACTCAACAGCAGAAACGTTCTCACTTAACACGTAAAAGAGACGGGTCGATTTAATCATCCCTCTAAAATACCTTGAAAGATCCCGTTACGAACACTCACTCACTCACAGAACATAATATAGATGGAGCTATTCCCCCACACGGTGAAAACAACGCCAGTAGGAACAATTATCTGTATCTGGTATTTTCCTCGTAAAAACAGATGTTCGCCCGCCTTCTGTCAGCAGCCTCGTCAGATCTGTGTGGTTTCAGTTCAATTTTTCCTCAGTTAAGCTCCGTGTCGTGTATGTACTCGTAGTTGTAGTGAGAAAGTGATTTGTTAATTGGGCTCCACGTGCTAATGGGCCCCAATCCTAATGGCGGCAGTCCAAGTAGTTAGATTACCTTGTTAGGGCCCATTAGGACTGGGGCCTACGTGAAGTACACAGGCTTCAAGATAGTGGCTGTGATACATGACCGTACACGACCAAAGATAGAAACCATTTTATTCCTCCTGTCGCTACAAAAGTGACTCTTAATTGGCAGTTTATAATTACAAAGGAATTGTTTACTGTGTACTTGGTGATCATATTACGTCATGGACTGTTTGTCTTTCTTTGTGTCAGGTTATGTTTGTCGCTGTTTTTGTTCGGAAAGGACGCTGGTACTTTGTGTTTTGTGGATGTGTGTATGGTTGTTTGTGATGAGAGAGAGAGAGAGAGAGAGAGAGTCCAAACTTTTCCTTAGACTCTCACATCTCTCATTCAGAGGCGTCGATCCTATAATGAAGACAGGTCCTAGCATCTATACTTGGGAAGGAAAAGGTTAAAGGTTCTGACATCTATAACTTGGGACGGAAAACAAATGACTATCGAGATTTTGGATAACTTTTAAAAGAGTCTTGGAATATGTGCCCTAAACCCATGAAAATATATATCGCTTTACGACTGAATGAGTGAGTGAGTGAGTGAGTGACAAGTTCTCGACACAATAACAGTTTCTCCAACAAAAGTTACGAGACAAAAGACTCATGGTAGTTACATACATACATACTGACGACATTTCCTTCTAGGTTGAGGGAAATTTTTAACTTACGATCATTTTTTGTGTGAATCTTGGTCCCAGCAACACCCACACAATGCACGATAGTTTCTCTCGGTGAACGACAGGGGGTCAATAATTTCTCACTGGACGACAGGTAACCAACAATATCTCTCAGTGAACGACAGGTAATCAATAATATCTCTCCTTCCTACAGATTCACCAAGACCTTGAGCCAGGATGAAGGCGTGGAGGAGCTTGATACTCCTGCTGGCGGCGGTGGCGACGGTCATGGTGTCGTCAGAGCACCTGGAGGAGGAGGAGGAGGGAGAGTCACTGGGGATTAAGGTTAGTCTCAGTACCTTACCTGTATAAATCGTCATGTTTATCCACTATGCTTCCATGCTAAGTAGATATTTATACAATGTGCGATATTTTGGTGTTTTTGTGTCCGTCGACCATCCATACGTTCGTGTTTATAGCCATCCATCCATCCGTTCTGTCCGTCTATGTGCGTGTTATATTATCAATGATTATTATCTCCACCTTACAAACATAGTTATTTAATATTTTTGTCGGGGTACGATTCACAAACACGCGGTTGACTGACTCCACCCTGTAGTTATGCCACACACACACACACACACACCAAAATTTAACTGTTACACTGTATTTTGAATTTAGCCTTTGATCTACACACTGTAATGGACTGAAACTCTCATATACTGAAATATACACCTTTGATCATGTTTTTTTTTTGTAACGTGATTGATATGATGTGATTTATTTGATTTAGTTTGTTATAATATTATGTGATTTGATTTTTCAACATTGGAATTTTAATTATTTATGAACTGAATCAATCCGGATTATTTCATGTCGTGTTTTTTGTAAATATAATTTTTTATGTATTGTTATTAAATCGACAAAAAATATATTGCAATTTTGTGGAGGAAATTTAAAAAAAATATATATATATTAGACAAATCTTAACTGTTTGAGATATTTGGTTCTTAAAGCTACATAATGGTACAAAATGATACATAAAGATACATAATGATACATAGATACATAATGATACATAAAGATACATAATGACACATAATGATACATAAAGACATAATGATACATAGTTATACATAAAGATACATGATAAATAAAGGTACATAATGATACTTAAAGATACTGCCTGGTCTTGGTATGACTTTGACGCTATTTTGGTTGGCCATTTTTGTGTTTTAACTTTAGTGAGTCCCTTTAGATGCCCCCGTGGCCATACGGCATGTCTTTATGGCCACATTTCTTACCGCTATGGCCACACTCCATACCTCCGTGGCCACACTACATACCTCCGTGGCCACCCTCCATACCTCCATGACCACACTCCATACCTCCGTGGGCACACTCCATACCTCCGTGGGCACACTCCATACCTCCGTGGCCACCCTCCATACCTCCGTGGCCACCCTCCATACCTCCGTGGCCACCCTCCATACCTCCGTGGCCACACTCCATACCTCCGTGGCCACACTCCATACCTCCGTGGCCACACTCCATGCCGCGGGGAGGGAAATATTGAAAACTTTTAATTAACACATTCACGAGAAAAAGTTACGGATTGGTACCAGTTTTTGCCCCAACAACTTATTGCCCGCCTCGCTACTGCCCACTAACTTATTGCCCGCCTCGCTACTGCCCACTGACTTATTGCCCGCCTCGCTACTCCCCACTGACTTATTGCCCGCCTCGCTACTGACCACTGACTTATTGCCCGCCTCGCTACTCCCCACTGACTTATTGCCCGCCTCGCTACTCCCCACTGACTTATTGCCCGCCTCGCTACTGCCCACTGACTTATTGCCCGCCTCGCTACTGCCCACTGACTTATTGCCCGCCTCGCTACTGCCCACTGACTTATTGCCCGCCTCGCTACTGCCCACTGACTTATTGCCCGCCTCGCTACTGCTCACTGACTTATTGCCCGCCTCGCTACTCCCCACTGACTTATTGCCCGCCTCGCTACTGCCCACTGACTTATTGCCCGCCTCACTACTGCCCACTGACTTATTGCCCGCCTCGCTACTGCTCACTGACTTATTGCCCGCCTCGCTACTGCCCACTGACTTATTGCCCGCCTCACTACTCCCCACTGACTTATTGCCCGCCTCGCTACTCCCCACTGACTTATTGCCCGCCTCGCTACTCCCCACTGACTTATTGCCCGCCTCACTACTGCCCACTGACTTATTGCCCGCCTCGCTACTGCCCACTGACTTATTGCCCGCCTCACTACTGCCCGCTGACTTATTGCCGGCCTCGCTACTGCCCACTGACTTATTGCCCGCCTCGCTACTGCCCACTGACTTATTGCCCGCCTCGCTACTCCCCACTGACTTATTGCCCGCCTCGCTACTGCCCACTGACTTATTGCCCGCCTCGCTACTGCCCACGTCGCTACTGCCCACTAACTTATTGCCCGCTTCTCTACTGCCCACTAACTTATTGCCCGCCCACCGATATATTGCGCACCAAAGGATTGTCCTGTCATTCGATTAACCATTGCCCACTTACATATTTGTCAATACATTGTCTACCAAAATAATCGCCCATTGCCCACCTTTATAATTGCCCACCCAAATAATTGCCCCCTCACATAATTGCCCACCCAAATAATTACCCACCCAAATAATTGCCAACTCACAATTGCCCACTCACATAATTGCCCACCCAAATAATTGCCCCCTCACATAATTGCCCACCCATATAATTACCCACCCAAATAATTGCCAACTCACATAATTGCCCACCCATATAATTACCCACCCAAATAATTGCCAACTCACATAATTGCCCACTCACATAATTGCCCACCCAAATAATTGCCCCCTCACATAATTGCCCACCCATATAATTACCCACCCAAATAATTGCCAACTCACATAATTGCCCACTCACATAATTGCCCACCCAAATAACTGCCCACTCACATAATTGCCCATCGACATAAATAAGAGTGAGATTGCTGGTCAACACCTGAGCTTCAGAGGTACTCATGTGTAGAACTGATTAGTCATATGTGGTCGTGAACACACACACACACACACACGGGGATTAAGACTATGCAATCATGTAAATACGGTCACAAATACAAACAATCTCTCTCTCTCTCTCTCTCTCTCTCTCTCTCTCTCTCTCTCTCTCTCTCTCAGGTCAACGACACAGAGAGAGCGATTCCAATAATTCGCAGGATTTCATAATTCGATTTTGAAAGTGACGGACGAAATTTGCTTCTGAGATTCAAGAGTCTTTGTACTGAAGTGAGAGTCTTTGTGCTGAAGTAAGAGTCTTTGTCCTGAAGTAAGAGTCTTTGTCCTGAAGTAAGAGTCTTTGTGCTGAAGTAAGAGTCTTTGTCCTGAAGTAAGAGTCTTTGTGCTGAAGTAAGAGTCTTTGTGCTGAAGTAAGAGTCTTTGTCCTGAAGTAAGAGTCTTTGTCCTGAAGTAAGAGTCTTTGTCCTGAAGTAAGAGCCTTTGTCCTGAAGTAAGAGCCTTTGTCCTGAAGTAAGAGTCTTTGTCCTGAAGTAAGAGTCTTTGTCCTGAAGTAAGAGTCTTTGTGCTGAAGTAAGAGTCTTTGTGCTGAAGTAAGAGTCTTTGTCCTGAAGTAAGAGTCTTTGTGCTGAAGTAAGAGTCTTTGTCCTGAAGTAAGAGTCTTTGTCCTGAAGTAAGAGTCTTTGTCCTGAAGTAAGAGTCTTTGTCCTGAAGTAAGAATCTTTGTCCTGAAGTAAGAGCCTTTGTCCTGAAGTAAGAGCCTTTGTCCTGAAGTAAGAGCCTTTGTCCTGAAGTAAGAGCCTTTGTCCTGAAGTAAGAGTCTTTGTGTTGAAGTAAGAGTCTTTGTCCTGAAGTAAGAGTCTTTGTCCTGAAGTAAGAGTCTTTGTCCTGAAGTAAGAGTCTTTGTCCTGAAGTAAGAGTCTTTGTCCTGAAGTAAGAGCCTTTGTCCTGAAGTAAGAGTCTTTGTCCTGAAGTAAGAGTCTTTGTCCTGAAGTAAGAGTCTTTGTCCTGAAGTAAGAGTCTTTGTCCTGAAGTAAGAGCCTTTGTCCTGAAGTAAGAATCTTTGTCCTGAAGTAAGAGCCTTTGTCCTGAAGTAAGAGCCTTTGTCCTGAAGTAAGAGCCTTTGTCCTGAAGTAAGAGTCTTTGTGTTGAAGTAAGAGTCTTTGTGTTGAAGTAAGAGTCTTTGTCCTGAAGTAAGAGTCTTTGTCCTGAAGTAAGAGTCTTTGTCCTGAAGTAAGAGTCTTTGTCCTGAAGTAAGAGCCTTTGTCCTGAAGTAAGAGCCTTTGTCCTGAAGTAAGAGCCTTTGTCCTGAAGTAAGAGTCTTTGTCCTGAAGTAAGAGTCTTTGTCCTGAAGTAAGAGTCTTTGTCCTGAAGTAAGAGTCTTTGTCCTGAAGTAAGAGTCTTTGTCCTGAAGTAAGAGTCTTTGTCCTGAAGTAAGAGTCTTTGTCCTGAAGTAAGAGCCTTTGTCCTGAAGTAAGAGCCTTTGTGCTGAAGTAAGAGTCTTTGTGCTGAAGTAAGAGTCTTTGTCCTGAAGTAAGAGTCTTTGTCCTGAAGTAAGAGCCTTTGTCCTGAAGTAAGAGCCTTTGTCCTGAAGTAAGAGCCTTTGTCCTGAAGTAAGAGTCTTTGTCCTGAAGTATATAGAATCTTTGTTCAGAATTTGTCTCTTTGTACTGTAGGGAGAGAAAATAGAGAAGAGGAGGAAGAGGAGAATCAGTGTGTGAGGGAGGGAGAACGTTACTAAT
Source organism: Homarus gammarus (assembly GCA_958450375.1). Taxonomy (NCBI): domain Eukaryota; kingdom Metazoa; phylum Arthropoda; class Malacostraca; order Decapoda; family Nephropidae; genus Homarus; species Homarus gammarus. The sequence goes on along the minus strand of CAUDMG010001597.1, from coordinate 2,279,660 downwards.
GGGAGGAAGAGTGAGGGAACTGTTCTCTCATCTGTCTGTGTCTTTCTTTCTTTCTCCTTTGACTTTCTCTTTTTATCTTTATATTTATCTTTTTTTTCTGTTTTTCTTTCATTCTTTCTCTTTCTATTTCGTTCTCCTGTTTTCTTTATTCTCTCTCTCTCTCTCTCTCTCTCTCTCTCTCTCTCTCTCTCTCTCTCTCTCTCTCTCTCTCTCTCTCTCTCTCTCTGGCCAGATGGTAATACCAGCTGGTGATGGGCACTAACCGGCCATCAGCCTCTTAATGGAATGATGATGTTTTAATGTATTATATCTGGTGGTGGGGCAGGTCTAATGTCTCTCTCTCTCTCTCTCTCTCTCTCTCTCTCTCTCTCTCTCTCTCTCTCTCTCTCTCTCTCTCTCTCTCTCTCTCTCTCAGGTTCGTGTCACGAGATCTATTTTTTTTGTGTGTTACTAACCACCATCACTCCTACCACTTCCTTCAACAACCACCATTACCTTCAACAACCACCATTACCTTCAACAACCACCATTACATTCAACAACCACCATTACCTTCAACAGCCACCACCACCTTCAACAACCACCACCACCTTCAACAACCACCATTACCTTCAACAACCACCATTACCTTCAACAACCACCATTACATTCAACAACCACCCATCAACCAACATCAAAAACAAGAACGACAATTAATCGCCAACCAGCACCTCGACCACCCATCACAACCACTTCCATCACCTTACCACCACCACCAACCACCACTACTCCTTCCACAGCTACCACTATCCCTTCTACCACATCCCCTCTACCACCATCCCTTCCACCACTACCCTTTCCACCAATACCCCTTCCACCACTACCCCTTCCACCACCATCCCTTCCACCACTACCCCTTCCACCACTACCCCTTCCATCACAACCCCTTCCACCACTACCCCTTCCACCACTACCCCTTCCACCACTACCCCTTCCATCACTACCCCTTCCACCACTACCCCTTCCATCACTACCCCTTCCACCACTACCCCTTCCACCACTACCCCTTCCACCACTACCCCTTCCACCACTACCCCTTCCACCGGGAGGTTTAGGAAGCGTCCCCCGTGATACATTACCTGGCCTGAGTCTTACCCCTTCAGGTTGTTGACAGAGGAGAATAAATTAACTTCCCCAATTAACACAAATCTGAGATCACTTGGGGGGGCGGGGGGGTACAGTAACTCTCTCTCTCTCTCTCTCTCTCTCTCTCTCTCTCTCTCTCTCTCTCTCTCTCTCTCTCTCTAGCCACTATGATTGCTATATTATCACCTGCCACCTCCCTCTCCCCTCCCCTCCCCAGAATCCCTACCTTCTTCCCCTCCCCCCTTCCCCTCTCTCCAAAACCCCTATCTTCCCCCCACCTCCTCCCCCAGGACCCTTACCTTCTCCCCTCCCCAGTACCCCTATCTTCCTCCCTCCCCCCCCCCTCCCCAGGACCCCTACCTTCTCTCCCCTCCCCTCAAGGACCCCCCACCCACTACTACTCAACCTTGACACGTGAGCCAGTACTATTAGTAGGGGGGGGGGATGTGTGTCATAATGTATGGAGGTATTTATATAATGTACACACACACACACACACACACACACACACACACACCCTTCCCTCCCTCATAAGAACTTTCAGCTGTGTTTTGTGTTTGTTTTAGCGAATGTAAACACGACGCTCAGTAATAACTAGGAAGAAGGGGGAAAAAAAACTTGCCTCCATGAATATCAAACAGTGTTGCATATCTCTCTCTCTCTCTCTCTCTCTCTCTCTCTCTCTCTCTCTCTCTCTCTCTCTCTCTCTCTCTCTCTCTCTCTCTCTCTCTCTCTCTCTCTCTCATTTAACTTGACCTAACTGGCCCCTCTCCTATATTAAATCGACAGGAATACACACATATTAGGCCTCAGTTCTCACCAAATTATATGCTAAAAGTTTCCCTTCTTCAACATAAACAAACTCATAAGTCACAACATAAACAATAAACAAACAAACTAACAAACATTGAGTGTATTGTAAACAGTTGGTATAACTTGTGTACATGAAAAAGGCCGTTGGAGTGAGGGATTTACATACATACATACATACATACATACATACATAATTTAACAAGTCGACGGTTAACCACTAAATACCGTCATGTTTAATTGGGTCTCTGAGGGTGAACGAGGTGTACGGTAATGGTCCCTTCTTATCACCTCGAGAAAGTTATAAGATGGCTGTGGTTGTAGGTCAAATGGAGTCGTTTCGTCATAGACCTTAACCTAATTCAACCATGACTTAACCTAACCTAACCTAACCTAACCTAATTCAACCATGACTTAACCTAACCTAACAAAACCTTACTTAACCTTTCCTACCTAACTTACTCTTAACTAAACCTTACTGCACCTAACAAAAATTAACCTGAATCCAACCCAACTGTAATGGGGGGTTTTAAGGGTAGAAATTATAGAGAATATTTAGTTGTAGGAGTGTAAAGACAGGAGGTTTGGTGGCGTGGCCGGTTAGTTATTTACACTTATTTATCTTATACGTTCTTAAGGGACAACTTCTCAAACACCACTTCGATACAACTATTTATTAATTCACTCAATGACACGGACACATTAATATCAATATTATTTCGACGTTACTAGAGTATCATATTTACATAAGAACATAAGAACATAAGAATGGAGGAAACTGCAGCGGGCCTATTGACCCATACTGGGCAGTCCCGTTTACACCCAACCCCTATTGCTCATATGAGCATCCGACCTATGTTTGAAGCAATTCAGCGTATTCGAGTTAATGATGATATTTGGTAACTTGTTCCATTCATCCACTACTCTGTTTCCAAACCAGTGTTTACCTATTTCACGCCAAAATCTAAATTTGTCTAATTTAAAACCATTGTTACGAGTTCGCTCCTGGTTGGATAATTTGAGTACCTTTGTAATGTCCCCTTTGTTTAGCCCTGCCTTCCACTTATACACCTCTATCAGGTCGCCCCTCGCTCTACGTCTCTCGAGGGAGTGCAAATTAAGATGCTTTAACCTGTCTCTATACTCAAGGTTCCTAATGCCCGGGATTAGTCTTGTCATTCTCCTCTGAATTCTTTCCAAGGATTCTATATCCATTCTGTAATACGGTGACCAGAACTGAACTGCGTAATCCAGGTGTGGTCTCACAAGAGCAAGATACAGTTTTAGGATGACCTCGCTAGTCTTGTAACTAACACTCCTTTGTATGAACCCAAGTACTTTATTAGCCTTGTTACGAGCAAAAACACATTGTTTACTTGGCTTAAGTTTCCTACTTATCATTACTCCTAAATCTCTCTCGCAGTCGGATTTCTCTATGGCATCGTTGTTCATCTGGTATCTGGTTTCCCTGTTTACATCTCCTATACTGAGTACTTTACATTTGTCAACATTGAATTTCATCTGCCATTTTTCAGACCATTGGAAAAATTTGTTTAGATCTTCCTGTAGTTTTGCCGAGTCCTCGTCAGATTTCATAACACGTCCTATTTTAGTGTCATCAGCAAATTTACTTATGTTGCTGTCTATGCCGATATCTATGTCGTTTATGTATATAATAAACAATAATGGTCCAAGTACTGAGCCTTGGGGAACTCCACTTGTGACGTTGCTCCAATGGGACTTAGTGCCGTTAATGCTCACTCGCTGTTTCCTGTCCTGTAACCACGCCCTAATCCATTTAAGGATGTCACCTTTGATGCCATGAGCTTCTATCTTTCTAATTAGTCTTTCGTGGGGGACTCTGTCGAAGGCTTTGCTAAAGTCGAGATATACCACATCATAATTGTGCCCCTCGTCCACTGATTCGAAAACTGATGAAAAGAATGTTAATAGATTAGTTAGGCAAGAACGTCCGCTTGTGAAGCCATGCTGGGACTCATTGATCAATCCGTGCTTCTCCAGGTGATTTCGAATAGAGTTTGAAATGATTGCTTCCAGTAATTTGCCTACTATTGATGTTAGACTGATTGGGCGGTAGTTAGAGGATTGTGATCTATCCCCCTTCTTGAAAATCGGTAATACATTCGCTATCCTCCAGGATTCTGGTACTACACCTGTTTTTAAGGACATGTTACACAACTTTGCTAAGGGCATACTAAGCTCTTCCTTACATTCCTTTAATACTCTGGCAAATATCTCATCATGACCAGGTGACTTATTAGGCTTTAGTTTGTCTATTTGCTTACTAACATCGTTACTAGTCACTACTATCTCACTTAATTTGTTTTCTTCACTATCTCTGAATAGAGTCGGTGCCTCGGGTATCATGTTTAAATTTTCGGTGGTGAAAACTGTTGAAAAATATTTATTCAAATTATTGCTCATTTCTCCGTCGTTATCAGTGAGCTCGCCGGAGTCTGACCGTATTGGTCCAATCTTTTCTCGTGTTTTAGTTTGATACATTTGGTAGAATCCTTTGGGGTTTGTCTTCGCCTCCCTTGCTATCCTTACCTCATTATTCCTCTTTGCTTTCCTTATCTCGGTTTTAACCCTACTCGCCAATACCCTATAATAGTCCCGGAGGTGAATTTCGCCACGATTTATCCTTCTACCTATAGCCTTCCTTTGGCCAATGATGTTCTTTAAATAATTATTTATCCATTTAGGGTCATTGTTGTCTGATCTGAGTTTTTTGTATGGTATGTTCTGCCTTTGTGCATTAAGTAACTCACTATTTAAATTGTCGTGGAACTCGGCAATCTCAGATCTCGTTATCAGGTCGGTGTCATCTGTCAGGTTCACGGCCAAGCGCGACACCCCCTCTCTCAGCTGCCTCTTTAAACTGTCAAAGTTTGCCCTTCTGAAATCTGGTACCTTAGTGGAATTTTCCTTACGTCTGCCCTGAAAATCTAACTGGAATCGAATTTCTTTGTGATCGCTGTTTGCAAGTTCGTTCCCTACCTCGACATTGCTAATGAGGTTTTCTCTGTTGGACAGAACTAAATCCAGTATATTATTATCCCGTGTGGGTTCGGTTATATGTTGACTTAGGAAACAGTCCTGGATCGTCTCGAGAAAATCCTCTGATTCTGAGTTACCCGTAAGGACAGTCCAATCTATTTGGCCAAGGTTAAAGTGGCCTACTATACAGACTTTGTTGTGTATGGAAGCCCTGCGCATTTCATCCCAGATAAGTCGCTCATTGACGCTATCAAGATTGGGGGGTCTATATATTACTCCTGTGATTAATTTTTCCCGACCGTCGCTTAATTCTATCCAAATTGTTTCTGTATTCCTCTCAGTTTTTATTTCCTTATTTATTTCACACTTCAGATTATCCCTAACATAGATTGCTACTCCGCCTCCTTTCCTGGTCTGCCTATCGGTATGGAACAGTTTGTAACCCGCAATTTGGTATTCGACTGGTAATTCATGTGTGTCTAGGTTGATCCATGTTTCAGTGAATGCAATTATATCGATTTCTTCGGTACATACCAAGGCCTTAATATCATCCATTTTGTTTCTCATACTTCTACTGTTCGCGTAGTATACATTTAAGTTAGTCGTGTTCTGAGTCCTTCCCTTACCGCGTTTAGTTTTAAACTCCCTGTCTAATTTAGTTTTGTCATCATTCCTTGCACTATTTCCTTGTAATCTTTCGCCTTGTTTACCCGCTCCCACTGCAGTCTCCTCCACCCCCGTGCCCCTATGTTCTCTTAGCAGTTTAAAGACTTCGATATCTTTTGAACTGCCCCCTCTAGAGCCCCAGCCAGGGTTGCTACTCCATCCCTAGACAGGTGCACCCCATCCCTAGCATAAAGGTCCCTTCTGCCATAGAAGTTGTCCCAGTTGTCAGTGAATGGGACTGATATTGACTTGCAATATCTGTCAAGACGGTCGTTAACACCAACTGCCCTTGACAACCATTCACTGCAAAACTCTCCTTCTAGGCAGGACACCGCATATGATAGGGATCCCTCCCTTAGTCCTAATACGATCTATGGCTGCCTTGAACTTATCAAGAAGTTCCTCGCTCCTACACCGGCCAATATCATTGCCTCCTGCACTGAGGCAGATAATGGGTTTGTTCCCATTACCAGACAAGATATTGTCCATCCTGTCAACTATATCCCCCACCCCAGCTCCTGGCAGACACACCCTCATCCTATTTTTGTTTTTACCACAAAAGGCCCTGTCCATGTACCTTACCTGTGAGTAACCAACAATTAAAGTTTTTATACCTTCCTTGTCATCCCTGCCCCTGACTGTACTAACGTCCAATTCGTCTATCAAGGGACTGAACGGGTTGGTACACTTAGCTGTTGTTGTCGTTGTTGTCGTATCCTTCGTGTGCTTCTTCACCACCAGCTTGGTCCTACCACTACTCACGACTTTCCACTCGTTTGATTTTTCGTCAGACACTGGCTTTACTCGTCCAGCCTCTCCTTTTAACTTGGCCAGCTCTTTCCTTAATTTCAGGTTCTCCAACGTGGCCCTCTCAATTTCTAACTTGGCCCTCGCCAATTCTTCAGTGGACCACTCCAGTTTGGTCAACAAACTCTCATACCCAAGACCGCACATATCACTGGCCATATCTGATAATTATCCCTCTGGAGCTAACCCTGCCGTGACCTTTCCCCTAGTGACTCTCGGACACAAACATGAATGAATACACTTCCCACAGTAGGTAACTCACCCTAGGGATAGCTCTGACAAGACTCACGTGTAACCTGACGGAGGCCCAGCAGGTGCTGGCTGGGCTGCCTCCTATGGGAGACTCTGCTTAGCTGGTGACGCCGGGGTCTGGTCGGGAAGTCTCCCTCCCGGCCTGGGGAGAGGACGAGCGTGACTCTGTGTGAGTGAACAGAATGACGACCCGAACGAGAGAGAGATGAGTCGGATGAGAATAAAGAGAGTCACCAAATCCGAATCAGACTAAGTCCGTGGCCGTGACTGCAGGGCCTCTATATGGGGGAGAAACAGCCGGCGTTTGACCTTTGCCAATTTACGTTAAACTGGTTAGATCTGGACAGCTGTGTTTGCCCAGGTGCGTGGTCATGCCCGGGTGTTTCTTGGCTAGGTGTGGTTTGGTCAAGTCACCCACTAACTCAAATAATTAGCGGACGAGGTCAGGTGCCTTGGGTCCTGACCCAGGGTGTGTCGACTTGGTACTCACTGTTATATGTGTTGTAATTGTCTGGGCTGTAAGCTGTGGTCTGATAGAGTCAATCATTACACAACCTAACCTAACCCAACCCAACCTAATCTAGCCTAACCTAACCTAATTCGACCTAAGATGACCTAACCTGATCCAACATAATCTAACATGACCAGGAGGACTTAGGTCAATTTAGTACATGTCCCCCTATCATCCTCCTAGTACTCAAGGAAGGTTATCAGTCCGAGGAGGAGGAGGAGAAGAAGGAGGAGAAGAAAGAGGAGAAGAAAGAGGAGGAGGGGGGATGAAGAAGGAAGAGGGGGGAGGGACGGAGAAGGAGGAGATATTTCACTTAACACAAAAGTGACGTCTGTAATATTGACAATTAATCTGGAGGGACAAGAAAGGTTAAATAAATACTTGTTTGTACAGTATAGTGTTTCTTGAGTCTATAGAAAGGGAGTGAGTCTCTCTCTCTCTCTCTCTCTCTCTCTCTCTCTCTCTCTCTCTCTCTCTCTCTCTCTCTCTCTCTCTCTCTCTCACAGATTTGTAAGTAAATTTCAAGGAACTGACTGAGGTTGAATGAATATATCTTAGACATGGTAGAGTCTGTGATATATCTGCCTCATTTTACGAACCTTTGAGAATCCATCTTTGTGTCGTAACTTCAGTGAGTCGTTTAAATGTATTGTCATATAATTAGGAATTAGGGAAGAGAATTTAACCAACTAATCTTTTGAGAGTCTGGGCTCGAGAGTACCTTCCCGTGGGAGCTTTTCTGACTCAGGATGGGAAGGGGGATAGGGGGGGGGGGAGAGAGACTGTGGCCGTGAACTTCCACAATAACAACATAAGAGCATAAGAATGGAGGAAACTGCAGCGGGCCTATTGGCCCATACTGGGCAGTCCCGTTTACACCCAACCCCTATTGTTCATATAAGCATCCAACCTATGTTTGAAGCTATTCAGCGTATTCGAGTTAATGATGATATTCGGTAACTTGTTCCATTCATCCACTACTCTGTTTCCAAACCAGTGTTTACCTATTTCACGCCCAAATCTAAATTTGTCTAATTTAAAATCATTGTTACGAGTTCGCTCCTGGTTGGATAGTTTGAGTATCTTTGTAATGTCCCCTTTGTTTAGCCCTGCCTTCCACTTATACACCTCTATCAGGTCGCCCCTCGCTCTACGTCTCTCGATGGAGTTCAAATTATGATGCTTTAACCTGTCTCTATACTCAAGGTTCCTAATGCCCGGGATTAGTCTTGTCATTCTCCTCTGAATTCTTTCCAAGGATTCTATATCCATTCTGTAATACGGTGACCAGAACTGAACTGCGTAATCCAGGTGTGGTCTCACAAGAGCAAGATACAGTTTTAGGATGACCTCGCTAGTCTTGTAACTAACACTCCTTTGTATGAACCCAAGTACTTTATTAGCCTTGTTAAGAGCAAAAACACATTGTTTACTTGGCTTAAGGTTCCTACTTATCATTACTCCTAAATCTCTCTCGCAGTCGGATTTCTCTATGGCATCGTTGTTCATCTGGTATCTGGTTTCCTGTTTACATCTCCTATACCGAGTACTTTACATTTGTCCACGTTGAATTTCATCTGCCATTTTTCAGACCATTCGAAAAATTTGTTTAGATCTTCCTGTAGTTTTGTGGAGTCCTCGTCAGATTTAATAACACGTCCTATTTTAGTGTCATCAGCAAATTTGCTTATGTTGCTGTCTATGCCGATATCTATGTCGTTTATGTATAAAATGAATAATAATGGTCCAAGTACTGAGCCTTGGGGAACTCCACTTGTGGCGTTGCTCCAATGGAACTTAGTGCCGTTAATGCTCACTCTCTGTTTCCTGTCCTGTAACCACGCCCTAATCCATTTTAGGATATTACCTTTGATGCCATGTGCTTCTACCTTTCTAATTAGTCTTTCGTGGGGAACTCTGTCGAAGGCTTTGCTAAAGTCGAGATATACCACATCATAATTGTGCCCCTCGTCCACCGATTCGAAAACTGATGAAAAGAATGTTAATAGATTAGTTAGACATGAACGTCCGCTTGTGAAGCCATGCTGGGAATCATTGATCAATCGGTGCTTCTCCAGGTGCTTTCGAATAGAGTTTGAAATGATTGCTTCCAGTAATTTGCCTACTATTGATGTTAGACTGATTGGGCGGTAGTTAGAGGATAGTGATCGATCCCCCTTCTTGAAAATCGGTATTACATTCGCTATCCTCCAGGATTCAGGTACTACACCTGTTTTTAAGGACATGTTAAACAACTTTGCTAAGGGCATACTAAGCTCTTCCTTACATTCCTTTAATACTCTGGCAAATATCTCATCGGGACCAGGTGACTTATTAGGCTTTAGTTTGTCTATTTGCTTACTAACATCGTTACTAACAATGACTCGGCATTTTGTAGGCCTCACGTATGCACCTGTTGAGCTGTTGTAAGGTCAGGGAGGCTTATGTTGTTGTTGTTGTTATTATTATTGTTATTATTGTTGTTATTTATGATTTTTTTTAATGTTTAGCAGAGAGAGAGAGAGAGAGAGAGAGAGAGAGAGAGAGAGAGAGAGAGATCATTGTACACAGTATTATCCCGATAAAACAACGACCATATTATATACTGTACGTTTCCCCCCCTTCCTCCCTCCCTCCCTCCCCCAGAGACCTCAAAAAAACCCTACTTCCTCCCTCCTCCCCCTCCCCAGAGACCCCCCTTCCCCCTTCCTCACACCCTCCCCCCAAAGACTCCTTCCTCTCTCCTTCCCCCAGAGACTCCTCCTTCTCCCCTTCCTCCCCCAGACTCCACCCCAGAGACTGCCACGTTAACATACAAATTGATGGATTGTACAGAAAATGACTCCTACAAACTTTTGAAACAGTCCTGTAACATTTCCACCCCTCAGACCATCATTCACCCTTCTCAAAAACTCCCGTCACCACCACACACAGACATCAATGACCTACACACGAGTGATGTTAATATATTGAGGAGAAAAACAAATATAAACCTTTTCATCGATGGCTTCTGTTTGTGAAGCCTTTATTTTGCTGTGATGTTCCAATATTATTTTTTCTCTCTCCTAAAGGTCAGTTTCTGTTATGTGTCATGGTAGGTGTTTATAAAAGACGAGGACATGACCCAAATACTCGTCACCCTTGAGGAATTATTTTAGTGTGTTTTATAATTTGGTATTCCACATGGTAATATTAACTAGTATTATGTTAGAGCAGTGGTCACCAAACTACGGCCCGCGGGCCGGATCCCAAGTCCTTCCCCGGCTCGTGGTAGCTCAAAACTACGCTCTGACGTTACCAGAGCTTTCGTTCTGGCTTGCAAGTATTGAACAGAATGATTATGCGGCCCGCGCTCGTCATTTTTTCAGTTATCCAGCCCACTGTGAAAAAAGTTTGGTGACCCCTGTGTTAGAGGGTTAGTAAGAATGAATTGAGGGAATATCACAACACTTCAACATTCTCTCAGTTCAAATTACAAGTCTAGTATTTTGTCTGTAACTCAAGTACTATATCAAAACTCGTTCAGTCACTTATAATCAGCGTGTCAAGGGGAATGTGCTGGTCTTGATGTTTTTGTCGTCAATGAGAGGGACACGAAACACCAGCACGCCTATATGTCTTGTGCACACACGATGAGTCATTATTCACTGACCTTTGCCACTTTTTCTGTCGCTTTCACCTCCTGGGTTATTATGACCGCGGACATATTTCTGAAGTATAATAAAACTGGACCAATTATCTAGTGCATGCAAGAGCTTTATGTATTCAGAGAAGAGAAGTATGATAATATTGAGCGAATACAATAACCCCCATCAGTTTGACTCACTCTTCCTAAAAGGTTAATCACATAGCAGGTGTGACCGTTGTTTTTATTATATTTACTTAGGTTTAAACATTAATATTTCAGAAATATACTTCTGGCTGCCGTGGCTGAATGGCTATAACACTCGTCCTTTTACTCAGTTAGTTGTCAGTTGTGTCTCATGACCGGTTACTACGTGGGGAGCCCCCAGTCATCCCAGCTGTAGATAGAGACGTAACTTTACAGATGGGGAAGTGAATTGGTGGTAGAGTGTAGTGTCTCGCGTGCTGTCTCCTCGTGTGCCAAAATTTGAGTCTTCATTATGTTGTATCTACACTGTCCTGAATAAGCCCATTACAATATTTTGTTACCTTTAAATTGTCTTTCCGAGATAATTATTACCAAAAATGAAACGCGGAAATTGGAAAGGATAAAACAGTGTCTAGGAGTACTTAATGGACGAGATTAAACGTGAAGTGGTCATTGGATGTGTGAAAGCCAGACCTAAGTAAACTCTCACTTGCGAAAAACATATTTAGTCAAGTCAGAAAAGACGGAATAGAGCTGACTATAAACATATCTCGTGCGTTCGTTAAGTCCATCTCGGTGACGCTTTTACGCCACCCATGTTTTGAAAAGTTGTCTATTGCAAGAAACTTGTGATTTATGGATGTTGCTGGATAACCCCGGCAGTTTACGCACCTCATATCAACAGTAACAACTACGTGTGTGTGTGTGTGTGTGTGTGTGTGACTCGGGAGAATGTTGTGGTAATACTCCTGTTGCTGAATAAACGAAACAGAAGGAAATCATTTAGGAAATATTGGAAGTTTCAGCGCGACCTCCTCAACAACTTGTGTCAGAGTACTTCGTGGTTTCTTCTGGGTTTGTTTTGGTGAATCTCGCGAATTAACCAAAAAAGAAACTTGGGTTCTATCAGTTTATCTTCATATACAGTACAGACATATGCTAAAGCCCTCATTTTTGTTTTATTAATTACTTAAGACAACAAATAACAAGAAGAATCCATATAATTATATTTTGTTTATATCATAGATTTTATTTAATTAGTCACTAGTGAAGAGAGATAGATAAATGCGTATCTAGTTAGTGTTAGCTCTTTAGTTTTAGAATTATCCATTGTAGAAATTAAACTTGCCAAATAACTCTTGATAAACCTTGCTTACTATAACACTTTAAACACACACACACACACACACACACACACACACACACACACACCAAAAAATATCTTAATCCCTTGTTAGTATTCGTAGCAAATTTTAGGGACAAATAATCAAATGGGTATATTTTTAAACGTGTGTTAAGGGTGAGAGGAGCGGGTGTTAACCCGCGTCTTCCACCACTACAGACAAGAGTGTGTAGTCGTGTTTACATTACCGTGAACCAAGACTACCAGCCTCCACCGTTTACTCTTCTGTTCACATGGCAAGACTGTTGATTTTAGTAACTCTCTCTCTCTCTCTCTCTCTCTCTCTCCGGGAGTCACTACTCCTCCACGGTGATACCAACCATTGTTAATCTGCAGCTCCTCCGCTCGAGATTTTTTGGCAGCAGGTGTGTGGAGGTCCAGGTGGCTGACAATTCATAATTCAGGAGTCGAGAGTGAGCCAGGCAGTGTGGGAAACACCAGCTGGACGTCCTTGCTGATAAAATTTAAAACTTTTCCCTGATATTAAGGCGCTTAGCAAGACCATTATATAAGGATTATCTCGATGCGAACACACACACACACACATATATATATATATATATATATATATATATATATATATATATATATATATATATACTGTATGTGTGCGTGCGCGCGCGTTTTCAGACTCCGGAATGGCGGGAACATGGAAAAGCTCTGGTGTTTTTCATTTTTTTGTGTAACAGGAATGGCGTTCTTTCGTTTTTTAATCTCTTTATTATTTTCAAAGTCCATGAATATCTCTGGTGTTAAAAACTAAATATTTTCAGCCTCAATCTGTATATCTATCCTTATTTTTGGTTCCGTCCAAATATTTTATATTAAACTTTTCTGGAACTATTCTACAGGCGTACGACTTGGTGTAGTCACAGTTCTAAAACAATACTAAAAACACTGTAGTTGGGTTTTGCTGTGTAAACGTTTTTCCGATGCTGACATAGAGAGATAGATGTCGACTCCCGCGCTTTCCTCTTAAAGATATAGTGTGGTATAGTAGTCTCCTGTAAGATGTCCTTGTATGAGTGTTATGTATTGTTGAGTTAATGATTTTGAGTAACGTTTCCAAAGGCTTATGCTCACCTTTCCTTATTGAATGACTCATTAATGTTATTTACTGAAAAGAAACCCGAGACGGTATAGAAGAAGAAAATGTCTGTTAGAGTATCACCTGACAGCTACGTTTTCTGTTGACTCGTAAGAATACGTTTTCTGTGGAGCATCCTACAACAGTTGCGTTTTTTGTTGTTTGTTGATTCGAAACTACGTTTATACATAGGGTATAGATCGTTATAGCTGCGTTTTCAATTTGAGTATTTCATAACACCTTGAGTATTACATTACAGCCACCGAGGTGTCCAGTTCAAGGTGAATTTCCGAGCAAACGGTGGAATTTACGAGTCATGCGCACTATCACTCTCAAACTAATAGCTCGTTTAAAAGGCCTTCCGGGGTGAGCCACGGTGGGAGAGCCATAAAGAACCCTGTAATGGCTCATAAAAATGCGGCCAATGGAGTGAATGAAAGTAAAAGTTTGATGGCTCGCCGGCCAGCTCAAAATGATTGACTCGTTTTCCCCGCGGGAGGTCGGCCATCTAGGGAAATTGAATTTAAAGTGTGGGGAATATCCAACCTCTAGAATTTTCCCTTCAAAACCCATGTTACGAAGAAGTAGGGAAATTTATATTTTCCCTAGACAATGAGACGATAAAATACGAAGGAAATGAACGAAAAAGTAGGGAAATTTGTAGCTTTTCTTGACGATAAGACGATGAAATAAGAAGGAAAGGAAGAACTACAATAGAAAACGACGTAAGAATCCTCAAGATGTCTTAGTAGTTCCAGACGAGCACCTTCTTGAGCACACACTTAACATACTTATTTCCGCCTGTAAAAGTCACCCCTTCACGCCTTGTCTGTCGTCTTCTGGTGTTGGATTGACTCATCTCATCTGTGACTCCGTTTTATCTCTCGTATCAGTTTGGTATGACTTTTCCCTTATGGTTGTTGTGCAGGAATATATGACTTTTCTTAGATTATACTGAACATAACATAGAGAAGATATCGGCCAGGCAAGGAATTGTGTATATTATTTTGTTTTCATTTACCTTCGTGTCAGGTCTCTCTCTCTCTCTCTCTCTCTCTCTCTCTCTCTCTCTCTCTCTCTCTCTCTCTCTCTCTCTCTCTCTCTCTCTCTCTCTCTCTCTCTCCCCATTCAGCGATCATAGCCACAAAGTTTATGGTCTTAGACACACGTACATCACGGTGACTGACCATACTAACACACACACACACACACACACACCACACCCACATATACGAACCACACCCACGTATTCGAACCACACCCACATATACGAACCACACCCACACATACGAACCACGCCCACACACGTACACAATTCCGACTCGCAATTTAATGAAAGAATAAAATTGATCGTCATATTGGTGATTACAGGTGCATAACTACAAGGCAAAGGTGAGATAGCGCTCGATAATGGTGAGAGAAAATGAGTATTGGTGAAAGAGTATGTTGTAATGAGTGTGTGTGGGGGGGGGGGGGGTCAAGGTGGTGAGCGCCTCTGGTGGTTAGTCAAGGTGAAGTGAAAACTGGAGCTGGCTGGGCTGACTGACTGACTGGTCATTTACTGTATTACTTAATGCAGTTTATTGTGGAATCAGTCTCTCTCTCTCTCTCTCTCTCTCTCTCTCTCTCTCTCTCTCTCTCTCTCTCTCTCTCTCTCTCTCTCTCTCTCAGAACATGTGCCTGAAGACCTTAGTAGTTGAGGCAGTGTTTTCATACCGTACCCCGAAGCCTCAGTTACAGCACCGTGCACCTCTCTCCTGGCTCTCTGGCTAAAAGTATCACCCTCCTCCAGTGCTCCTCTCCCCTTCCCTCCCCTCCCTAGTCTTTTTACACTCTTCTGGGAAAAAAAAAATTAACGAAATAAAATACAACAAAACTGAAACAATTTACACACAGCGAGCACAAGAGGACCTCACATTGTTTACTTTATACCTTGGGTGAAATTCAGCTATTATTTTTATATATTCTTTTTTATTTTGTCAGTTCAAACTACTACTACTACTACTGTACTCGTCTTCACTATGTACGGAAAAGTGGGTTAGATGTAGTTTTTATACATTTCTGTTTACGCTAAGGTGATAGAATTGGTGTAAATTACTGGACGTGGATAGGTAATTGGTTTTGCAATTCCACTGCGACACTATCGTAACAAGATTCGTTGTCTCATCCCCAGGTAGGAGAAAAATTTAACTTAGGAATCTTTAAAAATCCCGAGCCTTTTGTAAACACTGTCATGCACGAGGGCCCTTCTGTGCGTGTCCTCCTCACCCTGTAACCCATCCTCTGTCTCCTCCCCCTGTATTCCCTCCCCGTATCTCTTCCCTCTATGTCCCCCTCCCCCTGTATCCCCCCGTATCTCTTCCCTCTGTCCCCATCCCCCTGTGTCCCCTCCCCGTATCTCTTCCCTCTGTCCCCATCCCCCTGTGTCCCCGCCCCGTATCTCTTCCCCTCCCCCTTCGTCCCCTCCCCCTCTGTGTCCTCTCCCTCTATGTCCCCCTCCCCCTGTATTCCCTCCCCGTATCTTTTCCCTCTGTCCCCATCCCCCTGTGTCCCCTCCCCCTGTGTCCCCATCCCCCTGTGTCCCCTCCCCCTGTGTCCCCTCCCCCTGCGTCCCCTCCCCCTCTGTGTCCTCTCCCTCTATGTCCCCCTCCCCCTGTATTCCCTCCCCGTATCTCTTCCCTCTGTCCCCATCCCCCTGTGTCCCCTCCCCCTGCGTCCCCTCCCCCTGCGTCCCCCACCTCTGTGTCTCTTCCCTCTGTGTCCCCTCCCCCTGCGTCTCCTCCCCCTGCGTCCCCTCCCCCTGCGTCCCCTCCCTCTGTGTCCCCCTCCTCTGTGTCTCTTCCCTCTGTGTCCCCTCCCACTGTTTCCCCTCCCACTTAGCCCTGTGTACCCTCCCCTAGTGGCCCCTCCCAGGGTGCTCACTAACAACGTCCCACCATCACCGTGCTGACGTGCTCAAGGAGACAGGTCCTGTGATGCCTCTTGTCCCCGACCAGCCACGGTAAAAAGGCTTTGAATCTCGAAGACTTAATTCGCTTTGAAGTTGAGTGAATTACCTGACACAATACCCACCTCTTCCTGGGGTACGCTGCGCCGCCCTCACAGGAGACACAAGTCTTACTTTAAGTATTCAAAGTTTTTAAAGCCTTTGAGTCTTCTTGCTGCACCGAAATAAAATTTGAGGATGCAGTTTTAAGATTTTAATTTGTTTATTGTCTTGGTAGAGGAGAGAAGTTTGTTTTCAGCGGTTAAGGTTTTTTTTTTAATACCTACGTGACGTGGTGGGTGTTTCAAACACTGAGGGGAGGGAGGGGGTGGGGGCTGTCCTTTACGGCGTCCAGGGCCACTCCGTCACTCACACACCACGGCCAGTGAGGATCATTCATGGTGACAGGGACTTAGCACCGGTGTCACTGCCTAAGAGAATAACTGAAGCTGCTCTGGCAACTGTGTGATTGTTTGGTAAGGGTAACTGTTCTGACTAGGTTACACTATAGGCGAGCAAGAGGTGACTTAAGAGTCTATAAACACCTCCGTGGACTTGTAACTGACGCCTTTCCATCATCCCCACATCCTTCCTCTACCTTCACCCCATATGCTACCCCTCCCCCTACCCCATATCCTGATCCATCTCTCCTCTCCCATTTTATCACCGTTCGTCTGGCACCCCATCGTTAAGGTTACACCACTAACTTAGCTCTCTTCTCCAGCGGTGGAGTTCGAGGTTTCTCCGCCCGACGTAACGGAGAGCGGGTATGCCGTTATGTGCCTGGGTATTGCATATGTTTTGTTGTCAACTAGAATAGGCACGATGAGGATAAAAGGGTAGGGTTATGTTGGCCAGAGAAAGTTTGGGTATAATGATGACAGGTATGTGACGTTATGGTGGTATTTATGATGTGTGAACGCGCGATACAACAGTGTTTGTTTAACTCGGTTAATCATAGAATGTGCTTGAACGTTGTTTATTTATTATTATCATTATTATTAATGTCTTATTTTCCAGTATTTTCGTTTTCTTTTTTAAGTTGTCTGAGGCTGGGGGGAGTGTGGTCGGTCGTGTCATGTTTTGGAGGGAAAATTAAGCACCATTTCTGTCGTAGACTTTCAGGGTATTTATGAATTATAAGGCATAAAAGTGTCACAACCTTTTAAACTCCTTTCTTATAAATAGTGACCCCCAAAAAATTTAACCTAGCAAAGCGGAGGTTTTGAGTGAACGCAGCGAAAAACGTAGATCATTTCGGAATTTTTAAAGGAAGTAATTGATGAAGAGCGCCAGTTTTAACCAGCTAGAATTTTTCTCCAAACCAGTCGGACCAAAACATTACTGCAACAAATTCACATCAAATGGAGTTCAAAAGTTAGCCTCTACTGCTTTCATCCCAGTAAACGAAATACAAAGAAAAAATCCTACAATATGTACACTTTTACGGGAAGTTGGTAATGAGTTGGGAGCGGAGCAAACTCAAAAACTGGCCCCGAAACAAGTTAAGTAAGGGAAATGAAAATTAGAACAGCCAGAAAACTCGAGTGAGGGCAATCGGGTTTAGGTTTGTTTTCCCCTGAGGTGATTGCCAGTGTGTGTTTTCTGGGAGTTGGGGGTCGAGTGTTTGATGACTTTTTAGAAGCTTGCAGTCGGTTTACTTGCCTGTATTATCTTTTTTCGTTTCATTGATCACGTGGCAGAGTTGTGTAATTCTCGGATATTTGCACTTTTTATCCCTAACTCATGATTGAAGTGAGAATACGATTAGTTTCGTTAGGTTCACAATACAGTTCCCCGCCAATTTAACTTTCTTCTTTGTTTCGTAGTTTGAATAAGCCAGCTGTGTGTATGCTCTCTTCCCATGATAAGGGGAAACAATAAAACAAAATCGAACTATGTTTCTTTTTTAGAATGCTGACTTATTTTGTCATATACACAGTTCCTATGTAAGTGAACCCTGGTATTGGAAACAGTATAGTCAACGTTGCTCGTGCCTCTCTGCCTTCTCGTTATTCTGTTACGTTTTCAAAACTCTAATGTTTCGTTGGATATTTTTCGCACCAGTCTCCGGTGTAGTAATTCTGTTACGTGGAAGGCTTGTGCCTGGATACAAGCTGCGACACGTTACTTTCCCACACATCTCTTCCTGTTACTGACATGACACTCTTCAGCACCGTTACTTTACTTTTATTCCCTTGCCTTTAGTGGTTCGACTGTCAGGTACATTTTACCTCAGGGAGAGTCACTGATCACCACATTATCACCATTTGCATGTACTGTACTCGATAATTTAGATGTTCTTCTGGTACGCTGCTGCCCATACTTTGGTGGGGACGCCATCCTTTTGGGTATAAATTATTATTAAAAAAAAAATTGTATTGGAATTTCTCAAAGGTACGTAGACCGATGTGGATGATATGAAGGTTGAGCAGCACCCTGGGGAAATAGTCGTAGATCTTTCCTAGATAGACGTGAGTGTTGTCCATAATTGACTATAAAATCCACTTGTTTTGATGAGGTGTCAGGTTATGGACAGATAATTCGACCTAGACAGACAGAATCCACTTGTGTGTTCACCGGAGACGCTCACAGCCGACCCTCAGGTGTGTGAGGCAGATTATTCACTCCTTCCTAGATAGAATATCTCTTCCCACCCTTCTTGGATAGTCATAAATTCCTTTAATTTGACGCCGGCAAATCCGAAGTTTCGCCTTACACGCGTACACTTTCACCCCCCCCCCCCCCTCACGCACACATACACATGTACGTACTGTACCTCTATATATATATATATATCATGTAGATCCACAATGAAAACGTGGATGACATCATTATGACCTGACCTCATGTTTTTAAGGTCACCCTGTATATTTAAGCCTCTCTCTGTCCATGTAATCCAGTTGCCTCTGAAGATGTCTTGAATAAAGACGAAAGCTAAGGTGCTCCGTTGTTTCCCTTTTCCCGTGTGATTTTATCAAGATATATATATATATATATATATATATATATATATATATATATATATATATATATATATATATTTTTATATATATATATTATACAGGCCTATCAAACGATTGCTTCTAGCACAGAAGTGAGTGGTTCATAAGTTTATTCCCGTCTATCGACACATCGTCAGAGGCAACTGGCATTTACTAATGTTGGTAGTGGTAGCAATCTTTCTTCATCACAAATTAATTGTTTATGTTCAGCTTGTGTATTAACAAATAATAGATACTTTTTATACCCGTCACACATCAACAATTCGACCCCCGTCTCCTGGACCCCCCCTCCCCACTCACCACCATATTACAGGCTCTCGTAAACAAGCGTTCAAGGTGACCCATAACCTGCACCACAGCGGCCTGCTGAATCATTACGGTAGACACCCTTTTCCGCCTCATTTCCGCTGCATTTCCTCCCTAACTGCGTCACCCTTCGATTTTTTTGGATGTCCCGTTAGTGAGTGCCAAAACATTCAATGCCAGCTCGTTCTGTTGAGGACCACAAGAGCCTTTAAAAACCACGTTGTAAATGATCTTGTTCAGTGAGGTTAAAAATCCTCTCTGGTGGAGCCACTATGAACAGAGGTGTAATTTGTCATGATTACTCAGCCTCCTCCCTCACACCTGGTGCACCTCTCACGACTCTTTCTCCCTCTCTCTCCGTTCCCCTTTGTTTTGGTATGACTCTCTCTCTCTCTCTCTCTCTCTCTCTCTCTCTCTCTCTCTCTCTCTCTCTCTCTCTCTTCCTCTTCCTGTGTCTGCCATTTTGTTCTTTCTCTATTTTGTCTATCTTTGTCCCTTCTCCTTATTATCTTTGCCTCGTTCTCCCTCCCCTTTACTTCAATTTTCTCTCACTTCTTCCTTCGTCTATAGCCTGTCTCCCTCCCTCTTGTCCTTCCCATCTTTTTACTTCCGCCTTAGCTTCCCTCCCTTCGCCCATACCTCCCTTTCCCTACATCTTCTCTCCCTGTACCTGCCTCCCCCTTCCTTTACTTTCTCTGCACCTGCCTCTCCCCTTCCTCCTCTATCTCCATCATCCCTCCATTCCTGCCATTCCCTACTCACCTGACACACATTCTCATCATCCACTTACCATCATCCACTCTCAATTTTCTTTAAAAAAAAAATACCCCAGGCATCAGCTTATCATTCCTCTTTAATCATCGGCCAGTCCATCAACTAAGACTCAATGCCCGTTAAGTAAATTGCCCAGTTGGTTATATTAAAGATAAATGTGAAGCTCAGCTGGAGGTGATGGTGTGGCTGAAGGTTGACTTACATCAAGGAGACTAAGGTTGTTGTTTTTTTCTCACATCTTTATACTGACTATAAAATTCTACTTTTGTAAGAGAATTATCAGGTATCTCCTTTGGAATTATGTGAATCAATAAACAACTGAGTAAAATGTTACTCATTTATTATTCTGTTCGAAGGATCTACAGGCAGTGTATATATCAATCCCAACTTCAAGAGAAACTGGTGATTAAATGGAATACATGTATCTAGTGTGGATATTCATTTATAATCCCGCGAAATAGTGGCAACTGACTTATTTACAGTGTCACAGAAAATTTTTATTGTCACATTGCCTTTCAAACTTTCGTGGAGATCGCATTAATGTACAGGTATTACTACAGCAATATTGTCTACACTTGTTGATGTTGAAGGTCTACTATGAGTAAGAACAGTGATGCTGTTATAATACAGACAATTACACGATCACCAAAGAAAGTAATTCTATTTTGACAACCGGTACGTACTTGTATTTTAGTAGGTCTTCGTTGGCTTGAGAACGCAAGTAGATACCAGGAAGCTGGCAAAGGTACAAGGCTCGCTGCATTTCAAGCAGGGTCATTTTATATTCGAGAACCCTACGTGATTACTGTACTATATTTTAAGACCTGCAATAAACCGGAAAACACCACAATGACTTAGAAATGCGATTTGACATTTCCTAACGGATACATTCTTGATGTAATCCGGTAATACATCATGAGGAAATGAGCTCGATACAGATTCTGTGGATAGGTATCAATTGTTACTTAAAGCAAAGAAATCCCCGTCTGTCGTAAAATCAGTAAAGAAAATATCAGGCAGACATATATTGAGGCATCCATACTACAGTATTTCTGTCATTATGATGCTTGTCTCTTATTTAATGATTGTAAATTTGATGCAAAATAATAAAAAAGGTTATAGTTTAAGTTCAGAGAGTGAAATAACGAGGTTGCTTAAATGTGGTTAAGAATCGCCATCGTAAATTGTAAATTTACATTTTAAGAGACCTGACCACCTCAAACAACATCCATAATTTCTTTCTCGTGCAGCAGTGATAATAATGATAGTTGTTAAAGCACAAGACTACAATAAATGCATTGTATTTTATCAATTTATAGACTAAAAGTGTATCAGTATTTCACTCCTTGGTGCCATGTGGCGTCACTTGTACATGTACCCATATATCTAATTATTTCTAACATTTTATTAATTGGTAACCTTTGACCTTTACTGCAGACGAAACGTCAGATTTACTACTCAGCACTCGACTACGACCAGTCCTATGAAACTTTGAGAGAGTCTTCACTCGAGCCTGAGGCACGTCCTACGGGTCACCTCCCCATCGCCCCGCACTACCCTTCCGACCCACACCAGGCTCCAATTTATGAACCCACAGCACCTGTCTATGAACCCCCAGCACCTTATTACAGGCCTGAACCTAATTACAGGCCTGAGCCTACTTACAGGCCTGAGCCTACTTACAGGCCCGAACCTACTTACAGGCCCGAACCTACTTACAGGCCCGAACCTACTTACAGGCCCGAACCTACTTACAGGCCTGAACCTACTTACAGGCCTGAACCTACTTACAGGCCTGTAAGGCCACCGCCTCCTTCATACCAAGAACCTGCCTATAAGCCCCAGCCTAAGCCATCATACAGACCTAAGCCAGTGTACCAGGAACCTTCCTACCAGGAGCCATACCAAAATGAGAACCCCATCCCTGGCGAAGCTGGTGTTGATTATCCCATCTACCACGAGGTGAGAGAACCATCCAAAGTAAAGAAGATGATAGTAATATTTTGTTACATTTGTGATAAGAGGTTAGCTTTATTTGTTGTTACTTTGATATACCTGTAGTGCTGTATTCTGTTCCTTCAAAGTATACTGTACCTGGTACTCTTATACAGTACTGAATATAAACTATTGAAGAAATCACCAATGTAATAGATCCAGTGTTATTCCAGAAACTAATATAATTAAATACCCATTGCTCTCTGAAGCTTGTCCAGTACTGTATTTACAAAGTTCAATATTTAGTAGTAATGAAACTGTCATCAGTATCATATCCTTGCTTTGCTTCCCTTAAATATTAGGACAATATCTTATCCTAGTTTTATTTTCAACCTTGCTTTCTATTTTTCCATCAGATCCCATACACAAAGTTCACGTGTGATGCTGTCCCTTACCGCCCAGGCATGTACGCAAACCCTGAGGCTGGCTGCCAGGTAAGTGTTCCTCCTGACCTTCATTTATTACTTTTTTCTACAGTATAAATAGCAGTCATTGTGTGAAGACAATGTAGTCTGTGTTTTGTTCAGTGGTATTACCCATCATAAAAATAAAATGAATTGGGTAAAAGTGTTACTGAAGCGTGATTGGACACAAAAACTTAACATTCTTTCCACGGCTGAACAAAATTGAAATCACCAATGCGTCATATTTACTCCACCACTTAAGTGATCTTGTGTTATTTAGGTTGAAGCAATTTTTTTTAATACAAAAACCTATTTTCAAGTAATTACCACATCACATGACCTTAACCAATGCAATGCCAGATGTACAGTACAGTATACATACTGTACATGTATGTCCATCCCCTTCATTTCTAGTGCATCCTCCTTCACTCCAACCTTCCATCTCCTCCTTGGTCTCTCCCTGCTGTCATGCATCTCTGAATCATATGCTCTGTTTACCAACCTTCCATCTCCCATTCTCTCATTATGTCTGGACCTCTTGAGCAAACCCTAATCTACTCTCTGCCTAACACTTACTTCTACCTGTGTTCTTATCTCCACATCATCTTTCACTTGCATCCAAAGCCCAAAGTGTAATAAAGTCTGCTCAACAATTTCCCTGTACCTGGAATGTGCATCCTCACCATTGCCCTTCATTGATATTGTTCTCTTTCCATACATTTTTCAATCCACTTATTAATTTGTTGCCTTCTACTGCTGTGGTTAAATTCACTGCTCATGGTTCCTTTACTAACAGATTCACTCGGTTATCTTCAACGCCACTCTTCCTCCATTCCGTCATTATTTAAGTTAATATTATATCTCCTTTTTTTCTTTCTCTTCTGTTCATTATCAACTTTCTCCAAGTGCATATTCTTCCCAACTCATTCATTAACATTCATAACTTTTTTTCTGAACAGTTAATTGCAGAATTATTAAACTGCAAATGGCAGCTTATTTGCCTCGCATTTACATCCTGAATCATCATTGAAAACATTTGCGCATGTTGTAGTCCTGCCTTCACTGGGAACCTGTTACTCTCTTCCCAACAAATAAATAGCAGGTGAATTTTCTGCATTTGGTGTTGCTCATCAGGTCCAACCCATTGATTCCTGTAGGTCATACAGATATGTAAGTCATATTTTTGCATCTCAAGTACATTAAGCCTCACTAATCTTTCTGTCTGGCTGAGTATGCCTCACCCTCTTACTCCATCACTGGGCCAACACTGTTACATTGTCTTTATCCTTGTCATTAAAGACATCATGAAAGATGGAAAGGATTTCTTTTGAAACACACTAGTCAAAATTTTACCCCGAGATAACCATCACACTTTAGTGTGCATAAATAGTGTTGTACTGTATAATTGCTTCTCATTTATTTATACAAATAACTATTGATGAAATTAACAAATTGAACTGCCTCATCATGCTCAGTTTTCAGTTTTGGGTAGCATTTCAAAGTGAGCACTTACCAATGAACTATGCACTGATTACTCGTGTATTTGTGTCGCCACTTTTACATGTACAGTAAAACCAAGATATTTGCCAACCATTGCTTCTCAACACATACCACGTATACACACACAAATACACACTGCTCCCAACAAGCCTTATTTCTGTAAAGTAGGATGATATAAAATTTCCCTCACCTGTAGTGTGTTTCCATTGGTTTCCAAAACAAAAATTCTTCTTAAACTTTATTAATGCGCATGTACTGCACCTTGGGAATACAAGTAGAACAGCAAGACTAATGGTGCACCATCTCATCAAGTTTTTTCATGTGTTTGATAAATTCACTTTATCTTGAATTAGTTAAATTCAAACATGGACAGATTTAACTATATTTATTGCTTTTCTTGTAACATAACACAATATCTTGAACACAATATTTTATAAGATTTTCTCCGGTCACATGAACTTCACCAGAACAGGCAATGTGGTATTGTATCTCACTTTGTATAACACTTCACATGTTTTCATCGACTCTCTTTGTAACATGAGGCAGGCCGAGATGATTCGGCCATGTGGAGGAAGAATGGATAGAGAATGGATGATACCAATTGGGTCAAAAGGTGCATGAGCTTAAATGTGGAAGGAGAGGTGAGCCAGGGATTGGCCAAGAATGACATGGGGAGAACTTGGAAGAAATGATGCTAGAGTTAGGAATCTGACCAGGGGGACTGCAAGAGACCATGCAGCATGGAGAGCTGCTATCAGGTAACCACAGCTACCCCACACAAGCCTAGAAAATTGCCATGAAATGGTGGTGGTGATGAAACTACCTGAAATCAATGCATTTGTGTTGAGAAATAAGAAACTAGCTCTGTGGGTTGATATTCCAGACTCTGCATCTCACCTTTCAAGCAGCTGGCAAATCTGTAGTCTCACAGGAGATACACATAACTAGGTGGCTAATTACACTTGTTGAAACCAATTAGTGACAACCCTGTGCCATTCATCACAACACAATCCCAGCAGCTGCTTTCTCTACCTATTGCTGTACATTATCAAATTTGAAGAAAAAATAACAATTAAACCAGTTAGAGTACTGTACTGTTCTTTGTAAGTTGACAAGAGGGAAAAGCACTGGAGTTATTTCAGCCACATCTGGAGTCAGAATATTACAAGTCCCAAGTCAAGTCACAAGTCCAGAGAGGCAAGTTTCAAGTCAGATTACACCAGACTCCAAGTCCTCTCAAATATACAAAAATAGGAACTTAAGTTGGGCTTCAGTCCCCATTCTGAAATAAATGTACCCAGCTGCAGAAGAGGCAATCAAACTGCATAAAAATCTAATTAGGTACTGAAGATGTTTATTGTTGGATACTTATTGAATTACACAAAATGGCCAGTTGTAGTTATTAAGGTGTACTGATGACCAGTTACTGTATAAAATATTACAACTTCTTCTTAGCTGTACCATGTGTGCCATGACAACCGGTATGGAGCCAGGGGTGCTGAGTTCCTCTGCACTAACGGCACACTTTTCAACCAGGAAACTTTCAACTGTGACTGGTGGTACAATGTCGACTGCTCTAAGGCCACCTCCTTTTATGAGTGAGTTACCCTGCAGAATTTATGCTTTGGTATATTTGTCAGTCACTACTGAGTATTATTTTTTCTTAAGACAAGCAACAGGAGCAGACAGTCCATCTCACTGCAAGTCCTAAAATAGTTTGAATTATTTTTTTTTTTAAGAAAACCATATTGGTGAATATTTTCACAATAACAATATTGTTTGCCGCAGGTACACAATATCGCTGTCTATGATTTAATTTTGTGTGATCTGTATAGAAAATAACCTGTTTAAATTACAACTGTCATAGGTATTGACAAATCAATAAGTTATTTTCATATACTCCACAGCCTGAACACTGACCCTGAGCACAATCCCTACTATCAGAAGCCTTATGAAGGGCCCCTTCACATCCCAGCTGATAACTATGCTGTTGATCCTTACCATCCTGCACCTCAGCCTCAACCCACATACAATGCTCCAACCCGCAGGCGATCGAAAAGAAGCCAGTAATGACACTAGGAATCTGACACCTATCTATTACACTACTTAAATAATGTGTAATAGAGCTATCATATCTGTAAATGAGTTAGGGTTACATGTGCTTATTTGTATCGGTGTATTTATTTGTATACAGTATTTTAAATACAGTAATCTGGAATACAATATCATATATGATTTTTCTCTTTTTAATTCCAACTGAAGAAGTACGAGGTACTTTGTATTCTACAAAGAAAAATATTTACTTTGTTTCTTTGGGTAACAGCTCGTTCCATCTCAGCCTGCCTCTACATAGAACTTCACTCATACCCTCAATACCTACCTGCCACCTTAGCTCTGAACAGGGCCTCCTGTCTTTCAGTGTCACATTATACATCCACCTCACCATTCTCATTTCATATTGCAGGAACCTGCTTATGTTATCCTCTTTAACTGCCATACAATATAACAGTTCTCAAGTCAGCCACATACAATCTTCCTTTCATGTGGAGGGAAGGTCCCCTTGCCATCCATGATATCAACTCCCTAAACTTCCTCCAGCCACTTCTGACTCTTGCACCTAAACTAACTTCAGTATCCCCATCATCACTAATCATGTCTCCCAGGTAACATAACAACATAGCACAGTCCAGGGACATATCCCTTATGTTGATTTTCTCCAGCCTGCACACACTTAAAAGTAGCAACATCCTGCAGTCTGCCATCTACTCCACTGCACTTCTTGTCTACTCATCTTCTACACTCTTTGCTGCAAACACTTTTCCTACACACATCACAGACACTTTCCACTCATCCTCTTCTTTAACAACTTGTTGTATATAACCAAGTTCATTGCATTCCTAAATTCAAGTATTCTTTTTCCTTCCATATTTCTTGTGCTACAGCCCTTTTCACCATGTACACCTTCATAACCTTCAACATGCACACCAACATGACCATTTAGGTCACCACCCAGTACTATTCTTTCACCAATCTCCGACACTACATGCATCAACTCATCCTTCACTTCCTTACTCAACCCAACTTGTATAGTATATGCAGATATGAGTCATCAGATCATTTCCTACTAGCAGCTTCAGAACCATAATTCTCACATTCACCATTTTCATATCTAGCACTTTCACCATTCACTTTTAAACAATCAAGATCCCTACACCTCTTGTTCCAGATACACTCCCCATTGAGAATATCGCATTCTTACTAGCGATCATCCTGGTTGAGCACCTTTCTTGCATGGAGCAGACATCAAGCTTTCTATGGTTGTCATCACAATCTCAAATGCTCTTCCATGCATATCCACATGCAGACTACAAGCTCTGAACCTAACTATGTCAGGTTCCTTTTTGATTGCACAGTTTCTTGTGGCATTCATTCGTATGAAGTATGGGTGGTGTTTGCTTAGCAGGTTTATGTTTATTCATTGTACTGTTTGATGTTAAGAGTTGGGTAACAACCAGAATGGACCCCCCACTCACCATTACAGACCCAGTTACTGGTAAGCTTGCAATCCAAATTCCATAACAAGAGCAGTCCATTAACCTTGGGGTGACCCTCCATGACACCCTTCCATGCAAGACAGGACAATAAAGCTGGCCTTGGTACAGTATTATACGTTAGGTGATGGAGCAGCCTCTCAGGACACTACCTGAGTTTGGGCTCCTGTACTATAAAGTGAAAGCACCAGACTGTGAAACACTCATCTGATACCCTCTGTACAGACAGCACACCAGCTCAGAAAATGCAGCAGAAACCAGGGGATATGCACAGCTTTGGTTGACCCAATTGCCATCAGGAACATTGAAGCTATTTTATGGCTGGACACCCTTCCTAACACCAACCTAGAGGGTGGGAATTGCTAGCCTGGCAAGGTTGCAACTCCCTGGAGTAATCAGAGGGATATTCATTAGTTACATAAAATCTTCACTTTTCATAATGGTCATAAAAAATCTCAACCTTCATTCAGTATAGTAGAACTAGATGATTTATATCCGAGTAAGTGTGACTCAAACAGAACATGTACTGTACATGACCCATACAGAGCAAGTAAATTTAAGGGCAAAGAATTTAAAATCAAATTGTTGAAGACATTTTTGTTAAGATTTATGGATAACACAATATACCAATATAGAAACCTTAAAACATGTGTTATGTTTTAAATGTACATCATGAGAACTCGGTATAACATTTCACAACATTGATTTAAAAAAAAATATATAGGCTGCCATTCATCAACATTAATTTTGTCTGAAACAAATCCACTTTAGATTTCCCACAATTTATGGGGTACCAACCATCATACAAGAAAAGGTTAGCTCAGCCCTGGGACTTGGCACACACAGCAAAACAACACCCACATTTCATGTTTGACAAAACCAAGTCTGTCTCATGGGTTAAGAGTGCCACCAACTAAATGGTGGAGCACAATTTGCAAAATACACTGGTATTTGATGTTACAATTTAGTCAGACAATAAGATGTTACTTGTTGCACTTTCTACATACAGCTTATCATTTAACTGAGATAACAATATAATACACCTTTAAAACATCAAAAATACATTGTTGCTTTTAATAACAAAGTGTTACTGATAAGTATCATTTTCTATGACTAATAATACTTCATTAGATTTCACACTATGTGACAATTATGTTTATCACTCAATGTAATACAGTATATGCATCAAGCTAAACATAACACTACAATATAACCATTGATCATAAAATTGTATGACTTCAATTGAAAAGAAAATTTACCTTATCTGCCATGATTCGTACATCAGCAAACAAACCACTAACATATGATTCTATTTATTGTTCTTCAACTCAAAGTTGCCTTTGCAAAATGAAGATTTCTACCGTCCTTTCTTGAACTTGCTATTTCCGGATTTTGGCTTCTTTGCCGACCCGGGCTTCTCATTCGACTGAAACAAAAAATAATTGTCAAATACAAAACAGCTCCTATTAATAACAAACAATCAGACAAAATAATTTTTACAACATATAACACAGATATACTTTAGTGAACACAAAATTTGGTATTGCACCACTGGCCTCCCATACAAGCACAGTTTACTCCAATTCAAAAAATTTGCACTACACTGTCAATAGTTTAGTCCATTAACCACTCCTTTCACACCCAACTTACCTTTCGCTTATTGACACCACTTGCAGGCTGAGGAAGAACCTTAAAGAAGGAGTCTAAGCGACCCTGAGTACTAGAATTCCGTGCCTTTGTTAGTTTTTTGGCACCGTTGCGTATCCGTTCCTCACTGAAGCCTTTCTCTTCGCACATATAATGAATCAAGCCTTCTTCATCTGGTTCGGTCCACTTGATCTAAAACGAGATTTGTTGTCACACTTAAACTGCAAATACAGATGTTATGAGTCCATCTGCTAATGACAAATGAGATTAAATTATTTGAGCCAACTCTGAACTGATGTTCATGTTGTCTTGCTGGTGTTCTCACTAAATGTTAGTTATTGGAAGCACTTAAAAGTCCAAAATGTGAATTGAGTATAGTCACAAGAAACAATATCTTGAGAATTAAATTAAAAGCAGAGTAATTGAAGACCTAACCAACATGACAATGCAAACCAAGTGAAGTATTATAAAGTAATATAATTGTTTCCTGCCACGCAGAAAAATGACCACGAAATTCTCTTCTATGCTGAAAAACTTATTTGGTGTGTAACGAAGTACTAATGCAGTAGTAATATAATATTTTACACCTGTGCCAAAATTTATGTAGTTAACATATGATGCTGTTTACAAACAACAGGATGGACTGAAAGGGGATAACTGTAAGCTTTGTAAGGAACATCATAACAATGTTTACATACAAGAAAACTTATTAAAAATTAAAGACCATAAGGTCTGTAAATGACATCTTCAAAATCCATTATCATTAAGTATAACCTCAATAATGTTGTATCCCCATTAATTCTTTAGTTCATGCAGTAACATTCATAATGGACTTCTCCATCATATTATTATTTTTTCAATACAGTATAATAACCATTACTATTCTAACACTTATTTACTTCTGTGAACCAAAATCTTACTTCAATTTCCTCAGGGTCTTTAACTTCTGGTTCAACGAATAACCTTCTGGCCTCTGGGTAAGGCCAGCTTTCAGGAGGAGAATACTTTTTCTTGTCCAAATTCTTCAAAATTCCTTCAATATTTTTGTGCTTACGAATCAGTTCAATGGCTCGCTTAGGTCCAATGCCTCTGATACTATCACAATAATCACATCCTAACAGAATACACATGTCGATAAACTGGAAAAAATAAATAAATTACAAATGAAATTAACACACAAAAATAACAAAGTAGCTTTAACTAAAATTTCAAATAATTTAGTGAAAAAAAGTGACCTTATAGACCCCAAGAAAATATTTTACTACATTTGAAAGAAAGAGATTATCCTTGTTCACACTGACAGTACTTTGCAAAAGTGTATTTACAGTACAACTCTACAGTAGGTAATGTTCTGGAGACCATTCTCATACAATCTCCCCCACTTAGACATGGCTATATTCCCACTTGTCACATCTTCTATGTTTCCTTTTGTTTATCTATTTCTCTTGTTTCCCATCTTGAATACAAACTGAGGCCGCCCTTGTTTAATACATATTTATTTTAAGTGCATCAGCCATATCTGTGTAAACCAATGTAAAATGACTGACTCAACCATGCATTAACCCTTAAATGACTGCCATCATCTTTGGAAGTTTCATTGTCTTTGCATTCCAATTCTATGCATATAGGACTGGACTGGGTAAGCCTTAGCCACTGATTAAGGGAACTACCCAAGTGATGGCTAATGATGTTTAGCCACAACGAGTCATTTATTGATGGAGATGGAATTATTGTTGTAGTAAAATTCCAAGTTTTGGTTTCAAACTTAAACCATCATAAAAAGGAGTGAATTTTATAGTATTAGTATGCTTTAATCATATCACTACAGCTACAGGCAATAAAAACATTAATTGACCAGTATGAAATAATGAAGATATAATTTATTAGCTTGACACATATGCAATAGCTAGTGTTAATGAGCCTATGTTTAATCGAGGATACATCAATGACAACAAACATTATCATCATCATTGTCATTTTATAGCCATCTAAGAAAGGAAAATTATATAAATATTCATTAGATATTAAGTCCAATGTCTCAATTTACTCATTCTTTCCAAGTAGATACTGTATACTGTAATAATTCAATTTACCTCTATATCATCCCTGAGTAACTAGCAGAAGAATCATATGCATTCTTAAGAACATAAATTGTTCTCACCTCCTCATGGTTAATTTCCATTTCCTCTAAAACCTTGGGCAAGTGGAACTCCTTAATGGGCATTTTTCGAGCCTCACTGAAGGTCATGTGTCTCAGCAGGACGGGTGTGCCAAACGTCAAAGCGTCCATATCCTCTGTTGCTACACCATAAACCTGTAACAAAACTTAGTGATTTTTTTTTTCAAGCTTGTTCTAATTCCAACACTGAATTGTTATTTCAAATTTGCTCTTATATATGCATTGAATTTTAATTCAAACTTGTTCCTGTTTCTACACAAGAGAGATGCAACTAGTTTCAATATGGTTGCAGTAGATATGGTTTCAAAAAGTATCTAATATCTACATGGTTGGTGTAGACGGCATATCAAGAACAAAAAGCCAAGCACATCCTAGGGCTGACTTGTTATGATAACAAGAGTAAAATAATTACTGTACAGTACTGGAAAATGACATGATAAATCTTAATGGTTTATCTCGCTGTTTACCGATTTATCCAATCTAATCATATAGTGTATTTTCAATTATCTGTCTGATAAGATATCAAAAACCTATGGAACAGTTTACCTGAGCCAATGGTCAGGCCTCCATATGTATTCAAATTCAGGAGATGACTTGACAAGCACATGGCATCTCAAATGTTCTATAACTGTGTAAAAAAGTCACTTGCCCACTTACATTAGCATCATAAACTAAAAGGAAATGGAATCTGGACACGTAGGTATGATGCCTACATCTTGAGTAAACATAGCATAATAAAAAGGTGTTTACCTTGCCAGCTTTAGCAAGTGCAGCACACTGAGCCTCTGCCTCACAAGGAGCCTGTACATAGGGTATACCCATCAGCTTTAATAAGGTTTTGGCCTCCTCTGAGTGAGTCTTGGTCACCTTCACTAAGCGACGGCTGAACTTATCTATATCCTCCACATTACCTGTTGGATCATAACATCTATTAATATCTACTTAATTTAAAGGAAATAAGCCAAAATAAAAAATAAGAATCTTCCTCACTTAACTCCATAAAACTGAAATGAATTAACCTAAGGGTAATCCTACTTGTTAAAATGAATGTAAAAACAATAATTACACATCCTTGCATCTCTCCTTTTTATATATACAGGTACTCCTCGACTCATGACCCACTCGACACGACCACCCGGACATACAGTCGTACCAAATTTTTTTTTTAAATTACGTATTTTCGAGTCCCGACGTTAGTGATTGCGCTGTGTATTGACAAAATTTTCGTTTGTAATTCCCTTTAAAATGGCTGGCAAGCATAAAAGTGAGAGTTTCATGGTGCTGAGAAGAAAAAGAGACACCCATTTTAGATTTTCTATGTATTACTTTCGCATTTTCGACTTATGACCTGGTCGTCGGTCCCTAACCCCGTCGTAAGTCGGGGACTTACTGTACAGTATTTTTATTTTTTTTTCAAAAGAAATAACACCCCAGGTGCAAGCAATCAAACCATTATGTCATAAACTATTTTCCTTTTAATGTGGCAAAAATCACTGACCAATATAATGAGCAGGAGTTTTTTACCCCCCAAATTAACCTTAGGCACACTCAAAACAATCTGATGGACAAAAAGAAATGATCTGCTTTCTTTAAAAGAATGAAGTCGTTATCAAATAAATTTTCATTGACAAAGCTGATACATGAAGGTAGGTAACCTAGGAGTGGTGACCCTGCCTTGCAAGTTAAGAGGGCACTAGGAAGTCTAATATAATAAGTTACCATTCTGTAAAAGTGAAATGGCAATAGGAAAAATTACCGTACCATCAGGTAATCACAAGCACACAAAATGGTCATAAAATGGTGATGATGAATGACAATGCTGATATGTTAAGCTAATAAGTGTGGCACCACTAAACACACTGCATTTGGGAAATTTCAGTTACTGTACTCAATTGGCATCTTTTGGCATCCACTAGAGAAGAATGAAACACTTTAACAATTGAACAATGCACGAAACAAGATGGCATATCAGCCACAAAAAGTCACTCATAAACTATAGCACAACAATACACCTGGAGCTACAAGGTGTCATTAACAGATACATAATAATAGAAAATAATACCTGCTTCCTCAGCTTTCTCTAAAGCCTTTTGTGCTTCTTCCCTGCGTTCTTGTCGCTTGGCCAGTTCTCCACCCTTCATTGTTGGGGGCTTGCCATCAAATACATACACTGGTTTAATACCATTATCTACCATACGAATGGTACGGTAGAAGAAGCCCATCAAGTGACTGAAAACCAAAAAGAATAGGTAACACTTTTAAGTTCAGTATTTATAGAAAACCAACTAATGTGTGTTCATACATTCATTATTATTCTGCCCACCATAATAAAGTCAAACAGTCAGTATTTTCAACAATGTTTTTACGTGCCTTGAGAATTTGCAGTCCGGAATTCATCGATGAGGAATACAAATATATATATAATATTGGCTCAAACCTTAAATACCCTTGATCTTTCTTATTTACAAATGCTTAAACATTACTAAGAAAACTTTTTATAGAACTGATCCCAAGCCCACCCATGACCATAAGAATATCTTAATATTACCATTTCACAAAAATTTCTCACACATTCCTGCACAGCTAAAAACCTGGAACTCATGCACTGTTAAACAAATGTTAATCAAGAACTCCCCCAACAACACAATTGGTTGCATTTATAAAGTTCCTTGCAAGGAATGTAATATGTTTTACTTAGGCCAGACAGGTAAAGATCTTGCAACTAGAATTAAACAACACAAATACAGTGTTAGGACAGGCCAGGAATCCAATGCTCTGTTTGTTCATTTGAGGGTTAACAAGCATTGCATTGACTGGGATAATGCCTCCTCAATATTACCATGTAATTCAATTGATAGTAGGAACATCATAGAATCTAGTCTTATTAAACATACCGAAGCATTCAACATGAATTTGAGTAACGGCATGTACAAGCTGGACAATTTTGTAATTAAGAAGATTTGTGATCAGGTGAGAAGGCCGGGTCACTTGACCATCTGACCTGACCACCAACCGTTGTGTGCTATTTAAAGATTAGTAGGGTCATTACCTAATACCTGACCGTTGTGGACCTGGTCTCACCCTCCTCTGTATATATACACCTTGATTTGTATTACTCTCTCTAGTCTTTACTCACCCCTGAAGATGTGAATTACACGAAAGCGCTTGGGAGCTTCGTGTTTTCTTCTTTCCTTGTGGTTATCAGCATATATATATATACAGTATATATATATATATATATATATATATATATATATATATATATATATATTTTTTATTCATTTGAAAATTAATAGTACATGTACTAGTTAATAACTAGTACATGTACTATAGTATAACTAGTAGTTATACACATAAGAGAAGTCTAACGCCAGTACTATTAAACAACATCTTCCCTTGAAGAGGGTCGTCGTGTTTCAACCCGAGTTTTAAACTAAATGAGTCCTGGGGGACACCGCAGTACAGTACCGTACTTAACGGGGTGATGTAGCGGTAAAATGAACTAATTCCAATATTATAAATTAATTTTATTGGAATTGGTTAATTTTACCTCCACACCACCCCATTAAGTACTGTACTGCGGTGTCCCTCAGGACTCATTTAGTTTAAAACTCGGGTTGAAACACGATGACCCTCTTCAAGGGAAGATGTTGTTTAATAATACGGGCTTAAGACTTAATAATGAAGAGATTTTTCACCTTGGCAAAATCTCCCATTATGATGCAAAGAGGCCCGAACCAAGCAAATACAGACTCTCCCTTCATTTACTGTATCGTCTAAATATCAAGAGATGTAGTACCTGTGTAGTATAATGCTATGATATTTAGAAAAATTATTTTGCTTCAATAAAATGAATGCAGGAGTACAGAAAAAAATATTTAATGACATGAAGACTGTTACGCTCAATATGAAACCAAACTCTTAAGGTTTGTGTAATTTCCAAGCAGCAGTGGGTTCTGTCATACTGGTGGGTTACTAATAGTAAAACAAAACTATGGTGTTTGGGTTTGACTTCCTTATGTTAACAGCAGTAGTACTGTACTGTATTTAATTGGAAGAGTGAGAGGATCACAATGTGGTTTTTTTTTTTGTTCTACTGTATATTAGAAAAAGTCTTTCCATTATCACAGTTACAGTACCTGGTGGTTTCTCCATCAGCTGTTGTAAGCATGTTACCTTCCTGTCGAACAGCAACCAGGAACTGGTATAGACTCATTGATGCATCCACTGCCACTTTGCGACCTAAATATAAAAGTAAGATATCGGTACATCAGTATCTTTAGGGACTGTACTCATAACACACCAATTAAGGATCTAGGCCCAGAAAGTTGTAATTACTGTACAGTATAGTAATTTCTTGTGCTAATGACTCAAGGAATCATTTCCTTCAATTTGCAACCCTATTTACAGAATCTTCAACATTGAGAAGAAACACAAGTTCATGCACACAACACGTATCTCTTAAGTATAATTTGATTATACTGCATGTACAATACAGGTATACAAATTTTGTTTTTAATAATCTAACCCCTTGGGTATGAGGGATACCTGTGTATACAATGTACCAAAATATTTACCTCTGGAAACAGAAGGTGGAGGAACTATAGATCCCAAAGGAATTTACTTTCAAAACTAATGTACCAATAAGTATACAGTATACCGATAGTATGCTGTTTTGCGTAATTACATGAATTTTAAATAGCTATGTAAAGCATAATTTGAGAATGACTGCAATTTCCTCTGGGAACTGAACTGTTTGATTTTTAGCAGGAACATTTTTTTTTTCCATTTTCTACAGCACGCAGTGGTCCACAACTGTGTTAAAAAATTTTGTTTTTCATACATAATCGTTTGACAGAGTTTGCAGAATAATTACCAGCTGCTATCCCACTTATAAAATAAGGTTAGGTTAGGGATAATAGTGGTTGACAGTGTCACACGTAAACCGGTAACATGAAGAAATTGGCTGTTCTGTATACAGTAATTTTTTTTTATTACTTAAGGCAAACTGTTCATCCAAAACATAATGCCTGGATGCAACAGTTCCAGGATTACATCTGTGATACTATACAGTACTGTATTTCATTTCATCAATAAGGACACTTACCAGTTACTGCGGTATTATTTTAGTTTCGGTCATCCAGCTTTAGGTTAGATTAGATATAGTTCCTGGGTTCTGTGGCTAGGTTAGGTTAAATTGGTTAGTTTAGGTTAGATAAAAAAAAAAAAAAAATACTATAGCTTGGATATGTAAATACAAGGATGACCGAAACTAAAATTTTACCGTTACTACTACCTGTACTACATTGCATGATTTATAAGATAAAATGAGCCGACCTAAGGTAGGAAAGGTGGGTTAGGTAATTAGGTAAGCTAGGTTGCATTATTTCATTACCAATAAATGATATATCCCCTAATGTAACAGTATTTGGTAAATTTGGGGAAGTGTTCCTGTGGAAGAAACAAAATGTCCTATGTATACAGAGAGGAGTTATTTGACATCCTAGTGTGTGGCCATGTACAAGTATTATGTTCAGGACAGTAAAGTATATTAGTGGAGCAGATGGCTAACACCAGAAGGAGTTGTTTGATTTAGTTCATTTTTTCCACAATGTTCTTTGGAAATAATACACTTTTAAAAATAATACACTTTTAAAAATAATACACTTTTTATTTTATTTTTGTTTTCTCTATGTGCGATCATAAATCACCTGTAGTGGGTTGAACATGAAGGCTACGGGAAATTGCAGGGTAAAACAGTGAAAAACTGATCACATGAAACTAAAAAAAATATAAAAAATGTTTACATGAAGAAATTAATTAATTACCATAAATATTCTGCCAAAAAATCTGTCGTGTTGTAACCTGCTTAGTTTGTTTGTTTCAGTGCAATAACCGATTGTACTCTCACCTCCAAAAAAAAAAACGTAAAATTACATAATTTTTCAAGAAATTTGCTTTCATTGATACCAGATATCAAACTAAGTTCTTTATACTTAATATGCTGGGGGTGCTGCTGGCTAGGAAGTTAGGTAAGGTTTGGAGGTGCTACTATAGTGTATGGTCTACAAGATATTTAGGATAGGTTAGACTGAAGATGTCTTTGTAAACCACACTCTATAGTAGTACCGGTGGTAAATTTGAAGATTACAGCAACCAAAGAATTTAATAAAAAAAATGTGTTCCCTAACCTAACCTAATGTAGTAAATATTACAATAAAAAAAATGTGTTACCTAACCTAATGTAGTAAAT
Organism: Homarus gammarus; assembly: GCA_958450375.1. NCBI lineage: Eukaryota > Metazoa > Arthropoda > Malacostraca > Decapoda > Nephropidae > Homarus > Homarus gammarus. The sequence continues at coordinate 2,241,766 of CAUDMG010001597.1, read as the reverse complement.
ATTACATTAGATTATTATAATAAAATTATCATAGAAAAAATATTTCTTTCAATTGAGTGTAGTGAATTTCCAGAATTCTGTGGTTGCTGTTTACTGCAGTATTACCGCACCGGTTAGGAAGGTTGGTTAGATCAGGTTCTATAAGTTCTGTGCACTGTCATACAGTTTTTATTACCATCACCCAGCAAGTGCAGCGTACTTAATATTGGAAGAACAAATACTGACAATGTATACAGCCTTAACAACATCAACTTAGAGAAGTCGACTTGTGAAAGAGACCGAGGGGTACTTGTAAGCCCGGACCTACGGCCTAGAAAACAGTGCGTTAATGTTTGAAATAAGGCAAACAGAGTATTGGGTTTTATATCTAAAAGTGTAAGTAATAAGAGTGCAGAGGTCTTATTGCAACTATATCTTGCGCTAGTCAAGCCGCACCTCGATTATGCGGTTCAGTTCTGGTGCCCTTATTATAGAATGGATATCAATTCACTAGAGTCGGTGCAGCGAAGAATGACGAAAATAATTCTGGGACTTGGAAACCTTCCATATCAGGATAGGTTAAAGAAACTTAACTTGCATTCCCTAGAAAGACGAAGAGTTCGAGGAGGTATGATAGAAGTATTCAAGTGGGTGAAAGGAATCAATAAAGGGGATATACATAAAGTTCTTATAATATCCGAGCAGGATAGGACTCGGAGCAACGGATTTAAGTTGGATAAGTTTAGGTTTAGGGGGGAGATAGGAAGACACTGGTTCACAAATAGGGTGGTGGACGAGTGGAACAACCTTAGCAACTTTGTAGTAAGTGCTGGAACTCTGGAAAGTTTCAAAAGGAGGCTAGATAGATTCATGGATGATAGAGAGTGGTAGTAACTCTCGACAGGAGCTGCCATGCACAGGCCAACCGGCCTATTGCAGACTCCTTATTTTCTTATGTTCTTATGTTAACATGTGGAAAAAATTAACTTTTGGTGTTAATTATCTGTTCAGTATTACCCGAAAAAACTTGCTCCCAATTTTTCGGCTTTATCATGGGGTAAGAAAGCCTTCATATTCTACATAAAAAAAATCCTCAAGTTACATATTTTGGTGCGATAGCCTTACTATTTTTTTCCAAGTTTGACTAGGGTTTGTTTAAATTGTCATTCATCTATTTGGGAATCACTGAAGAAAGATTAATTATTCTCCCTAAATCCACATGTCGTTTATTTTACTCATAACGCCATACACGTGTTATCCTCAAATCAAGTTATTTCTTAAATGCAGCCTGTAAGACCTCATTCCCCACACATACAGTAGGTAGTGTGTGCCTTATGTTGGTAACTCCATAGTCCTCTTACCAAAGAAGTTCTTCATTTCATTTTCCTTCACAGCGCTCGGTGCAGCATCTGCTATAAGCTTCGCTAGTCCCAATATTCCCATGTTGCAAACTTTATTGAAAACTGGAGACGTCTCGTGAAGGTAAACAAACGCTCGTCACCGCGCAACTCCTAGAAAAGCCCGCCAAGGCTGGTGCGTCCGGCTGTGAAACCTTTATACACAGTTTGAAATATACTCAATTATATCTCACTCCCTACCGTACTATATTCACTCTAAGATGTTTAGGCTTTAACAAGTATTCCGATACATATTTCTTAAGGTTCTTGATGGTGTGATATTTCTTTATTTTATAAAACATGCATGACATATTTATTCGATGTAATAAAAAAATAATAATAATTTGTAGGGATACAAGCCCAAAGATTTTTCTTAATAACTCCTTCAGCTCACTGCACAGAGCTCGTAATTGTTAATTATTGTTGAACGAGTGTATAACTAAATGATATGACTCAGTTAAATATATTTTAGGTTATTAGACGTAATTTACATTAATAGTCCACTGCGCTACGCACGTCTGTCAGATTTCAAATGTTTATCAACAAACTCACGTGCCAGTGAAGTTCATTCATAATTATGGACACAGATCACGTTATTAATGACTGGAAAATATTTGATGCAGGGTTGTATGTTTTATAATGCCGGTAAATCTTTTTGTGTGGTTTAATAAAGACGTGAGTTCTTTTAAGGGTATTTTGGCCTCTTATGTGTTGGCCGGGGATGCTGCTCCTTTACCGCCACTAGTCCGAATAGTAAAAATTAGAGAAAAATCCCGACTTATTCGTGCATACACGTTTTAATATAAATTTGGGATACATTGTAGTGATACAAAAATATAAATAAATAAATAAAATTTGGCGGAAAAAATAGAATCATTTTTGTGACTACAAATCGATTATACTCAAATAATTCAAAATCGTAATTCTAATATCATGTACATTACGTCGCCAGGCACATCTTTATAGTACTGGTCGAAGGGGTAAGTTTTACTGGTGTGGAGACGGTTAAGACTGCTGCTTCCTGGTAGACCAGCACACGACGCAGGAGATAATAATGAGCTAATGTTTTCCAGCCTTAAGATGTACTGGTACTTCCTCCAGCACAGATCGTAGGTCTCTGAAGGACGTCCAGTGCAGTGCTTCCACCCTCAATATTTAAAATTTCTCAGATGAGCTTAAAAAATTCCTGGGATTCCATGAAAATTCCTTAGATTTTTGCTTTTGTATATATATATATATACATATATATTTTACATATCTTATGTACAGGCAAATATGTGAATAAAATAATGCTTCAATACTGACGACAAAATAGTTTAGGAAAAAGATGCCAAATGCTTCCAGCCACAGTAACTAGCAGTACTTACCCCTGCCTTTACACTGTGTGGTACGGGTTGTTTGGTTCACACTCAGGATGGGATGCAGAAAGGAAACTCACAATGTGCTCTCTGTATACCTATTGTATTGGATGTACAGTGCAGCTTGGTGCTGGGAAGTGGCAACGTGGTTACAAGCGTGATGTAGAGAGAGCTGGTTGGTGAGGACGCTCAGAGGAGGACCAGATTGTGGGTCGCCATGCTCGCCGGCGGGAGCGAGGGCCGCCAGGCTGGAGCGGAGGAGATGGTGTTACTTGAAGACTGGCTGTAGGTAGAAAGAGAGGTGGCTTAATTGTTGACCTCCGTAATGTATGGCGGCGCTGGTTGACCTAGACCACGAGGCATACACTGGGGAATTCGCGGGTCGGCTATTCAGCGACAAGCGTTTGTAGGGGAGGAATCCACTACAACACCATGGTGTTATCATATTTTTCTGGTGTTCTAAATATACATGCCTATGCATAAGTACATTTGGTAAAAGGTACAATGAAAACAAGAATAGGCATGAAGAGTTTCAATTAATTTGTATTCCAAATGGCAGTAATTATCTCACACTTTGACCTCTCTACTTATTTCCTCAAGAAATTTCTTACGCAAATTAGCAGTTTCTTCATCATCTACATTTGCTACCATTCTCGAATGAAGCTTAAGCATCTCTTTGGGAGGATCTAAGGTTGCAGCCACACGGCTCCTCCTTTGCTACAACCACAGTTTTGATGTCATAAGACAGAAGACTAATTTTTTTACTTTTTTATCCAATTCGCCACTGATCGGCTTGTTAGCCGCTTGGGCTCTTTAGAGCTGCTCTGTGATCTCTCTTGATAAGCTTAAGGTGACTAAAAACTCTTTCTACAGAAGCATTAGAGAATGGGAAGGAAAAAAGCACAGACATTACTTTAGACAAGTTAGGATACATCTGGTTTCTTGCAGCATTTTTTGCCTGAAGATGAAGAGCCAATAATCTTGAATGCTCATAGCACTAGCAATATAAGGGCACATAGCGTGCTGCCTCCATTCATTGTCCAAAGTTTACATATCAACAATGTCTTTAAGATATGGCATTCGTTTTAATAAATGCAGCAAAGATGGCACTTTCATGTTCCATGCAGTGGAAGGAGACAGACATTCAAGGAAGTCAAACTTTTCAAGATCACTGAACCTCAAATGAATCTGCTGCACACATTGAATTAGGAATTCCCTGCAATGAGTGAGAAACAATTGTATATCAGGGTGGCTCTCTCCTATGTCTTTGGTTATGCTGTTCAAAGTATCTGTTGCTGCAATGCCAATGTAAACTTTGCTCAGTGGAACAGAGTGCTGCTCTTGCTTAGGAGCAATTTTATCAATATCAGTCTCTCTAAGATATGAGTACTGCATGAAATCTGAGCACAATGCTGATATCAGACCAGACACTTTTTTTTAAGTGAGTGCAACAATGGTATGTCACTTTGAAAGAATGAAACCAGCCTACCAAGGTTAGAGGACATGAATTCCATATAAGCTCTGGTAAACTTGTTACTGAGATTTCTCAAAATGTTGTCATTTGTGTTTGTGGGATCCTCAAATGCAGCATTCTGAAAATAAAGCTGTAATGCATCATATTGCTCTAATATCTTGTTAACACAAGCCTTCATTGACAGCCAGCGAGTGAGTCCAGCTCTTAAGATTTGATGCCTATCAATATCTAGAAAGTCCTGGAATTCTTTCAGTGCATCACGCCTCTGTGAAGATACATGAAAATGTGAGTAAATATTTCTGCAAAAATCCTCTAATGGTTTTGGAAGCTTCAATGATGCATAAGAAGAGCACAAGTTAATCAAGTGACAAGAACATTTTACTGGAAGTATCCATGGCCATGGGTAATTGCTCACCAGCAGTTGTGACACCGAATGTTTTTTCCCAAACATTGTGTTGCATGTATCTGCACAGAAACCAATGACATTTTGCATTGGTATGCACTTCTCACTGAAACACTCAAGAACATATTAGATATCACAAAGCTGATTTTCCTTAAAATTCCTTAGATTTTACAAATTCCTGGGAAAATTCCATATCATGCTTTACTAGACCAGAAATTCCTTAAAATCAGGGATATTCCTTAAAAGTGGAAACACTGGTCCAGTGTATGTCAGCAAGTCCATTGTCGTGCGACCAGACCACAAACTTTAAAAATGCTACAAAAGTAAATGAAATTTTTAAAAATTGTTTCTTTAAGGCCTCATCTTGTGTTGTGTTGTAGCCTCTTGATATAGCGTCCTGGAATGCGTATTGCCTACCTTGGAATAGCATCTGCTGTATTGTTCCCATTGAAGTTTTACCGTAAAAGGGAACCAACTCCTCGGGTATAAAGCTAGCAAAATCACCAGAGTCAGACTTATAATGCTTGAGAAAATGGTCAAAAACCACTAAATTCCAGCGGAGGGCTTCCTTGAATTTCAGAGGTGGACGGACAAAGCCCTCGAAGATGATAGCAGGAAGCCAAGTAGAGCGCCAGTGATTTAGCCACCCCCCAGGAGAGTGTTCACTGTTCTTGATGGTATAGTGACTGAGGGGTAACCCACCCAGGAACCTGTCCCTGGCAATGGAAAGAAAATACAATGGTCAGGTACTGTAACAGGCTACGTCAAACACAATGAAAATATTATCAACCATGTCACCATCATTTATTTTTGCTTATACAGTACACGAAGAATTGTACCAAATTAAGAATCAATATTGTGTGTTGTATCAGGCTTTTCGTCAGTCAATGGGTTGCTTGGACCCGTGTAAAACATGATCTGACCACATTAGAATCAGAGGCTCGGTGCCCAGCCATAAACAGAAATAGTCACCAGTTATAATGAATAGTGACAACCTGGCTTCTTTATAGTCCCGATTTGAGATGTGTACAGCCCTGTAAGAAAGCTTATTATCACCACTTTCACCAGTGTATAATAGTTCACAGCCATAAACAACCACAGGGACATACCGCATCCCTGTCTAACACCCACATTTATTTCAAATGTTTCACTTTCTTTCCCATTTACTCATACTGTTGCCCTGCTGTTCTTAAAGAATGCTTTTACTGCATTTAATAGCCTTCCTCCCATCCCATACACTTGTAATTCCTCCCATAATGCTTTTCTGTTCACCCTATCATATGCCTTTTCCAAATCTAATGTAAATCAAAAGCCATCTGTTATTAATATAAAAAACTAAAACATATTAAAACCAAGAAAAAAGGGAATAAAATACATAAAGGAAATATAGTTTCGTTGCCTACAGTGAGAGACAAGGAAAACTTATGATGTCATCTTTAGAGAAAAAGTAGGTGGTCAGATAAGCCTTCGTGTAGGAATCATGTTACCTGTACGCCGAGGCGAGGCGAGCCAGCGGGTGTCTCACGCGAATAGCTTGGTGGTCCTTGCCACCGCTGCGGTGATGGATGGGAACTATATTCTTCAGATGAAAGTTGAGGCCCCGCCAGGACGTAGAGTCGCCCTGTGGGATGATCACTAACTAATCTTCTCCTTCAGCGAGTTCAGATTATTTTAATGTCAATCTGTATTACTTAAATATTAATCTATCCTCACTGATTAATCTGTTATTCAAATACTAATCTATTAAAAGTGAAAGTGAGTCCCAATAGCCCTTACTTTCCTGGTTGACACAGGTGGTGATGACCCCAGGGGTCTTCACCAGGTGGATTAGGAGCCAGGGCATGGTAGGCCCGCTGGGAAGCCTTAGGTCTTGAAACCGTGCCAGCAGGCGGGTGCGGCGAGCCTCCAGCGTAGCCTGCAACGCAGTCTCGTTTACAGGAAGCATGACTGTATTCTCATTGCCTGCGGCTGTCTTGTTTCCTGAGGTTGTCTCTACTGCTGCTGTTGTCTTTTCAGTTGCTGCTGTCAGTGCAGCTGCCGTTCGCTCTCCATGTGTTGTTGTGTCATCTGTTGTTGTTGTTGTATGTTTGTATACTGTTGGCTCCACTTTCCTCATTGTGACAGTTGAGTCGACCGGTGTTAACGGCAGGTGTCTATTCATTACTGAGGATATGCAATTAGGTGGTGGGTATGGAGGCAGGGGTGGGTGTGGAGGCAGGGGTGGGTGTGGGGGCAGGGGTGGGTGCGGGGGCAGGGGTGGGTGCGGAGGCAGGGGTGGGTGTGGGGGCAGGGGTGGGTGTGGAGGCAAGGGGTGGGTGCGGAGGCAGGGGTGGGTGTGGGGGCAGGGGTGGGTGTGGAGGCAGGGGTGGGTGTGGGGGCAGGGGTGGGTGGAGGCAGGGGTGGGTGCGGAGGCAGGGGTAGGTGTGGGGGCAGGGGTGGGTGTGGGGGCAGGGGTGGGTGTTGAGGCAGGGGTGGGTGTGGGGGCCTAGTTGGGTGTGGAGGCAGGGGTGGGTGTGGGGGCAGGGGTGGGTGTGGAGGCAGGGGTGGGTGCGGAGGCAGGGGTAGGTGTGGGGGCAGGGTTGGGTGTGGGGGCAGGGTTGGGTGTGGAGGCAGGGGTGGGTGTGGGGGCAGGGGTGAGTGTGGGGGTAGGGGTGGGTGTCGGTGCAGGGTTGGGTGTGGGGGCAGGGTTGGGTGTGGGAGCAGAGTTGGGTGTGGGAGCAGAGTTGGGTGTGGGGATAGGGTTGGGTGTGGGGGCAGGGTTGGGTGTGGGAGCAGAGTTGGGTGTGGGAATAGGGTTGGGTGTGGGGGCAGGGTTGGGTGTGGGGGCAGGGGTGAGTGTGGGGGCAGGGTTGGGTGTGGGGGCAGGTGTGAGTGTGGAGGCAGGGGTGAGTGTGGGGGCAGGGGTGGGTGTAGGGACAAGGTTGGGTGTGGAGGCAGGGGTGGGTGTGGGGACAGGGGTGGGTGTAGGGACAAGGTTGGGTGTGGGGACAGGGGTGGGTGTGGAGGCAGGGGTGGGTGTGGGGGCAGGGTTGGGTGTGGGAGCAGAGTTGGGTGTGGGAGCAGAGTTGGGTGTGGGGATAGGGTTGGGTGTGGGGGCAGGGTTGGGTGTGGGAGCAGAGTTGGGTGTGGGGATAGGGTTGGGTGTGGGGGCAGGGTTGGGTGTGGGAGCAGAGTTGGGTGTGGGGATAGGGTTGGGTGTGGGGGCAGGGTTGGGTGTGGGGGCAGGGGTGAGTGTGGGGGCAGGGTTGGATGTGGGGGCAGGGTTGGATGTGGAGGCAGGGATGGGTGTTGGGGTAGGGGTGGGTGTGGGGGCAGGGTTGGGTGTGGGGGCAGGTGTGAGTGTGGAGGCAGGGGTGAGTGTGGGGGCAGGGGTGGGTGTAGGGACAAGGTTGGGTGTGGAGGCAGGGGTGGGTGTGGGGACAGGGGTGGGTGTAAGGACAAGGTTGGGTGTGGGGACAGGGGTGGGTGTGGAGTCAGGGGTGGGTGTGGGGGTAGGGGTGGGTGTGGTGGCAGGGTTGGGTGTTCTGGGCAGGGGTGTGGTGTGGGGGCAGGGGTGTGGTGTGGAGGCAGGGGTGGGTGTGGGGGCAGGGGTAGGTGTACACTAGCGGGGTTAGTCGCGACGAGAGCCACAACGTGACAGGCGCTAGTTGAGGCAACACACCACTCGTCGCTCCGCCATCAGTCGCTTTTGGCCCCTCGACACACCCACTTGTGTAGGCGTGGCTGGCGTACACCGTGTGAGAGCTCCATATGGGTGGGAGGTAGAGTGAGAGTGGCAGTAGAGGGTGTGGAATGGAACACCTGGCCCCAGGGAGGAGGCCCGTGAAGCGAGACCAGTTTGTGTGTCACGACCAGCAAGAAAGTGCTGGTGGAGTCTCCAACGTGGACAAGCTACGAGGCTACTATGATGAAGCCAGGAACAGGCTGAAAAATTACCTTGGTATGGAAGAGGGTGAGTTTTTGTTGCTGCTGCTGCTTTTGTGGTGTTACTGCTGCTCCTAGCTGCTATTGCTGCTGTTTGTAGCCCCTAGTGTTGCTACTTCTTTTGCCTTGCAGTATATCTTGCAACTGTTGCTGCAATGTTACGGTAATATAAGCTACTAATGTTGTGCTCCTTTATTCCCATCAGTTTCTTTTCCGGTCACTAGTAACTGTAAATGTCATGGTGCAGTAAGCTTAGAAACTTATTGGATCACTCTATTCTAAGAGATTGCAAATATCATGTCTCAGTAGGCCCAGTAGAGGTTGCTCTATTTCTGTAGTTTTAGCAACTAGTCATCTGTCTTATAGTAAGCCTAGTTAGTTTTGTTTAAACGGGCCGCCTATAGGCAAAGGCCCGTGTCGGACTACGGTCCGACAATCTCAACAACAACAACGTAAGTTTTGCTCTTTCATAATTATTTTCTAATTTTCTTAGAGCTACAGTAGATTTGCAACAGCTTTTGTTATACTGCAGTAGGCGTGGTAGTAAAAGTAGGCCTACCGATTATTGGTATTACATTCTGTAAATTAAGTAAGTGTTAAGTTGTTGAAAGACTTGTTACTGGTTTTAAAGGATACTCTAACATGACACTCGATAACAGTGAAAAGTGCTCATTACATCTGTTTTTTCGAAGTTGTCAATAGTTTACTATGTGACATTTTGAGAATAAAAATGTTTGGGCGCGCCAAACGAAACATGTCTTCGAATAAGACGTTTCGTACTTGTTGTAAATGCCAAAATTTTATAAGTAATTTTTACTCTTCTGTAAAACACTTAAACGAAAATATGGAAACCTTTATTCACGTCGGCAATTGAGGGCAGACGAAAACAGCTCGTTGTATTGTTTACTTACAACACCAGTGTTTAAAATAAATTCACATATAACATCTATCCAATATGCGGTTCAACTTATTTTTCACTGTTTTTATGTTCTGCTATTATATACAAGTCACTAATATATAAATCGTAGGTTCTATTATTATCGAGTGTCACATTGTTGGTTTTGCGACATGACCGCTGGAAAAAATTTCTAACATACATATCACAATACGAGTATTTCTATATACACTAGTGACGTATGTACAATGACTTTTTTCTGAAAGGTAAAAAACATTGAGCCTGTTTTGTATATACCAGTTCTCATACATTTTAACAACGTTCTTTCTGTATTCATTGTCAAAGATGAATTATAAACACCTTATTTTAATGTGTAAAGTCTCATCCATTTATTCCTCCCACTTAAATTCTTTAATTAATCCAAAATACTACAATGTCACGTTCGCTGAGGTCTTAAATTTATCGAATAGCAATTTTAAGTTTGATAACATCGGCGTAAAAGTTTGTCTGGCAATCAGGTTATACTCATTATGTTGTTTATTCTTATTGTCTAGAAAACGTACAGTCACGCAGTGTGATGATAATTTGAACACAGTACAGTGAAGTGCATCAGAGGCTTTATTCAATCCCCAGGACCCACAGTATGCCCAGCCGAGAAGGTTTAGTTTCTCTGGGGGTGGAAGCATCCGTCACTGCACATCGGGGCGGGGCCGGGAGTGATGGCAGTATTTACAGCCTACTTATTCATTGATGATCACTAACTACAGCTCTCTTTCCCCTTAAGTTTAAAATACATATTTAATAAGGGGTTTTGTAGACCTGGTGTTTATTTACGAAACTTCTCGACCTTGTAATTGCCTTTAGATTTTCAGTTATGGATATACACACTTACACAGGCACTTTCTAATAAATGGAGATACAACTATAAATATCATTAATGTACAGTCTTTTTGTATAGTACTATCTATTTAACCCCTTACTGTGTATATTGGTATTCAACTATTCATAGAATTCGTGTGTGGAGAGAGCTACAGTGCTCATATTTAACGTACAGTAATACATGCAGTATACCTCAGTCGTTTGGTACTGGGTTATCATTAGTCCCTGATCCTTCCTTGACACACCACGAGACATGCCTAACATAACCTAACTTAACTTAAACAAAACCACATACTGCTAATGGAAGATTTGGTTGAAGCTGTACTTTATGATTTTGTGACGGATAGAACTAAACATGGTCCTAATGGCAAGTTCCTTTCTCCCGACACAAGTTCTCCAATACCACATGTCTTATTCAGACCCTGTGTTGCATGTCACGGATACTATCAATATTTATTCGCCGTTGCTGAAGAAAAAAAAAAAGTAAAGTTATGCATAGGTACTAACTACGTGTTGTGAAACGGCTGCTAATGTATTTTTATATGACAATTACTGGTTTAGCGGTATGACTGACATTAATTTACGACATGCTCTCATTTTCCTGTGTTCAAGACCGTGGAGTGTGTGTATTTGACGCAGTAAGTCTACATTAGAAACAATAAGAGTTTTTAGCAACTTTTCGTGAGTATGAGTTATTATGATATTAACATACACTCTCAGGTCTTGTATCGTCATTTGTCCTGAAAAAGAAAATCGTAAAAAAAATTGACAGTGGTGAACGTAGCGTGTGGCCATACGATGTGTCTAGCTGCTTACACATGCGACGCCTAATAAAAGTTGCTGTAATTACGCATTAAATAACACGCGATACTGTAAATGTAATCGAAAAATACCTTAAATAACCGTATATTTATAATTAATAACCCCATATTGGAAACACATTTAGGTGGGAGTCGTACTATGGATGGGTGTGTGTATGATTGTAGTAGTTGTGAGTGATCAGCAGGTGGTCCTTGGCCTGGCGAGTGATTAGCTGGTAGTCCTTGGCCTGGCGAGTGATTAGCTGGTGGTCCTTGGCCTGGCGAGTGATTAGCTGGTAGTCCTTGGCCTGGCGAGTGATTAGCTGGTGGTCCTTGGCCTGGCGAGTGATTAGCTGGTGGTCCTTGGCCTGGCGAGTGATTAGCTGGTGGTCCTTGGCCTGGCGAGTGATTAGCTCGGTCTTTGGCCTGGCGAGTGATTAGCTCGGTCTTTGGCCTGGCGAGTGATTAGCTGGTGGTCCTTGGCCTGGCGAATGATCAGCAGGTGGTCCTTGGCCTGGCGAGTGATCAGCTGGTGGTCCTTGGCCTGGCGAGTGATCAGCTGGTGGTCCTTGGCCTGGCGAGTGATTAGCTGGTGGTCCTTGGCCTGGCGAGTGATCAGCAGGTGGTCCTTGGCTTGGCGAGTGATCAGCTGGTGGTCCTTAACCTAGCGAGTGATCAGCTGGTGGTCCTTCACCTGGCAAGCGATCAGCTGGTGGTCCTTGGCCTGGCGAGTAACAAGCTGGTCTTAATCCTGACGAGTGACCAACTGACGACACATCATATAAGGTTGTCACAGGTGATGTCAGTTAAGTGGTGGGTGGTAACGAAGGTTTGGGATATTCCGAGGAATAGCCGATGATGTCAGTGGATGTCAAATGGTGCCAGAGGTTATGAGGTGGTGTCGGGTATGTCAGGCAGGTGGTGTGTCAGAAGCAGCAGTGTGGTGGGGGCTGTGCATCATGTATAACACTATCGGTGATACCATCGAGCCGTGGCCAAGTGTTCTATACTTGCCCTCATCTGCCTTCACCTGCCCTCACCTGACCTTACCTGGCCTCACCTGCCCTCATCTGCCTTCACCTGACCTTGTTTTCCTTAACCTTACTACATCTTACCTGGAATCGTCTTATTTTACCTGGCTTCACCTGAAGTCACCTTACTTTACCTGGAGTCATCTGGAATCACCTTACCCTACCCGACACTACCTACGACTTTTACTCCATTAAACCAGAGGGCGACAAAATACAACCCTGTGAACCCCCATTAATTATACACACGACTCTGGAGTTCTAAATATACATCATAATTATACAAAATATGCAACGTAGCAACCTGATAGGTAGTAGGTATTAGCCAGCTACCAAACAGGGAGGTACTACCGCCTGGGAAGATATTGGAAGCATAATGTGTTGTCTATGGTAGATCTTGCTGCCATATGGCATCACGAAAATTGTGACCAAGTCCCAGGTTGCTGATCTGACTTCTGCCTCATTTACACACAATTGCAGGGTCTCAATTGTTTCTCTTACTATTGACAACACAACATGCATGTATTGTTCCTCACTCTTGATTTATTTTTTCATTTTGTATTTCTTTGTGGTTCTTTATTATTATTATTATTATTATTATTATTACTATTATTATTATTTCGCCCCCTAGGCCCCGATGTAGGTCAGTGACCTGTACCTGGGTGGGCTAATTTCCGTAAAAAAAAAAAAAAAAAAAAAAAAAAAAAAAAAAAAAAAAAAAACAGTCCCCGAAACATTAAACTCAGCGCGATGGTCAGGTAGTGGTGTGATGCAAAGGTGGACGTGACAGTGGGGAATTTGGGGGGCCTTTTTTTTCGTATATGTTTTGGTTATAATTCAATGTGGCCTTGTGATCTTGGCTTGTGATATGATCTGGGTTAAATGTCAACAGTGAGTCATTAATGTGTGTGTGTGTGTGTTGTCATGGAGAGTTAATTTGTGTGGTTAACAATACTCGGCTACAAATGAGTGATTTATTATCGTAGTATTGACTGCGTGGTTGTCTGTGTGTTCGTCCATGACTAATGGTGAGCCGGGGCGGTGAGTGAGAGAGTAGGGCTAGTGAGACGTGGGGTTGAGGTGTGAGTGAAGTGGGGTTGGTGAGGTGAAGTGAGGGAGTGAGTGGTGGAGATAGTAGTTAATGATTGGTGGTGGTGAGTGGGGGGTGGTAGTGAGTGGGTGATGGTGGTGAGTGGGGGTGGTGGTAGTGAATGTGAGGTGAGAATAGTGGTTAATTAGTGAGAGGACGACGGGAGAGTATGAGGGTGTGAGAAGGAGTAATAGAGTACTGGTAGTAGTAGTGGTGGTAGGAGTGGTGGTAGTCACGAGGGTAGTGGTAGAGAAGTCACGACAATATCCATAATGAATACCTTTTATCTCTCTCTCACACACACGACCTTTGGAAACTAAGCAGAAACACACACACACACACACGCACACACGACATTTTGAAGTTAAGCAGGAACACACACACAAAACAATGTACTAGCCAGGAAGTGAACCTCGCACGCCACGCACATTAAACACCAAACTAAATAAGTTATCCCATTGGCATTCCAGCAGTTTGTGTACCACCGAGAATCAAAAGTTTCTCTTAATTGTAGACTGCATTTTGTGTCATCAATTACAATACCTTAAAGATTCCTAACTCCCCCCTTCTCCTCCTTCTCCCCCTTCTCCCTCTCTCCCTTCTCCTCTTCCCCCTCCCCGCCTATTCTGGTATTAAACTCTCAGTAATATTCATCTTCTGATATGTCAAGAGTCCAGGAATCGTCTCTTACTAGATCCGGATTCTCAGCTTCGAAAACACTATCTTCACGATGTTATTCTTTCCTCTGACACGCACAATCTCAATAATAATTCTTACGTTTTTTACATCAAATTGGAGATATTGAAGACGGAACTTACTTACAGATGGTGTCTTGAGGTAAAGTGTACATTATTTTCGGTTCTGATTTCATGCCATAGTGTAAATAAGTTAGATATGGTCAGTTTGGTTATATCAGGGCGGCTGAATGCATGAATTGTCGCCGCCTCCGCTATGTAAACAAATCACAGAGAATACACACGCGGGTGGTATTGTGTACGCGATCCTCCTACTGACGGTGATAACTCTAATGAAACACGACCTTCTTAACTATACCCTGGAGTATGATGATTTAATCCCTGGAGTATGATGATTTAATCCCTGGAGTATGATGATTTAATCCCTGGAGTATGATGATTTAATCCCTGGAGTATGATGATTTAATCCCTGAAGTATGATGATTTAACCCCTGGTGTATGATGATTTAATCCCTGGAGCATGATGATTTAATCCCTGGAGCATGATGAGTTAATCCCTGGAGTATGATTATTTAATCCCTTGATTACTGAAGGGGTTAATTCATCAAATTTAAAAGGTTATGGAATCTTATTCAAAAGGTTAAGTCATCATATTCAAGAGGTTAAGTTAGATTTTCAGGGCAGCCGCAAGGAAAATTCCACAAAAGTCCCAGATTTCAGAAGGGCAAACTTTGATAGTTTGAAGAGGCAGTTGAGAGAAGGGGTATCACGCTTGGGGGTGAACTACTTGGACCTGCCGGTTGAAACCAACCTGATAACGAGATCTGAGGTTGCCGAGTTCCACGACAATTTACATAATGAGTTACTTAATGCACAAAAGCAGAACATACCATACAAATAACTCAGATCAAACAACAATGACCCTAAATGGATAAATAATTATTTAAAGAACATTATTGGTCAAAGGAAGGCTATAGGTAGGAGGATAAATCGTGGCGAAATTTACCTCTGTGATTCTTATAAGGTATTGGCTTGATAGGGTTAAGACCGAGATGAGGAAAGCAAAGAGGAATAATGAGCTGAAGATAGCAAGGGAGGCGAAGACAAACCCTAAGGGATTCTATCAAATGTATCAAACTAAAACATGAGAAAAGAGCGGACCAATACAGTCAGATACTGGCGAGCTAACTGATAACGACGGAGATATGAGCAATAATCTGAATTAATATTTTTCAACAGTTTTCACCACCGAAAATTTAAACATGATACCCGAGGCACCGATTCTATTCAGAGATAGTGAAGAAAACAAATTAAGCGAGATAGTAGTGACTAGTAACGGTGTTAGTAAGCAAATAGACAAACTGAAGCCTAATAAGTCACCTGGTCCCGATGAGATATTTGCCAGAGTATTAAAGGAATGTAAGGAAGAGCTGAGTATGCCCTTAGCAAAGTTGTTTAACATGTCCTTAAAAACAGGTGTAGTGTCAGAATTCTGGAGGATAGCGAATGTAATACTGATTTTCAAGAAGTGGGATAGATCACTATCCTCTAACTACCGTCCAATCAGTCTAACATCAATTTTAGGCAAATTACTGGAAGCAATCATTTCAAACTCTATTCGAAACCACCGAGAGAAGCACAAACTGATCAATGATTCCCAGCATGGCTTCACAAGCGGGCGTTCATGTCTAACGAATCTATTAACATTCTTTTCATCAGTTTTCGAATCGGCGGACGAGGGGCACAATTATGATGTGGTATATCTCGACTTTAGCAAAGCCTTCGACAGAGTCCCCCACGAAAAACTAATAAGAAAGGTAGAAGCACATGGCATTAAAGGTAATATTCTAGAATGGATTAGGGCGTGGTTACAGGACAGGAAACAGCGAGTGAGCATTAACGGCACTAAATCCCATTGGAGCAACGTCACAAGTGGAGCTCCCCAAGGCTCAGTACTTGGACCATTATTATTTATTATATACATAGACGACATAGATATCGGCATGGACAGCAACATAAGTAAATTTGCTGATGACACTAAAATAGGACGTGTAATTAAATCTGACGAGGACTCCGCAAAACTACAGGGAAATCTAAAAAAAAAATTCGAATGGTCTGAAAAATGGCAGATGAAATTCAATGTAGACAAATGTAAAGTACTTAGTATAGGAGATGTAAACAGGGAAACCAGTTACCAGATGAACAGCGATGCCATTGAGAAATCCGACTGCGAGAGAGATTTAGGAGCAATGATCAGTAAGAATCTTAAGCCAAGTAAACAATGTGTTTTTGCTCATAACAAGGCTAATAAAGTACTTGGGTTCATACAAAGGAGTGTTAGTTACAAGACTAGCGAGGTCATCTTAAGATTATATCTTGCGCGTGTGAGACCTCACCTGCGTTATGCAGTTCTGGTCACCGTATTACAGAATGGATATAGAATCCTTGGAAAGAATCCATTGGAGAATGACAAGACTAATCCCGGGCATTAGGAACCTTGAGTACAGACACAGGTTAAAGCATCTTAATTTGCACTCCCTCGAGAGACGTAGTGAGGGGCGACATGATAGAGGTGTATAAATGGAAGTCAGGGCTAAACAAAGGGGACATTACAAAGGTACTCAAACTATCCAACCAGGAGCGAACTCGTAACAAGGGTTTTAAATTAGACAAATTTAGATTTAGGCGCGAAATAGGTAAACACTGGTTTGGAAACAGAGTAGTGGATGAATGGAACAAGTTATCAAACATCTTCATTAACTAGTATACACTGGATAGCTTCAAACATAGGTTGGATGCTTATATGAGCAATAGGGGTTGGGTGTAAATGGGACTTCCCAGTATGGGCCAATAGGCCCGCTGCAGTTTCCTCCATTCTTATGTTCTTATGTATTCAAGGTGGTTAAGTCATCGTATTCAAAGGGTTAAGTCATTGTATTCAAGGGGTTAAGTCATCGAACTGAAGGGGTTAAACGCATTCCCTCCAGGATGTCAAACAACAAAAACATGTAGACGGTTGTATTTCGGTGTTCATCAAGGTCACCTAACATACATAGACGTTCTTGGTATATAACATTGCTTCTAAGGCAGGAATCATCCCACCATCACCCCAAGAGGAATAAAAACTCCAAGAATATGTCAAAGTCTTCCTCAACTCATAACACAGTTTCTTCGGATTGTTATTCAGAAGGAATCACTATGGTCAGCTTCCCACCACACGTGACAGCTAGCCACACCGGTGTACTATTAACATCGTCCCCCCACAACCTGTTAACATTCCTTCACGTCTTATTAATTATGTACCTTGAATAATAACAAAGGTGAGTATATTCCGCTTATTGGTTATGGTGTCAAACTGTACTGATGACTTCAACATATTTCACGCAAGGTGGAGGGAAGTTTAATCAGTAATGTTCGTACCACACAGGAACGCCAGTGCAGGCAGAAGGCCGAGTGAGTGAGCGAACGTCTGGCGTATCTTTCATAAGGGTGTCATTGGTTCGTCCAGGTATAGACTAGGCGCTGATTATTATTTGTGCCAGTGTTGGTGTTGTCATTGTACAGGGGTCAGTAGCAGCAAACAGGTATAGGGAAGCAGTAAGAGTCTGCCCACATCTATTATATACCATACACCTCTCACACTGGCGTTGCCACTTGCTCGTGCCTTCGTTACATATTGCTTTGCTGGCATTACTTGTATCTCCTGCTGTTACTTATTGCTTCTTATGGCGTTACTTTTGGCGATGCCTTCATGGTACGAGTTTAACATTATATAAACATCAATACCAAATTGATCGACGCAAATGAGTAATGTTAAATGAGTAGCAACGACCGAACATTAACAATTATAGGTAACATATTATTATTAGTAGTAGTAGTAGGAGGAGAAGGAGTAATGGTAGTAGCAGTAGTAAAGTAAGGCTTATTTTATTCCCAAATAAAAAGTGGTGCACATAATACGAATAAATGACAGTGTTAAGTGTGGTGTAAATTATAAATAGGTTCGTTAAAGGTTACCATCAGACTCACATTTTTACCGTGTTAAGTGTTGGTAGTTTTCATCTCACAGTTAAAAGCTTAAAGGGAAAATCGTGACATAGTATCAGTGTACATAAAGGACGCATGATAAAGGGAGTCTCAAGCGCGACGTCATGAAAAACAAAAAAAAAAGCACAACAGAACTAAACCAAAATGTAAATAATTAGTAACTAAGCTTTCTTTAATAATATATAAATGATTGCCCTTATTTAAATCACCTTTACGGTAGTCTTCAACATTTGGAATATGAAATTATAAGGTATGATTAATTCCTTTAGAAAATATTTGTCAGTCACCTCCCTCGAAGCACGTCATCAGGCGCCTGGACAAATGAACGACTTACTTTTCCTCAGGTACTTTATATCGTTCAAGGAAGCGTTTGTAAAGTACCTTTCCTTTAGAATTATCCTCTGAGTGTAGTGATTGTTTTAAATATGTTATAAAAGGTGGCATATAAGTATTACAAGTATGGTGCATAAGTGGTGATAAGTAAGTGTGGGAGTGTGGACTGTGTGATGTAAGTTAGCTACCAAACAGGGAGGTGCTACCGCCTGGGAAGATATTGGAAGCTTAATCCATTTGGCATCACAAAAATAGTGCTGATCTGACTTTCTGCCTCCTTTACACACAGTTGCAGGGTCTCAGTTGTTTCACTTACTTTGACAACACAACATACATATATTGTTTCTATTACTATTGATCTTTTTTTTTGCATTTATTTATGGTTCTTTATTAATATAATAATTATGTTATATTATTATTATTATTATTATTATTATTATATCTTTGCTCCCAGGCCCTGATTTGGGTCATTGACCTGTGCCCGGGTGAGCTAATCCCCTTAAAAAAAGATATGGTTTTGTTTGTTTGCCAGGTGGAACATTAGTAACAATTCCATGTCTCCACCTTTAACATTAGTAACATCACCACCAACACTTCTAGCAACACCACCACCATCACCAACATTAGTAACATCACCACCACTACTAGCAACACCACCATCACCAACATTAATAACGTCACCACCACCACACAACCATTAGCAACACCACCATCACCAACATTAGTAACATCACCACCACTACTAGCAACACCACCATCACCAACATTAGTAACGTCACCACCACCACACAACCATTAGCAACACCACCATCACCAATATTAGTAACATCACCACCACTACTAGCAACACTACCCTCACCAACATTAGTAACGTCACCACCACCACACAACCATTAGCAGCACCACCATCACCAACATTAGTAACATCACCACCACTACTAGCAACACCACCATCACCAACATTAATAACGTCACCACCACCACACAACCATTAGCAACACCACCATCACCAACATTAGTAACATCACCACCACTACTAGCAACACCACCATCACCAACATTAATAACGTCTCCACCACCACCACCACTAGCAAAACCACCACCACATCAACAGAAGCACCACCACCACCTCGCCAATTTCACCAACATTGTCCCAGGTCTGCTTTACTTCCGTGGTCGGGGTACAACATTGATTAGGTGAGGTTGTGTACCGAGTTCCGAGGTGTAGGAGGTGAGGTGAGTGTCCTGACCACCACCCCCGCACCTCATGACTCTCCACCACTGTTGCCTTGCTTTATGGATCCAATCACGGGGTAAAAGCTGGTGTGATAGTGTCTTTTTTTAACCTAACCTAACCTACCTTAACCTAACTTAATGATTACTTGTATCCAGTACTGAATTAATCATATGACCGCTCTTACATACGTCACTCCATTACTCTTTAAGTTTGTTTTGGTAATAAAAGATGTTACCCCTCCCACCTCTCACACCCTCTATTCTCCCACACGTGACTGAGCAATGTTTGACTTTACTTATATTAACTCTAAGGCCTTCAGTATGTAAATCAACGAACATATATATAGAATATTAACAAAAATAAAGGATCATCAAAATAAATAATAATAATAATCCTAAAGGTTACTTACGTGTTATGTTAGGTAGCCTTTGAGTGTTGCCATAGGGATGAGTTCGTGTATACCTGCAGTGTCTTATACATGCTGAATCAATGTAAACTTCTATGGCGATTTTTACTGAATACCTCTCCATCTATCTATTTTGTACACGTCATACGAGGAATATAGAGAGCTGTTCTGTCTTAGGTATACACAGGTATGCTTGTTTAGCCCTCTATGTGAAGTTTCTCATCTGATAACAATAAAGTTTGTTTATAGTGTTCTGTATATTGGTAAAAGAGGGGTAAAGTAAAACTCAGGTATCAGCCACAATAAGCCACGTAACTAATATGGTTCAAGGTTGCATATTTATGAATGGCCTTTCATGACAGACCGCAACAGTTTTACACGCAATGCATTGACCACTCACGAGCCGCCGCCCCCATCCGTCTCACATGTCGTAGATATATTAGGTGAAGTTGGTTTAGTTGAAAGGAAATGGTGTGGATGAAAGTGTTGAATTCCTGGTTGTGATTGGCTGTTCGGAACCTTCTACACTGTGATTGGTGAATGGTTTACATAATCCTGAAGGCACTGGTTATTATTAATTAATTGTTCAGCTCCTCAGGACTGGTATGCAATAACGTTTTCGCCCAGGAGTGAGCTGTGATTGGCTGGGGCGACCTCTATACATCGCCCAGCACGTTACTTGGAGAATGTGCCTCAGGGCTGATGAATATAACTTTGCAAAGATTTATGCGATCAATTTCCCCTTGAATATTAATGTAACAAAACCGATAATAAGATTTTGTATCCTATGGCACCAAAGTTGGACAAAATAACGTGGAAATTACACCGACAACTAAGATGACATAATATATTGTTGCAAGGAACTTCCCAAAACAACAAATATAACATGACACACGGAGTTAAAAAATAAACAATTAATATAATACAAAATATTATCAAATAAATTCAAGAAACAACTAAGATAACACAAGGAATGAGTAAAAAACAAAGATAACAAGAAGAAATCCCAAACCAAAGATAACACGACATATACAAAACAAAGAATCTCTCAATAACATCAAGATAACACATCCGACTTCCGACACAAAAGTAAACATTGTTAGAAATCAGTACCACTAAAAACACTAGAGATTTAAATTAAACTTTCAATCTTTATTTACACGAAATATCACACTGTAAAAGCCATGTCATTACCAGACGGCTACCTCACTGCAGGTTGAAAAGGTCCACTTAGGAAATATAAGAACACAATAGAGAAAATAAGAGTTTGTTTTTAATTTGTGTATTATTACATGTGTTGACAGGAGGAGAAAAACACGAGGTTATCTAAAAGTTAAGATTTATCATTCTAACGTTAATCTATTGTAATATTATTTAATATAGCCTAACCTAATCCACAGTAACCTCAGCAAGTTTGCGGATGACACCAAAATAGGGCGGCAGATTAATTCAGGGCAGGATGCAAATGCATTACAGGAGGATCTAAATAAACTGCAGGGGTGGTCTGAAAAATGGCAAATGAAATTCAACACCAGCAATTGCAGCGTACTTAATATTGGAAGAACAAATACTGTCAATGTATACAGCCTTAACAACATCAACCTAGAGAAGTCGACTTGTGAAAGAGACCTAGGGGTACTTGTAAGCCCGGACCTACGGCCTAGAAAACAGTGCGTTAATGTTCGAAATAAGGCAAACAGAGTATTGGGTTTTATATCTAGAAGTGTAAGTAATAAGAGTGCAGAGGTCTTATTGCAACTATATCTTGCGCTAGTCAAGCCGCTCCTCGATTATGCGGTTCCGTTCTGGTGCCCCTATTATAGAATGGATATCAATTCACTAGAGTCGGTGCAGCGAAGAATGACGAAAATGATTCCGGGACTTAGAAACCTTCCATATCAGGATAGGTTAAAGAAACTGAACTTGCATTCCCTAGAAGGAAGAAGAGTGCGGGGAGATATGATAGTAGTATTTAAGTGGGTGAAAGGAATCGATAAAGGGGATATACATAAAGTTCTTATAATATCCGAGCAGGATAGGACTCGAAGCAACGGATTTAAGTTGGATAAGTTTAGGTTTAGGAGGGAGATAGGAAGGAACTGGTTCACAAATAGGGTGGTGGACGAGTGGAACAAGCTTAGCAACTATGTAGTAAGTGTTGGAACGCTGGAAAGTTTCAAAAGGAGGCTAGATAGATTCATGGATGATAGAGAGTGGTAGTAACTCTCGACAGGAGCTGCCATGCACATTGCACAGGCCAACCGGCCTATTGCAGACTCCTTATTATCTTATGTTTTTTCTTGTGTTCTTATGTAAACTAACCTAATCTAGTCTAACATAACTAAACCTAATCTATCCCGACCTAAAACACAATATAACCTAACATAACTTGAACACTAAAAGACTTAAGTGAACTGTGATTAAAACTCCCTTGACATCTGGAGTACAGGAATACACTTTAACAGTAGCTTAATAAAAAAGAATTAAATGTCGATTCTACTTGATGTTTGGTCGTGACGTAACAAGCAGACGAGTTCTACAGAGAGTCTTGATGTTTAGGTGTCGTTTTTTGTAGACATGACGAACCCTGCTGGATCTTAGTTATGGCTTTATATTTATCTAAAATAAATGCTTCATCTTATCTCCTTATTCTTGGCATGTTTTATCATTATATTGTTTAACTAGTGATATTTTTTCAGTGCTCGCATGCTAATAATAAAATAATTACCGTAAAACTGATGAGAATCGAGGGTGTTACTGCTACCTAACCTAACCACTATGACTTCCTTAGCGATGGGGTCAGGCAGCAGCAGCCCCAGGAGCCAGGACGGGGTAACGAGCTGCGGGGATGGGGAAGGGGGCGTTATGTTCCAACAGCGCCCCGCCCACTGCCGCCTCGAGGGTAAGACACAGGAACCTTCTGACGAGGAGTTTACTGACATCTCCTACAGCGACTTGGGGTTCATCATCACTCCCCAGGTCAGTGGAGTGACGGAGGGAGATAGAGAAGGATATATACATGCTTTATTTATCTATTTATTTAAGTGCAGGTATAGATACTAGTTTTATTAATAATGAAATTAAATTTATGTATCTCTCTATTTCCTTAACTTCAGGGCATCCCATGCTTTTAATGTGCGTATCTTCGTGTAATACCCGTGTGTTCCCTCACTCACCCCAGCACCATGTTCATGTACACCAGAAGTAAACACGGCAAAGAAGGGTCTCTGTGTCCTGTACTATACCTCTGCGGTAGACACGAATCCTTGCTTTGGCCCCGACCTGTTGCGTCTTATATGTAGCAAGTTCTTAATTAAATTTTGTTGAGGTGTAGAATGTGATTTAGCATGTTTAGGCAAGTACTCAGATTCGCATTCAGAAAGTTTACTTGGATGTGTTAATGCAAGCCCACATGTGTATATGTTACGTTTTTTGCTAAATCGGTTATTTTGCAAAATTCCCGACATGCATGTCGGTAAATTTGCGAAATAACTTACAGTCAACCTAAACTAACTTAACCTTGTTTAGGTTAGGATGCCTCGTGTAGATTGATACACAGTTAAGTGGTCCTTTTTTTTTTTTTTTTTACTTTGTTAGCCGGTTTGTAAGTTATTTAGAAAAAAAACTTTACATGTATACGCGGGAATATAAGAGACACGTCACTAAAACCTAAACGTCCCCATTTGAACAGAGTAATGACATTGGCCTGATTTATTACCATCTTGAACACAACAGAGAGATACATTACTCTTTTATAAGTCAAAGACTGAGTGTATGTTGTCAAGTGTGTGTTGACCTCTAAACTTAGTGTGAAGTGTCCGGTCCTCACACCCATGTAGGTCCTCACACCTGTGTAGGTCCTCACACCTGTGTAGGTCCTCACACCTGTGTAGGTCCTCACACCTGTGTAGGTCCTCACACCTGTGTAGGTCCTCACACCTGTGTAGGTCCTCGCTCCTGTGTAGGTCCTCACACCTGTGTAGGTCCTCACACCTGTGTAGGTCCTCACACCTGTGTAGGTCCTCACACTTGTGGAGGTCCTCACACTTGTGTAGGTTCTCACACCTGTGCAGGTCCTCACACCTGTGTAGGTCCTCACACCTGTGTAGGTCCTCACACTTGTGGAGGTCCTCACAATTGGGAAGGTCCTCACACTTGTGTAGGTCCGGTAGGTCCTCACACCCATGTAGGTCCTCACACTTGTGTAGGTCCTCACACCTGTGTTGGTCCTCACACCCGTGTTGGTCCTCACACCCGTGTTGGTCCTCACACCCGTGTAGGTTCTCACACTTGTGTAGGTCCTCACACCTGTGTAAGTCCTCACACCTGTGTAGGTCCTCAAACCTGTGTAGGTCCTCATACCTGTGTAGGTCCTCATACCTGTGTAGATCCTCACACCTGTGTAGGTCCTCACACCTGTGTAGGTCCTCACACCTGTGTTGGTCCTCACACCTGTGTTGGTCCTCACACCCGTGTTGGTCCTCACACCCGTGTAGGTTCTCACACTTGTGTAGGTCCTCAAACCTGTGTAGGTCCTCACACCTGTGTTGATCCTCACACCCGTGTTGGTCCTCACACCCGTGTAGGTTCTCACACCTGTGTAGGTCCTCATACCTGTGTAGGTCCTCATACCTGTGTAGGTCCTCATACCTGTGTAGGTCCTCACACCTGTGTAAGTCCTCACACTTGTGTAGGTCCTCACACCTGTGTAGGTCCTCACACTTGTGTAGGTCCTCACACCTGTGTAGGTCCTCACACCTGTGTAGGTCCTCGCTCCTGTGCAGGTTCTCACACCTGTGTAAGTCCTCATACCTGTGCAGGTCCTCACACCTGTGTAGGTCTTCACACATGTGTAGGTCCTCACACCTGTGTAGGTCCTCACACCTGTGTAGGTCCTCATACCTGTGTAGGTCCTCACACTTGAGTAGGTCCTCGCTCCTGTGCAGGTTCTCACACCTGTGTAAGTCCTCATACCTGTGCAGGTCCTCACACCTGTGTAGGTCTTCACACATGTGTAAGTCCTCACACTTGTGTAGGTCCTCACACCTGTGTAGGTCCTCACACCTGTGTAGGTCCTCACACCTGTGTAGGTCCTCACACTTGAGTAGGTCCTCGCTCCTGTGCAGGTTCTCACACCTGTGTAAGTCCTCATACCTGTGCAGGTCCTCACACCTGTGTAGGTCTTCACACATGTGTAGGTCCTCACACCTGTGTAGGTCCTCACACCTGTGTAGGTCCTCACACCTGTGTAGGTCCTCACACTTGAGTAGGTCCTCGCTCCTGTGCAGGTTCTCACACCTGTGTAAGTTCTCATACCTGTGCAGGTCCTCACACCTGTGTAGGTCCTCACACCTGTGTAGGTCCTCACACCTGTGTAGGTCCTCCCCTCAACATCGTCTTGTGTCGTCCGCAGACCAAGAAACTGACGGTCAACAACAATTACAAGTTGAGTGGTGACGGTGCGTCCATCAACCCCACTAACACCTCCAACACGCCCTCCCCTACACCCACCACCACTACGGTGAGTACACCCACGCCCTACACCAACACGATGAGTACACCCACGCCCTGCACCAACACGGTGATTACACCCACGCCTTGCACCAACACGGTGAGTACACCCACGACCTACACCAACACGATGAGTACACCCAAGCCCTGCACCAACACGGTGAGTACACCCACGCCCTACGCCAACACGATGAGTACACCCACGCCCTGCATCAACACGGTGATTACACCCACGCCTTGCACCAACACGGTGAGTACACCCACGCCCTGCACCAACACGGTGAGTACATCCACGCCTTGCACCAACACGGTGAGTACACCCACGCCCTACACCAACACGGTGAGTAAACCCACGCCCTGCACCAACACGGTGATTACACCCACGCCCTGCACCAACACGGTGAGTACACCCACGCCCTACACCAACACGGTGAGTACACCCACGCCCTGCACCAACACGGTGAGTACACCCACGCCCTGCACCAACACGGTGAGTACACCCACGCCCTGCACCAACACGATGAGTACACCCACGCCCTGCACCAACACGGTGAGTACACCCACGCCCTGCACCAACACGGTGAGTACACCCACGCCCTGCACCAACACGGTGAGTACACCCACGCCCTGCACCAACACGGTGAGTACACCCACGCCCTGCACCAACACGGTGAGTACACCCACGCCCTGCACCAACACGGTGAGTACACCCACGCCCTGCACCAACACGGTGAGTACACCCACGTCCTGCACCAACACGGTGAGTACACCCACGCCCTTCACCAACACGGTGAGTACACCCACGCCCTACACCAACACGGTGAGTACACCCACGCCCTGCACCAACAGGGTGAGTACACCCACGCCCTGCACCAACACGGTGAGTACACCCACGCCCTACACCAACACGGCGATTACACCCACGCCCTTCACCAACACGGCGAGTACACCCACGCCCTACACCAACACGGTGAGTACACCCACGCCCTACACCAACACGGTGAGTACACCCACGCCCTACACCAACACGGTGAGTACACCCACGCCCTGCACCAACACGGTGAGTACACCCACGCCCTGCACCAACAGAGTGAGTACACCCACGCCCTGCACCAACACGGTGAGTACACCCACGCCCTTCACCAACACGGTGAGTACACCCACGCCCTGCACCAACACGGTGAGTACACCCACGCCCTGCACCAACACGGTGAGTACACCCACGCCCTGCACCAACACGGTGAGTACACCCACGCCCTTCACCAACACGGTGAGTACACCCACGCCCTTCACCAACACGGTGAGTACACCCCCGCCCTACACCAACACGGTGAGTACACCCACGCCCTACACCAACACGGTGAGTACACCCACGCCCTACACCAACACGGTGAGTACACCCACGCCCTTCACCAACACGGTGAGTACACCCACGCCCTGCACCAACAGGGTGAGTACACCCACGCCCTTCACCAACACGGTGAGTACACCCACGCCCTGCACCAACACGGTGAGTACACCCACGCCCTGCACCAACACGGTGAGTACACCCACGCCCTGCACCAACAGGGTGAGTACACCCACGCCCTTCAACACGGTGAGTACACCCATGCCCTGCACCAACACGGTGAGTACACCCACGCCCTTCACCAACACGGTGAGTACACCCACGCCCTGCACCAACACGGTGAGTACACCCACGCCCTTCAACACGGTGAGTACACCCATGCCCTGCACCAACACGGTGAGTACACCCACGCCCTGCACCAACACGGTGAGTACACCCACGCCCTTCACCAACACGGTGAGTACACCCACGCCCTGTACCAACACGGTGAGTACACCCACGCCCTACACCAACACGGTGAGTACACCCACGCCCTGCACCAACACGGTGAGTACACCCACGCCCTGCACCAACACGGTGAGTACACCCACGCCCTACACCAACACGGTGAGTGCACCCACGCCCTGCACTAACACGGTGAGTACACCCACGCCCTTCACCAACACGGTGAGTACACCCACGCCCTGCACCAACACGGTGAGTACACCCACGCCCTGCACCAACACGGTGAGTACACCCACGCCCTGCACCAACACGGTGAGTACACCCACGCCCTACACCAACACGGTGAGTACACCCACGCCCTGCACCAACACGGTGAGTACACCCACGCCCTGCACCAACACGGTGAGTACACCCACGCCCTACACCAACACGGTGAGTACACCCACGCCCTGCACCAACACGGTGAGTACACCCACGCCCTACACCAACACGGTGAGTACACCCACGCCCTGCACCAACACGGTGAGTACACCCACGCCCTGCACCAACAGGGTGAGTACACCCCCGCCCTGCACCAACACGGTGAGTACACCCACGCCCTGCACCAACACGGTGAGTACACCCACGCCCTGCACCATCACGGTGAGTACACACGTCTCCATGATTGATGTTTGAAGGATGTGTACGTGTAAATGTCACCCTTGACCCGCCTGTAGCACGGGTGTGGACAGGTCAACGATAAACAGCACAAAGAACGGGTTTGTGTACGTGTTTTCGAAGCGCACGTGTCGACCGTGAATGACATAGCACGGGTGTGTGTGTTTGTGTTCCTGTCGGCCTTGATCCCTCCATAGTACGAATGTATGTCTTCGTCAAATATCACACAGTACGGGTGTCTGCACGTGTCACCTTTGATCCTCACGTAGCATAAATGTGTGTGTGTGTCGCCCGTGGCTGGCGAGTGTTGCCGTGTATCCTAGCAATTATTGACTCCCATTTTTTACACTTCTTGACTTGCATTCTTTTTTCTTCAGTCAGATATACGTGACATACTCTCCAGTCCTTAAATTTATGTTTCAATTTTTAGTCGGAATCCGTGACGGGTGTGTTCCTTGTGTCTTTGTTGGTGTATTTTATCATCTCCAGGTGTTGCGTTGTGTTGCTATCGTGGTTGGATGTGAGTGTACAGTGTGTCGAGGTAATGGGTGTGTTTTGTGAGTGTATATCTGGAATGTTTACTGTGGTTAGTGTATAGGAGTGTGTTGTTGTTGTTGTGAGTGTAAGTGTAGAGCGTTTTGTGGTGGTTAATGAGTTTGCTCTGGAGAAGTGTGTGTGTAATAATAATAATAATAATAATAATAATAATAATAATCGGTTTATTAATAGAGTTGCAGCCGGTGGCTGAAAATATACAAACTTACATGTGATTTAGACATAATGATATACATTCAATACATTTACAGGGCTCTACAGTACATAAATCAGTTGTTTATTATTTTAACAATAGATGGGATGGTGCTGTTCTTATATTTATCAGTGCAGGCTCTTAAGGGCTGAATTTTGTTGTAGTTGCGGACTGAGCGAGGTGGGCGGGGGACTGCCGGTGGCAGGAGGTGGCGATGACGAGGATGGTTCAGTAGTCCACTGCCAAACCTTGCTAGTGCTTGGTGGTGGAGGTCACTGAGAGATGTCATTTCCAGGGTGGAGAGAGCTTTGTTGTAGCCAGAGTAGTCTGCACCTAGCATTATTCTGCGGGCCCTCTTCTGTACCTTCTCTAGCTGGCGTTGTTGGGTAGAGTTGAGAGAAGACGACCAGGCTGGTGACGCATACGTTAATTTGGGAGAATAAAGGCGTTGTAGATAGTCCTCAGCTCTGGCGTGGGTGCCCCAAGTGACCCGAGTCGTCATAGCATGTAGAGTCGGTACAAGGCTACCTTGATTGTGTTGTTTACATGGGCCTTCCAGTCCAGTTTGTGGTCTATGGTAACACCCAGGAGTTTTGCAGACTGCACTAACTGAAGAGGATGGGCACCCATTGTGACTGCTGGAGCTTGCACTGGAGTGGTGGCGGTATTGATGTGCATGACTACGGTTTTGGTGTGGTTGATGGTGACCTTGTTCTCCGTAGTCCATGCCTGTAGCCTGTCCAAGGTGCCTTGTAGCGATGAGTAGTGTGTGTGTGTGTGTGTGTGTGTGTGTGTGTGTGTGTGTTAGCAGCAACATCATTATAACCGTCATCATTTCCCCCACTGTCAGACGAGTCACCAGGACCACGACTATGATATGGTCAGCAGTAAGGTGGACAACGGCATCACAGGGACCTCCTACAGTAGTAGTAGCAGCAGCAGCAGCAGCAGCAGCAGCAGTAGTAGTAGCAGTAGTCTCCCCAGTGTCACACTACAGCACCGCAGCAGCAATGGCAGCTTCACGGCGCCGCAGCTCCCAGGGGTCGCCACCCCACACACAACCTCACCAACTAACCTCGACGACCTCAGACTGGAGGAGATCACCACATAGTGTCCATTCCCCTCGCCCTCCATGACGACCTCAGACTGGAGATCATAATATAGTGTCCCTCACTCTCCATGACCTGAGACTGGAGATCACCACATAGTGTCCCTTCCCCTCGACCTCCACCATCACCCACCACATTATCATCCCAATCACCTCAGAGATACCACGAGACAACAGAGTAAGTCACTCGTACTAATTTATTAATACACTGTAGACACTCCCTGTATCCAAATATCGTCATTACAAAACTCTGCAATGAAACTAAGTAACTCAAACCATCTGTAACCATGTTCTTGATACAGTTAGAACTAATAACGTTTATGTGGTTTAACTCTTACGCTGACAACCCGGCGAGTGTGAGGACAAGGCTGAGAGTATTCAAGTCTTGTGTGTAAATAATTCTTAAAACAAACTACATCTCCTCAAGGCCCCCAATAATCAATAATACTCTGGAGACTAACCTGTATTGCATCAGGTGTGTGGTATTGTACTGCGTGTGGTATATCATATTTGCACTTACGAAACTCGGCAATATATACACGCTCAGCCAACAGTGAGTAACATATTCGATGGATCAAGGGTCGTATTTCAAGTATGGGTGCGCGGGAGTTGGTCGATCACGGTAAAGACACTTACAGCTGATCACCCACAGAAAAAAAAAAAGTTCAAGGTTACGAGAGGGAGGAGACGGCCTGGCTGCTGCTGTGCTTCCTGCCCTGCGGAGGGTCAGTCGTCAATACGTGTAAGGCGGAGGCTGTGGATCAATGTCCCAACACCCCCCCCCCACAGCTACACTTCCTTGTTATCTACACGAAATCTTTAGCGACGGCAACAACACGATACATGAAACATATCGACGAGTACCGGAAATGTCAGGTGGAGTTTCTTATGCACAACACATGACACGCGCTCTTGTCAGGTCCCGACCCTCTTCTACGGTCCCTTGGTAATGCCCTATAAAGTGATCACCGGACTTGTTTACCATGCTGACCTCGACTCTCCCCATCTAACCCCTCATTTCTTGACCTGTCATCTCATTACCTCTCCTGCCTTTTATCGTCCACACTATATTTTTCACCTACTCTCCTCGTTTACCGATCTCCATAACC
Organism: Homarus gammarus; assembly: GCA_958450375.1. Classification (NCBI taxonomy): domain Eukaryota; kingdom Metazoa; phylum Arthropoda; class Malacostraca; order Decapoda; family Nephropidae; genus Homarus; species Homarus gammarus. The sequence continues at coordinate 2,210,896 of CAUDMG010001597.1, read as the reverse complement.
ATCTGACCTTTCATCTTCCCTTCTTTTCCTATCATCTGACCTCTACCCTACCACCTGACCTTTCCCCATCTCCCCTGCCTGGCCTTTTACCTTCCGACTTGACTGTTCACCTGACACCAGCAGACACATAAACACTGGTGATGAGCCCCGCCACGCCCCGAGATATAATGAACGTGTTCTCATTACTATCGATTTGTGGTGTCAATATATCGTCTCCTCATTGTGAACCGCCAGCACAGCACAGGATGGTTAGAGCACCCAACCTTGACTGTGTCGTCATTTTCCAACACAGATACGGTGCTTCGAGCAACCTAAGACCAATATCCAATGTTCCCGTGTCATAACTCACTCTATAGTTACGGTGTGGGGCCACTGACACACTCAAGAAGTCGTCCTCAGCCACCTCTGGAGGCCTGTAGGTAATAACTTCGTGGTCAATTAACACCTTTTTTGTGTTAGTATTTAACATATTATTACCTATAGACGTTACCTGTAATAGTAACAGGTAAAAGTGAAAGTGAGAATATAACTCAAAACCTGATAAAAATGTCTTTAGTGATGTTCGCCCGTACCATAAAAACATCGCCAGCACGAGCAATCGACAGTACCTGGTGTTTCCCTCGGGTGTAACTACAGAAGTTATACGCCAGGCGCATGTTCGCTTGCCTTGTGCCTGCATGGGCGTACTTTTTATGGTAGGGGCAAGAAATGAGACACTAGATGGAACTTCGGGATACAAGAGGAACCACGAAATACATATTTGTTGGTTCCTACTTGATGCCCAGCTAAGGTGTCGACGATGTTTCTGAGACATGATAGGAATGGAAGTCTCTCTCTCTCTCTCTCTCTCTCTCTCTCTCTCTCTCCAGCATATTCAGCTTAATAATGTTCACCCATTCTGGCCTTTACAAACAAATATTTTTCTCTCTGTCCTCTACATAATCCGCTTCCTGTACGTGGTGTAGTGAACCTGTAGGTGTATATTTTGAAATTGAGAAATTATTTTATACCAATATAAAAATGTTAATGGATATTATAAAATATAGGATGACATAATGATAATATTAATGTTCATGATAATAATGGTGATATTATTACTACTGCTACTATTAATAATAATAACCATAGTAATAGTAATAAAAGTGTTAAGATTACTGCAGTATAATTTGCCTATTGTATAATTGTCAAGTGTGCGTTAGGTACACTAGGACAACTTCCGTGGTATACAAATTTTCTTAGTGATATTGATAACTTTTCACGTCAAACTATAGAAATTATGAAACAAGCAAACACATTTACAAGATTTCATCGACGAGAAAAAGAGTTAAAAAAAAATCGGCAGCCATTTTTTCAAGATGACCATGACGACACAAGAGGAAATGACTGCTATCCGCAATTCACCGTACAAATAAATCTTTTTCTATGATTTCAGTACTTCAGTTACCTCTATTCTTCAAAAGTTTACCCAACCCTATGTGAATCTGAAACATTCATCTCGCCTGCAGATGTATTAACAGTCATAAATATAACAAGTGATCGCGGGCCCTTCGTGCCAGGAAAAAGTTTGAACGCTCGTTTGGCTAGCGTTCAACTTCCGTCCGGCTGATAGCGTACAGCGACAAAATGGTTAATTAATGCCTTCCTAAAGAAACCATCGACATGGGACCAGGTTTGTTCCACTCTACAAATTTTTTGCGATTTTTCCACCAAGTTTGATGAAAAACGATTGTGCCGTTTCGGCTGCCCAGAACAGACAGACACACGGCTATTCCTATAGTATATTAGATATTAGATACCTAGTAAGAGTTGGTGTAAAATAACATTAAATATGATGCAAATTGACTTAAAGGTAAAATATAAGTCAACAGTAAATCAGTATTTACAGTACTGTATTAATAGTGATATTTTTTTTAATTGTTTAATATTGTTGAACATCAGGATCAAAGAAAAAGGAAATAAGACGAGACAGAAAGAGGAATAATAATGATGATACTGCAATTATCATGATTATAATACTGTGTACCGAGAATAATAGGAGTGGTAATAAATATAATGATGACGCATACATACATACAAATGGTTCCATGGCGAGTGTGGTAGTAACAAGTACTAGTGCCTCACGGTCACAATGACAACAAATACACTAATTCCGCGGTTCATTGTATCGTGTGGGTCTCCTTCCTATACACCCACGTGTACAAACACACATCACACATCTTGTCACCAAGTCAACCCCAGCCAGGAATACCAGTGGATGTATATACTGTATACCAAGCATGAATTTATAAGTATATTTCCCACGACTAGAAATGTTGGATAAAGTAACTATAAATGACAATAAAGTTTTTTATGGTATGTTGATCTCAAGAGTGAATTTAGGACGACAATATACCAATAATACCATGTTGTTGTTATGGATCTTTTAGTTGCTACCGTAAGTGCTACAACGGCCAGCGTCTTTAAGAATTCATCCTATCAGTATGTAATAGGGTAACAACTAATGATCTAACTCACACTCACTCACATGTTAATTCTGATTGTTAGTTTCTCTGCTGAAATCGGGAGTGTAAATAAAAGAATACTTCAATGAATAATGTTCTGTAACACCAATTGTTTTTTTTTACCCCATTTGTGAACTGAATGGACAACTACACATATGGTAACTGGCAGTATCAGTAACGACGAAAAAAGGACGATAAAAACAATCAGGCTGGGATAAGTTAATTACAGTGATCAATTGAGAACATTAATGGGATTCAGAGACAATTTGTGGAGATAGTTTATTAAGGCCTCGTGAAAGCGACCAGTTAGGTATATACTCAAGTTTTGCCTCTAAGATATCTACACAATTAGAAAATAAAATAATTTATTTTTTAATGTTCTTCACAAAATTATGAGACGGCCTCCTGAATAGATTAACACTTTTTTACGATCTCAGGAGTCAAACACGTTCTTAATGATAATGCAAATTGGGTTATTCCTTTTAAATTGTTTTTGTTCCTACAATATAAGCCAATCGTTTCTGCAAGGGTCATTAGAGGTAAATTAACTTGAGCACCTGCTGGATTAAGAATCACACATTTATACAGTACCCCGTATTGTCACAGGACAACGTGTGATTGATTGATTGAAACATTTTATTTAGCCAGAAAAATACAGATACAGAGTGGATAATAATAACAATATTAACATGGCTGAGTTTCATATTTCACGGCACGAGGGAACGGTGAAGCTTGACAATAACAACATGTCACTATAAGAAATAAGCCGCTACAGTAGTGGAGTATTATAGAGGATCAGAGAGCGACGTCATGCGAGCAGTTATTTCCGTACCCTAATTGTTAGCAGATATTTAGACTCGTGATAAACGACTCGACCCCTCGTTTAGTTGATCAAACATTAAAATGTGCCAGTGATGTCTCTTAAGGAACAATGGACGTTGTGGGTTACATATATAAGGTTGAGTGTACTGTGGCAGGGACCGCGGCGAGGAAGGGGGCCGGACGCTTGTGTTTGTTGTGGAGGTATCCAGGCAGTGAGGTGTGGCTGCCACTATTTTCCAAACATATTAACCATTTACTCATAATTATGACACCTGCTGAACACTGGTGCCGCCACAGTACTCCTACATGATCACTATTATGGCTGATGATGTAACATTATCACGAAGACTTATGTGGTTAAGAGAAAAAATGAGATATTAAATGAAGTATGGGGACAGCTGAGGAGAGTAGAGACAACACGAGTGGTTACCCAGCAGTCACACCTCTGCACTGGACGACATATCATCTGCCTTCGACGTTTATACCAGGAAAACGGTCAACACACCATTATCCAGAGGTATGTAATAAGATATACAATAATACAATTAACGGTTGATATTCGTCCATTGGCTGTCCGCAGGTTACCGCCATGTTTACCTGAGGTTATACTCCTTTCTCAGTTGTCTCCTTTCCTCCTCTTCCTTGTAGGTTGGTTCATGTGGTATGAGAATAGGTTTTCGTTTGTGTATTTTGGGTGTGTTTTACTCATAGTTGACCTCCATTTTGTGCAAATTAGCTGTTTCTGCTAAAAATTATTTTTTTGTGTGCAAAAAACGCTAATTTGCACAAGAATGAAGGTCAGATTTAAGTAAAACACGCTGAAAACGTCAGATTTATGTAAAACACACTGAAAACGTCAAAAAAAAAATATTCTCGAACCAAAACCTGAGAACAGCCAATGCGCAAATATTTACACAAATAGCTTAATCTCCTTATCGCGGGGTACCAATTCGAAACGTTTCACTGCTGTTATAAGAATGGAATTGTTACATCTTTGATTCCTCAGCATAGTGATACAGTATAACAATTTGTAAATATTGTTGTAATATTGTAGGTTACGTGGTGATGTCGCATATTTGTTAAATTGTGATATCTTGAATAGGATAAAGGCGGCCAAGGTAAAAGTAGTCTCGCCAGTCGAAGAAAACGGCAAATTACACTCACGCCATTTCTGGCAACATCATTGAGATACAGGCGGCGGCGTCACACTAGAGTGCGTCACACTAGAGTGCGTTTTTTTTCCAGCCGAGAAGATATGCCCCGCCCACTTCTCAAGAATTATAGCTGATTGGCTGTTGCAAACTTGTCCGATTCCGTCTTTAAGTAATGATGTATTTCTAAAGGAGTTAATTCAGAATCACTGGGATGACCGTTTCTGACGAGAAAGATATTTAGCTAAATTATATAAAGGTACATACATTCATTATTTCAAACAAGCACGTAGGAAGTTTATCAGAGGTATTATACATGAATTAATTGTTAAACTCTGGTAGCAAATTCACGCTTTCGGAGGATGTATTTAATTATACTTACTTTTACCCACAATAAGGCATACTAAGACAAATTATGTATCAGTTATACTACATTATATAAAAACTTTACATTGTAAAATATCAGAATCATATTGAAATATTACACGGCCAGTCATATTTCCAACCTCTGTTTACTTACTATGGATGTCTGTGGCCTGGCTCTCCCTCAAATGACTCACATAGAGTCCACAAGCAGAATGGCTCAAGGTCTCTGAGACGGAAGATGTTTCCCGAAAACTCCGTAACAGGCCCTTCAGCTTTGCCTCGATAGTCCACCAAAGGACCACCATGGGTAGGTTGTTGCTAAATGCCACTGTTTTTTTTGTTTTGTGTTTTTTTGGTTCACCGCGAATTGTGCTCGACCATGTGGTCTTTATATACCTGTACCCTGTACAAGGGTTGCCACCTTCGGGGCAGAGTGAAGTTTGGAGGTTAGTTATTTAATTTTTACTCTAAGCGTCACCCCGCCTTTTCAAGTCATTGTCAGCTGGCGGAGTTCCAGCGTAATGTAAATACGCTAGGATTTAAAAAGTTAAATGCCAATCAAATAAACTATTTAACGCATGATGTTGTTCTTTAGGGATTTAAACGACTGAGAATTTTTAGATGGTTAATGAAACCATTTAATCACATCTGTTTAAAACCTGGCTGTCACTGAATAAATACAAGGAAATCTGCTCATATTCAATTGACAACAGTAAACGATATACTATTACTGGCGCCAAGCAAGTCCTGTAATGTAATTTGTATATTTTTATTGGGAAATGGTGGAGGAAACGGTTAGTACCAGAAGGACTTTATGGTATTGCACCAAATTTTCAGATGTTGTTTGGATGATACTAAGAAAATCGAAACTATAATGTACAGAACCTATTAGAACCTGACCAAACCATCCCTATCCTAACCTACCTAATCTTACCTATCCTAACCTACCTAATCTTACCTATCCTAACCTACTTAACCTTACTTATCCTAACCTACTTAACCTTACTTATCCTAACCTACCTAACCCTAATTATCCTAACCTTACCTAACCTCACCAAACTTCCTAACCTGTGCATTGTTGCTTCCATTTCTATCACCCAAACAACATCTCTAGAAAAATGAATAAATTCAATCCAATATAAATCGTAATAAAAACGCCTTATGAGATTGTCGTTCATTTTTACATGTGAACAAAGACCGCTCACGTGTAGCGGACAATGTGAACCAGAGCACGGTCGTCGCCACGGGAGATCCGATGGCACCATAATTATGAAAAATATAATATTTCTATGCCTATAAAGCCCGTAGAGACGTAAAATTATTGCCATATGATCAGTGTTCGCAGTGTTTGTATTGATATTTCCTTCTTTCATGCCCTGCCCTGCCCAGCCCTGCCCAGCCCACCCCACCCCACTAACCGTCTCCTCCGCTATTACATTGTATTGTTATTGGTTTGTCACTGACTTTAATACGCATTTATTTTGCTTTTATATTTTTACCTAAACTTTGTAAAAGCAGAAACAGTTGGAGAACGTTAGAAAAAAATGGAAAGTTAGAATTGCGTCCATATGAAGCGCAGTAACGAGACACCACAGTACAGTACTTATGCAAACACCCCTCGGCTCTTAAGTAATTTATGAAACATGACAAACCAAACTTAACTTTACCTAACTCGACTTAAGAATAAAATAAGATCGTTATGACGAGAATTGGGTTGATCAGGTTAGGTTAGTTTGGTAATTTTGACCATCTTATTTTCGTGGAAGTTCATTTAAAATTATTTATTAATTATTTCACTTCTGGCTGCTATGAGGACACTTGGCCGTGACTGGAGCCCAATTAGTGAAACGAGAATCATTATCAGTGTTTTCAACTTTTTACTAGAGCAAACCAAGACAAGGTTTGTTCTCAGCTGTGATGTACAGTAGCTAAAACAACTATCTGTGCAGGTGGGGTTCGATATGCTCCGAAATTTTACGTGTGACTAGCTGGCAGCCCTCGTATACCAATATTTATCGTCCATGGTCTCATATTGTTTCCCTCAAAGTATGGTTAGGTTAGTTTCGTTCATCTAACAAATGACTTAATACCGTGGGCTCAGATCGTCGAATGCCAATGACTGGTCGGACGCTGCTACTCACGTGCATATTTGAGGAACTTCAAAAAGTTTATATTGTTGCCTTTGTCCATGGGAACCAACTCTAGAATGTATAAGGCGAATTTCCAACAGTTCTGTTGTCCACCGTCCACCTCAACCGAAAGACGGGCCAAAGCATTGATATTCATGAACATATTTACTCATTGACCACAGGAATTTGCAAAAAGTTCTAGGCTAGGTCACCTTTAGATCAATGGGTAGCTTATGGGCCCGCCACTTGAAGTAGGTCAGGCCTCTCGGGAACTATAGGAACCCTCCCTCTGGTATGCTTGAGCTGGCTTGGCTTGTAGTACAATGGGATCGCGTCAACAGTTAGGCTAGGCAAGGTTCTCAATACTGTACTACGGGGACCCCAATGAGATGGTTGTACCTGATATTTTGAATACTTGATTTTTCTGTAATAGTGAATTACTGGAATGTGTACATTAATTAACCAACGAATGTAGTAATTTGGTATCGCTCGAATTAAAAAAAATAAAGCGACTTTCAACTGGGCTAATATGGCATCCGTGCAAACCATGTATAGGTGAGAATATCTGTCTAGTACAATATCATGAAATAGTACAACCAATCTTAAAAATCTTAAATGTACGAGTATTAGGTTAGACGAGGAACGTCAGATTTGGCTGAAGAAAATATCTTACTCCCGCATCCTATAGATTCGTATGGTTAAATCACGTGATTTTCAAGAATTCAGTCGATTTATTGTCTTCCAATACACCTAATAAAGGCTTTGGAGTGCGCCTCAGCATCCCTCAGTCAATGTATATTGCTCCATTATTGTGTTAAGTCTCCGCCTCTGAGAGAATCAAGATATCGAATATGCAGCCGGAACCATTTAATTTATGTAGAATAATCCCCGGCCTTATGTTGGTCCCGCGCCTCAACAGCCAAGGTTCTGAGTTATGTCTTGTTTTTATCAGGAGACGAGCGGCGACCACCATGGGAGGGAAGGACGGAGAGAAGGGCGAGACGGAGGTGTTCTCTGAGGACTGGATGAACAAGTGTTACAAAGGCCTCATCTACCCCAACCCTACTTGTGTCCAGGTGAGTCTATACACTCTACTACCCTTCATACCCACCACCCCATAACAACCCATTACCTTCACACCACCCCTCACTACTCCTTCACCACCCCTCACTACCCCTCACCACCCTTCACCCCTCAGTACCCTCACCACCCTTCCCCACCCCTCACCACCCTTCACTACCCCTCACCACCCTTCACCCCTCAGTACCCTCACCACCCTTCCCCACCCCTCACCACCCCTCACTACTCCTTCACCACCCTTCACCCCTCAGTACCCTCACCACCCTTCCCCACCCCTCACCACCCTTCACTACCCCTCACCACCCTTCACCCCTCAGTACCCTCACCACCCTTCCCCACCCCTCACCACCCTTCACTACCCCTCACCACCCTTCACCCCTCAGTACCCTCACCACCCTTCCACCTCACCCCTCACCACCCCTCACTACTCCTCACCACCCTCACTACCTCACCACCTCACCTCGTACCCTCACCACCCTTCCCCACCCCTCACCACCCTTCACTACCCCTCACCACCCTTCACCCCTCAGTACCCTCACCACCCTTCCCCACCCCTCACCACCCTTCCCCACCCCTCACCACCCTTCACTACCCCTCACCACCCTTCACTACCCCTCACCACCCTTCACCCCTCAGTACCCTCACCACCCTCACCACCCTTCACTACCCCTCACCACCCCTCACTACTCCTTCACCACCCCTCACTACTCCTTCACCACCCTTCACCCCTCAGTACCCTCACCACCCTTCCCCACCCCTCACCACCCTTCACTACCCCTCACCACCCTTCACCCCTCACTACTCCTTCACCACCCTTCACTACCCCTCAGTACCCTCACCACCCTTCACCCCTCAGTACCCTCACCACCCTTCCCCACCCCTCACCACCCTTCACTACCCCTCACCACCCTTCACCCCTCAGTACCCTCACCACCCTTCCCCACCCCTCACCACCCTTCACTACCCCTCACCACCCTTCACCCCTCAGTACCCTCACCACCCTTCCCCACCCCTCACCACCCTTCACTACCCCTCACCACCCTTCACCCCTCAGTACCCTCACCACCCTTCCCCACCCCTCACCACCCTTCACTACCCTCACCACCCTTCACCCCTCAGTACCCTCACCACCCTTCCCCACCCCTCACTACTCCTTCACCACCCCTCACCACCCTTCACCCCTCAGTACCCTCACCACCCTTCCCCACCCTCACCACCCTTCCCCACCCCTACCACCCTCACTACCCTCACCACCCTTCACCCCTCAGTACCCTCACCACCCTTCCCCACCCCTCACCACCCTTCACTACCCCTCACCACCCTTCACCCCTCAGTACCCTCACCACCCTTCCCCACCCCTCACGTCATGTTCCCCCTTACTCTCCTTTCAACACCAAAAGCTTAGGTATTGATTCTGCCGTTACCTCGACCTATATTGAACATGTTTAAACGTACGTGTGTGTGTGTGTGTGCGCGTGTGCGCGTGTGCGTGTGTTACAGGTGAGCATATATGTATAATTATTACCGTACATTAGTGCATAACACATAATGATCTCATCTAATTACAAAAGACCAGGATAAATTACCTCATAATAGAATAATTGCGTAACGCATTATGTCAGCTAATGTGTAATTTCTATCTAATTAGTCAGAGAAGCATAGAATTTGAGGTACACAATCCTCCCCATTAACGGAGACATTTGAGGAATTTTACATAATCAGTTAAGTAAAGGCAATATTCCTCTTATAATTAATCAGTTAAATAGAAGATAAGGGAAATATTTCTCTTATAATTAATCAGTTAAATAGAAGATAAGGAAATTATTTATCTTATAATTAATCAGTTAAATAGAAGATAAGGGAAATATTTCTCTAATAATTAATCAGTTAAATAGAAGATAAGGGAATTCTTTCTTATAATTAATCAGTTAAATAGAAGATAAGGGAAATATTTCTCTTATAATTAATCAGTTAAATAGAAGATAAGGGAATTATTTATCTTATAATTAATCAGTTAAATAGAAGATAAGGGAAATATTTCTCTATAATTAATCAGTTAAATAGAAGTTAAGGGAAATATTTCTCTTATAATTAATCAGTTAAATAGAAGATAAGGGAAATATTTCTCTTATAATCAATCATATAAATAGAGGAAAGGGGAACTATTTCTCGTAAAACTATCGATTAGAGGGCAATAATCCTGTGTAATTAATCAGTATAATAATGAGGAAATACAATATTTATAGTATAATTATTGGGTTAGTAGAGGGACCTTGTGAGGGTAAATAGATACCTTATTGACAAGTACAAGTAATCAGCCATTATTGACAGGTATATTAAGGTTATCAGTCTTTATATGAGTTGCAATTTATTATTATTTAATTACTAAATAGATTCACTCTCTTTTATCTACTGTACATAAAATATGATTATATGGATGATAATTATGATGTACCCCGTCCACACTGTTGAAGCGAATATCTGCAGTGAGATTCCCAAGAATTTTTCGTGTAAGTATGTGTCCCTTTTACCCCCTCAGCTGTTGCATCATAACCTCTTCATAACATTACGTTGTGTGTTTCCCGCCCCTCACCTCTTGTGTTAATACACCACACACGGCTTGACTAATCACCAAAAGTTTGAATTCATCAATAAATATCATGGTAATGTAGTCAGAATTATAGTGACAGGTAAATTACGTAATATTAGGTCTTTCGTGGTAGTCTGGAACTCTCCTGTGAAGATACCAGCATGTTGGTGGTGTTTACGTTGTCGGCTGAGAGGCACATAATGGCCCGCTTAATTTGACTAAGTGCAACACCTAAAGGGCTTGTCCAGAACAGTAGTAATAAACTCAAACTTTCACCATAAATACACACATCGCTATTTTTCTCACTAGGCCAATCCGCTAATGCCTCCTCCACACCTCCCTGCCGCTACTGGCCGCTCACTCGAGGACTTTGTGTGAGGTGGTGACTGTTGGTGGCGTGACCTGTGACTCTGTGTGCAGGTTTTGTAATTATATTGCTGGAAGGGATGGTATTGAGCGGCCCACAGTCCAGTGATGAATGTTCAAGGTCGGTACAATCATAATGTTAAACCCACATTCACGTCAAGGTGCGTAATAACTCGCCTTTGTCAGTCTCTTAAAAAGGAAAAAAAAAACATTAAAAACACTAATCTCTGGGGGAATCACTACACGCGATAAAAAGTCTCTGACACTTTCCATATTAACGCCTTTACGAGGTAGGTCATGATGTTGGCGTGACCCAGCCAGTCTGTCACCACTGCCGATCAGCCAGACTGGCCACATAATCCTACTTACTCGACGCCGACTTAGTGGCCACTGCTCCCCCACAGTACTCCTCCCTCTCTGGAATGTAACCTTGAGGTAATGTTGACCCTCACACTCCATCACAGTGGTTGTGTTTTGATACCATACCCGATGGTGTGCGGCGACTGAGTGGTTAATAGTGTTCGCCTCCTGTCTCAAAGGTTGTTAGTTCGCGCCCGGGGCATCCTCAGATCCACTCAGCTTTGATTGGGTACCTGAGGGCGGTCGAGTGAGTTGCTGGTCACATTTCTTGCTTATGTACCGAAAAAGACTTGGCCTATGATGTGCTGTATACTCAGGCCTACGAGACCCTCTTTACTCATCACCCAACCTGATGCTTCACGGTAGCTAGAGGCATCTATCATCTTCCACCTGTAGTCCCATAAGTTCACTAACAGTAAAGGTAGTAGACGATAGTACAAAGGTCACCATGAAAATAAAGCAGAACCAAGGAACTATGTATCTTATAGTACCAGAGGGCTTATGAGTGCAATTTAGTGTAGTTAACAGGAACTCTAATTTAGTACAGTCACGAGGCACACAGTACATGCAAGGTTTGTAATGAGTACAGTGCAGTACAATAATCAATAACTACTTTGTAGACATAAGTACAGTGGCGAAGTATACAGTACACACAACTTCCGTAACGAGTACATTTCAGTACAGTAATAAAAAACTATAACTTACAAGGTCATGCCTTTCTTTAATCCTACACACTGTTTGGAACAAGTTTACTGCTCTCCAAACATTATTTTTCACAACAATTGTTAAAAAAAAAAAAAATAAAGAGGGGGGATAATCTTGTGAATTTTCTGTACTGCTGCGAAATAAAGGAACAATTTGTCAGAGTATCCTCCCTTAACAGTGAAGTAATGTGGTGGTGTCTGTCATGTGTAGCCGGGAATTATACTTCACAAGGAATGTACCAAATTTTCTCGGTATTTGAGAGAGAATTTTGGGGGGCTGTGTAGTCGATGACAATTTGCCACTGGGAGGCGAGTGTAGGTATAGTAGACACCAGCTTGAGGTATAGTGGACAACACCATTAAGCTTGAGTTGCAGTGGACACCATTAAGCTTGAATTGCAGTGGACACCATTAAGCTTGAGTTGCAGTGGACACCATTAAGCTTGAATTGCAGTGGACACCATTAAGCTTGAGGTATAGTGGACAACACCATTAAGCTTGAGTTGCAGTGGACACCATTAAGCTTGAGTTGCAGTGGACACCATTAAGCTTGAGTTGCAGTGGACACCATTAAGCTTGAATTGTAGTGAATACCATTAAGCTTGAGTTGTAGTGGACGCCAGTTTGAGATGGAATGGGTGAAGCAAGTACTGGAATGGTACTGTACTGGGCTTGATCGACACAGTATATACACAATAAGAAGTTAACGCGAGAATAAACCTTCATGTATATTGTAACAGCAGAGAGAACTTTTGACCCAGCTCTCTCTCTCTCTCTCTCACACATTCCTCTCGGTCGGTCGTTCTGCCTGAAATATCCCGCTCGTGATTTGCCTCCATTCAGAAATTTTGTGTTTGTGTTTTGTTTACACACCCATGCCCCCCCCCCTCCCTCTCTCTCTCTCTCTCTCTCTCATAAACAAAATAGCGTGGAGTGAGAAAGTGTGCGAGTTGAGTGAATGATGAGACAAACAGGCAGACAGAAATAGAAGCAAACAAACAGGCAGACAGAAATAGAAGCAAACAGACAAGACATAAGAAATGAATTAAGAGGCTAGTACACACAGTAATGGGAATAAAATATACTTTAACAGATTACTGACAGACCAGCGGTACTACATTAATACATTACACCGTCAATAACGGTGATTTATAACCCAGCCGAGGTGTTTAATCAAACTACGGTGACATTACTGGGGCAATTATGTACTGAATTTGATTATCGTACATAAAAGGGTAATTATCGTATGGAAAATGTGTATTATGGCACTGAAATTTTTTTCATTACAATAATTATCGTATGAAAAATATTTATTATCTTTTAAATAAAACTGATCTTAAGAAAAATTCTGATTATCGTATGAAAATGATATTTAAAATTTTGATTAATTTCGGGAATTGTTGATTGTTGAAAAAATATAGATTGTGTTGATTAGTGTACGAATATTGTACTAAGAAATGCTTTTTTTTGAGTGAGTGTTCGTAAGAGGATGAATGAAGTGAGAGAGTGAGAATGAGATGAATGAAGTGAGTTAAAGAATGAGAGTAATAAATAATAAGAGTTATAGAGGATGTATTTAGAGAAAGAAAGTAATGGGTAAAGTAGAGGCGAGTTAAACTACCAGTGTTAGAGTACGAAGGAATTTAGATAAAGGGAGAAAAAGACGAAGTAAGTGAGAGGGTGAATGGGGATAAGTGTTCGCGCCAATCAATAGTGTTGCGTGTTGAGTGGTCCTCTTGGGCCGCTGTGCTTTTGCTGTGGCCACACTACCCTTGACCACACTACTCCTGGCTGCATTAATTTGGCTCCTTGGCCACACTACCCCTTGGCCATACTCCCCTTGGTCATACTCACCTTTGACCATACTTTCCTTGGTCGTAGTACCCTGGCCTCATTACCCCTGGCCACACTACCTAGGCCACTTCATGCATTATCTTCCTCTGCAGGTGATGGATCAGGTGAATCGGGCCCTGGCCAAGCATGTGACCCGACCTCAGGGCTCAGAGCTCAAACAGCAGGCCCTGTTCACCCTTCTGGGCCCTGAGTTCACCACCCAACACTTCCCCTACCACAAGTATAACGTCCAGATACTGGTAGGTGAACCAATCAACGTCCAGGTACGGGTAGGTGAACCAATCAACGTCCAGATACTGGTAGGTGAACCAATCAACGTCCAGATACGGGTAGGTGAACCAATCAACGTCCAGATACGGGTAGGTGAACCAATCAACGTCCAGATACGGGTAGGTGAACCAATCAACGTCCAGATACGGGTAGGTGAACCAATCAACGTCCAGATACGGGTAGGTGAACCAATCAACGTCCAGATACGGGTAGGTGAACCAATCAACGTCCAGATACGGGTAGGTGAACCAATCAACGCCCAGATACGGGTAGGTGAACCAGTCAACGTCCAGATACGGGTAGGTGAACCAATCAACGTCCAGATACCTGATAGGTGAACCAATCAACATCCAGGTACTGATAGGTGAACCAGTCAATGTTTAAATACTGGTAGGTGAACCACTCAACGTCCAGATACTGGTAGGTGAACCAATCAACGTCCAGATACCTGATAGGTGAACCAATCAACATCCAGGTACTGATAGGTGAACCAGTCAACGTCCAGATACTGGTAGGTGAACCACTCCACGTCCAGATACTGGTAGGTGAACCAATCAACGTCCAGATACTGGTAGGTGAACCAATCAACGTCCAGATACGGGTAGGTGAACCAATCAACGTCCAGATACTGGTAGATGAACCAATCAACGTCCAGATACCTGATAGGTGAACCAATCAACATCCAGGTACTGATAGGTGAACCAGTCAACGTCCAGATACTGGTAGGTGAACCACTCCACGTCCAGATACTGGTAGGTGAACCAATCAACCTTTAGATACTGGTAGGTGAACCACTCCACGTCCAGATACTGGTAGGTGAACCACTCCACGTCCAGATACTGGTAGGTGAACCAATCAACGTCCAGATACGGGTAGGTGAACCAATCAACGTCCAGATACTGGTAGGTGAACCAATCAACGTCCAGATACCAGTAGGTGAACCAATCAACGTCCAGATACCAGTAGGTGAACCAATCAACGTCCAGATACTGGTAGGTGAACCAGTCAACGTCCAGATACGGGTAGGTGAACCAATCAACGTCCAGATACGGGTAGGTGAACCAATCAACGTCCAGATACTGGTAGGTGAACCAGTCAACGTCCAGATACGGGTAGGTGAACCAGTCAACGTCCAGATACTGGTAGGTGAACCAGTCAATGTTTAGATACTGGTAGGTGAACCAATCAACGTCCAGATACGGGTAGGTGAACCAATCAACGTCCAGATACTGGTAGGTGAACCAATCAACGTCCAGATACTGGTAGGTGAACCAATCAACGTCCAGATACCAGTAGGTGAACCAATCAACGTCCAGATACCAGTAGGTGAACCAATCAACGTCCAGATACCAGTAGGTGAACCAATCAACGTCCAGATACCAGTAGGTGAACCAATCAACGTCCAGATACCAGTAGGTGAACCAATCAACGTCCAGATACCAGTAGGTGAACCAGTCAACGTCCAGATACCAGTAGGTGAACCAATCAACGTCCAGATACCAGTAGGTGAACCAATCAACGTTTAGATACCAGTAGGTGAACCAATCAACGTCCAGATACCAGTAGGTGAACCAATCAACGTTTAGATACCAGTAGGTGAACCAATCAACGTCCAGATACCAGTAGGTGAACCAATCAACGTGCAGATACTGGTAGGTGAACCAATCAACGTCCAGATACCAGTAGGTGAACCAATCAACGTCCAGATACCAGTAGGTGAACCAATCAACGTCCAGATACGGGTAGGTGAACCAATCAACGTCCAGATACCAGTAGGTGAACCAATCAACGTTTAGATACCAGTAGGTGAACCAATCAACGTGCAGATACTGGTAGGTGAACCAATCAACGTCCAGATACCAGTAGGTGAACCAATCAACGTTTAGATACTGATAGGTGAACCAATCAACGTGCAGATACTGGTAGGTGAACCAATCAACGTCCAGATACTGGTAGGTGAACCAATCAACGTGCAGATACAGGTAGGTGAACCAATCAACGTTTAGATACTGGTAGGTGAACCAATCAACGTGCAGATACAGGTAGGTGAACCAATCAACGTCCAGATACAGGTGGGTGAACCAATCAACGTGCAGATACAGGTAGGTGAACCAATCAACGTCCAGATACGGGTAGGTGAACCACTCAGCATCCAGGTACTGGTAGGTGAACCAATCAACGTTTAGATACAGGTAGGTGAACCAATCAACGTCCAGATACTGGTAGGTGAACCAATCAACGTGCAGATAGTGATAGGTGAACCAATCAACGTTTAGATACTGGTAGGTGAACCAATCATTGTTATCTCAGTCATGTCTATAGGAGTCACTTTCCTCACTACTGGTCTGTTGCAGGAGCCCCCACTGGCCCCCAGGCAGAAGGAGAAGTACGTGCAGGAGGCGCGCGTCTTCCTCGACCAGGCTCTCTCCCGCGCCCTCACCGTCAGTACTGTTACCTGTTTGTGTGCACTCCTGCCCTGCTGACACCTGTTTGTTTACTCCTACTCTGCTGACACCTGCAAGTATTCACCACTGTGTATACACCCAGATTGACACCCACAGGCGTATAACCTGACTGTATTGACAACTGCATGTGTAAACCCTGACCTGCCTTGTGTGAGTATGTACTGATCGAACCAGCTGATGCGTGAGTACACCCTTATATTGCTAAGCTACACACACACACACACATACACATGTAAGCTTAGGTCAGTGTACAATGATTTGTGTAAATTTAACACATACACGCAATCATGAACCCACATCCCTCCCCACCCCCTTCGCGCACACATACACACGCATGCACGCACCCCAACATGCTTTCAAGCATGCACCGTGTCTGCATGTAACCTTGCACGCACCAATACACCACCTGCAAACACACACAAACACACTCACTCACACACTCACGCACTCAAAATTACAGTCCAAATTCTTGGGTATTATTGTTAACACTGGAGCCCCGAGACACAGATGAAGTATAACACTGGAACTAGCTGGAGTCTTCATGCGCTCGGTTCCATGGCAAAACCCCAACGGGGTTGTCATTTGTCAACACTAACCCAGCCTAACCTAAACATAAAAGTGTTTTATTTTATATTTTATATATGAGACTGGGGTTTTATCCGGTCACCATGCGCTGCCCATCCATAGGCAATTGGCAGAATCCACGTTTATATGGGTCTTGTGAGCGGTGATTGGTCCTCTTCCACCATGACGTCAGTTGAGATGATGATGAGTTTGACCTTTGAGGTGGATGAAGTGTTGTTGGGTATGTTAGGTTTAAATTAATTTAAGTTAGGATTAATTTAAGTTTGATATTTTAACTAAGGTTTACGATGGATTTAGTTACGAGAACATTATGTCAGGTTAGGTTTAGGATAGATTAAATTAAGTTTATTTTACATTTAAGATAGCTGAGGTTATATGTAGACTTAAGTTAACTCGGATATATTTGGTTAGATTATGTGAATTAAGTTAATTAAGATTAGTTTGCTTGTGTTTGGTAGATTTAGTTAGGTTATGTTAGGTTGGGTTAGGTTAGGTTAGGTTATGTTGGGTTAGGTTGGGTTGGGTTGGGTTGGGTTAGGTTAGGTTGGGTTAGGTTATGATAGGTTGGGTTAGGTTAGGTTGGATTAGGCTAGGTTAGAGAGAGACACACGTTGGTTCAGGAAGTCATCGGGTCACTGACTGAAACACACGTAGGAATTCCTCAATAAGGTGAGCGAGTGAGGGGTCAGAAGAAAGGAATGCAGGGGGTCAGTGTGTCAGGTGTCATACGAGAGGTAAGGGTCAACGTCAGTGTCTCGTGTCATAAGGTGGTAAGGGTCAGTGGGAGTGTCAGGTGTCATACGAGAGGTAAGGGTCAACGTGTCAGGTGTCATACGAGAGGTAAGGGTCAACGTGTCAGGTGTCATACGAGAGGTAAGGGTCAACGTCTGTGTGTCAGGTGTCATACGAGAGGTAAGGGTCAACGTCAATGTCTCGTGTCATAAGGTGGTAAGGGTCAGTGTGTCAGGTGTCATAGGGGGGTAAGGGTCAGTGTGAGTGTCTGGTGTCATAGGGAGGTAAGGGTCAGTGGGAGTGTCTGGTGTCACAGGGAGGTAAGGGTCAGTGGGAGTGTCTGGTGTCATAGGGAGGTAAGGGTCAGTGGGAGTGTCTGGTGTCATAGGGAGGTAAGGGTCTGTGTGAGTGTCTGGTGTCATAGGGAGGTAAGGGTCAGTGGGAGTGTCTGGTGTCATAGGGAGGTAAGGGTCAGTGGGAGTGTCTGGTGTCATAGGGAGGTAAGGGTCAGTGGGAGTGTCTGGTGTCATAGGGAGGTAAGGGTCAGTGGGAGTGTCTGGTGTCATAGGTGGGTAAGGGTCTGAGTGTCTGGTGTCATAGGGGGTAAGGGTCAGTGGGAGTGTCTGGTGTCATACGGGGTAAGGGTCAGTGGGAGTATCTGGTGTCATACGGGGTAAGGGTCAGTGGGAGCGTCTGGTGTCATAGGTGGGTAAGGGTCTGGTGTCATAGGTGGGTAAGGGTCTGAGTGTCTGGTGTCAAAGGTGGGTAAGGGTCTGAGTGTCTGGTGTCATAGGTGGGTAAGGGTCTGAGTGTCTGGTGTCATAGGTGGGTAAGGGTCTGAGTGTCTGGTGTCATAGGTGGGTAAGGGTCTGAGTGTCTGGTGTCATAGGTGGGTAAGGGTCTGAGTGTCTGGTGTCATAGGTGGGTAAGGGTCTGAGTGTCTGGTGTCATAGGTGGGTAAGGGTCTGAGTGTCTGGTGTCATAGGTGGGTAAGGGTCTGAGTGTCTGGTGTCATAGGTGGGTAAGGGTCTGAGTGTCTGGTGTCATAGGTGAGTAAGGGTCTGAGTGTCTGGTGTCATAGGTGGGTAAGGGCCTGAGTGTCTGGTGTCATAGGTGGGTGAGTGTCTGGTGTCATAGGTGGGTGTCTGGTGTCATAGGTGGGTGAGTGTCTGGTGTCATAGCTGGGTGAGTGTCTGGTGTCATAGGTGGGTAAGGGTCTGAGTGTCTGGTGTCGTCAGTGTGTGTGTCCTGCCTCAATAAGACTGGAAGATTGGCTGCCAGACAGATGAACTCAGTCTCAGACCAGTCGATAGTATAGCCAGTCTTGAGCACGACATTTAAGTGTTGTTCGTGTGTGTGTGTGTAAAGTTAAACATTCTTTCGTGTTGCTGCAGGTGTTGGCAAGCAGTGGCCCTTAAAGGTAGAAGGTACTACAAGAAGTGGGCCCTGCAATTAGTGGTCCTTACAAGTAGTGGGCTGCTGTAAATATTGGCCCTTACAAGTAGTGGTCCTTAAAAGTAGTGGTCCTTAAAAGTAGTGGGCCATGCGGTATTTTCCCCAAAACAATGTCCAGTAATCAGAGGTCATGTAGACGCTCGTGGCCGGTGCTCTCAGCGTGGCCACACTGATAATTTGTAAACATTGTCAGGTGTTTTAGGAGTTTATGCTAATGGGACAGTGTGGAGAGGTACGGTACATTTGGCACAATACTGTGTGTGTGTCTGTCTGTGGGTTATTGTGTGTGTGTAAGGGAGAGTAAAAGCTGCTAGTTGCTGTCAGTGATGGATCCCAAAATCAGTATTGTACAGTATCTCCAACTTTATAACCTATGAAATATCCTGTAAACAATTTGAAGTCACACACACACACACACCTAAACACACACCTACACACACACACACACACACACACACACACCTACACACACACTAAAAAATATATAGTTTCTGCCCTAGTGACTGGTGGATGGTATACACAGCAACATTGACTGGCGGCAGTTGTATCAGTGACGTCATGCTTTGAGAACCTGCCAGGTGCTTTAGACTCTCATCCATTGTTGTATAGGTTTATAAAAAGACAATCTGATACCTTGTGTTATGCAGGTGATGGTGAGGAGAACATAAGGGGAAAACAGGTAGGTAAACACATTCATTGTGGCGCTAAAGTGAAAAATATTGCTTTTACGCTCAGTCAGTGAATCAGTCAATCAGTGAGTTGAGATGTTACCAAAAGATTAATCCCCGTAACACTAACCAAACCTTACATAACCCCCCAACCTAACTTCCCCAAGTAGCATTAAGGTGGTTAATCTTAAGGTGAAAAAATATGAGCGGCAAATCTTAAGATGAGCCAAAATGAAGAGTTTTCATGTAAGTTGAAGGAGTAAAACATTAACAATGTCCAAAGTGGGAACAGAATCGATGAAGTTGGGAGAAGTTGGAGTCAGGATGTTCACGGTCACTGATAGGGGGGGGGGGGGGGGAGGGGAGCAACAGAGGAGCTTCACGCAGGGGTGCATTTCTGTGGTACACCAAGGAGGAGAATCAAGGTCGTGTTTATGGATCACACAATCATGGAAGACCAGTTTAGAGCCTACCTCCCACTCCAGCCTCAATGTGTGTGTGTGTATGTGTTTATACAAGCTTACAATTAGCGTGTCCTTTACGTAGAACAGATGCTTTACAGGACTAATTATGTATCGGGGCATTGGGTTTGTGTTCGTCTGTATGTATATTTGTGTATTGATATGTTTGTGTAATTGTATGTCCATGTTTCAAGTGCCAGGCATAGTATATAGATTATTTGGTTGACAGGACTGCGGGTACCCAGAGGATGCCAGTGCCTATGAGAATGATGACGAGCTGGGCCGCTTCCTTCATGAGGTCCGCTCTAATTTTCAAGAGGGACTCAGGAGGCACACAGCTGTCGTCAGATTCGAAGAGGTAAGGTGCTGCCATGTTCCAGGTGAAGGGCTATCATTTTGCAGATGAGGGGCTAACATGTTCTAGGTCAGAGGCTGTCATGTTCCAGGTGAGGGGCTATCATGTTCCAGGTGAAGGACTGTCATGTTCCAGAAGATGGGTGAGACTTGCATTTCAGGAGGTGAGTGGTAACTGTCATGCCACAAATTATAAGGGAGGGAAAGCCACTGTTAAGCTGGAAGGGAAGGACATACTGTAAGAGGATCCAGCATCATGTTCCAGTGTACCAATCATATTTCTGGCTGAGGTTCTCTATTCTTGTGGCCGGCGTGTGTCACCCCAGCTCACGTTGACTCGTACTGTTTCGACAGGAGGCAGAGAGGGAGCGCCAGAAAAATGGGGGTGAGAGCAACAATGAAGACGACGAGGGTAATGACACAGATGATGAAATGGAGAAGGCCAAGAGGAAAGCACTGAAGGAAGACCTGGGAACTAAACCCTCTGATGTGGCTGGCCAGGCGCTCCTTGCCATCTTGGCCCACAACAATAACAAAAAGAACGAGTATATGAAAAGGTTGGTGTGAGCCGGTGAATCGTATATACTGTACTGTAAATCTAGGTGTGACGAGACTAGATGGTTTAATTAGCTTCGGTGAAATACCAATCATATTTTAGGATGTGGACAAGTGATGGTAATGAAGGTGCAGCTCCTCACCATGTTGTACCCACCTATTCCCCAGACTCCAGGAGCGACACTTAGGACTGTCGAATAACCTCCGTTGCTTCTTCTGGTGGGAGTTTTTGATCGATAAAGAGGCAGCCAAACTGAAGCCTAAGCCAGACCAGGATGTGAAGGCGCTCATCAGAGACAAGTTCAACAAAACACTGGACAAGGAGATGAAGAGCCAGAAGGTGACGAGGGCCATTCGCAGCAACAACTGGCGCACTATAGACAGTGCTGTTATTGAGGTATAATCCCTTCTTATCCTGTGTCTCTTCCCTCCTCTCCTCTTTCACTTCTGAGGCTCCATCAACACTGTCTCTTGCTTCTTTCTGCTTTCCTGTTAGCCTTAATTTCTGGCGCTCAATCAACATTGCTTCTGTCTATCTGAGGTGTTAGGTAGAAATTCTTCCTTTGTGCCTTATTTCTTCACTTCTGGTGTGCCATCGACGGTGCTGTCATAAAGGTTAATCATTAACATGTGTCTGAATTACTAACTACTGGAATCGTCTAACTTCATTTTCCTTCGTTTTCTTTTTCGGTGTTTGCATTTTAATTTTTCCAATCTTTTATTTTTCCTAAATTTGTCTTCATCATAAAATAAAAATTTTATGTTCTTAAGAACACATATACACATCTGTCCTGTTACTATTATTTATCATGGTGTTGTTCCCCCCTCCCAGGCTTACGACAACACGTCTCCACTTCGATGTCTGGACAACGAAGAGCATATGATCCAGACAGCCCGAGCCCTCAATATCCTCAACATCCACTCCAAGATATTCTCCAACATTCACATCTACTGGCTCGTACCCCTCCAGCAGGCCTTCCCGAAGAAGCCTGATGAAGAAGATGGTTAGTAGTACAGTACAGTATCAACAACTATGTCAACAATTTTAACAGATACAATAAAACAGATTAGGGACTCCAATTTATTTCTCTAGATAATTAAACTCCTAACCTAACCGAACCTAACTTAAGTTATTTAATTTAACCTAACCTATTGCTAACTTATCTAATGCTAACCTAACCTAATCCCCCAGGTATCATTTGGATGTTTGATCATCAGGTAAAATAAGCAACTAACATTCTAATGACATAAGCCGCCTAACATTTCCCGCTAGAATACTTTTACTTTTATCCTCTTCGCCACTGATCGTCTCTTTAGCCGCTTGGGCGATCGGTCACGTCTTTGTTACGCACTGTTGGCAAGTACTGTGCATGCAACGGCTCCTGAATGAAACTAAACCTGCTCCAGTGTTGGTCAAGTCTGGTCTTGAAAGAGCTCACACTCGGTGCTGTCACAACACTTTCTGGTAGATTGTTCCAAGAGTTCACAACTCTCACTCCAAAAAAGTTTGCCCTCACAGTTTTCTGGGCTTGCGGCTCCTTCAATCTTGAGCTGTGACCCCTTGTGGGGCGAGCGTCCGCCAGCTCCAGGTAAGGACACTCGACTGAGTAGTGCCCTTGGAGATGCTTCTACACCTTAATTAAGTCGCCCCTTGCCCGTCTGTAGCATAAGCTAGGCAAGTTCAGGCACTCCAATCTCTCAGGGTAGTTGAGGTGCCGAAGTGCAGACACCAGTCTGGTGGCACCTCCTTTGAACATTTTCAACCAACTGACAGTCCCTAGCATATCTCGGGGACCAGGCGGGGTGACAGTACTCCAGATGGGGAAGCATTTCACTCTTAAAGATCGTTACGAGGGACGGACCGTCTAGATATCTGAACGACCTTCTTATAAGACCTAATAATTTCTTTGCCTGATTTACCTTCTTCTTGCAATGGCCCAAGAACTTCAGCTCATTGTCAACATACACACCTAGGTCCTTCTCACATTGTCTCAAATAGTGCAGTTTCTTCATCCCATTGGGACATGTGATACGCCTCCTTACCGTTGGTACGCCCCATGTGCATCATCTTACACTTCGTGACATTGAATCTCAGCAGCCATTTCTTCGACCATTCTTGGAGCTCACAGAGATCCTTCTGCAGCTCTTCACAGTCCGCTTGGTTCTTGATTTCCCAAAATAACTTGGCATCATCGGTAAACATTTGTATGGAGGAGTGTACAACGTCAGGCATGTCATTTATGAAACAAACAAACAACAGCGGGCCCAATACACTGCCCTGTGGTACCCCGCTTGTTACAAGTACAGATGATGATTTCGTGCCATTAATCACTACACACTGCTTGCAGTCATGTAGAAAGTCTTCTATCCATGCTTGGACATTTCCCCGAATTTCGTACCCTTCCAGTTTGCTTTTCAGCCTTTCATGGGGTGCACTGTCAAAAGCCTTGGCAAAATCTAGGTATATATTGTCGATATTACCACCCCGTTCACTCCACCAAAATAATAAAGAGGACAGTACGTCAGTACCCCACAAGACCTCTTTTACCCCTAGAGGAACACTACAGAATTAGTTTACTCCCAGTAGTGCATCATACAGTAGGTTTACTTTACCCCCTAGAACAGCACTATAGGTCTAGTTTACCCAAAGGAGTACTCTATGCTTAGTTTTCCCCATAGCAGAGTGCCACAGACTTAGTTTACTCCCCAAAAGGGCACTATAGGCCTAAAACTTAACCCCTTCCTTGCTCGCTTTCAGAGGAACACGTGATACGGCAGGCAATGTTGCTTGAATTGGTGACCCGCCACTGTCAGATGAGCCAGAAGGAAGTATTCGCTGTGGCCGAGCAGATAATGGAGGTGATGAAGAAGAATGACACCGAGTACTACGACCACATCACACGCTGCCTCAACAACCAGGTCTCCCGTATAAATCTCAAGGTTAGTGTCGTGGTAGGAGTGATGGATGGGAGTAGTAGTGGGGATTGTAGTTGTACTGATAAATTGTGAGTGATGGTAGTGGTTATAGCTATGTTGTGTACTATTATTAATGGATATTAGTAGCAGTAGTAACAAATATTGCATTAACTGTATTCACCCAACGTCAGCATAAGATAATATAGTACCTAAAACATATCTCATCTACTGTACTACTGCTTCTGTAAAACAACTGCATTAATTCGTTTATGATCACTTTCCCTGCTGCAGGACTTCCCGCCTGAGGTGCTGACGAAGGACTTGAAGGGGTCAGTGAAGCAGTACCAAGAGCTGCTGGAGCGAGGCACTAAGGACATGAAGCCCAAACACGTCAAGATCTTCACCGACCCAACCATCTTCATCAGAATGTGGATTGCTCAGGTAAGAAGGAGTTGGAAGAGTGTGAGTGGAAAGAAAATATGTGAAAGAGGTAAAGAGAGAGAGAGAGAGAGAGAGTGAAAAGAAAGAGACTGAAAAGAGGAGATACAACTGAGAGAAGGATGAGGTTAAAGAAAGAGATGCAAAAATAGAGAACGAGAGAGTATAGAGAGAGAGAGAGAGAGAGAGAGAGAGAGAGAGAGAGAGAACTGACCCTGTCCACAACTTCCAGCTCAAAATACATTCAGTTACGGTTAAAGGGTAACTGAGAGAGAGCTAAAGGAACTATGAGTGTGTGTCTGGACTGTCTATATATACAGTATCAACAGTTTCCCTGGGTGTGGGTGTGGTGGGTATGGGTGTGAAATTGGCTATTCTTGGATAGGTGTGAAATTGTTAGGACCATTCATAACTGAAGTTTCTCCCTGGGTATGGGCGGCGTCCGGCAGGCATTTGTGGGCGTGCTGAGCGTGTCAGCATGCGTATGGGTGTGGGATCAGCTGTTCCTGGGTGGGTGGAAGAAGGAAACGATGAAGGACATAGCTGTGGCTATCCTGACGCTCATCAAACCCTGGATGCTGAGAGCCAACATGTATTCTGGCGCCCGCAAGGTTAGTTCCTCTCCTCATCTTCACACCCAGATTGCTGACTTGCTCTCCTGTTTAACATCTTGCTAACCTGCTACTCTATTAATCTCTTACTGACCTGCTGTTCTTTTGTTGTCCTCTTGCTTACGTGCTGTTTTCCTACTGACCTGCTCTCCTCTTGTTGAAATTTTTTTGTTGGTCTACCATTGCCCTCTTCCTGATATTATATTTACTTTTCACTGACTTCATGCTAACTTCATGCTGATATATCGTGCTGACGTAACCAGTGGTGTGTGGACAGATAAACCAGGAGTTATGTGGTGGCAGGTGTTGTTGGATGAACCTGGTAAGCTGTACCTGAGTGACCTGAGGAGGACCCTGGCACACATGGAGTCTGGCGGCTCCTACAGCGACAGTCCTGACAACAAGAACTATCTCGACTCTAAGACAGTGAAGCAGCCCTCCAAGAAACAGGTGTGTGGCTGGTTGTCTGTCACTCCCCATTTTAACTGAGAAGGGTAGGAAAATAATGAGAAGGGCAAGGAAGTATTGAAAAGAACAGGAGAATTAAGAAGGGATAGAGAAATTATAAGGAAGGGACAGGAAGACACAGAGAAGAGCCTATTTTCTAATATTATTATTGTATGTTATTAACTCATTGCAGGCACAAGACCAAGGCGAGGCTGCCAGATCACTGAAGGGTGATGATGGCAAGCAGAGAACACCATCTAAGGGTGAGGAGAAGGAGAAAACAAAGGCACCAAAATTGGAGGAGAAGAAGCAGCCAGATGATAAGAAGCCAGATAACAAGAAGCCAGATGAGAAGAAGCCAGAAGAGAAGCAGCAGCCCACTGCCAACACCCGCCAGCGGCCCCCAGGTCAGTTTTGTAGACTCCTCTTCATACTCAACCTCGACTGAGCATCTTTGTAGGGTACACTATATTGTATTATTGGGACAGAGTTAAAGTACGACACACTGAGCCACATCTCAGTCTTTGTCTCTACTGCCTCATACATTTATCATCTTCTTATACAGTGTTTCAGTATTGTTTAGCTTTTATTTTTATTTCAGTTTTTTTAACAACATAACATTGTGACTACACCGTGAGAGCTTCCTGTACTATTTTTTACGGTGTGATCCTGTCTGCTAAATACTGAAGGGGCTGACCTTTAGGTAATGCCAGATTTTGATAAACTAATGATCTCGCTCGCCTCGGTGTTTACACTTTAATACAGGATATAATTTCAGGACGCAGCTGTTGCTCTTCATAAAAGATCTAACCTAGATTGATATTATTGGCTGAATACGGTACAGTATTAATAATGAAATAAAAATTCTTGTCTTTTTTTTTCATGAATCACGTGAAGATTGAGCACCTCAGATTATTTCACCTGATGATTCAGTATCTTTATGCTACCTGGGGTGTTAGGTTAGGATAAGTGCCTAATCTTCGTATGATAATTTTTATGTAAATACTGTACTGTACTAAACACTGCTATTCCTGTCTTGACATTAAGATGACACACGTGTATCTGACAGACACATCTCCTGTCTCCGCCACACAAATGGTAAACTTCCAAGATTTAGTGATGAGACTTGAAATATTTACCGTTGAATTCTTGATATTGGTCTTGGCAGGGGGGGGGCAGAGGGAGGGAGAGAGAGAGAGGGGGGTGGGGGGATAGAGGCAGGGAGGGAGGGAGAAGGTGGGGGGACAGAGGGAGGGAGGAAGAGAAAGAAAGGACTGAGTATGACAAATAGAACAAAAATATATATAAAGCATAGAAAAGAGGATTTAGTAAGAGGGGAAACATGTTTTGTCACGGTCACAAGTCTTGTTACCTCTCCTGCTGCTTCGTGAACCCCGAGATTCAGACTTGTGAACCTGAAGCAGTAGACACTGGTGCATTATGCTATCCATGGAGAGGCAACAGGACTTTTGCCTGTAACTGTACACTCTATTAGTCTATTAGTTATATTGAGTTGAACTGACCTGTAGACGCAAATGACAGTGTGGACTGCGTGTATCAAGCCATCAATTGTTAGTGGAGTGTAAATGTGGCTAATGTAAATAGTGTAAATTCTGTTAAAAACAACACCAATCAAGTGTTATGGAGTGTAAATGAGGCCACAAATCAACCATAAAGTGTATGTATGGTTAAATGGGGTCGAATTTACGACCTTCAAGTGTAAATGTAAAATAAATGGGGCAATCGATAGTGAAGCATCAGTAGGAGATCAGACATGACCTTCTTTAACTTCTCCCAGGATGCAGCCTCCACCACCTCCAGGTAACGAGGCCAATCGATCCTCCATCTGCCCAATATAGCTTAGATTGATGATTAAATAATTGATCTCAAAATACTATGTACCTGGATAGATATGAAGGTGGTAGGGGGGGGGGGGGGCAACCACAGCTCGATCACTCTCAGTAATGTATGTCAGTTTAGGTTAGGTCAGTGGGTTAGGTCAGGTCAGGTCAGGTTAGGTTAGGTTAGGTTAGAGTGAGTTAAGTCAGGTCAGGTTAGGTTAGGTTAGGTCAAATTAGATCAGGTCAGGTCAGGTTAGGGTGGGTTAAGTCAGGTCAGGTTAGGTTAGGTCAGGGTGGGTTAAGTCAGGTTAGGTTAGGGTGAGTTAAGTCAGCTCAGGTTAGGTTAGAGTAGAGTGGGTTAAGTCAGGTTAGGTTAGGTTAGGGTGAGTTAAGTCAGGTCAGGTTAGGTTAGGGGAGGGTAGGGTGGCAAGGTCAGGTTAGGGTAACTGTGTGCTGTGTTGTAGTGTGAGGATTTGTGTTGCTGTGTTAGTGTTGTGTAAATCATATGGGTGAGGTGTTTGTGTCATAAAGTAAGAGTATTTGCGACATTATCCTTTTAGAGTACTGAAGGTAGAAATTTGGTTAGGTTAGGTCAGATTAAGTTAGGTTGGGTTAGCTTAAGTTAGGTTTGGTTAGGTTAAAATAGATTAAATTAGGTTAGGTCAGGTTTAGCTAGATTAGATTACACTAGACTAGATTAGGTTGAGTATTGCTTTTCTAACATTACATCTGAGAGTAAGGTGGAGTTCTTACATTATAACATTACAGAGGAGTCAAGGCTGGATGGCTCAGAGGGGCTTCTTTTAACCACACACACACACACACTCAAGGACAGCTCTATTAATAGGTATAGCCATAACAAAGGTCAAGTCGTAGAACAGTGGGTGGGTGGAGGCAGTGCTTGTTGATTACTATGAACCCTACCTGTGTGTGAGGGCTTAATGCTAGCAGGTGATAATGTGATTAATTACGTGTGATGGAGTTAGTGTGGCTAATTTTATGTGTGAGAGGTAGTGTGGCTAATTTTGTGTGTGTGAGTGGTAGTGTGGTTAATTATGTGTGATAGAGGTAGTGTGGCTAAATTTGTGTGTGTGTGTGTGTGTGTGGTAATGTGGTTGTTGGTGTGGTTGGGAGGTGATACGGCTGATACACATTACAGTATAGGTTTTAGAGAAATATAGCAAGATAGTGTGGTTAATGATATATAATACAGGCAGGTGAAACAATGTGTGGAATGTATAACTACTTTAAGATATCATAATGTTGGGCCAGGAAGGTCTGGTTAGATTCTCGACCTTTACCTGACAAACCCTTGCCTTCACCTTTCTTCCTTCCTCCTCCCCTTCTTGTTTTCCTTTCTTCCTCATTCTCCTCCTCCTCTTTGCCTCTCTCCCTTCCTTCTTCCTTCCCTCCCTCATATCTGTCTCGGGGCCTGAGGGGTGCTTAAACTGATGACCCCATTCGTTCTTATCTTTAGAAAGCAAGAAATTTACCTTTACTATTCAAGAGCAGGTTGGGTAATAAAGACTCCCTTACCCTGATTGTTTGTAAGCTTCTTGGATCACCTGAAGAATCTCCACCCAGCTCTACTCCATTCCACCTCTGTTATGGTTCTCAGACATTACGGTTTAATAGATAATATGGCTGATAGTATATCTGATAGAAAAGAAATCGTGTTATAAATGTATCTGAAAATTATATTAAAGTTGCTTATAGTAGAAATATTATGTGCTGAT
Organism: Homarus gammarus; assembly: GCA_958450375.1. NCBI lineage: Eukaryota > Metazoa > Arthropoda > Malacostraca > Decapoda > Nephropidae > Homarus > Homarus gammarus. Next base: position 2,181,439 of record CAUDMG010001597.1, on the reverse strand, counting down.
GAGAAGAAATAGGGGAGGGGCGAGAAGAAATTGGGGAGGTGAGAGGGAGGGGGAGAAGAAATTGGGGAGGGAAAGGTAATAGGGGAGGGTGGAAGAGAGTAGACAGGAGACAACATTAACTATTAACAAACTCATCAATCTGACTCACTCAGTGACCACAAATTGTCGTCCAAGGTCACGAGGCCAAACGATAGTGGGCGGCTGTAATGATGGATGACCTCATAACGATCACTTCATGACCTCGTAATGACCCATTATTGGGATACTAACCATACATATGTTGACCTATGGGGATGGTGGTGGTGGTTATTCGTCTGAGTGTTTGTACATACATGAGTGTTGATTTACAGGTGACAGGTGGAATGGTAATTACTGCACTTGTGTCAGTACAGGTGTCATTAAGGTCATGATTAGTTAATGCTCGACATGCTCTTTGCTGTTGTTCTTGTTCTGTATGGTTGTTTTTGTTCTTTCTGGCTTGTGGTTCTTCTGTTCACGCATAATGAACATTTATCATTATGTAGTTCATCTTAACATACGAGAAGTCGATCCCTCATCCCACACACTACTGACGAGGTTGGTCCTGTACTTAATAACTTGTCTTTTTTTTCTCTTTTTTCCCTTTCTTCTATTATTTCATGTTTTGTCTTTTTTTGTACGCAAATCAATATCACATGAATGAAGACAGTTATGCTGTGCCTGTATTATAATGTGCCTATAATATACATAAAATATAATATTATTTTATATATATATATATATATATATATATATATATATATATATATATATATATATATATATATATATATATATATATATATATATATATATATTTTATGAAAATCCACAATGAAAACGTGGATAAGATAAATCTTGATAAAATCAATATATATATATATATATATATATATATATATATAGTCATGACTCTAAATTTATATAAAGAATTAAATGTCTTATATTAGATGCAAGGACACATGATTTTGTGTCCGTGTCAGGTCTAGATGACACATGGACCTTTGTATCTTACGCTTAATACCAGGGACACATGCTACTGCACTAGACACCTGTGTCACTCATGTTATGTTCATAGAATACCTGGACATGTGTACCTTGTACTTAAGGCAAAGGACACCTCACCACCTCATGTGTCAGGTGAAGAAGCTCACAATGTGGGGATCGATTGTGTCAATAATTATTTGCTCCTCGTCATCCCAACAGTGTGGTGGTGACCATGACAAGTTACACACACACACCCACACCCTGCTGGGCAGATGGAACAAGGCTTAGATGCACCTTTTGTCAGAGCTGTCATTATTACTTCTTGTAGGAGGTTAGCGAGTGTTGCCGCTGTCAGTGTGTTATTGTAACCAGACAGTTGCCTCTGGTGATCCAGGGTAGAGAGATCGTCTCACTCTATCAGACCTGTCAGGGTTGTTCTTCAAGTAATGTGACTTATTCTGCCATTTTCATTATCCATGTTCATGTCTTCCATCAACACGACACCTGAGCTGCATGATACAGAAGGACTCAGATCCTGTACAGAGGATGACCTTGACATACCATCTTGCTATATATATTCTGAGGAAAAAACATTTAATACCAAGATTAAAGATAGTTAATTATGACGGGCCAGGATTATCAACACCCTCACGTGCTGTAAGGTTGGAATTTTTATTTTTCGTCACGTATTGAACATAATAGCTGAGAATTACGTAATTTAGCCCTAAAAATTTTGTCTGCATTCAACGAGGCGTAAAACAAAGAGTAAAAATCGCTTTCGTGTCCATTTGTACGTGTGGCGCCAAAGTGAAGATTATGTTACGGCAGACAAGATTATTAATGTGGCGGAAATAAAGACTTTGTAACGACCAATGGTGAAAATTAGACTCCGAAAGTTCATCTAGAATTATTAGTTCAAGTACAGGTTAGGTACATACATAGTAATGTTCATGTGACAGTAACATACAAGTGGAGCCTTGACCTATAAGTGAATGTACATAAGTACATAACATCAGCAACACTTGGGCAGGAGGCAACACTAGGCAAACCCCTCAGGTATACTGCCACTGTCACGGCCCAGCAGCAGCTACCACAGGAAAAGTGCCATCAGGATATATTGATGTGGTCAGTGGTAGGCCCTCACCGCTCCACACACTAACAATATATTACAACTTAGCCCCTCATAGTGGCATTACGGTGAGGGTCAGGACCTCCCCCACCAGGCAATACGTCATGTAGATCCTCGCCTCGCGATTAGCACGTCCCCCTCCTGCCACGCATCTTGATGTTGACCTGTCACGCAAGGCACTTCATGGGGGGGGGGGGGGGGGGGGCGCACACACACACACACATGTCACAAGTGAAGACACAGCGGTGAAGTCGCGCATAAAAAATAAAATTTAATGGTCCTGTAAATCGGAATACAGTACTTACACAGAATATTTCTTGCTCCACGGTGATATAAGTGTTACATACAGTAACTCCTCCCGCTGTATCAAGGACTCTGAACGTAACTCGTGACTAGGCTGTCATCCATGGTTAAACTTGGTACATGTAACTCAGTAAGCGGAATAATGTAAAAAAAATATTGGTTGTAGGAATTTCCATCCAGGTGTCCATCATTGCAGTCCTTTAATTTTCATTTTCACCACAAAAGGAAACTTAACGTACAGAAAAGACCCGTTCATGTCAGAGTGATATTTGTTGGAAGAATAAGTTGTTATCTGTTTACTTTACCTCACCTGAATATAATTGAGTTTGAAAATTCATGACAATTCGTTCAAAGTTATAATCAAATTAACACTGTAGGTAACTGTGTATCTCTGTAGCTTAAGCTAGGTTAGGTTAGGTTAATGACCCTCAGGAAATTTATATTTCTTTTACATTACACGTGTAAATGACCTTTTAAATCCCTGGTACTCAATAAATGTCTTTAGTCAAGGTATAATCCCAGTGTAATTGTAATGCTATTTTTTTACATTAATTATATGCTTTGGCTTTTGATACCCATTTGGACACATTCTTGTATCATTATTTACGAGAAACATTCATCGTACGAACTATTGCTCATCCGGTCCCTGAGTTATGCCCCCTGGACCCTAAGTTATGGCCCCTTGGAATCTGCTGGGGGGTGTTACGGTCACCTTCAGGCTAATCATGTTATTTGCACATCTGTCACCTGTGCACTTAATCGCCATGGCCTTGTTGATCCCAGAGCTCAATTAATTATGTAAGGTGACTCAGCCAATCATGGAGGAGAACCAGAGTCTCGATCTTATATGTTACAGCTTCTCGTTTTTTTCTGAGGAAGGTGGCGGGAGAAGTTTGACCTGTCATTTCGAAGTGATATACCGCTTTGTAAATCTAGAAAATATAGTATCTCTCTCTCTACCTAATGACATCGAAACCACACTGAGACTCGACCCTACCTAGAAACCTTTACTCATTTCCATTTAGTGGGAAAAATATGACTTGTGAACTTTTGAGAACCCAACCTGTGATAATGATGGATGCAGTACGTGGTCTAACACAAGGTATCGACTGTTGTATTTCAAGGATACATTAGTTTGACCTTTTCACCCCCTCCCACACACACACACACACACACTCTATACACACTCTTAATTGGTAGATTGCGTTAGGTGAGGCCAGATCAGGTTAGGTTTCAGTAGGTTGGTTAAGCTAGGTTAAGGTTGTTCTGTCCAGCAAAATTTCACCTCTCTCCTGTCCTCCTCCCTCACCAACCCCTCTCATCCTTCCTCACTCACCCTCTCATCCTCCCTCACCCACCCTCTCATCCTACCTCACCCACCCTCTCATCCTCCCTCACCCACCCTCTAATCCTTCCTCACTCACTTTCCCATCCTCCCTTACCCCCCCCCCCATCCTCCCCTTACCCTCCCATCCCCCCTTACCCTCCCATCCCCCCTTACCCTCCCTCACTTTTTTTGTAGAGAAAGAAGGGGTGAAGGAAGATTAGAGGTGGGGGAAGGAAATTATAGTTCGGAAATTGAAGAAATTTAGGAGGTAAGAGAGGGCGGGCTGACCGCCTAGCTAAGCTAATAGTGTGTTAGGGTTGTGTCATGGGTTAGTTATTGTCTGTCGGTACAGGCACTAGACATCCTACCCTGTCTCATATATGGGTGTTTTAAGGGCCTTATTTCATATTCCACCGACCCCACTGGCGGATGCTGGTCTAGGGTGGTTGTCTATTGCCTGGCCGTGTAGGTCGGGGGTGGTAATGGACCTTTTGAGATTTGGTAACTTTTTGGGAATCATGTATGGTTGTTGTCGTTATCTGGTGGGAGTCTTTGAAGGAGTTCTTGCTCTGATCGTTCTATCTTTTGCCAGATTCTGCAGGCCAGGGTGTGCAGCTGCTGGTTGATGGGTTTCATTCTCAGGTCTCTATGTACCTCGGCTGTGGTTCTGGTGAAGGGGTATCTTTCACCTGTGATGAATCTTAGGGCCTCATTTTGGACCACCTGTAATTTTAATATTTGAGTGGTGCTCATAGTGTGAAGAGGTATTGCTGGGTAAGTTAATATCGGTGTGATAAATGATGTCACCAGGCGGAGTTTTATTTTCTCAGGAAGCGCTTTAAAGCGGTATGGTTTTCTCAGCTCTCTTCTTGCCTTTTCCTTCCTGGTGTGGACATAGTGGGAGTAACCTGTCGTGGATATATGCAGGCCCAGGAGGGTGCCTCTGCTTTTTTATTCTATCTGGGCATTATTGGTTACTAATGGATGGGTTTTCCTTCTGCATAAGGGTATCACTGTGAATTTCGGGAGACTGGTTTGGATTTTCCATTGTTTTTCGTAATTATTTACCCATTCTAATTCCCGTCTGGTGTTGTCGACCTGTAACGCTCGCGATTTTCCTTGATGTGTTGTTATTTGAGTGATGTCATCTGCATACATAATATCTCCGTTACCTATTCTAGTGGGAGGCGGAGTGTCACTTGTGTAGATAATATAGACTCCGATTGGAGGGTGGGGGAGAGGACGCTGCCCTGAGGGACTCCGCTCATGAGAGGGAAGGTCTCTCCTGTGTGTTGTCCTACCCTCAGTCTGGCATTTCTGCCGTCAAGAAAGTTGCAAAGCAGCTTTTCAATGTTGGTGGGAAGTCCGAGTTGGAGGATCTTATATTTTAGACTATCATGCCAGACTTTGTCAAATGCCTTCCCTACATCCCGGAGAGTTAGATTACATTGTCTACCACTCGCCGCGGCTCTGGCTATGTTTTCACATGTCAAGCTATCGCTGTTGTGGTGGACTTCCCTTCCCTGAACCCGAATTGTCTGCAGTTGACTCTGTTGTTTCCAGATGATTTCTCAGACGGTTATTGATGATTTTTTCTAGGATTTTTCCAGGTACTTGGAGGAGGGAGATCGGTCTGTAGTTTAGTGGGATGGCAGGGTTCTTTCCTTGTTTTGGTGTTAGAGTAATAATGGCCTCTTTGAATTTAGTTGGGAAGTAACCCGAGGCCAGGCAAGCGTTCATTGTGGTTCTCAGTCTGTCCATGGCCGGGTTGTTTACGTGGCTGAGGATTTCCTTGGTGATGCCTGAATAACCAGAGGCTTTATTTTTGGTATTAGAGATGGTTCTGTTGAGTTCTTCCGAGGTGATTGGTTTGGACAATGGGCTGTCCACTCTCAGATCCTCCCATATGATTTGAGGGGAAGGCTGAGTGCGGTGTGTCTGGCCCCGGAGTTCATCAAGGACGAGCTCCTCGCGGGTACCATCGAATCCCCTATTCTCTTCATTTGTGATTCGGAAGATGTTCCTCCATATGTCCCTGAATATGGGTTCTTTGTCTTGGTCGTCATATATTTTACTTCCTACGTGGTCAGTTATATATGATGACTCGTTACGGCTGCAACCTTTCAATCTCTTAACTTGACGTCAGAACTCTCATGGGTCGTTGTATGTATGTGAGAGTTGTTCAACTATTTCTGCCAATTTAAGGTTGCTTTGTTACAGAGATCTTGTTTTTATTTCCTCCCGGATTCTTCTGTATGTATTGTAGCTTATGATGTCCCAACCATGGGTCTCGGCTCTCTGTTGTAGCAGTTGGACTGGTTTGTGAGGGCTATGAGTTCTGGAGTCTGTTGTGGGTGTGGGAGAGTTCTGTTGCGTTTGAGAGGCGTGGCCTCCTGGTAGGCTGTTCCTATGGCTTCACACCATGTCCTGCTGTCCTCTCTCACTCACCTCCCATCCTCCCTCTCTCCCATCCTCCCTTACCCTCCCATCCTCCCTCCATCCCTCACTTTCCTGTTTGGTCGTCTCTCCCTCACACTCCCTCACTCACTCACTCTTCCGCCTTCACCCAGTCGCCCACCCTCCCTCACCACCCATCCTCCCTCCCTCACCACCCATCCTCCCTCCCTCACTACCCATCCTCCCTCCCTCACTACCCATCCTCCACTAACCACCTGTGTTCGTGACAATAATAAAACCTATTTACGTTAGACTGGAGTGACTCACCAGATAACACCACGCTCACCACCAACACCCCTCCATTATCCTGATATAATATTCCTACTAAGACCTTGGACAGTCGTTGTTATGTGACTCTCACTTATTGCAAAAGATAAGTTCAATTTTACCTAAGTATGATTTATTTGAAATTTTAAGTCTTGTTTTAGTGAGATTTTGTTTATATTTCATCTATTGTAAGTATGTTAGAGTACTGTACTTTAGATTTAACCTTTTATGAGTAGGATAATTATATGCCTGTGATTTTAACCGAATTGTGGGCAAGATTATTTAAACTTCCACTTACAGGTATTTGGTATATTTTCCACCTAATATGAGATGAAATTTGAATACTGTATATTTAACCTAATTTAATATCTAATTTACATGTTACTCATTATAAGTGAATAATTTAAAATTTCACCTAAATTAAGTAGTAGTTCGTGTATATTTCACCTTTTATAAGTTAAGATTTTCCAGAAATCTTTAGTAACACCTGCAGACACACTGCAGATGTAATAAATGTCCAGGAGGTGTAACAGGTGTAGAGGGTATAATTAAACATCGTAGGTGTGTCCCCAACTTTTACACTACCTACATCGTGACTGGGTATAATCTGCAACACCCACCTGGCGATGTTCTGGGAATAAGACCGGCTCAGACCCCAACATACGACCCTCACAACACTCGGTTACCACCTTCCCTCAGGGCTCCTCCTTCTGGCGGCTCTTCTGAAGGAGTTAAACCAGATTGATATAGCACTTGTGAGGGAGTTTTGTTTTGGGGTGAGGTTTGTGTCTGTGGGCTATTTGTTTGGGGGATAATAGTTATGTCTGTGGGCCAATTTTAAAGGGTTTTTGTTTCTGGGTAAAAAAATTCGTGTTCGTCTTCCACTTATTAGTGTTTTTTGTCATGGAGAAAGTCACCTGTAAGAGAACTTTGTCATTAGGTTAAATGCTTTGTCCATGACTCACTCCCCCTTTATCCTCCCTCTGTATCTTATTCTTTTTCTCCATCTTTTCCTTATTCTTCCCCTTCCCACCTTTTATTCTTTTCTCCCTTCTCCCCTTCCTCTTCCTTACTCTGTCTTCTGCTTTCATCTCTACCACGCCCCTCTTTCTTCCCCCCCCCTTTCCTCTTTCTATCCTTACCCTTTGCCCTCCTTCCTTTTCTCTTCCCCATCTCCCCTTCCTTCTCCTCCCCTTCCCCATCCTTCCCTTCCCCCTCCATTTCTCCCTCTTCCCCTCCCCCTTACTCCGCAGTGCAGTAGAGCCTCGGCTGACCATATCTTCTCAGCCCTCATAAACCTGTATCCTCGATCACCTGACCTGACCAGACCAGACCTAACCAGACCATGTCACCAACACAACCACCACACCAACCACCACTACCACACCACTACCACCACACCACCACTACCACCACACCACCACTACCACACCACCACTACTACCACACCCATCACAATTCACCGACATTAAAAGCAGCAATTAGCCATATCACAACAAATCATCAGAGAAAAAAAATAATACAACAGTTATCAAGAATGACAAGAGACAGTTCGCCACAAGTCACGATTCTTAGAGGTTCATGAGTTTAATTTTCCTCGTAACTGGAAATAATGAGAACCCGTTTAACTACCGGACGTAAATTTGCAACATACAGCAGAATGGCAAAACAATATACGCTGAGACCTTACTTAAATTTGATACATTAACTTAATATCACTTTAGAGTATCACATTGGGGATAAAATGAACTTACCGGATCTATGTGAATCCGGATACAAAAAGGTGACTAAAAAAATGAACATCAACGATGATATTAAGAGAAATTACGTTAAATATTTCGATATAGATCCTATGGATAAGACAAATTTCAAGGGATGAATTAACGAGAAATTCAATGAAACGAAACGTCACACTGTTAAAAGAATCCAAAAATTATTACCACTACTGATAATAATGACAATAACAGTAATAATAATAATGAAAACAATAAAAATAATAATAATAATAATGAAAACTATAAAAATAATAATAATAATGAAAACAATAAAATTAATAATACGGTAATAATAATAACAGCTAATAACAGGAGAGACTATTCACCATAGTCAAGCTCTCCTCTCACACGACAAATCATAATCAATAGCTAAGACCCGGGTGTTCGTGGGGACCTCTTGGATCACCTGGAGGGGGGTGGGGGGGGGGTCGGTAGGAGGAGGGGGCATCCATCTACCCCACCCACCCCCCTCCCTCCCTCCCCCTCCTCCCTCCCTCCCTCCCTACAGTACCATTAGGGGGGAGGGGGGTAATTATCCACCCTAGTATTTCATTTAGTATAATTAATCTTACTTAATCTCAGTTAATTCAGGTGGCTTTGTTTAGTTAATTGATCAGTGTAATTGATGTAGGTTTAATGAATCCAGCTTGTCTGATGTGATTAGTGTAGTTTAGTTAATCCAGTTTGCCTATTTAATGTATCTTGTTAATCTACCTGAGTTGATATTCTTGATCAATCTTAATTGTTCTACCTCTTGTAATACTGAATCTACCTCAAGCTACGTACATCATCTAAATACTCAACCTTACCTAATCTACGTGACCTATCATTACTAATCTACCTCACCCATCATTATTAATTTACCTCACCTGTCATAACTAATCTACCTCACCTCATTTAATTTACCTGAGTTAACCCACCTCCTGTATCACACCCTCAGTTAACTTAGCACTGAAACTACCCCCAGCCAAATTATCACATTAAAATACATAAATAAAACCCAAGAACCCATTAATCGTGCTATTTTAAATATAATGTAACGTCTAATATCACTTTCATGTTCTCTCTACTTAATAAACAAGATTTAAGTAGGTTTAAAGTGTTTGGGGTCGCATTACTTATTTTTTTGTAAGTTATAATCGTATCTTACTTTCATGTATCTGAATTTATTGTGTGATAGAAGTCTTAAGTTTGTGTTTTTAATTATTATTTTTTATATACCGGATCTTTGTGTTCATATTTCTACATTTATATTTCTTGAACTCAGTATGTAACTAAATGTGTTTTTTTTTGTTTACGATGTGTAGTCCTATGTCTCTATTTCTTTGACTTTACGTTAAAGATTAAGTCCGAGGCTGTAGCTATATTCGTGATCTCTTTACGATATAAATCATATTAAATAAACCTGGCGTCATGGAAGCTGTCGTGTCTAGGTTTTTGAGAATGAGACGGAATCTGGATTCTCAGTTATTCTTACATTGATCTATCACTTAATATAACTCTTATAATTATGTGAGAATGGCAATTTTTCCCTTAATTAGTGATGAGATCGTTAATTTTCCCCCTAATTAAGGATGAATATCTTAATTTTTCACTCAATGATGCAGAGACATAAAACCTTCCCCCAGACTGGTGATGTGAGAATACATCTAACTGTCTCGCTTAAGCATTAACAGAGATGGCGGAGAAAGTGGCGTAGAATTTTTACTAAGACAACCATAATAAGATTTATCCAGTCACCCTCCCGTAGAAGGAAATGATAACGTCGAAGCTTCGGTGAGCCAATTGGAAGTCGTCTTACATCTCGAACGAAGATGAGGAGGACATTATTGAGGCAATTTTATCCTCAAATATTACGAAGATTATTAAGCCATTTTGATAAGGTCTGACATCCATAGCGAGGGAGGAAAAGACATTATTTTAAGCTATTTTGACCTCTATTATTACATCGTATCTTAGATGAGCCATATCGACACGGTCTGACCTCCAGGGGGGGAATCCTATCACATGAACCTTTGTGAATCTAGACCGTGACTCTTGAGGGGGTGGGTGTCTATAATTACTCCCTAGTTGAGGTACACTGATGCATTGTTACAGAGCATCGCCTGACTTGTGCCTGGAGGTGATTATAGGGTCAGCCCCCGAGCACTGCATTCCTGTCCCGTGCGATGTGACTTTGTCGATACCTGGAGGAATTGGGTTGGCCGAATGTGGTCACTGCATTCTTGTCTCAGGTTTCGTGAGTGTTGGATATAAGTAAAAATTCCATTCAGTTAACGTGTTCTAACCTAATTTTAAAATAAATTAGCCTAATCTAACTCCAAAGTAACATGGTATACCCTTCCTCGTAATTAAACTAAGCTAATCTTACTCCAAATTAAGCTAATCTGACCTAACTCCAAAATAACCTTACCTAAATGCCAATAGTTTATTTTTTTTATAATTTCGTTTACTGTTTATATTTGGGTGAATATCCAAAGTAGCGAAGGTATGCAGGAAGATGGTTATTAGGATGGTGACGTCACAGTGTACACGCGGAGGCTAAGTGGTGGGCTCAGTTAAGAATTAAAAATACGACATGATTAACCCCGCCGACGCCACCAGGGCAGAGTTATGAAGGCTGTCATTACCTAGATTATGAGACCAATCTTGGACCCTTGCGTGAGTATGGTGCACCGTGGGCAGACTCTCAGTGATGTCCCTTAAGTCCATCACACTCAAAAAAAAGAGATTCGTAAGTTAATTTTTTACCTTGTAACTAAGGTTTTAAAAGCACTTATCACCGGATGACTTATGTTACAAGATGAAGGTGGCGGTTAAATGGCGTGGGAATCGCACTGGCGTACCGTAAAGAGACATGTATTATCTCAACCTCAAGGGAAGAATTAACCTGACCTCCGCCGCCTGGTGACCATCAGTTGTTTCTCTTGTGGCTTTAGATAGGCATTTCTGGTTACGTCTCTTGTTAATTCTACTGGTAAAAGTTAACCTGTTCCTCTTTGACTTGACAAAATCAAGGCAGAAGTTGTGGTGTCGCATCAGTAACGTCAATAATATATGTTGCAAATCGAATGTCTTTAAAAATGGAATTCAATAAGGCATAATCAGTACCAATATGTTTACTCCATCCTTGACTGTTTCTGTGAGACGGCATTAGAAAAAACAACCTTTTATCAACCCTCTGCTAGTGGAGTGCGTGCCTCATGGTGATAATATAGTTTTAATTTAATAGTCTCTTCTATCTCATGCCATTAAAAATATTTTGTGACATGAATGTTTTTCCCCTTGGCTCCCTGGTGTGTTATGGTGTGTTTACCTGACATTGCCCAGAATATGACTCTACTTTAAGTAATCTGGAGCCATAATAACAAAGCTCGGTGTGACGCTGTGGTTCATTTCCTGTAATTAAACTCATTGTCAAGAGTCGTCCCCCTTAGCCTTGTTGTCAGGGCCACACCAAATATGTTATGAAAATTATTCTTGTTTACAAAATTAATTCATATCCAAGGTAACGGTGGAGTCCAGTATGGTTTCAAATTATGATTTCTTTAACTGAAGGAGAAAGGTTTTGAGGTATTATGGTATATTAAAAACAAACACAAAGGCTCGTCATAATGTTGTGTCACATTCCTTTGCACATGTGTAACTGTCTGACATACTTAATACTTAAATTGAAATGATATCTGAAACTCTCACATCGATAGACTTTTCTCAGTAATCTTCAAAATATAGATAATATTCATTTTTGTATCTATTATTTTTCCCAAATTTACTTAGTTGTGTCATGTGTCTGTGTGCTGGCCACTTAGACATTCCACAACTCTCCGAAAAAGTTACCCCTCAAAGTTTTCTGGGCTTGCAGCTTCTTCAACCTTGAGTTATGACCCCTTGTGGAGCGAGCGTCCGCCAGCTCCAGGTAAGGGCACTCGGTTGAGTAGTGGCCTTTGAGATGCTTATACACCTCAATTAGGTCTACCTTGCCCGTCTGTAGGACAGGTATAAGCTAGGCTATTTCGGGCGCTCCAATCTCTCAGGGTAGCTGAGGTGGCGTAGTGCATGCACCAGTCTGGTGGCCCTCCTTTGGATATTTTCAATCAACTGACATTCCGTAGCATACCTCGGGGACCAGACGGGGTGACAGTACTCCAGACGGGGAAGCACTTCACTCTTGAAGATCGTTACGAGGGACAGACCGTCTAGATATCTGAACGATCTTCTCGTAAGACCTAATGATTTAGTTGCCTGATTTACCTTCTTCTCGCATCGGCCCGAGAACTTTAGCTCATTGTCAACCTACATGCTTAGGTCCTTTTCACATTGTCTCAATTAATGCAGTTTCTTCATCCAGTTGGGACATATGATACGCCTCCTTACCGTTGTTACGTCCCAAGTGCATCCTCTTGCACTTCGTGACATTGAATCTTAGCGGCCATTTCTTCAACCATTCTTGGTGTTCACAGAGATCCTTCTGCAGCTCATCACAGTCTGCTTGGTTCTTAATTTCCAGAAATAACTTGACGTCATCGGCAAACATTTGTGACAGGTACAGATGATGATTTCGTGCCATTAACAACCACACACTGCTTGCGGTCATGTAGAAACTCTTCTATCCACGCGAGGACATTTCCCCGAATTCCCTATCCTTCCAGTTTGATTTTCAGCCTTTATTGGGGTACACTGTCGAAAGCCTTGGCAAAATCTAGGTATATATTGTCAATATTACTACCCCGTTCCAGAATATGGGTCCAAATATCCAGTACCTTGAATAATTGCATTAAGCAGGAGCGCCCCGGTATAAAACTGTTGGCAATCCCTTACAAGGTTGTTTCGTAGTAGATGTTCCATCATGGCTTCTCTTATAATGCTTTCAAGTACTTTTCATACTATGCTGGTGAGGCTCACCGGTCTATGGTTGTTCTTGGAGTGATGAGCGCCCTTCTTGAAGATGGGACTCGCATAGCCATTTTCCAATCCAGTCATTTACAGAACAGGATCTTCAGGGGCTTGGCGAGCTCGTTGCACAACTCTCTTAGCACTCTGGAATGGACCATATCAGGGCCGGGACTCTTATGAACCTTTAGCTTTGACAGTTTATTTCTTATAACCTCTTCTCTGAACACATTGTGGTTAATAATTTATGGATTTTCCTAAAAAGGCTCAGAAGTGATGAGAAACAGCTCTCAGTCACACCTTTAATCATGGAGTTCTCGGTTCTTTAAGGGATGCAACACCTGAAGAACATTGTGGAGTAAAGGGTTATATTTCCTCGACCTTTTTCATTGAGTTTCACCTGTGTCGGCCTCACTAACACACGGTATCCCCCAAGCAAATGTGTGAGGTGTTGGTGGGGGTGTTGAAGGTCTCTTATGAGAGACCCTGCAACTCCCCTCCCTCCCCCTGCCAATCTCCCTTCTTCCCCCTTGCTACAAACTCTCTTAAACTATAGATATACTGTAATACACAGTTTTAGAGAGGGATCACCTGAAGATTAACCCCCAGCTTATCTCACCTGAGGATTAACACCCCAAATGTACAGTCAGCAAAAATCGTTCTGCACCCCTTGGTCTGATGGCCTTTGCAACGATCACTGACTGAGGCCATGTTAATTTGGTAAGGTGGGTATTTCTGGTTGCGTGATGCATTGTATAACCAGTATGATGTATTTTTTATATCAAATATAGTTAATACAGATAAATTAATAAGAATCACCCGCGTAAATGAGTGTTTTTCAGAGTTCTTGGTCCTGTGTGTCATATTGTATAACACCTTAAAGGTGCTGAATTTTTTGGGGTTGACTATACCTGGGGTAGGGTTAGGTTAGGTTAGGTTAGGTTAATCTGATAATAAGATTTCATAAAACCTGAACAAATGAGAATTGTATTAGAGAGACATTTATCTCCAGAATTCTTTGAAGTATTTTACTCCTGACTATTATGGCAATTTAATATGGCCTTTAAAAGTTAGAGATCACAAGCTTAGGATTAATTCTGTTATCTGAAGTGTAGTTAGGATATTGTTGTTATTATTACTACAGTATTATTATTTCCTCCGTCTCACCAACAAAGTCCTCACCTTCCACCACCTTACCCCCACCCTCCACCTTACCCACTACCTCCATTCCATTTATCCCCTCCTTCCCTTCCATCTTACCCCCTCCCACCCTTCCATCTTACCCCCTCCCACCCAACCTTACCCCCTCCCACCCAACCTTACCCCCTCCCACCCCACCTTATCCCCTCCCTCCCCACCCTATCCCCTCCCTCCCCACCCTACCCCCTCCCTCCCCACCCTACCCCCTCCCTCCCCACCTTACCCCCTCCCCCCCACCTTACCCCCTCCCCCCGACCTTACCCCCTCCCCCCCACCTTACCCCCTCTCCCCCCTGCTTACCCCCTCCCCCCCACCCTTACCCCCTCCCCCCCACCTTACCCCCTCCCACCCCACCCCTTCCCACCCCACCTTACCCCCTCCCACCCCACCTTACCCCCTCCCACCCCACCTTACCCCCTCCCACCCCACCTTACCCCCTCCCACCCCACCTTACCCCCTCCCACCCCACCTTACCCACTCCCACCCCACCTTACCCCCTCCCACCCCACCTTACCCACTCCCACCCCACCTTACCCACTCCCACCCCACCTTACCCACTCCCACCCCACCTTACCCACTCCCACCCCACCTTACCCACTCCCACCCCACCTTATCCCCTCCCTCCCCACCTTACCCCCTCCCCCCCCCACCTTACCCCCTCCCCCCCACCTTACCCTCTCCCCCCCACCTTACCCCCTCCCTCCCCACCTTACCCCCTCCCACCCCACCTTACCCCCTCCCCCCCACCTTACCCCCTCCCACCCCACCTTACCCCCTCCCACCCCACCTTGCCCCCTCCCACCCCACCTTGCCCCCTCCCACCCCACCTTGCCCCCTCCCACCCCACCTTACCCCCTCCCACCCCACCTTAACCCCTCCCCACCCACCTTAACCCCTCCCCCCCACCTTACCTCCTCCCACCCCACCTTACCCCCTCCCCCCCACCTTACCCCCTCCCACCCCACCTTAACCCCTCCCCCCCACCTTACCTCCTCCCACCCCACCTTACCTCCTCCCACCCCACCTTACCCTCTCCCACCCCACCCCACCCTCTCCCACCCCACCCCACCCTCTCCCACCCCACCTTACCCTCTCCCACCCCACCTTACCCCCTCCCACCCCACCTTACCCCCTCCCACCCCACCTTACCCCCTCCCACCCCACCTTACCCCCTCCCACCCCACCTTACCCCCTCCCCCCCACCTTACCCCCTCCCCCCCACCTTACCCCCTCCCCCCCCACCTTACCCCCTCCCCCCCACCTTACCCCCTCCCACCCCACCTTACCCCCTCCCCCCACCTTACCCCCTCCCACCCCACCTTACCCCCTCCCTCCCACCTTACCCCCTCCCCCCCACCTTACCCCCTCCCTCCCACCTTACCCCCTCCCACCCCACCTTACCCCCTCCCACCCCACCTTACCCCCTCCCACCCCACCTTACCCCCTCCCTCCCACCTTACCCCCTCCCCCCCACCTTACCCCCTCCCTCCCACCTTACCCCCTCCCCCCAAGCCACATAATCAATATAATGACCTTGTAATAATTAACTCGCGTGAACCATCTGTGTCGTCCTTCATGCCGCTCTCACACGCATTTAATAACGAGGAATGTTGGTTGGTGTTGGGGAGGAGGAGGGGTCAGTACGGTGTCTAATGTGGGTAATTAGGGGTGGCAGGTGATTAAAAAAAGACAAAAAACAACTGACACAGGTAAAACACAGAAGTAGAGGTATACATGCTAACCAAAGAATGCACAGAAAAATACGTAAAATAATGCACAGAAAAATACGTAAAAGAATGCACAGTCAAGCACGTAAAAAGAATGCACAGAAAAATACGTAAAATAATGCACAGTCAAGCACGTAAAAAGAATGCACCGACAAGCACATAAAAAGAATGCACAGTCAAGCAAACAGAAGAATAGACAAATAAATTATATTAAAAATTGATAGGTAGATAAGAGATAACGATGTGATTGACTTAGAGCTGATGACATTTGTACAGGTGGTGAGGGGGCAGGTGTACTGAAGCAGGTGTTGTCATGTTGCTGATGGTGAAGGTGGCAAGGTGAAGAGATAGGTGCCGGTGTCACCTTCACCGCCACATTAACCATCTGGCAACCGGCACACAGCAAACGTACCAGCCTGTCTGTTATACCCTATTACTCACCTGTCTGTTATACCCTATTACTCACCTGTTTGTTATGCCCTATTACTCACCTGTCTGTTATACCCTATTACTCACCTGTCCGTTATACCCTATTACTCACCTGTTTGTTATACCCTATTACTCACCTGTCTGTTATACCCTATACTCACCTGTCTGTTATACCCTATACTCACCTGTCCGTTATACCCTATTACTCACCTGTCCGTTATACCCTATTACTCTCCTGTCCGTTATACCCTATTACTCACCTGTCTGTTATACCCTATACTCACCTGTCCGTTATACCCTATTACTCACTTGTCTGTTATACCCTATTACTAGGGTGTGACCGTTGCCCTCCAAAAAAAAAAAAAAAATTGGTCCTACAATGCTGTTCAAAGTTTTAGTGTTGGGTATCTGTCTAGGAAACACCCCTGTAAATTTTCTTGGAGATCGGTGCATGTTTTAGCTAGCACCGTCGTGGAGGGCTCTTCAAGTCCAAACATAATGGTTTTCCAGAGGTGAGTCATAAGCTTTACAAAATAACAAGGAATATTATTATCTAATGAACAAATTTAGTGGAATTTCTTTTATTAGACTTAAAAGATAAACTAACACCAAGCAAATGATCGATCATATCAATCTTAATACCCCTAAAACAATATTATAGATTAGTACGAAATACAATAATCCCAATAATTGCATTTCTGGGTTCAAGACCCATTTCTCTCAACTGGCGTACAATGAAAAAATGAAATACTACTACCCCACAATGCCTGGAGTGTTTGAGGAGCGCCAGCAGGAGATGGCTGACTTCTTCCGTGAATCTCTAGCCCAACCATTTACACGTGGCGACTACAAGGAGCTGGTAGAGCTTTGTCTGCTGCTTGTAACTAAAGGATCTGAGCCAGTGAACTTGACAATGGTCTACCCCGGCACACTTCACAAAGCAAGGTGGATGGCTAAACTGCTCTATACCCTCAAGATTGTTCTTTTGTCAGGCCAGATCAAAGAGCAGTTTCCCAAAGCCGAGGTTGTGACTAAAAGTCAAATCAGAAAGTTAGAACGGTTTGCTGTGTTCACAGTCGCTGTTTATGTCCCATGGTGGATTGTTTGCCCCGTTCCAGCAAGTGCGCCACTGAATGACTTGAATTTGGTCGAAACCTTGGCTGAATTTGCCCCATATGACGCCACAATAGTTGACAAAGCACGTGTGGCACTCGGTAGACACACTTGGTACCTAACTGAGGAGTTGGCCCCACTGGCTTTGTTGTCGTCCCAAGTACAAGAAAGGACAAAAGAGGAGATGAGGAAGGCCCTTCTTTGCCATGAAGGCACTGAAGTTACTAAGAGAGTGGGGCTCAATCATGGGGGCTATGGAAAGCCATATCTTCTCCCTGTCCCAGAAAGTGGCACTGCCCTGGTGGACCTAATTGGGCCTGACTCAAGCCGGTTCTTCACCGTTTTAGGCATGCCCTATCAGTTTATCCATAGTCCAGCCAGTGAATGGGCGGATCATGACGACTACCTGAACATGAAACGGGTTGTGAACAAGCTTCAGGTCGTCATGAGGCTGCAGAGCGTGGTGTAAAACTTTGCCATGACTTTCTTAATGTTGCCAGGGATGAGGAGCATTTTCAAGAAGTCCTTCAAGTAGTTGAAAATGACAGACTCCGCGTTCCTAATCAGCGCAAACGATCATCTTTTTCCGAACAGAAATCATGGTTTCTTGCTCTAGAGAAATAATACCTCGTGAATATATGATAAAACCTCTTAATGTATCATGAGAGAATAAGAATGATTAACTCTTTTGTGTTAGTGATAACAGCTTTTAATTAAGACAGGCAAATGATTTGTGTTAATATCCCTTATGATGGTTGTGTAATCTCATAAATAGGTGCGTATGCCGTATAAGCAAAATCGCTATTTTTCACTTTGCTGGTGCTCACTCAAATGTGCATGAGTCTTCAAAAAATTGCACGTGGATATTTTTTATGTTAATATGCAACACCAAAATTTTGAACAGCATTGTAGGACAAAGTTGGGGCAACTGTCACACCCTACCTATTACTCACCTGTGTTATAGCCTATTACTCACCTGTCTGTTATACCCTATTACTCACCTGTCCGTTATACTATACTGCCAGATTCTGGGGTCACTAATTCTAAGGGGAATAACTTAACTATTGTCTTAATTTTAAAGGTTGCTGCCACCAGACCCCCTCTGGGCAGTATGTAGCTCGTTAGGTAGCGGGCAGAGTGGACTAGGCATTGGGTTAGGTTTTTCATTGACCAGATCGATAAGGGAGAAGAAGGGTGAAACCATAACATGTCTTAACTAATTTATTCCTTATAGAACATAATGCATTCCGGTAAAATACAAATGAGTTGGCTTTCCTCAGAAGAGCAACGATGATTTTGGTTACCCTTCTTACAGTAACACTCCACACTGCTCCACCTGTATGGAATATAGCACCTTAGGTCATCATACATAGTAACACCATCTCACCTCCCTGTAGCACAAGCTCACCACACCTGTTATACTCCACATCTGCATATATGTGACTCCTTGTAATTTCTAGATACACATATCAGGCACCTCGTTCGCACACTGCCCTCGGTGGGTAGAGACGAGGGTTTCACCAAGAGACATACCAGTACTGTTTCTACGCCTGGCATTATAGGTCGCTCCAAGTGACGACCGCGGAGTTTCTCAGCATTTCCTTATTTATTCCTACTCATTTGGGGTGGTATGCTGGGAATCCACAGGTTCACAGTGGAATAGCATAGCTGGTAGTCACCTCACATGGTGGGACGCTCACAGGGATAATGGCCGACGCCCAGCAAGGTGCTCCGACCGCGTGGGACCTGAGTTGATGGGAGAACGAAGGTTACTGAGAAATAATGCCTGATGGGCAGTTATTACCCCCTGTAACACATTACTAATTCACTTTATACACCAGGTAAGGTCTTAAGCTGAAATAACTGCTATATAAGTCTTTTTTAGGGCGGGATGTAGCCCGATGGAGGACACTGACCTGAGTTGATGGGAGAACGAAGTTTACTGAGGGCAGTGCCCGGCCGCTTCTCGCTGCGTAGGCCTGCAGTTTCCAATCTTTAATTTTTACTTTGATTTCTTATGGTTCTCACCTCTCCATTATCCCGTTTATTGTGACCTGGTGTCTTATAAATCCATATTTTACTCCTAACTTACATACTAGAATACGGTTCGGGCTTGACAGCTCTTGAGAAAATTAAGTGGGCTATATCAACAACTCACACCAGAAGTCGAATGTTCATGGCGTGGGTATCCACTTCACTTAAACTGTAATTAGGGATCCTCCCCTCACACATTGCACTACTTGAACACAGACATAAGATTCTCTGATCACTGTACATGTCGTGGGTATATGTCACCCAAGGAGACGAGGTGTATTAAGTTCACACCGATGCATACAAGATATTTCCTTTCAAGTATAGTTTCTGGGTCACTCCCAACACCTCACATAGTTCTGATACATTTATCCTTTTTCCAGATCATTGCTCTCATGTATTTTCGTCTGATATCTGCGGAAGTTAATGTTCGCTACACGTTCACAGACTTAAATAGTATGACCTTCAAACCATGATCCACACTTAGTCCTACATTACACTAGTCTGGCTCAACTGGACTTTCCCAATCATCTCATGGATACCTTGAGTTCTCCTTATTGCTATGGATACATACAATTAACATTATATAACTGTACCTGGGTACAATACAACACATGATTCAGTAACATTGAGTAGGTGAGTTAGCCTTTATCAATGTTTCCCATTCTCTGAGATTCTACAAGCGCGGTGGATTTGAATGTTATGTAGCGTAATATGAATTAAAGGGGTTTTTTAGGAATGACAATGATGTACTCGTCTTTTATACCCTATTACTCACCTGTCCCTTACACCCTATTACTCACCTGCCCGTTACACCCTATTACTCACCTGCCCGTTATACCCTATTACTCACCTGCCCGTTATACCCTATTACTCACCTGTCTGTTATACCCTATTACTCACCTGTCTGTTATACCCTATTACTCACCTGTCTGTTATACCCTATTACTCACCTGTCTGTTATACGCTATTACTCACCTGTCTGTTATACGCTATTACTCACCTGTCTGTTATACCCTATTACTCACATGTCTGTTATACCCTATTACTCACAGACATAAAACTCCTCCTTGGCAGTGCTAGGACATGTTCCCCCCTCCCTCAGGCTTCATACGGGTACTCCATACACACACAATAGTCTCAGCTGAAGCTCAAGAGTCTTTAGAATGACTCACCAATACCAATTTTATAACAGTATTACTTATTTTTAAAAATTTCTGTTGAAGTGACTGAAAAAAATAACTCAGGAATCTTGTAGGTATAGTAAATCGTGTCTATTTTTTGTAGAAATTAATTGAAGTGTTATTCGTTGCACTTGTAGTAAAGTAAATTATTATTGTCGTAGAGATGACTAGAGAACATTAGATTAAGAGCCGTGTAGATTAAGTAAATTGTTATATATTTTCATTGAGGTGATTGGAAACTCGATCTTAAATTTGTAGATCAAATGAATTTTTATATTTCCGGAGTAAAGATCATGTAATGTCCTTAATCAAGCTTGTAGATGTAGTAACTTGTTCTCGTAAATATATAGAACAATATATACAGTACAGGTATAAATATTCTTCTTGCCAAATCAATCTGCTATCTCTGGGAATCGTAGAATATTAGAGGCTTAATAATGTAGTACTTACCTGTTGAAGTTTGTCTCAGGTAATCTTGTGTTCAAACACTATCGATGCAATAATTATATGCCCATTGCCATACTTTGTTTCATCAACACATTTAAACAGAGGACTTGTATATTAACCTGACATAGGCATTGGAATTATATGTACATTCTTGTGATTAAACCTTCTTTCTCTGTTGCTATACGAGTAATTTGCTTAGGTTAGGTTTTGTTAGGCTATATCATTACTGTACATTGCATTATATTTTTTCTTAACTGTATCAACCTACCCCATGTGTAGATGCAGTACTGAACCTAACCATTATTATCTCGAGTGTATATATTAATAGTGAGGATCCAGCCATGTAACTATATCCAGCACTTAACAATGCACTTCACCTTATGATTATCACCGGCACTCACGGTAAAAATTTACTCGTTAGAAGTGTTATGATCCAAGCAGGACCTAAGGAATGGTCTCTTGTGTTGGAGGATCGATGGTGTAATGTGGGCGCTGAAGTAGACAGAAATATGCACCTGCTGTGTGTATCACGTATAGGTGGAGCAATAATGTGTGGCAGCTGTTGATGAATTACTCGGAAGATTATCCTCCTCTCTCACCATATTTCTATCCTAAGATTAACCCCCCTCAACTTGTTTCACCTTAAAATTAGCCCTTCATCTTATTTCACCTTAATCTTAGGTGAAATAAGTTGAGGGGACAATGCTTAGGGTGAAATAGGCTAAGGATGCTATGTTTTAGGTGATTCTTGTTTAATTGATGATATGCATCAACTCCACTTAGTACAGTCTCAATGCTCTTTTGATGCCATTGCTTAACTGAGTCGATAAACTTTAGAGATATTTCCAGATTGCAAAAAGAAAAAAAAATATATGTAGTATACGGTGACCCCTCGGTTAACGAACTCAATCCGTTCCAGAAGGTCGTTCGTTAACCGAAACCATTGTTTCAATGGGTTTTTGGGTAATTGGTTCCAGCTCACCGAAAATTTCCTAAATTCAACAAAAATGGTAGAAACGTTCACTTACTTTGAGGTGTGTCTGTAGAAGGCTCCTGGATGATGATGATGATGATGATGATAGGAATTACAATGGGGGTGGAGGAGAAGGAAGAAGAGAAGGCATTGGGGGTGGAAGAGAAGTCACCCCATGGCACCATTTCACCCATAAAATTTTAGTTCTCTTGGTGTATTTCAAGATTATTTTCTTTAAATCAACACTACACTGCATTATATATTGTCAATATGTAAAATATATTTCAAAATGACCAATAATTTGCTTGGAAACACAGAAAAAAAGCGTTTAGTTGAAGAGAGTCTCAAGCAAGATGTTACCTCCAGTGTAAACAGAGAGAGACTAACGCCTGTTTGCTGTGTTAAGAGGCTGGATGCTGCGCTTTAAACTAGTCACGTGTTATTTAATCTGACGAGGAACTCCACAAAACTACAGGACGATCTAAACAAATTTTTCGAATGGTCTGAAAAATGGCAGATGAAATTCAACGTGGACAAATGTAAAGTACTCAGTATAGGAGATGTAAACAGGGAAACCAGATACCAGATGAACAACGATGCCATAGAGAAATCCGACTGCGAGAGATATTTAGGAGTAATGATAAGTAGGAACCTTAAGCCAAGTAAACAATGTGTTTTTGCTCGTAACAAGGCTAATAAAGTACTTGGGTTCATACAAAGGAGTGTTAGTTACAAGACTAGCGAGGTCATCCTGAAACTGTATCTTGCTCTTGTGAGACCACACCTGGATTACGCAGTTCAGTTCTGGTCACTGTATTACAGAATGGATATAGAATCCTTGGAAAGAATTCATTGGAGAATGACAAGGCTAATCCCGGGCATTAGGAACCTTGAGTATAGAGACAGGTTAAAGCATCTTAATTTGCACTCCCTCTAGAGACGTGGAGCGAGGGGCGACCTGATAGAGGTGTGTAAGTGGAAGGCAGGGCTAAACTAAGGGGACATTACAAAGGTACTCAAACTATCCAACCAGGAGCGAACTCGTAACAATGGTTTTAAATTAGACAAATTTAGATTTAGGCGTGAAATAGGTAAACACTGGTTTGGAAACAGAGTAGTGGATGAATGGAACAAGTTACCAAATATCATCATTAACTCGAATACGCTGAATAGCTTCAAACATAGGTTGGATGCTTATATGAGCAATAGGGGTTGAGTGTAAACGGGACTGCCCAGTATGGGCCAATAGGCCCACTGCAGTTTCCCCCATTCTTATGTTCTTATGTTTTAGAGCAAAAGCACTTAAGCACACATGAATGGTGTGAAGTCGTAACAGAGACTGGCTTGGCGTTGCTTTTGGAGGCTGTGACGTTCCACGAGTGAGGGTAGCGCGTCGAGCCGAGAGAGCGTAGCACGGTCAGACAAGAGCGGGTGATGCGCTGTAGAAAGTAGTCCGTGACGACCCAAAACGATGTAGTATCAGATCCCTGGGACGTTAAACGAATTTTTGGTTTTTAAAGTTCAGTTACGTAGTACCGAAATAACGTTAAGCGGGATGATGTTAAGCGAGGACTTACTGTACTCGTGAATAATTAGCAGCCAGGCTCACAATACTAAACAAATTGGTTTCACTAAACATCCAAGACAGATATTTTGCTTCAAGAACTTTATTCAACAAAAATTTATTTGAGAATTACAGTAGTACATTACATCTTAAGATTAACAAATTATGAATATTTAGTTTGAAATTAACTCTGGCCTGACTCTGTACATGCACTCCATGACAGCTGGCTGGGTAGTCAATATCACCTGAAATTTAACAACATGGTTTTGTTTTGAAGTTTTTCTAAGAAAATGTATCATTGTTATCAAATTAGAGACCTGTGGGTATCATGTACAGTATAAAGAAATTCTATGAACCTCCTAACCCTGAACCAAACTTTGTGTGTTCTTGAGCCTTGATTTCCCACCCTTAGTACTTAAATAGCTGTGTTCACACCTCCAATGTGGTATTGGACCCCCATCTTACAGTATTACATTGTTACACAATCATGCCACAGTCACCACCACCACATCAAGAGTCATCATATGCTGTACAGTACAAACATTTGCATACAACCTCAGTACGCTACATCAAGAGTCATATACAGACACCTACAGTCTCTCTACTGCCACATCAAGAGTCATATACAGACACTTACAGTCTCATTACTGCCACATCAAGAGTCATATACAGACACTTATAGTCTCATTACTGCCACATCAAGAGTCATATACAGACACTTACAGTTTCATTACTGCCTCATCAAGAGTCATATACAGACACAAATAGTCTCATTTCCGCCACAGTATGAGTATAAAATCAAAAAATGGAAGAACATACAACTTAAGAAAACACACCTGTGGTTTCTGTTGAGGACACTCAGTGACTGACCTGTGAGTCTTTGTTGCTGGTAACAGAGGTGGAGATGTCACGGGTCAGTAGCTCAGAACCCTTCTCACAGGATCGCTAAGCTGCTTCAAAATCCCATATTCTTCTTGAAATTCTTACTGTATATAACTGCTTCAAATTCCTATATTCCACTTGAAATTCTTGCTCTGTACGATTGCTTCTTATGGATGACAAGCTTAAATATGCGTCAGACGAACACTTTGCTCATATGTTTACCTGTTTTAGTGCTCTCTAAAGGTCTCTCACAGGATTTCAGGCATAGGTGTATCCTACTAATTGTTCTCTAGGTTAAAAATGTGACAAGACGTTCAACATATTTAAGCAAAATTCAACCTCGGAGTGACTCAGTAAGTTTATCTCCAGGTGTGGTTCTTACAGTGTGGTGGTGGTGTGGTTGGTGCTGTCGTTAGTGACTGATCATTGTGGTAGACAAAAAGTTGTAAGGGTTAAGGAACTACTAGTATATAGGGGTTAATGGGGTGGGGAGGGTCGTGATGGTATGAGTACTAGAGGGTGCTGCTTGCTGGGTTTGTGGAAGAAAAGAGTGACATACGGGAAAGGAAAATAAAAGTGGAGTCGGTAGTGTGTGGAGTGTTATGAAAGGAAGTGAATAGAGGATGGACTAGAGAAGAGAGAGATAGAGAGAATAGTAGAGGAATCGATAATGAGGGTAGGGATGGGAAAGATGGAAGATGCTAGTGAATTGGAGAGAAGTGAGAAGGAAATGGATAGGGTGGTCCTCTGAAAGTGTAATGAACCACTCTTAATCAATCAATAATACGTCTGGGACATACCAGCTCCCTGGCCCTCACTCTCCTGGTGAATTAATTGGACAGACATTCCTCCTCCCCTAGAGTGCTGTTGTGCTGGGCCTCATTATCATAATTACATCACTTGGTCTGTCTGATCCATCTGGGAGACTTGAACCACTTGTCTCATCTGATCCACCTGGCCTAGCTGATCATCTGGCCTATTTTACCCATCCGGCCCATCTGATCCACCTGGCCTATTTGACCCATCTGGCCCATCTGATCCACCTGGCCTATTTGATCCGCCTCATCCATCTGATCTACTTGGTTTGTTTGCTCCACCTGACCTGTGTTGACATCATCACAGTTATATGAGAGAGACACTTAGTGGTGACGTACTCAGTAAGTGTCATACAGAACTGTTCTACTTTTATATATACTCACACTTATTCTCAGTAGGTGAGATAAACAGTAGAAATTAAAACAAATGTTCCTAGATCATATAAGAGGTTCACTGTTGAGAGGATACTGTTTTTTGGAACCTTTGTGTGCATGCGTGCAAAAAACATTTTAAGATGTCTGAGCATAAAAGGAACTCAGGTGTATTAAGAAGGTATACAACTCCTAACACACCAGAGTCTCTGTAAATATTCAAGTTCAAGGTTGTATACATAATTGCATGACAACAATTATTGGCTCATACAGTAAGATATGACGCTTGACTTTGATCTTTCTTGGTAACGTCACCAACATATATCTTGGCCGAACGAGATTGATTCAACAAACATAATGGAAAGAACTGTCTGTCATTGTCTCTTTGTGAGTTTGAACATGGGACAAGAAATTGAGAAAAAGTTGTGTTGATCAAATTTAGTACGTACCATCCAAAAAATTAAAACTCTTCCCAACATTATACACAATTGCTAACATCAGACACAACTCGTTAACATTAGACTCATCTCGTTATTTTCTCACATTATCATGTTTCCATACAATTAGTTTCTACAGGACATGATAGAGATATATTCTCACTGGACACATGATGGCGTGACACACTCAACTTTGTCGCGGCCTCACGACTCTGGGAAGACCAGCACAAAAACTGTTATTGGTGTGGTGTGAAGGTGACTGGCAGAGAAGCTCATTACTTTCTGGTTGTGTGTCATGCATCTTAAACACACACTCACAGACACACTCATGCATGCACTCATACACACGAGAGAGAGACAGACAGAATAGGTGTGTGTGAGTGATGGATTGTGTGAGTGTGAGAGAGGGAGAGAATGAATGAGACAGAGTGCGAGAGAGTTTTTACAAGTTTTTCTCCATCTCCCTACTTCCCTCTAATAGACAGTAACACTGCCACCAATAGTAAACTTTATAACTAACGACTCTTCTCTTAGCTTCAGCAGCAGTGTTACCCTTCGCCCCAGACCACCTCTTCAACATCGACCTTGATCTCGACTCTGACAGTGATGATGACGAAGAACTGCCTATCCCGGAGCCTCCACCAGACACAGAGAGTGAACCAGGTAAGTCCTTATCTAGTTCTTGCTGGTACCTCTGTGTAGCATTTTGTCCATAGCCATTTTCTTTGTTTTTATCAATGATATGGGGGAGAAATTTTTATCATTGTCACTTACAGAGCAATTATGAATCATTGTCCTCTTTCCACATGCAAGATGAACCAAAAACTGTATCCTCGTTTCCTTGTCTGCCAGAACCTACACCACCTCCCACCCCCACACCACCTCGGACACCGACTCCACCACCCCCACCACCTGAGCACAATGCATGGCTGCCTCATGAGAAGGACAAGACGGATCCTCAGCTCCCTTCACCCACCAGGGCCACCGAGCCTTGTGATTTCTATATTGATGCCGTCCGGTTCCTCCCAGACAACATCACTCATTGTAAGGTGAGTGTTAGTCTTGGCATTGCAAGTTAAGCACCATTAAATCGGCTAAATTCATGTGTGGAGAAAACCGATGCCTTACAGTTAATGAGCATTGTCATAACTCTACCTTATAATGATCACTCGATTCACTGTGTCTGTATGTTATATGTTGGTGCAATAGTCAATATTCATGCCAATAGCCTAAGGAGTCCCACAAGGAGTCCCTAGGACCTTTGCTCTTCCTGTGTTATGTTAATGACATGCCCATTAGTGTTAATTGTACACTTTTGCTGTATGCTGGCGACAGTGCTCTTTTAGTGTTAGGTGAAGATCCAAATGATATAGCGAATGAGTTATCATCTGAGCTGGAATCATGCAATCAGGGATCTCATTAACAACAAATTATCTACATTTTGCAAAGACTGCAGCAATATTATTTGGATCAAAAAGAAAACTTAAAGGGGTAAAGGATTTCTTTGTACTATGTGGGAATGAACCCATCTCAACTATAACCTCAGTAAAATACTGTACCTAGGACAAACTCTTGACTTGTTTGTCTGGAGTATTAATCATAGATAATATAGTTAAAGAAGGTGATGCCAGAATAAAATTTATCTATAGAAATGCTGAATGCCTCTCAGTTGATGCCCATATGACCCCTTGCTTGGCACTCATACAATGTCTAACACAGAAGCTAAAATCCAAGCTCAAAATTATTTGAAACAAGGTAGTGAGGTTCATATTTTACCTGAATGCAAGAGATCACTGAACATGTTAAGTGTGACAGATAGAGTGAAGCAACTGAGGCTGAATCATGCTTGCAAGATTTTCAATGGACTGTGCCCAGAGTATTTAACAACAAACTTTGTAAGGATTATGGATATGAACCGACAGGGCTCTAGAAGGAGTGAACATAATTTTATATTACCTAGTGTCCGTGGTCAAGCAAAAAACATTTTCTACTTTACTGCTATAATAGACTGGAACAAGATACCAGACCACATCAAAACTGGGTATGGTATTAAGCAATTTAAATCTAAAACAAAGAGATACATAATAATAAAGGAAGCTACAGCAAGAGAAGAGAGTGAGTTTCTTTATTATTATACTACAAAATGTAGTACTGCGGTAGTGATCTGCCAGGCTCGGATAGTTCAAACACAACACTGAGGCTTGAAGATGGTAGTTATGCAGATTCTGACCAGGATAAAGCTGAGGCATTGAACAGCTTCTTTTCCTCGGTGTTCACAAGAGAGGATGCAACTAACCTTCCTGCGTTTGAGGACAGACGGTTCGACACAGCACTGACCCACATTGTGTTCACAGAAGAGGGTATTAGAAATAAACTGTCCAGGCTAAAGGTCCATAAGAGTCCTGGACCTGACATGGTGCATCCTAGAGTGCTATGGGAGCTGTGCAACGAGCTTGCAGAGCCCCTGAAGATTCTGTTTTGTAAATGCCTGGAGGAACAAATGGTCCCCAGTGAATGGAAAGTGGCTTATGTGAGTCCTATCTTCAAGAAGGGCGATAGGCACTCCACGAACAACTATAGACCGGTGAGCCTGACCAGCATAATATGTAAAGTACTTGAGAGTATTATCAGAGATGCAGCGATGGAACATCTACTACGAAACAACCTTGTAAAAGATTGCCAACACGGTTTTATGCCGGGGCGCTCTTGCTTGACACAATTGCTCAAGGTATTGGATATTTGGACCCATATTCTAGAACGGGGTGGTAATATCGACAATATTTACCTAGATTTTGCCAAGGCTTTCGACAGTGTACCCCACGAAAGGCTGAAAATCAAACTGGAAGGGTACGGAATTCGGGGAAATGTCCTAGCGTGGATAGAAGACTTTCTACATGACCGCAAGCAATGTGTGGTGATTAATGGCACGAAATCGTCATCTGTACCTGTAACAAGTGGGGTACCGCAGGGTAGTGTATTGGGCCCGCTGTTGTTTGTTTGTTTCATAAATGATATGCCTGACGTTGTACACTCCTCCATACAAATGTTTGCCGATGACGCCAAGTTATTTCGGGAAATTAAGAACCAAGCGGACTGTGAAGAGCTGCAGAAGGACCTCTGTGGGCTCCAGGAATGGTCGAAGGAATGGCTGCTGAGATTCAATGTCACGAAGTGTAAGAGGATGCACCTGGGGCGTACCAACGGTAAGGAGGCGTACCATATGTCCCAACGGGATGAAGAAAATGTACTAGTTGAGACTGTGTGTGAGAAGGACCTAGGTGTGTATGTTGACAATGAGCTGAAGTTCTCGGGCCATTGTGAGAAGAAGGTAAATCAGGCAAATAAATTATTGGGTCTTATAAGAAGGTCATTCAGATATCTAGACGGTCCATCCCTCGTGACGATCTTCAGGAGTGAAGTGCTTCCCCATCTGGAGTACTGTCACCCCATCTGGTCCCCGAGATATGCTAGGGACTGTCAGTTGGTTGAAAATGTTCAAAGGAGGGCCACCAGACTGGTGCCTGCACTTCGGCACCTCAGCTACCCTGAGAGATTGGAGCGCCTGAACTTGCCTAGCTTATACTACAGACGGGCAAGGGGGGACCTAGTTGAGGTTTATAAGCATCTCAGGGGGCACTACTCAGTTGAGTGTCCTTACTTGGAGCTGGTGGACGCTCGCCCCACAAGGGGTCACAGCTCAAGATTGAAGAAGCCGCAAGTCCAGAAAACCGTGAGGGCAAACTTTTTCGGAGTGAGGGTTGTAAACTCTTGGAACAATCTACCAGAGTGTGTTGTGACGGCACCGAGTGTGAGCTCTTTCAAGAGAAGACTTGACCAACACTGGAGCGGGTTCAGGTACATTCAGGAGCCGGTGCATGCCCAGTATTTGCCAACAGTGCGTGACAGAGACGTGACCGACCGCCCGGGTGGCTAGCGAGCCGACCTTTTGGTGAAGAATATAAAGGAAAAGAGACGTGACCGATCGCCCAAGCGGCTAACAAGCCGATCAGTGGCGAAGAGGATAAAAGTACGCAATGCTTGTTGAATTCTGACATATAAATTTTGACTGATTAGAGATCAAGCCTAAGCATATAGGACCCTCCTGGACATAAGCACCTGGCAGCTTTGTCGACTATTCTTAATCAAGGTGCCTTACTATTGTTGTTTACCTGTACTGTCTCAGCACACAGAAAACTGTATATACTCCCATGGACTACGTGGACTGTATACTTATATTGTCTATATTCATGGTAATTTGTATAACTGCGTACAGTAATTTATAAATATGTTTATCCAGTTGTAAACCTGTATAAATTTATTGAATAAATATTATTACTGCATTATTATTTAGTCTCTTTTGATTGTTCATGCGCTTCTCAGACCCTCACATGACAAAGGCTTTATAAAACCTCTAAATTGATAGTTTTGTACCCCGGCTCAGCAGCTCACTTGGAAGGTTCAAATCTACATCCACTAATAGATGTCTCACCACTGCAGGTCACTGCCAGGGTCGTCAATATGTACATGTCTAAGGACGAGCGAGTCCCAGACATAGTGACTTACGCCCAACTTGGCTCGTCTACCCGCTGCCCAACCCTCAGGTAAGTTTTTCACCTGCTATCCCTCCCTCAGGTTTATTTAATTACAGTATTATAACCTTGTACAGGTTTTAAAATCCTAACTACCATGACCATGCAGTGTTAATAGGCACCTGACATGACCTTGTAGTAGCACTAAAAACCTAACTAGCTTGACCTTGCACAGTTGCTGATAGCCTGTCTACCATTACCTTATAACTAAGCGCTCAACTACCCTGGCAGGTGTAAGGTGAGGCTTAACGAGGACCGGGTCTTCCTTAATCCTAACATGATCATTGTCCTGCGTGTGTATGGCTACCAGAAGCACTACAAGTAAGTGTGTGTCTGTACAGAACCCTTAAAAGTAGTATGTGTACATGTATAAGCATATATACATTTGTGTGTATAACTTATTGTACAGGATCATTACTGCGGTAACATTTACAGTACGTACATGTGGCTGAGTCACACTACTACAGTAAATTTGTGAATGAATCCGTAGTAGTCTTGTGACAATGGAGATGATTGTTGGAAAATATTTCTAGATGTAATTTTGCTCAGAACTAATGATAAATAGTTGTTCGAATATAAATGAAATACTGTATAACAATAATAATAATGGTTACCCCTCATGTAACAAGGATGGCCAGCCCAAGGGCCACCGAGGTGGGAATTTGTTTAAGCTGTCCCCAACACAAAAACCACACCATGAGTTAACAAGTTGCATGACCCTGTTTCAAGGAATAGTCTGAGAAGACCAGACAACTCACCAAGTGCACTGGCTAACCATTACCCCACAACACGATCCACAAATCGACTAACATCCAGATTCCTAACTACTGCTGGGTAGATGGAGGCAAATGGTGTAAAGAAACTTGCCCATAGTTTCACCCTGCCCGGGGATCGAATCCGGGTCCGCTTGCTTGCGAGGCGAGCATGCTGACCAATACCGTAGAACACACAGATGCATATGAGAAAATTACTGTAATTCATGATTATTATACACCACAAAGCTTCTTCATACAAGGACACTGGCACCTTGGTATATAGTATACTGTACATACAATGAATAATACAATGGTTCAAAGTATTGAAACCTCAAAATTCATAATGCATTACTTCTGTACAGTACTTGTATGTCGAGGTTGATTCATGCATGATACACATTATAATAACACAAAACAATGCAACAGTGAAGGAAATGATATATAGAAATATGAATATAAGGATATATTGGTGAGAACATGACCATGAGTTTGGTTGGGTCAGTCACCCCATACCAGTAGTCCCCCCCCCCCCCCCCACCCCCTTGACTCCAACCTCATTAAATGACTTAACTAATGGGCATCTCAAAGCTGATAGGTTTCATGGGAATAAAATCATCTGCTCCTACTGATTTGAAGTGTTTTATAAGTACTACAGTATTCCTATGAATGTTAAGAAAGTTTTTAACTTTTTAAGGCATAGAGGCCCTTCCTAAGCTGAATAAATTGGCTGGCATTAACCAAAATAAAATCGTTTGGC
This sequence comes from Homarus gammarus, assembly GCA_958450375.1. Lineage (NCBI taxonomy): Eukaryota > Metazoa > Arthropoda > Malacostraca > Decapoda > Nephropidae > Homarus > Homarus gammarus. The sequence continues at coordinate 2,149,011 of CAUDMG010001597.1, read as the reverse complement.
TTTTGTCAGAATAAATTATCAAAAGTCCATTTTCCCACAAAAAGCGTTTATTGATTTTTATTTATTTATTTATTTTTTTTTTACAATGGTTTTTGCCAACCCCAATGGTAGGCCTGTATCATGGAGTAGTGTGTGAGTGAGGTGCTATGGTCATGGCAGCAGTGGGGATTATCTTCACAGGTGTGCTCAGAGTCATCATGAAATATAAAAACAGGATACTGAGGATTACATATTTAACATGATAGTATGGTGATGGGGTAACCCTCACAGTTATACATCTGGGGCAGTAACCCCCCAAACCTTATCTCCTGACATCCAGCACCCAAACTTGCCCACCAATCAGCTCTTTTGTTACAAGACTGTTATCCATTCATTCAAGAAGTTTGGCATTGTGACATTGCCACATTTATGTAAACATCACCATTGAGGGTAAAGGAACTCTTTAATGCAATTGTAAAATAATTTCTCACCATTACTGGCATAAGAATTATGTCATGTACGTCAAGTTGTGTAAAGTGTAGAAACCTCCAAATTTTCCTCAGTGGGAACTGTTAATCACCAAGAGGGGCTGTTAGGTATTTATACCATATCATCAATAACCACCTTAATCTCATGGCAGCAATGTGGTGGTGGTGGGGTCGTGCCTCATCCCTGTGTTCGACAGCACTAAGTCACCACCAACGCTAATTGTGGGTGGGCTACAGCTTCGCCTACGTCATGGCCTTCCCAACCCACCCCATGGCTTGGAGAACCTCAAACCCAGTGACATGGACCTTAATGAACATATTCCAGCTGCCTCCGTTTGCATCCGGTTACTCCCTGCTACTCAGGTAATGCTCTGATTTTCAGTCTAGCTCTGCGATGAATTTGTACTACTCCTAATGTAAGAAAAAAGTGACATTATACATCACACGAGTATGCTTGAAAGGAAGTGATAACCTTTGGGGATTTGGTGTTAATGGCAGATCTTTTTTTGGGGGGGGGAGGGGGGGGGATAAAGCTAAGAGGAGCCTCTCAAGTGCATTGAAGTGACAGAAGGGTCAACTATGGAGGTGCAGGTTGAGTGTGTGTGTATGGAGGGATGAGGTAAAGTGATGAAATATGACTGTCTCCCTAGGATCATGTGTCAGCGCCTCCCTATGAATCCGGCTACTACAGGAGTTCAGACTGTCAACCCACCGACACCGATCGTCGACTCTTCCGCCACTACATCCACAAGGAGGACTACAAGTGTGTTGTTCACCATTAATACCTCACTTTCTTTAAGTAGTAATTACAGGAATTGGATCTGCTTTGCAATTGGCATTTTAGACAGTACAGTATACTGTAGTATCAACTATTAAGTGTGTCACATAGAGGTTCATTATAGGGGCATACTGTATTACAATATTCACCCATTGTACCTAGATGCTCGAGTCCCTAGTGTTAAGTACTATTTCAAACATCTATGCACATTTCTGATCGATTTACTGTTACCATGATCTTTGTGGTTGATCTGCTGGCTTCCATCTGGGATTATTTCATATAGGAATGACTCTTGGGACAGACTGATGTGGGAGGAAATCTAGTATTAATAAAATTCTACTTATATTTAGAAATATAATTTATATTATTTAATAAATTAAAAATTTGGAAGATCCCAATCACCCTACTTCTGTCAGTATTATCAAGATAGTGTTATCCCCACAGGAGCAGCACGGTGAGCGACACCATAAAGAAGGCTCAGGAGAGTGCTGGTAAGACAGTGTCCACTGATGACGACGAACTCCAGGTAAGTCCTCCAGCCAATTAACTTATTTATATCCGTCTATATCTTATGTTGTATCAACATGTATTGATGAGCGTTCCTTACAATAATGCCACAGTATTATATAGAAGCCTCCGGCCATGTAGTGCGAGTTATCATATCTTCACTTAAGTGAAACACATCCTCCTGCTGGTTGTCATATACAGTCAACCCTCGCTTTACGCGGTCCCACATTCTGCGTTTCCACGTTTACGTGGTACCCTGCTGAAACCGGAATGCTCACATTCCGCGATGCGTGTACCCCTTTACGCGGAGAGTGGCTGGCGAGCCGCGCCATTTTTGGATCCAAACCTCCCGCCATCCGCCATGTTGTGTAAGCGGCGCGAGCAGGGTGCGCACAAGATCGCCAAGTCATCAAAACATTACCGAGTTCTTCACCTGCCACCCACCACAGCCGGCCCAAGTCAGTGATAGTGATAATTATAGTGAGAATATGGACTTATATGGACTTTGAGGGGTTTGACAAAGAGGCCCTGCAAGCCTCTGTGGTGGATAGTGATACAATTGATACAACTGATACAGGTGAGGGCCAATAATCTGCCCTCTGCCTTGGAACCAACCCCCCATCCCCGTGTGCCCAGCCATCTTTTCTACTAATGTTAGTGTTATAAAACCTAATATTATTGATATTTCTCTTAATTATTAATTGTGTGTGCATACCATCATAAAATTAAGAAGTTATTTTTACTACAACGTAGGTATTGTGTCTGAAAAAGTGGAGTTTGGGGGTCGGCCCGGTCTCTATTTCAATTAATCCCATATGTTATGTTGTTCACTTTACGCGGGCCGCCGTGGGTTGAATTAACCGCGTAAAGTGAGGGTTGACTGTACATAATAGATTGGTACATGTACACACGAATTTTGCTCCCACACACCTGACTGGTACACACATGTCTGGCTGGTCCTCACACACCTGACTGGTACACACATGCCTGACTGGTCCTCACATGCCTAATTGGTCCTCAAATACGTTAATATTGAGGTAAAACTTGTCTTTCCCCAGAAATACATGGAGGAGACCTTAGACTGGCGGGTACAGACCAAGAAAACAAAGGCACCACCTCCAGACATTGACTATGTCCACTTCATCCACTATGACATTAAGGCAGGGTTTAAGGCAGTCGTCCTGGGTGTGTTTGGTCTGCCAGGTGAGACAACAACTAGCTTCTTTGCTTTACTTTATCCTCTTCGGACAGTTGGGCAGTCCGTCAGTTCTCTGTTATGCACTGTTGGCTAGTACTGTTAAAGTATTTCCTGTGGACATGCATATGGTTTAAAAGCTTCTTTTATAGCCAATTCAATCACACACACACAGTGAAAAGTTATTTCATTGTACAGGTATTTATTTTCTTATATCAGTGGAGAAGAGGATCTGATCTTCTCTAATGGTCATCTCATTAGCCAATTTTATGTACTGTAATACTGTATGTGCTCTTAACACCTAGTAAGAGGGTTGAGTATGTGAAGAAGTGAGATTTTGAGCTGTCAACAGAACAACTGGAGGGCCACTACTGCCACGTTTACTGCCATGTCCTCCCGGGGAAGGACATTGAGGACCAGCCATCCACACCTGAAGGTCATGGCAATGATCAGCGTTTCATCACAAGGAATGCTGACTTCCTCTCATATCAGCGTGCACCACAGTGGCTTGATGATCCAGTGGTGAGCCAGAAATACATTTTCAGAAATTTTGTCAAAATACAATAGTGAATTTTTTTATTGTTTGAATTAGGGAAATTTTGGTCAATAGAAATGGTCATTTGCTGAATATTTTAAGTCTGCTGGTTCTTGGCTCAAAATATGGACGTACTGTATTTCGTTGTAGCAGTTGGGCTGACAGTCCAGCTGTAGGTGTAGTAATTATTGTCAATACTGCTGTAGGTCTACACTTACAACAGTACAGTACAGTATTGTTAGTAGATCTAGCTGTATAGACTGACAGTACAGTGTCAGTAATGAGCACTATTTACTATATATTGACAGCAGTCAGGTGACTCAACACTACTTCCACAGAGTCTCCACCCATACTATGATGAGCAGTCCATCCTGTTTGTGCAGGTGTTTGGGTTCCAACCTAAGTACCTCCCAGGTAATGGCTCCTCACCTGGCAAGGTCACCACCAGAGATGGCCAGGATGTCAGCTTCGACTTCAATGAGCCTCTTGCCTGGACCTTCACCCAGATTTTTAACAAGTTGGTGATAGAGAGATGACTTTTTAAAATTTTTATATTGTGATCACATACTGGTCAGTTCCCCTGTTGTTTACTTTTATTGTTTGCAATGAGATATTAGAGATTATTTAATTACAGGTGATATAATCCATTTTGTGTTTAGCCTTTTGTGTTTGGGCTCCCCTCTGTGTTGAATAAAATAGTATGGCATTAGCCAAATAAAAGTGGTGCCCCCGCAGTGAAGGGGTTAAATTTATTTTCTGTGTGCAACCTCATTCCAACCACACTTGCAGCACAGGCATGCCATACTCTTATTGTAAACAAATTACGGTATCTTCAAGACCCACTGTCCTAGTAAATTGTTGAATGACATAAGTAACATTACAGTACAATAAATGTTGCTTCAGATTGGTGATACTGTACAGTGTTCATTCTAAATATATGTCAGTTGTTTCTTTTTCTCTCTTTATTGTTGTTCTCAGACTTTTCTTTCATTCCTTCCACTATCCCCACAGAGACAAATTGCTATTATCTGTTTATCCATGTTTCTACCCTCCCCTTTCACAGTCCCTAGACACTTCCCTACAAAATTTTATTGGATTAGACAGTGATCAAGTGTAGATGTATACTGTAGTTAAAATGAATATGAAGAGAATGGACAGGTATGTGGGAATGAATAGAGGAAAGTCCAGAGTAAAATGGAAAAAAAGCCAGAATCAAGAACAAACACTCCTTTTCCCTTCATTCCATCATTCATTTGATTTTAGTTTTGTAGCATAAATGTTCATCCATGGTGTTTCCTGTCCTCAACAATGCCTCACTTAGCATCATGTCAATAAAATAAAAAAGGACACTTAATGCTGTGCTCTTTAATCATTTTATATTTACATTATTATTGTATTGCACTGAGAGAATGTTGATTCATATTATAAATTACAACTGGGTTTTGTGTTTGTCTCCACAGTGGGTCAGCAATGAGTGGGTTACATTGGTTGCCACTGCTGGCTGGCCACCCTGACCCTCTCCTGCTCACCTCACTGAGTGAATCTGCCCCAGCAGCTCAGGTCCTCATTCGTAACAAATCTTACCTGAAACCCCTTGTAAGTTTTTTGTTTTCTCCAAATATATTTAAGATAATCAGCTACTCCCCGACTTATGACTTTATCAACTTACGTCCACCCGCACTTACGACTTGCCTCAGTCGAACCAAAATTTGGTCATATTACGTATTTTCGAGTCCCAAAGTCAGTACACAGACAAAAATTTTCATCTGTAAATCACTTTAAAATGGCTGGCAAGCTTAAAAGTGAGTGTTTTGTGGTGCTGAGAAGAAAAAGAGACACCCATTTTCGATTTTCTGTGTGTTATTTAAGCATTTCCGACTTACGACCATTTCGACTTACGACCTGGATGTTGGTCCCTAACCCCGTCGTAAGTCAGGGAGCAGCTGTATAGTAAAGCAGGGTTGGCCAATTTAAATACCTACCTGTATATTTTTTTGTTTTTTGAATCTATACATTTTTTCTTGGTTTTGATAGAGTTTTTGTTGGTTTTAATAAGTTTTTGTTTTACTTACTGGTGGTTTTAATGATTTATAGTTGATTTGTATAAGTGTATAAGGTGAACAGAAAAGAATTGTGGGAAGTATTACAAGTGTATGGGGTGGGGAGACGGCTATTAAATGTAGTAAAAGCATTCTATGAGAACAGCAGGGCAACAGTAAGAGTAAATTGGAAAGAAAGTGAAACAGTTGAAAAACATAAAACTTATTAAAACTAACAACATAAAAAACCCTGTTAAAAAAGTGTTTTTTGCCAACCCTGCAGGAAAATCTCCCATACTGTACAGTACTCTATATTGTATCTTCTAACTGAAAATCTCTGAAGGCTGACTAGGTTTTTGCAATGTGTTCACTTGTTTCTTATTACTTGAGAATTGTGCATGAAAAAACTCAGCCAGCCAAGTTGATTCTCAGAGTGTGCCTGAATACAGTACCGGGTACATGTGGATTCTCGGGTAATTTAATATTTTATGTATTTTTCCCATGTCTAGAGTACTTGCACAACATTTAATCTATTTTAGGGAGATCTTACTGTAAAGATATTAAATTAAGTATACGGTAGGTATAGTAGTACAGTATTAGTAAATATCAGGAATTTTTAGGTGTCTCTGTCTTTCTAGAATTACATTAATTACACACGTTTAGAAATAATGCAAATATAGTGGATTTTAAATTCCTTGTAATTTACTTTACATGCTCACAGGATGGTGCATCTATTGAAGTGAAATTGTGGGATGGTCACCTGGACCCCTTGGATATGAGAGAAATTCGATTGGAGGGCATGATTGAAGCCATGGGCAACACAGCCAAGTGCACCAGGGGCCAAATACAGAAGTTCAATAAAACTCTTGATGAGGTAAGGTTCATATTGCACCTTTGTAGTACCTGCAGTACATTTTTTTATATAAAATTGTGAGTTATTGTACAATCAAACTTTGCATTAACTGGTATTATTGGACATAAAGTACTTTCCTCTCTCCATGTGCTTGTCTGAGTGTCTCTGTGCTCTATGTGATGAATCTTGGGAGGTAGGATTTTTGTCTCCTTATAATGTCCATTTACTTATGTGTCTCCTGTGATCTCCTAAATTTCTTCAATGAGCAGTTTTGGGGATGGAGTCACTTTTCAACACACTTTTTTTCAGTTTCATCTATGTATTCAATTATTGTACTGTATTTATGGGTATCTCATTCATGCATATTAGTGTGACTTATAATTGATCACTTTACTTACTTTTATCCTCTTCACCACTGATCGGCTCGTTAGCCGCTTGGGCAATCGGTCACGTCTCTGATTACTTTTCCTTTTCTTTTATCCTCTTCACCAAATGATCAGCTCGTTAGCCGCTTGGGCGATTGGTCACGTATCTGTTACGCACTGTTGGCAAGTACTGGGCATGCACTGGCTCCTGAATGTATCTGAACCTGCTCCAGTGTTGGTCAAGTCTTGTCTTGAAAGAGCTCACACTCTGTGCCGTCACAACACTTTCTGGTAGATATTTCCAAGAGTTCACAACTCTCACTTTGAAAAAGTTTGCCCTCACAGTTTTCTGGACTTGCGGCTTCTTCAATCTTGAGCTGTAACCCCTTGTTAGGCGAGCGTCCGGCGGACGCCGTCCGCCAGCTCCAAGTAAGGACACTCTACTGAGTAGTGCCCCTTGAGATGCTTATACACCTCAATTAGGTCACCCCTTGCCCGTCTGTAGTATAAGCTAGGCAAGTTCAGGCGCTCCAATCTCTCAGGGTATCTGAGGTGACGAAGTGCAGGCACCAGTCCGGTGGCCCTCCTTTGAACATTTTCAACTAACTGACAGTCCCTAGCATATCTCGGGGAACAGACGGGATGATAGTACTCCAGATGGGGAAGCACTTCACTCTTGAAGATCGTTACGAGGAACAGACCTTCTAGATATCTGAACGACCTTCTTATAAGACCTAATAATTTATTTGCCTGATTTACCTTCTACTCGCAATGGCCCGAGAACTTCAGCTCATTGTCAGCATACACACCTAGGTCCTTCTTACATTCAGTCTCAAATAGTGCCTGTTTCTTCATTCCATTGGGACATATGATACGCCTCCTTACCGTTGGTACGCGCCAGGTGCATCCTCTTACACTTCATGACATTGAATCTCAGCAGCCATTTCTTCGATCATTCTTGGAGCCCACAGAGGTCCTTCTGCAGCTCTTCACAGTCCACTTGGTTCTTGATTTCCCGAAATAACTTGGAGTCATCGGCAAACAATTGTAAGGAGTGTACAACGTCAAGCATGTCATTTATGAAACAAGCAAACAACAGCGGGCCCAATACACTGCCCTGTTGTACTCCGCTTGTGACAGGTACGGATGATGATTTTGTGCCATTAATCACCACACACTGCTTGTGGTCATGTGGAAAGTCTTATATCGACGCTAGGACATTTCCTTGAATTCCGTACCCTTCCAGTTTGATTTTCAGCCTTTCATGGGGTACACTGTCGAAAGCCTTGGCCTAATGTGATAGCATAATGTGGAGAAGCTGTATACAGTATTGTACAGTCGCCCACAAAAGTCATGTAGCCGAGGGTTACCTTACATCCATAGTTTTCTGGGCGTGTCCTCCTTTTTTGTCCTTAAATCTCCGTCTGAGAAGAATTTTTAAATCTCTTGGAATGTCTGGGATTTTGCCAGGAAAATGCTGTACTAAACCTGAGGATTATGATTTCCATATAACAGCAGCTGTCCTAGACACCTCTTTTGATGCTGAGATGATGAGTGTTATAGCTGAGGTTGATGACAATGAAGAAAAAATCTATCATCACAAGGGAATTAAAATTCCCTGTTGAATTTGAAGTCACTGGATCAAAACTGATGATCATTGGTTTCCATATACTGAATAAATTCTTTTTTCTAAATGCTCAGGTCACTTCACAAAATTAAAAACAGGTTTCTGTACCACTGAGGCCATATTATACAGTATACAATTTGTGGTGCAGTAGACCCTTGCCATTTGCGAGGGATAGGTTCCAAGAAATGACGCGAATTAGCAAAACCGCGAATTGAAACTTTTACTGCAGTCAGTTCTGCTATAACGCGATAGTTGTGTTCTTGTAAAATATCGTGTTATAGAAAATCGCGTAATAGAAATAACAGGGCTAATGGAGAAAATAGGGTTAGGTGCAGATTACTCGAAATCGAAAAAATTTAGTAGTTAGCCTAACACAAAGGATAGCACAGTCTAAATAAATGTTACATTCATATCTAATAATGAAATCATACAGTAAATGTAACACTTTACCTTGAAAAAATATGAATGTAACTTGATGTGGGAGAAGGGTGATTTTGAGGTTGATAACATCGAGCTTCTCTTCGAGTGTTATATCCTTTCTTTTACGATCATCACCGGGAATTCGATCACCAGAACGCTTCTTGGAGATATTCTTCTTTACCATATTCACAGTTAATACCACAAAATTGGAGAAATAGTAAGCAAAAATCGCATTACAGCAAACAAGCGTTCGCGTTATACAAATATCGTTTCTCTAATCATAAATCGCGTTACAGCAAATTCGCGTTATCAAAACACTCGTTATAGCAGAACTCACTGTACCATAGTGCACTACTGTATACCTATACCAAACAACTGACCAGCCACGCCAGCACTCATCCCCTCTTTTAACTTATCTAATATTTCAACTTTCTCTGTGAGGGTTATCACTGACTTCTACCTTTTACATTTCACTCCACAAGCATCACTGGCACTGGCACTAGGCAGTCTTTTAGGGTCAGTTTTACACAGAAACACTAAATTTTTGAGAGTACAACACGAGATGCTGCGTGGGGTGACTCGTTATGCTGCTGGAAAAGGTTTGCAAGCTAGCCACTGTAGGTTATGTATCTAAGCTACTGTGCCGAGTAGCAACCTTGTACAGTTGTACCCTGCTTTACGCGGTCAATTGAACCCACAGGGTACCGCGTTAAGTGAAAACCGCATTAAGTGAACAACAGAACATATGGGATTAATTCCAATAGAGACTGGCCCGACCCCCAAACTCCACTTTTTGACGACACACAACTATGTTGTAGTAAAAATTTTATCTTAACTTTATGATGGTATGAACAAACAAGTAATATAGAAGAGGTTAGGTTAGGAAAAATAAAGTTTAATTTAGGAAAAATAAAGGTTAGGTTAGGAAAACTAAAAGTTAGGTGTAACACTTACGTTAGTAGAAGACACACACTGCGCAACCTTACAGCGTGGCTTGCCCAGGCGGAGGGAGGAGGAGGAGGAGGGAGAGGCGAGGCAGGCGGGAGCGGGTGGTGGGTGGGGCGAATCTAAAAACAGCGTCTCAAGCCGGACACTCTGCGCGTATATGGGTAGATGAACCGCGTTAAGTAAAAGTTCGGTTCTGGTGAGGCACCGCGTATATGAGAAATCGCGTTAAGTGAAACCTCGTAAAGCGGGGTACAACTGTATATAAGCTACTGTGCCGAGTAGCATCTATGTATATAATTACGTGGCAACACTGCTCGTGTTATGTGGCAACAGTGCCCCGAGGCTGCCATATGGCAAGGCAGTCTCAGTCTGACTTTGTGGGCCGTGCATGGCACACGCTAGTCACCACTTGTATTCTTCAGGGAACACTTGGAACCTTCAGCCACCATAGCCACCATCTGCTTACCACGAATCGTCAAAATCGCGAATTGCAAACTTGCGAATGGCAAGGGTCTCTTATATTTTTGTTACAATATGCAGACACACAGATGACTTATTCTTAATTTACTTCACCCCAAAAGCCAATGGTGTTCAATATGACAGTATCGTGTATTGTATCCTGTTTGCTGCTTACCTGTATATGGCGGCGTATAAGTCGACCCCTCTTTTCAAGCAAAAAAATATGGTCATAGAGGTATACCTACCATATAAGTTGACTCCCCAACTCCAGCAGCTGTCAAGTGTTGTGAAGGACCAAGTCTACCATCAAAACACATACATAAACAGGTAAACAGTCAAACAAGCCACTCTATACATGACGTCACACACAACGTCATTAGTGACTGACCCAACAATCATAACACTGAACTCAGTTGACTTCCACCACAGTCCACACACAGCCATTGACCAGACAGCTGACAGCCATGGCCCCTCCTGCCATACGAAATACTCTCATTTATGGTCATGATTTTAGAGGTCATCATTTTATACCCATCGTATAAGTCGACCCCCTAACTTTGGACACTAAAAATTTGGCTTCAAAGGTCGACTTATACACCGCCATATACGGTAACCCTTAAGTCCCGGGTTAGGGTGCTGCCGGCAGTAAACCCCCTACGGGGATAAATCTAGAAAAAAGTCAACTTTTCCAAAAATAATAATAAAAGAAGAAAGAAAATGGCCTGGAAAACAGGCGGACGTTTTGGAATGTCACCCGGGTCCTAAGGATTAAGGTTGGTGGACACTTGTAAATGGTTTCCAGTTAACTTGAATTTCTACAAAATGCCATTATTGCTTTCAAATAGTTTTACCTGGAGAGCATGGACGAGGCAGATAAGAAGAACGGCACCATCGGCGAGAAGTTTGATGAGGAACGTGATTTATTTGAACAAGAGGCCAACAAGGTGTTCTTCAAAGCAATGGTAAATACATTGTGCTAAAGGAAGAACATTTATATTTGATGTTGAGTGTAACTTGATATAAATTAATTATTAATTTTTATTATACCTGTACTTTATAAACTAAAAGTTTCATGAAATTTAGAGAATATTTTTTACATGTTTTGTAAATGACTATTGTTGTAATACGTAGCTATTTTCTTCACCCATATTCCAGGATGCTGCATTGGACGAAGCTTGTTACCCATTGCTACCTCCAGAACCATAATGAATGTAAGCATGTACTGTATATTGCAAATATCTAGAAATATGAAATATTAGATAAAAATAATATAGAAATAATCTGTCAATGAAATGAGTACCAGTACAGTTAGTTGAAGTATATAGAATGCTGCTGTGTGTTGATTACAAATTGCATTACCATATCTGTGTGTAAGTCTAGGTATTTTTTTTAATCCAAATTTAATCCACATTTGTATTATACTGACATAGTAATGCTTGCACCTATAGAGCAGTGTTTAATTAGCTAAGGTATGGTTGCTTGTGCAGCACTTCCAAAACTCATCCAGCACATATAACAGTTCATAGTGAGTTTGTTACACTGCACTAAGTAGGAGGCTGTCTTGTAGTAGATAAATGTAAAATTAAGTTTGTAATTTTTAGAACAGAGGTGTTAGATTCCTTTGTATACAGTGTACATGATGGACCCTTCAGTTTTCTTTTCTTTTTCTTTATCCTCTTCACCACTGATCGACTCGTTAGCCGCTTGGACGATTGGTCATGTCTCTGTTAATCACTGTTGGCATGTACTGGCTCCTGAATGTACCTGAACCTGGTCCAGTGTTGGTCAAGTATGGTCTTGAAAGAGCTCACACTCGGTGCCGTCACAACACTTTCTTGAAGATTGTTCCAAGAGTTCACAACTCTCACTCCGAAAACGTTTGCCCTCACAGTTTTCTGGACTTGCGGCTTCTTCAATCTTGAGCTGTGACCCCTTGTGGGGCGAGCGTCCGCCAGCTCCAAATAAGGATACTTGACTGAGTAGTGCCCCTTGAGATGCTTATACACCTCAATTAGGTCACCCCTTGCCTGTCTGTAGTATAAGCTAGGCAAGTTCAGGAGCTCCAATCTCTTAGGGTAGTTGAGGTGCTGAAGTGCAGGCACCAGTCTGGTGGCTCTCCTTTGAACATTTTCAACCAACTGACAGTCTCTAGCATATCTCGGTGACCAGACGGGGTGACAGTACGCCAGATGGGGAAGCACTTCAATCTTGAAGATCATTACGAGGGACAGACCGTCTAGATATCTGAACGACCTTCTTATAAGACCCAATAATTTATTTACTTCTCACAATGGCCCGAGAACTTCAGCTCATTGTTAACATACACACCTAGGTCCTTCTCACATTGTCTCAAATAGTGCAGTTTCTTCATCATGTTGGGACATATGATACACCTCCTTTTCATTGGTACGCCCCAGGTGCATCCTCTTACACTTCGTGACATTGAATCTCAGCAGCCATTTCTTCGACAATTTTTGGAACTCACAGAGGTCCTTCTGCAGCTCTTCACAGTCCGCATGGTTCTTGATTTCCCAAAATAACTTGGTGTCATCGGTAAACATTTGTATGGAGGAGTGTACAACGTCAGGCATGTCATTTATGAAACAAACAAACAACAGCGGGCCCAATACATTGCCCTGTGGTACCCCACTTGTGACAGGTATGGGTGATGATTTCGTGCCATTAATCACCACACACTGCTTGCGGTCATGTAGAAAGTCTTCTATCCATACTAGAACATTTTCCCAACTTCTGTACCCTTCCAGTTTGATTTTCAGCCTTTCGTGGTGTACACAGTCGAAAGCCTTGGCAAAATCTAGGTATATATTGTCGATATTACCACCCCGTTCCAGAATATGGGTCCAAATATCCAATACCTTGAGCAATTGTGTTAAGCAGGAGTGCCCCGGCATAAAACCGTTTTGGCAATCCTTTACAAGGTTGTTTCGTAGTAGATGTTCCATTGCGGCATCTCTGATAATACTCTCACGTACTTTACATATTATGCTGGTCAGGCTCACCTGTCTGTAGTTGTTCGTGGAGTGACGATCGCCCTTCTTGAAGTTAGGACTCACATAAGTCACTTTCCAATCACTGGGGACCTTTTTTTCATCCAGGCATTTAAAAAACAGCATCTTCAGGGGCTCGGCAAGCTCGTTGCACAACTCTCTTAGCACTCTGAGATGCACCATGTCAGGGCCAGGACTCTTATAGACCTTTACCTTTGACTGTTTATTTCTAATACCCTCTTCTGGGAACACAATGTGGGTCAGTGCTGTGTTGAACCGTCTGTCCTTAAACGCAGGAAGGTTAATCACATCCTTTCTTGTGAACACCGAGGAAAAGAAGCTGTTCAATGCCTCAATTTTATCCTGGTCAGAATCTGCGTAACTACTATCTTCAAGCCTCAGTTCTGATACTCCTACTCGCGTTTTTAATTTCGACTTTGCATAGCGGTAAAACACCTTTGGGTTTGACTTGAGCTTGCTTGCAACCAGCCTCTGGAACTCCTTTTCGGCCCTTCTACACTCTACCTTTGCTTGGTTTCTGGCTCTTGCATACATCCTCCTGTCCTGCTCATCGTTTGACCCAACCCACGTCTTGAATTTCTGGGTTTTCTTCTTAACTTTGTCTACCGCCACATGGTTCATGTGTAGGGATCCCCTCATATTCCTAGAGGCACTGGGTTTGGTCTTGGGTATATATTTATCGATCAAATGGGTCACTTTACTAGTTATGATATTCAGTGTAGTGTCTGCTTTCTTGTGCCCTAATGAGTCAGGCCAGTTGATACCCCTCATCTCTTCCCTCATCCCGTTGTAATTTCCCTTGTAATATTTGCACCTTGGCCTGGCCTTATCTTGAACTAGGTAACAGTTAAATCTGATATGACAACATTATATGGTGACTGGTGCCAACTGGGGCAAGGTCTTCCAGCTTGGCCACCATACCCTCCTCGTTTGTTATGATGAGGTCTAGTGGCTTGGGTGTTTGCTCCCCTCTGTAATGTGTCAGGTCTCTAACATGTTGGAACAGAAAATTATCTCTTAGTTTCTACAAAAAGAGTAGCAGGAATATTCAAGTCATTTGGGGTGAACTCGTTTCTCCAGTCGATGTTGCCATAGTTAAAGTCCCCCATGATAAGGAGGTGGCTAGGGTTGAGCATCATCACATTGTCTATTGAGGCTCTTAAGTTCCTTTGATTGAGTGGGCCACAGTTTGGGGATCTGTAGATACACCTGACAATAAGTAAGTCTCCTCCCTTTAATTTAATTTTACACCACTTGGACTCATCAAAAACATCCTCTCCTTGTACCCTCTCCTGGCTGGCTCTAAGGTCTTGCCTAGCATAGATAACCACACCTCTCTTGCAAGTTTCTTGAGAAATGTTTGTAAATGAGTCGTATCCAGCAATACTGAACTCGCATTCCTCTGGGTCGATTCTCCTGTTCTTGTACAACAATTCTACAACTCCTACAATATCTGGTTGGTGTACCTTCAGTAGTGTTTTTCAAATTCCTCTCTATTATCAAAGAACATATCAGTATTAGTGTACATGACATTCAAGCCAGAATTTGTTCTCGGTAGCGTCTCTGCTCTTAGTAGTAACCCCCCCCCCCCCCCAATTCTCAGAAGCTGCAGCATTTGCTAAGTACAATGTATTTTGCAGGGTGTGGTTAGAAATGTCATTGTTAACACGGCGCTCGCCTCCTCTCGGCTGGTAGGCAGAGCTGGTGCCACCTCCTGGGTGAGGGTAGAGTGGGTGGAGGGTGCGCTGCTGCACCCCTGGCCCTGTATCAGCACACTTGCTTCCACTACCCTCCCCCTGAATATAACCCATGTACACACGTCCCCGTTCCTCCTCGACTCTTCCCTTCTCTGCTTCAAGCCCTACAGGAGCTTCTTGTGCTGTTCCCTCTGCATTACCGTGTGATCTGGGTGAATGAATACACCCCGAGATGCGTCGCTCCTTAAGTTTTTTTGCCTGCCGAATAACCTCCCATTTCTCCTCCAAACTCACTAGTATGATCCTGAGGGGGCGAGGCTTATACCCCTGCTTTTGTCCCAGCCTTCTCACATCTTGAGGGGTTGATGGCATCTTCAGAACCTCTGTACAGGTATTCTTTAACTGCATCTAATTGTGTGTTATTCTACTCTCAGTTCACTCCTCCTGGCTCTCAGGGACTCCAAAAACTATTACATTGTTCCTGCACTGGAAACGTTCCCATTGTTCCTCCTCTCCCCTAACAGTATGTCTGCTAATTGTCATTTCTTTGACACACTTCTTCAGAGTCCCTAGCTGCTGTAGAACCTGTTATGATCCTGCATTGCTCTCTGCCACCTCCCGTGGCCCTGCTAAGGCCTCAGCATAACTCCTCTTAGCAACAACTGTGAGGGTGCGTGTTTTCCAACACCTACACCACCCTCATCTTACTTACTTCTTTTATCTTAGTTCTTACTCGGTTCTGTCACCTATTCTTTTGGTAGCATGGTCATTCTTTGGTAGCATGGTCGAAGGTCTAGGCACATGGGTAAGGTAATTCTGGTACCAAGTCACTTGGACAGAAATAAAGGTAAAACACTCTGGGAGAAATGAATACACCTAAAATTCTCTAAGAACAAATTTATTAATATGAAATCAAAGGGAAAAAGATATATTATTAATCATATAACTACCAGGCTCAACTCCTGGGCTTATTGCAGACTCAGTACTTTCTTCTTTACTTATTTTCTTATTTTCTTATTTTTTTATTTCTTTACTCAACAGTAATTACTCCGATCTTACACTCTTACTGCACACAACCTTACTGGTGTTACATTACATGGCATAGCAGGACCAGTTCCTTGGCCCTACTCACAATACATAGCACATGGCACTCATTGTACTGTAGATTACTTTACTCAACATCCAAGTGGTACTTCTCAGTACAGTTACAAGACCTTACTCAACATACACATTAATAATGAAATCAGCAAATACCTGGCTCCACTACCCAACATGGGATAATTATTTCCAACTAATTATCCCAAACATACATGTAACAACACTCTCTGTGGACATATATTTCCAGGGTGCGTCCCAGGGTAGAACACTGAGATTCACGACCGTTGTTATTGTGTGTGGTAGCCAGACACATGGCGAGTCTTGGGTCTGGCCCAATGAGGCAGTGGAGCACATTAATCAGGCCGCATCGGTGCCATCGTTTCATATATGATCCCTGCTGGGTTTCTACTACATCCGGGGCAGTTGTTGGGTGATGCAAGAATCACAATGGGATCTGGAACAAATGTTGGGGCGGCGTCAGGGGACGGACTGGGAAGCATGACAACACAAACAACTCTCTTGTCTAGACGACAGACGTATTTACGTTATATTACTTCTTACACTGGGTGAATGACAATTTAACTGTTAAAGCATGAACACTGATGAACACTGATATTCACTACAATTGACTGAATTAACTGAATGGCTACACATAAACAGACCTGGAACAAACGTTGGGGCGGCGTCAGGGGACGGTCGTCCTGCGCGATGCACGGGTATATATATCCCTGAGTTGCCAGAGATCGCTACTCATGCAATGACAATAATTACAAACAAACTAACTGTTACTCATTCAAAGATGACCCTCAGTTGACAAAGGTCTGGCGAATTACTTGAGTTGATATACACAGACTAATTCAAGATTGAGCTTCCCAGGAGAAAGTGGAATAAACAATGCATTGATAACTGTCTTGGGACACTGGGAGGAAAACGCAAGTGTAGCATCTATGGGGAAAAACATGTCTTCTCGGGGGTCGCTAACCCACTCATGTTTTGCGGTCATGGAGTTTAATAAGAATCATTAGTTAAATAGATCAGCAGTCAACGTTACCATGACACCACCTCCATTCTATTGGCTACTTCCTCAGTCTTAGCAAGGATCTCTTTCCCAACTTGTTCTAGTTTGGCAACCAGCAAGGATCCAGCTTCATCTATTTTCGTCCTTAGGAACTTGTTCCCCTATGGCTTGCAATTGCCTCTTTCACCTTTATTATGCAGTCAGGGCAATACCAGCAACAGCCTTCATGCTTTACGGCAACTTGCATCGTGCTAAACACTGCATTGGTCAGGCCTGTACCATCTATATCCGTCGCCCCCCTGTAGTAATCACATATCATTCTCTTCATGGTTGTTGTGGGGGGGGGGGGGGTTTGGAGACTGTGTATAGATCTACAACTATTAAAAAATAAAGCGAAAATAAAAAAAAAACAGTGCTTAGCTGCCCAAATTCTCATTTTTGTTCATAACTATGGACCTCACTGATAGGTACCCTCGTCAAATAGGGGGTTAGGTTCCATGGCTGCAGATAACACTCTAAGTTGCCTGTTCCTTCACTAAACAATATAGTTTACAGTATTGTGCATTTAATTAAATTTGAGTCAAATACATACAGCATAAAATAGCTACAGTACTCGTAAATCAGTCCTTTGTAAATTGAGGGATGGCTGTACAGTATCGTACTGTATTTCATATCTTCACTTCATAATGTCTTTGAAAATTTATATTTTAGTGTAAAGGCAATCCTTGACTTATAGAAGGGTCTCATTCCTAAAGATTCTCTGAAAATTAAAGGATGCCTGTCTCTATTACCACACCAAGTATAACATAATCACGTGTTGTGTAGGCTAGAGTTTTTCACAGGAAAATTGTCTTTGATTACTTTTAAAAAATAAAAGATTATTTGTACATTTATCCAATGTATAATGTTGTACCTGGTGTGTTTTGAGGGGTAAATATCTTAAAATATGATCAGAACTCAAGTGCAATACCATTTCTTTTTATCTTGTGTAACAACATTCCTCTTCTTTCAATGAGCACCAGACACCCAATCACAACCATATATGGCCATGATATCAGTTGGTAACTGTAGATAGGGTCCATAGCCATGTTGTGCAGAATTACTTAATTGACATATTTATTTTTAGACAAACAAAATGGTGCCTCATTTTTAAGAATGGAATAAGTTTGGGTAATAGATTGTAATTTTTGCTTCAAAGGATTATAATGATACTGATTTTATCCTCCATAGAGCTGACTGATATTCATTTATTGCAATACCATATTGATTTTAATATGAAATTATTTATTATACTGTATACAGTAAGTCTTTAATCTTTTTCAATTAGATCAAAAACTAGTTGTGGTTCTGTAATAAGCATACAGGGGACCTGTATTAATAATTAATAAAAAACTTCAGGCATGTACAGTCCCCTTTACTAAGGTAGTGCATTTACAGGGGCTCATCATATAAACATTCCATAAATCATTACATTGAGATATTTGTTTTAATATTGCTTTACTTTGATTCCATAGTATGTCTATGTTTGCCTTTGTTACCCCCAAAATGTTCTACACTACTGAGGGTATACACAAACACTTGTTATCTTAAAAATAGGTTCTTATTCTCGTACGGGAGATATACAGAGATGGACCAAGAACTCTCTTGCACACCATAAGGACTGGTGGTCTTCACTCTATGTATTACTGCGCGCTGGCCTGTACAGATGCCAGCATTCACAAGCTGAATACATAAAATGTAAATATGATAATTCACATCCATAACATGGTGCATAATAAATAGAAATATTACATAGGATTAATACATGTTCTGTAATACTTTACTATACATAATTAATAGGGTAATATAAGGATACACAGCGTAAGGTACTACTTCGTGTCCATATTATACAGTATGTTTACTATTGCAAGTTTCCTTCAGTCGAATGCAAACAAACACAGGGCTGCCACACTGCACAGAACTTGACGAGCCCTTGTAAATGCACTAGTGAAGAAACTGTACTTAATTCTTGGTGCAGGACCTGATACTATATTTGAAAACCAGTGTTATTTATTTTTTGGATATTTTCAAGCAATATTTATATACCTGTATAGTATTATACAAAACTAGTTTCTAGTTATTAAATGGGAGTTCCCATTAAGAAAAGGCACACGTATCTTTTATAATCAAAGTTTCTTAAAGATGCTGTGGTAGCTCCATCTGGGCTTTAGTGTTTAACAGATTTTATGCTGCAATTTATCTTAAATGTTAAATATTATATCAGGTTCACACCATTGGCCAGTGCCATCCTCCCAGACAACAAGGTAAACTTAGTATGGGGCTTTGTCTGACTGTGAACAATTCTGTGTGAAAGAGGATTAAGTAACCCCTGCCAGTTGGGCAAGGATGTTAATTTGTGAAATAAAATGCAGTTGTCTAATAGGTTATCAGTTCTGTATAGTCCCGTACATTACAGTACAGTACAGTACAGTATACTGTATACATAAATATAATTATCCATAAACAAGTTTTCATAATACTGTATAGAAATAAACTACTGTATAAGCTTTACATAAAACTTTAAACAAAAAATTTGGAAACTCTGTATGAAAATTTGCACTGACCTTGAATTTCATTGAATTTAAAATTCAACAAAATTATAACAATTACACAGGACTTATCAAAACATAAAATTATGCTAATCATAAGCATAGCCTTGGTTGTCCATTTTATGAACCATATAGTACTTTATCTGTCTTTATGTGAACCATATAGTACTGTGGCTGTCATTATGTGAACCATATACTGTAGTACTGTATCTGTCATTATGTGAACCATATAGTACTGTATCTGTCATTATGTGAAACCATATAGTACTGCATCTGTCGTTATGTGAAACCATATACTGTAGTACTGTACTGTATCTGTCATTATGTGAACCATATACTGTAGTACTGTATCTGTCATTATGTGAACCATATAGTACTGTGGCTGTCATTATGTGAACCATATACTGTAGTACTGTACTGTATCTGTCATTATGTGAACCATATACTGTAGTACTGCATCTGTCATTATGTGAAACCATATACAGTGATATCCCCGTTAGACGGAACAATTGGTGCAGAGCACTTCCGGGAATGAGAGAGTTCCGGGTAACGAGACGACTCTCAAAACTGGAAATAATCTCTCGTCCTCGGAATTTTATGGGTAACGGAAAAAATTTCTAGGAATTTCCAGAAAATGCGCCTGATTTTCATCCCTCAAACCTGAAAAAAACTCCCCCATCCCGGGAATTTTCTGGGTATCGGCAAAATTTTCTCTGAATTTTCCGGAAAATGTGCCCCTCAGAAAATCGTTCCCAAAACCGTAATTTCCTGAAAATTCCGGTTTTCCGAGAAAATTTCAATTCCGGCTATCGGAGAGTTCCGGGTTTCAGGGATTCTGGCTAAGGGAGATATTACTGTAGTACTGATCTGTCATTATGTGAACCATATAGTACTGTATCTGTCATTATGTGAACCATAGTACTGTATCTGTCATTATGTGAACCATATAGTACTGTATCTGTCATTATGTGAACCATATAGTACTGTACTGTATCTGTCATTATGTGAACCATATAGTCCTGTATCTGTCATTATTTGAACCATATAGTCCTGTATCTCGTATTTTGTGGCTGTATAGTGCTGTACTTTTAATTTTGTGGACCGTATGGTACTGTCCCTGTCATTTTATGGCTGTATGGTGCTGTACCTATCATTGTGTGGAACATATGGTGCTGTACCTGTCTTTTCTGGACTATATGGTGCTGTACCTGTCTTTTCTGGACTGTATAGTGCTGTACCTGGCATTTTCTGGACCGTATGGTGCTGTACCTGTCATTTTGTGGACGGTATGGTGCTGTATCTGTCATTCTGTGGACTGTATGGTACTGTATCTGTCATTCTGTTGATCATATGGTACTGTACCTGTCATTTTGTGGGCCATATGGTACTGCATCTGCCATTTTGTGGACCATATGGTACTGTACATGTCATTCTGTGGATCATATGGTACTGTACCTGTCATTTTGTGGACCATATGGTACGGTATCTGTCATTCTGTGGACCACATGGTACTGCATCTGTCATTCTGTGGACCATATGTTACTGCATCTGTCATTCTGTGGACCATATGTTACTGCATCTGTCATTCTGTGGACCATATGTTACTGTATCTGCCATTTTGTGTACTGTATGCCTTTTTTTGTGGACCGTATGGTGCTGTACCTGTCATTTTGTGGAACCGTATGGTAATGTACCTGTCATTTTGTGGAATGTATGGTTCTGTACCTGGGATTTTGTGGATCGTCTGGTGCAGTGCCTGTCATTTTGTGGACACTATGGTGCTGTACCTGTCATTTTGAGGAAAGTATCGTGCTTTACCTGTCATTTTGTGAGTCCTATGGTGCTGTACCTGTCATTTTGTGGACCGTCTAATTCTGTATCTCATTTTGTGGACCGTAAGGTGCTGTACCTGTCATTTTGTGGACCCATTGGTGCTGTATCTGTAATTTTGAGGACTGTATGGGGCTGCACCTGCCATTTGTGGAGTATATAATACTGTAAATTTAATTTTGTTGGCTGTATGGGACTGTACCTGTCATTTTATGGACAGTATGGGACTGTATCTGTCATTTTGTGTGCCGTATGGTGCTGTAACTTTCATTTTGTGGGGCGTTTGGTGCTGTACCTGTTTCTGTAGGCATTATGGTACTGTACCTGTCTTTCTGTAGGCATTATGGTGCTGTACCTGTTTTTCTGTGGGCCATATGGTGCTGTACCTGTCATTCTATGGACTGTATGGTTTTGTACTTGAAATTCTGTGGGCCATATGGTGCTGTTCTTGTCATTCTGTGGCCTACTTGGTGCTGTACCCGACATTCTCTGGACTGTATGGTGCTTTACCTGGTATTTTGTGGATTGTATGATACTATAGCTGTCATTCTGAGGACTGTATGGTGCTGTACCTGTCATTTTGTGGATTGTATGGTGCTGTATCTTGTATTTTGTGGACCGTATGGGACTGAACCTGTCATTTTGTGGGCTGTATGGTGCTGTACCTGTCATTTTGTGGACTGTATGGTGCTGTACCTGTCATTTTGTGGACTGTATGGGACTGAACCTGTCATTTTGTGGGCTGTATGGTGCTGTACCTATCATTTTGTGGACCATATGTTGCTGTACCTGTCATTTTGTGGACTGTATGGTACTATATCTGTTATTTTGTGGGTCATATAGCCCTGTACTTGTCAGTCTGTGGACCGTATGGGATTGCATCTGTCATTCTGTGTACCGTATGGTACTGTACCTGTAATTTTGTGGACTGTATGGTGCTGTACCTGTCATTCTGTGGATTATATGGTGGTGTACCTGTCATTCTGCTGATTATATGGTACTGTAACTTACATTTTGTGGGCCGTATGGTATTGTAACTTTCATTTTGTGGGCCGTATGGTGCTGTACCTGTCATTTTGTGGACTGTATGGTACTATATCTGTCATGCTGTAGACCGTATGGTACTGCTTCTGCCATTTTGTGGACTTTATGGTGCTGTACTTGTCATTTTGTGGATGGTATGGTGCTGTACCTCATGTTGTGGACCTTATTTTGCTGTACCTGTCATTCTGCAGATTATATGGCACTGTAACTTTCGTTTTGTCGACCATATGGTACTGTAACCTTCATTATGTGGACTATGTGGTGCTGTACCTGTAATTTGGCGGACCATATGAAACTGTACCTGTCATTTTTTGGATCGTATGGTGCTGCACCTGTCATTTTGCTGGCCGCATGTTGCTGTACCTGTCATCCTGTGGACTGTATGGTTATGTTCCTGGCATTTTGTGGCCTGTATGGTGCTGTACTTGGAATTCTGTCGACCTAATGGTGCTGTACCTGTCATTCAATGGACCATATGGTGTTGCACCTTTCAATCTGTGGGCTGTATGGTGCTGTACCTGTTCATCTTAGGAATATATGGTGCTGTACCTGTCCTGCTGTGGACTGTACTCATCCTTTTTTGGACCTTATGGTACTGTACCTTTAATTTGGTAGACCGTATGGTGCTGTACCTGTCATTCTGTGGACCGTATGGTACTGTATCTGCCATTCTGTGGACTGTTTGGCGCTGTACCTGTCATTTTGTTGATTGTATGGTACTGTACCTGTCATTTTGTGGACCGTATGGTGTGTATCTGTCATTCTGTGGACCATATGGTGCTCTACCTCTCATTCTGTGGGCTGTACCTGTCATTTTGTTGGCCGTATGGTGCTGTATCTGTCATCCTGTGGACTGTATGGTAATGTACCTGGCATTTTGTGGCCTGTATGGTGCTGTACCTGTCATTCTGTGGACTATATGGTGTTGAACCTTTCAATCTGTGGGTCATATGGTGCTGTAACTGTCCTGTGGACTGTATGGTGCTGTACCTGTCATTTTGTGAATCATATGGTGCTGTACCTATCATATTGTAGACCATATGGTGCCATACCTGACATATTGTAGATTGGACCTCATCATAACAAACGAGGAGGGTGTGGTGGCCAAACTGGAACACCTTGCCCCAGTTAGCACCAGTCACCATACAGTGTTGTCATTCAGATTTAACTGTCACCTAGTTCAAGATAAGGCCAGGCCAAGGTGCAAATATTACAAGTGAAATTACAATGGGATGTGGGAAGAGATGAGGGGTATCAGCTGGCCTGACTTATTAAGGTACAAGAACGCAGACACTACGCTGAATATCATAACTAGTAAAATGACCCATTTGATCGATAAATACATACCCAAGACCAAACCCAGTGCTTCTAAGAATACGAGGGGATCACTACACATGAACCATGCGGCGGTCGACAAAATTAAGAAGAAAACCCAGAAATTCAAGACTTGGGTTGGGTCAAACGATGAGCAGGACAGGAGGATGTATGCAAGAGCCAGAAACCAAGCAAAGATAGAGTGTAGGAGGGCTGAAAAGGAGTTCCAGAGGCTGGTTGCACGCGAGGTCAAGTCAAATCCAAAGGCGTTTTACCGCTATGCAAAGTCGAAATTGAAAACGCGAGTAGGAGTATCAGACCTGAGGCTTGAAGATGGTAGTTACGCAGATTCTGACCAGGGTAAATCTGAGGCATTGAACAGCTTCTTTTCCTCAGTGTTCACAAGAGAGGATGCAACTAACCTTCCTGCGTTTGAGGACAGACGGTTTGACACAGCACTGACCCACATTGTGTTCACAGAAGAGGGTATTAGAAATAAACTGTCCAGGCTAAAGGTCCATAAGAGTCCCGGACCTGACATGGTGCATCCTAGAGTGCTAAGAGAGCTGTGCAACGAGCTTGCAGAGCCCCTGAAGATCCTGTTTTGTAAATGCCTGGATGAACAAATGGTCCCCAGTGAATGGAAAGTGGCTTATGTGAGTCCTATCTTCAAGAAGGGCGATAGTCACTCCACGAACAACTATAGACCGGTGAGCCTGACCAGCATAATATGTAAAGTACTTCAGAGTATTATCAGAGATGCCGCGATGTAACATCTACTACGAAACAACCTTGTAAAAGATTGCCAACACGGTTTTATGCCGGGGCGCTCTTGCTTAACACAATTGCTCAAGGTATTGGATATTTGGACCCATATTCTGGAACAGGGTGGTAATATCGACAATATTTACCTAGATTTTGCCAAGGCTTTCGACAGTGTACCCCACGAAAG
This sequence comes from Homarus gammarus, assembly GCA_958450375.1. Lineage (NCBI taxonomy): Eukaryota > Metazoa > Arthropoda > Malacostraca > Decapoda > Nephropidae > Homarus > Homarus gammarus. The sequence goes on along the minus strand of CAUDMG010001597.1, from coordinate 2,124,248 downwards.
GCTGAAAATCAAGCTGGAAGGGTACGGAATTCGGGGAAATGCCCTAGCGCGGATAGAAGACTTTCTACATGACCGCAAGCAGTGTGTGGTGATTAATGGCACGAAATCGTCATCTGTACCTGTAACAAGTGGGGTACCGCAGGGCAGTGTATTGGGCCCGCTGTTGTTTGTTTGTTTCATAAATGACATGCCTGACGTTGTACACTCCTCCATACAAATGTTTGCCGATGATGGCAAGTTATTTCGGGAAATTAAGAACCAAGCGGACTGTGAAGAGCTGCAGAAGGACCTCTGTGGGCTCCAGGAATGGTCGAAGAAATGGCTGCTGAGATTCAATGTCACGAAGTGTAAGAGGATGCACCTGGGGCGTACCAACGGTAAGGAGGCGTATCATATGTCCCAACGGGATGAAGAAAATGTACTAGTTGAGACTGTGTGTGAGAAGGACCTAGGTGTGTATGTTGACAATGAACTGAAGTTCTCGGGCCATTGTGAGAAGAAGGTAAATCAGGCAAATAAATTATTGGGTCTTATAAGAAGGTCGTTCAGATATCTAGACGATCCGTCCCTCGTAACGATCTTCAGGAGTGAAGTGTTTCCCCATCTGGTCCCCGAGATATGCTAGGGACTGTCAGTTGGTTAAAAATGTTCAAAGGAGGGCCACCAGACTGGTGCCTGCACTTCGGCACCACAGCTACCCTGAGAGATTGGAGCGCCAGAACTTGCCTAGCTTATACTATAGACGGGCAAGGGGGGACCTAGTTGAGGTGTATAAGCATCTCAGGGGGCACTACTCAGTTGAGTGTCCTTACTTGGAGTTGGCGGACGCTCACCCCACAAGGGGTCACAGGTCAAGATTGAAGAAGCCGCAAGTCCAGAAAACCGTGAGGGCAAACTTTTTCGGAGTGAGAGTTGTAGAAAATGGGAAGTTTTACTATAGAAAACTGGGAGATTTCATCATAGAAGATGGGAAGCTTTCATCCTAGAAAATGGGAAACTTTTCACAGAAAATGGGAAGTTTTCCACCATAGAAAATGGGAAGTTATATAAAATTTGAAGATTTGTCATTGAAAATGAGAAGCATTAATCATAGAAAATGGGAAGTTTTCATTATAGAAAATGGGAAGTTTTCATTAAAGATGGGAAGCTACCATCATAAAAAATGGGAAACTCATCACAGAAAATGGGAAGTCTTCTTTATATAAAATTTGAAGTTTTGTCATAGAAAATGAGGTTTAATCACAGAAAATGGGAAGTTTTCTTTATAAAAATGGGAATCTTTAATCATATAAAATTAGAAGTTTTATCATAGAAAATGGGAACTTTCATCACAGAAAATGTGTAGTTTGTCATAGTAATTGAGAGGAAGGGAAATGGAGGAAGGTAAAGGGGTGAGGGAGGGACTTGCGGGGTTGTGTCGGAGTGAAGGAAGGACTTGTAGTGTTGTGTAGGAGTGAGGGAAGGACTTGTAGTGTGTTGTATGAGTGAGGGAAGGACTTGTATTGTGGTGTAGGAGTGACGGAAGGACTTGTAAATGTGGTGTAGGAGTGAGAGAAGGACTTGTAGTGTGGTGTAGGAGAGAGGGAAGGATTCTTAGTGTGGTGTAGGCGTGAGGGAAGGACCTGTAGCATTGTTTAGGAGTGAGGGAAGGACTTGAAGTGGGGTGTAGGAGTGAGGGAAGGATTTGTAGCGTGGTGTAGGAGTGAGGGAAGGACTTGTAGTGTATTGTATGAGTGAGGAAAGGACTTGTAGTATTGAGGTACGAGTGAGGGAAGGACTTGCAGGGTTGTGTTGGAGTAAGGGAAGGATTTACAGGGTTGTCAAGGAGTGAGGGAAGGACTTGCAGGGTTGTGTAAAAGTGAGGGAAGGCCTTGCAGTGTTGTGTATGAGTGATGGAAGGACTTACAGTGTAGTGTTGGAGTGATGGAAGGACTTGTAGTATAGGAGTGAGGAAAGGACTTGCAGGCTTGTGTAGGAGTGAGGGAAAGACGTGTAGTGTGGTGTAGGATTGAGGGAAGGATTTGTAGTGTTGTGTATGAGTGAGGGAAGGACTTGCAGGGTTCTTTAGGACTGAGGGAAAGACTTGCGGGGTTGTGTCGGAGTGAAGGTAGGACTCGTAGTGTTGTGTAGGAGTAAGGGAAGGACTTGTAGTGTGGTGTAGGAGTGAGGCAAGGACTTGTAGTGTGGTGTAGGTGTAAGGGAAGGACTTGTAGTGTGGTGTAGGGGTGAGGGAAGGGTTTGTAGTGTGGTGTAGGGGTGAGGGAAGGGTTTGTAGTGTGGTGTATGGGTGAGGGAAGGACTTGTAGTGTTGTGTAGGAGTGAGGGAAGGACTTGTATTGTGGTGTAGGAGTGACGGAAGGACTTGTAGTGTGGTGTAGGAGAGAGGGAAGGACTTGTAGTGTGTTGTATGAGTGACGGAAGGACTTGTAAATGTGGTGTAGGAGTGAGAGAAGGACTTGTAGTGTGGTGTAGGAGAGAGGGAAGGATTCGTAGTGTGGTGTAGGCGTGAGGGAAGGACCTGTAGCATTGTTTAGGAGTGAGGGAAGGACTTGAAGTGGGGTGTAGGAGTGAGGGAAGGACTTGTAGCGTGGTGTGGGAGTGAGGGAAGGACTTGTAGTGTATTGTATGAGTGAGGAAAGGACTTGTAGTATTGTGTACGAGTGAGGGAAGGACTTGCAGGGTTGTGTTGGAGTAAGGGAAGGATTTACAGGGTTGTCAAGGAGTGAGAGAAGGACTTGCAGTGTTGTGTAAAAGTGAGGGAAGGACTTGCAGTGTTGTGTATGAGTGATGGAAGGACTTACAGTGTGGTGTTGGAGTGATGGAAGGACTTGTAGTATAGGAGTGAGGAAAGGACTTGCAGGGTTGTGTAGGAGTGAGGGAAAGACGTGTAGTGTGGTGTAGGATTGAGGGAAGGATTTGTAGTGTTGTGTATGAGTGAGGGAAGGACTTGCAGGTGTTCTTTAGGACTGAGGGAAAGACTTGCGGGGTTGTGTCGGAGTGAAGGTAGGACTCGTAGTGTTGTGTAGGAGTAAGGGAAGGACTTGTAGTGTGGTGTAGGAGTGAGGCAAGGACTTGTAGTGTGGTGTAGGTGTAAGGGAAGGACTTGCAGTGTGGTGTATGAGTGAGGGAAGGACTTGCAGTGTGGTGTAGAAGTGAGGCAAGGACTTGTAGTGTGGTGTAGGTGTAAGGGAAGGACTTGTAGTGTGGTGTAGGAGTGAGGTAAGTACTTGCAGTGTGGTGTATGAGTGAGGCAAGGACTTGTAGTGTGGTGTAGGAGTGAAGGAAGGGTTTGTAGTGTGGTGTAGGGGTGAGGGAAGGACTTGTAGTGTGGTGTAGGTGTGAGGGAAGGACTTGTAGTGTTGTGTAGGAGTGAGGGAAGAACTTGTAGTGTGTTGTATGAGTGAGGGAAGGACTTGTATTGTAGTGTAGGAGTGACGGAAGGACTTGTAAATGTGGTGTAGGAGTGAGAGAAGGACTTGTAGTGTGGTGTAGGAGAGAGGGAAGGATTCGTAGTGTGGTGTAGGCGTGAGGGAAGGACCTGTAGCATTGTTTAGGAGTGAGGGAAGGACTTGAAGTGGGGTGTAGGAGTGAGGGAAGGACTTGTAGTGTGGTGTAGGAGTGAGGGAAGGACTTGTAGTGTATTGTATGAGTGAGGAAAGGACTTGTAGTATTGTGTACGAGTGAGGGAAGGACTTGCAGGGTTGTGTTGGAGTAAGGGAACGATTTACAGGGTTGTCAAGGTGTGAGGGAAGGACTTGCAGTGTTGTGTAAAAGTGAGGGAAGGATTTGCAGTGTTGTGTATGAGTGATGGAAGGACTTACAGTGTGGTGTTGGAGTGATGGAAGGACTTGTAGTATAGGAGTGAGGAAAGGACTTGCAGGGTTGTGTAGGAGTGAGGGATGGTCTTGGTATGTTGTGTAGGAGTGAGGGATGAACTTGAAGTATTGTGTAGGAGTGAGGGATGGACTTGGTATGTTGTGTAGGAGTGAGGAAGGATCTTGTAGTATTGTGTAGGAGTGAGGGATGGTCTTGGTATGTTGTGTAGGAGTGAGGGATGAACTTGAAGTATTGTGTAGGAATGAGGGATGGACTTGGTATGTTGTGTAGGAGTGAGAGAATTTCGTAGCAAATGCTCTATCTCATTCACCAGACTGAAAATGAAACACAAGTGTTTTATCTTTGGGGAGGGAGTTTTATAAGGCACTCAATATATTTGATTGAGAGGTAATTACACTGCTTCTTCAGTAGGTATGACTTTATTTTATATATGTTCCTGTATGTAAACATTGTCTAGTATGTTATATATATTAATTTATAATTAGTATGTAATAAGTAAATTGGCTTAAAGTTGTGCATTTGTTAGGTAAAATAGTATGGTAATTGGCGGCATGGTATCCACATTGTGTGGGTCACTGCAAGTGCAAGGAGGTAGACGAGCCTGGCTGGTGATAGTGTGTGGTGCAAGTGTGGTACAATTGGTCTGGACTCAGGATATATTCATATGGAGATAAGTGGTGTATACTTTTCTACTTTTCTAGTGTATGGTGAGGCTGAGGTTCGGGTTTGGGTTAATTTAGGCTGTGGTCATATGTACTGTACTTAAATTGTTCCTTTACTTGACCTTTGTTTGTGGTCTCTTAACTTTATAATGCTGAGTTATGCATTTCATGATTCATCTTCAACATGATACCTATATTTTGAGTTAATCTGAGGGTTACTATTGAGAACCTGGTGGAGATAATATAAGACTCATTATAGTGTTTACCCTCACTTGTTGTTGTGACCCCTCTTGTGACTTGTGACCTGACTAGTGGTAAATTCTTGATCAAGAGGAGTGCTGGCATAACAGTATGAAGAAAGAGTGATTTTAATTCTTGTCTCCCTGCAATATATACAAAAAAAATATTTTTGGTTCATAAAATTTTAATTTCACAGGTATTAACAGAAAATACTACTCCAGGGAGGATGAGGACCATAACTTGGTGTACAGATGACGAGGCATCATCAAGATGGACAAGAGAAACGATCAAGAGTACAGTAAAGGATGAACATTCTCTAAATAACTCGGTCTACCAAACATGACAGGAAGTTGTATTGTATATATGTAAGTGTTGGTTAAATACGTCCACATAAATACTAAAACAGATTACGTATAACAGTGTGTTGAAATCTTATCTACTGACTACTGTAGAGATACTGTAGCACTGTAGGAGTGAGGAAACAACAAGCAATATTATGTAAGAGTGAGGGAAGGACATGCGGTGTTGTGGAGGAGTGAGGAAAGGACATGAAGTGTTGTGTAGGAGTGAGGAAAGGACATGAAGTGTTGTGTAGACGAGGGAAGGACTTCTAGTTTTGTGTAGGAGTGAGGGAAGGACTTGCAGTATTGTGTAGGAGTGAGGGAAGGACTTGCAGTGTTGTGTAGAAATGAGGGAAGGACTTGCAGTGTTGTGTAGGAGTGAGGGAAGGACTTGCAGTATTGTGTAGGAGTGAGGGAAGGACTTGCAGGGATGTGTAGGAGAGAGAGAAGGACTTGTAGTGAGTTGTATGAGTGAGGGGAGGACTTGTGGTGTTGTGTAGGAGTGAGGGAAGCACTTGCAGTATGGTGTATGAGTGAGGAAAGGACTTGTAGTTTTGTGAAGGAGTGAGGGAAGCACTTGCAGTATGGTGTATGAGTGAGGAAAGGTCTTGTAGTTTTGTGTAGGAGTGAGGGAAGGACTTGCAGGGTTGTGTAGGAGAATGAAAAGGACTTGTAGTGTTGTGTATGAGTGAGGGAAGGACTTGTTGTGTAGGATTGAGGGAAGGACTTGTGGTGTATGAGTGAGGGGAGGACTTGTAGTGTGGTGTAGGAGTGAGGGAAGGACATGAAGTGTTGTGTAGGAGTGAGGAAAGGACATGAAGTGTTGTGTAGACGAGGGAAGGACTTGTTGTGTAGGATTGAGGGAAGGACTTGTGGTGTATGAGTGAGGGAAGCACGTGTAGTGTGTTGTATGAGTGAGGGAAGGACTTGTAGTGTGGTGTATGAGTGAGGGAAGGACTTGTAGTGCGGTGTAGGAGTGAGGGAAGCACTTACAGTATGGTGTATGAGTGAGGAAAGGACTTGTAGTTTTGTGTAGGAGTGAGGGAAGGACTTGCAGGGTTGTGTAGGAGAATGAAAAGGACTTGTAGTGTTGTGTATGAGTGAGGGAAGGACTTGTTGTGTAGGATTGAGGGAAGAACTTGTGGTGTATGAGTGAGGGGAGGACTTGTAGTGTGGTGTAGGAGTAGGGGAAGGATTTGTAGTGTTGTGTATTAGTGAGGGAAGGACGTGTAGTGTGGTGTAGGAGTGCGGGAAGGACTTGTAGTGTTATGTATGAGTGAGGGAAGGACTTGTATAGGAGTGACCATATAGACTTGTGGCGTTGCGAAGCTTATAACTTCTAATACACTGTTGTAATCTTTTATGTGGATTTATAACTAGACAGTCTGGAAGTATTTTGTTCAACTTAATTATTTTGGACTTTAGTTTCATCTTCATTTGCAAAACAAAATATTTTATTATTCCTGGCAGTGTAATGCAAGATGTTAGTTTAAGATTTTACTGTAAAATTAAGCAATTATTACAGCTTTACGACTTACTTGTAACCAATGAGCAATGGGCAAACTTTTGAAATTGTAAAAAAAAAGATTGTATTTGTTGTAAATGTTCTGAGGCAGTATGTCACTCCTAGGGGCTATGTGAGGCCCCCAGGGCGTATATGCCGCCGCCACTAACTGTTTGGCTAATTAGGGCTGTGTGATGATCATAGGTGGTTGTATAATGGATTTAAAGACTATGTAAGGTTGTCAGGGGTAGTCTGATCTAACCAGAGGCTGTTTGTGGCTATATTGTGAATATCAACTTGGAGATGTGTTAGGCTCTTAGAGAGCTACTGTACTTGTGACTGAGGGGGTTAATTGATGCTCCTAATGTCTGTGTACAGAAAAAGATTAATATATCCTAAATAAGTCAGTGTACCCGACATGACAGGAAGTTGTATTGTGTAAAATATTTACTGTTGGTTCGACAAGTCTTTATAAATGCTAAATAGATTATAACGGTGTATTGAAAGTTTATCTACTGATTACTGTAGGACTGAGGGAAGGACATGCATTGTTGTGTAGTATTGAGGGAAGGACTTCAGTATTGTGTACGGATGAGGGAAGGACTTGTAGTCTTGTGTAGGACCTAGGGACGGACATGTAGTGATGTTCGTAAATGAGGGAAGGACTTTGCTGACCTAATGAATGAGAGGAGGACTTACTGACCTGCTAATTAGTGAGAGGAGGACTTACTGACCTAAGGAGTGAGAGGAGGATTTGCAGTGTTTTATAGGAGTGAGGGAAGGTCATGCAATGTTGTGTAGGATAAGGGAAGGACTTGCTGTGTGTGTGTGAGTGAGGGTAGGATGCAATGTGTTGTGTAGGACCTAGGGAAGGACATGTAGTGATGTTCGTAAATGAGGGAAGGACTTTGCTGACCTAATGAATGAGAGGAGGACTTTCTGACCTGCTAATTAGTGAGAGGAGGACTTACTGACCTAAGGAGTGAGAGGAGAATTTGCACTGTTTTATAGGAGTGAGGGAAGGTCATGCAATGTTGTGTAGGATAAGGGAAGGACTTGCTGTGTGTGTGGGAGTGAGGATAGGATGCAATGTGTTGTGTAGGATTGAGGGAATGACTTACTGAGTTTTGTAGGAGTGAAGGAAAGACATGCAGCGTTGTGTAGTATGAGGGAAGGACTCATTGTGATGTATAGGTGTTTGAGAAGGACTCACTGTGAGGTGTAGGAGTGAGGGAAGGACTTGTAGTGTGGTGTAGGAGTGAGGGAAGGACTTGTAGTGCGGTGTTGGAATGAGGGAAGGACTTGTAGTGTTGTGTATGCGTGAGGGAAGGACTTTTAGTGTTGTGTAGGGGTGAGGATAGGACTTGTAGTGTTGTGTATGCGTGAGGGAAGAACTTGTAGTGTGGTGTAGGGGTGAGGGAAGGACTTGTAGTGTGGTGTAGGGGTGAGGGAAGGACTTGTAGTGTTGTTTAGGATTGAGGGAAGGACTTGTAGTGTGGTGTAGGGGTGAGGGAAGGACTTGTAGTGTGGTGTAGGCGTGAGGGAAGGACTTGTAGCGCTGTGTATGCGTGAGGGAAGAACTTGTATAGGAGTGACCATATAGATTTGTGGCGTTGCGAAGCTTATAAATTCTAATACAGTGTTGTAATATTTTGTGTGGATTTGTAACTAGACAGTCAGGAAGTATTTTGTTCAACTTAATTATTTTGGACTTTAGTTTCATCTTCATTTGGAAAAGAAAATATTTTATTCTTCCTGGCAGTGTAATGCAAGATGTTAGTTAAGATTTTATTGTAAAATTAAGTAATTATTACAGATTTACATCTTACTTGTAACCAATGAGCATTTCCTGTGGGCAAACTTTTGAAATTGTAAAAAAAAAGATTGCATATGTTGTAAATGTTCTGAGGCAGTATGTCACTCCTAGGGGCTATGTGAGGCCCCCAGGGCTATATGCCGCCCCCAGGGCTATATGCCGCCGCCACGGACTGTTTGGTTAATTAGGGCTGTGTGATGATCATAGGTGGTTGTATAATGGATTTAAGGACTATGTAAGGTTGTCAGGGGTAGTCTGATCTAACCAGAGGCTGTTTGTGGCTATATTGTGAATATCAACTTGGAGATGTGTGAGGCTCTTAGAGAGCTACTGTACTGTACTGTACAGTACGGGTTAATTGATGCTCCTAATGTCTATGTACAGATAAAGATGAATATATTCTAAATAAGTCAGTGTACCCGACATGACAGGAAGTTGTGTTGTGTATAATATTTACTGTTGGTTCGACAAGTCTTTATAAATGCTAAATAGATTATAACGGTGTATTGAAAGTTTGTCTAAAGATTACTGTAGGACATGCAGTATTGTGTAGTATTGAGGGAAAGACTTCAGTATGGTGTAGGAGTGAGGGAAGGACTTGTAGTGTGGTGTAGGACCTAAGGAAGGACATGTAGTGATGTTCGCAAATGAGAGAAGGGCTTGCTGACCTAATGAATTTGAGGAAGACTTACTGACTTGCAAATTTGTGAGAGGAGGACTTACTGACCAACTAAGAAGTGAGAGGAGGACTTACTGATCTACTATGGAGTGAGAGGTGGACTTACTGACCTACTGAGAAGTGAGAGGAGGACTTACTGACCTACTAAGGAGTGAGAGGAGGACTTACTGACCTACTAAGGAGTGAGAGGAGGACTTACTGACCTACTGAGGAGTGAGAGGAGGACTTACTGACCTACTGAGGAGTGATAGGAGGACTTACTGACCTACTGAGGAGTGAGAGGAGGACTTACTGACCTACTGAGGAGTGAGAGGAGGACTTACTGACCTACTAAGGAGTGAGAGGAGGACTTACTGACCTACTAAGAAGTGAGAGGAGGACTTACTGACCTACTAAGGAGTGAGAGGAGGGCTTACTGACCTACTAAGGAGTGAGAGGAGGACTTACTGACCTACTAAGGAGTGAGAGGAGGACTTACTGACCAACTAAGAAGTGAGAGGAGGACTTACTGACCTACTAAGGAGTGAGAGGAGGACTTACTGACCTACTAAGGCGTGAGAGGAGGACTTACTGACCTACTAAGGCGTGAGAGGAGGACTTACTGACCTACTAAGGCGTGAGAGGAGGACTTACTGACCTACTAAGAAGTGAGAGGAGGACTTACTGACCTACTAAGGAGTGAGAGGAGGACTTACTGACCTACTAAGAAGTGAGAGGAGGACTTACTGACCTACTGAGAAGTGAGAGAAGGACTTACTGAGCTACTAAGGAGTGAGAGGAGGACTTACTGACCTACTAAGAAGTGAGAGGAGGACTTACTGACCTACTAAGAAGTGAGAGGAGGACTTACTGACCTACTAAGAAGTGAGAGGAGGACTTACTGACCTACTAAGGAGTGAGAGGAGGACTTACTGACCTACTAAGAAGTGAGAGGAGGACTTACTGACTTACTAAGGAGTGAGAGGAGGACTTACTGACCTACTAAGAAGTGAGAGGAGGACTTACTGACCTACTAAGGAGTGAGAGGAGGACTTACTGACCTACAAAGGAGTGAGAGGAGGACTTACTGACCTACTAAGGGGTGAGAGGAGGACTTACTGACCTACTAAGGGGTGAGAGGAGGACTTACTGACCTACTAAGGAGTGAGAGGAGGACTTACTGACCTAAGGAGTGACAGGAGGATTTGCAGTGCTTTATAGGAGTGAGGGAAGGACATGCAATGTTGTGTAGTATGAGGGAAGGACTCACTGTGATGTGTAGGTGTGAGGGAAGGTCTCACTGTTATGTGTAGGTGTGAGGGAAGGTCTCACTGTGATGTGTAGGAGTGAGGGAAGGTCTCACTGTGATGTGTAGGAGTGAGGGAAGGTCTCACTGTTATGTGTAGGTGTGAGGGAAGGTCTCACTGTGATGTGTAGGAGTGAGGGAAGGTCTCACTGTTATGTGTAGGTGTGAGGGAAGGTCTCACTGTTATGTGTAGGTGTGAGGGAAGGTCTCACTGTTATGTGTAGGTGTGAGGGAAGGTCTCACTGTGATGTGTAGGAGTGAGGGAAGGTCTCACTGTTATGTGTAGGTGTGAGGGAAGGACTCACTGTGATGTGTAGGAGTGAGGGAAGGTCTCACTGTGATATGTAGGAGTGAGGGAAGGACTCACTGTGATGTGTAGGAGTGAGGGAAGGTCTCACTGTGATGTGTAGGAGTGAGGGAAGGACTCACTGTGATGTGTAGGAGTGAGGGAAGGACTCACTGTGATGTGTAGGAGTGAGGGAAGGACTCACTGTGATGTGTAGGTGTGAGGGAAGGACTCACTGTGATGTGTAGGAGTGAGGAAAGGAGTGACTGTGAGGTGTAGGAGTGAGGGAAGGACTGCCTGACTGAGGTGTAGGAGTGAGGGAAGGACTGATTGTGAGGTGTAAAGTGAAGTCACTTCTGTCTCACCAATGAGGCAGACTACTGGTGATGATGTCATTGCTCTTGTGGTCTGTTCCACCATTGACGTAGGCTACTAGTGGTGACGTCACTGCTGTGGTCCACCAATGGAATGCCTAAAGTGACTTCAGCTCGCTTAAAATGCAGAGAACTTGTGACATAGTGTTACAAGCAAGTTGTAATGATTTAATAAGAACTGAAAATTACCGTAAATTCTTAAACGAGCATCCTTTAATCCAGTGCCAGCAAGAGTAAAATAGTTCGTTATACAGGTGGAAATAAAACTGAAGTACAAAATAAGTCAACAATGTCATAACATTGTTGAAGTTACGATGTTTTGTACAGTAGTTTCATCTTCATTTGTATAACACAATGTTTTACTCGAGCTGGCACAGCACTGAAATAAAAGATGCCAGTTTAAGAATTTACCTTAATTATCCGTTATTTATTTATTACGTATTCACAACTTACTTTGTAACCAATGAATTTTTCTTCTGGACAAACTTTTGTAATTGTATTTTGTTTTTGTTTTTCAAATGTTATACATATTAAAAATGAATTACAAGGCAGTGTATCTTTAAGGGGATAAGTGATGTTTGTGGCAACTTGGGAATGTGTGAGGCTCTTGAGAGCTATCTGTGTCTGAGGAGGCTGATTGATTCTCCCCTAAGATCTACATGATGCTTCTAGGGGACTTATAAGTAGGTAGTTGAGTACAGCTAGTAAGGGCTATGCGATGACACTAAAGGCTGTCTGTCACTGCTGGGGACAGTGATGCTGCCAAGGGCTGGGTGCCGAGGCTTGTCTGAGCCCCCTACTATAGAGATAGGCGAGACACGTCGACCAAGGTACACTGGTAGCCTTGCTTGGTCCAGGTTGGATCGCCTTCATGGGACCCTGTGTACACAGGTTGTAGTACCATAAAGGCAACCTGACCTAGCAGTAACCTGGTGTCAATCATTACAATAAATATTTGTATCGTTACTTAGTGTGTCGTATAAATGAAAAAAAATACTCTTTTCTTTGTTTATAATAATCCTAATAAAAAAGTTGAAAACAAATGGGTTCCAAAGGCAAAAATAATAAGAGCCAATTTTTATACTTCCCGAGAAGTAGAAAATCTACGTCACCGAAAAGTAGATACTTACGATCTTTTGAGAATTTGAAAAATCGTAAGTTATTTTGTTCTCTTTAGTTCGAACTTACGACAATTAAAAAGATTGTAAATTCGGATTCTCAAAACATCGTAAGTATCGACTTTTTGGGGAAGTAGATTATCGACTTTTTGCGAAATATTACCTTATTTTCCGAAGTAGATTATCATAGAAAACGGGAAATTTATATCATAGAAAATGGGAAATATCTACTTTCCGGGAAAGTTGGTTATCTACTTTCTCGAAAAGTAGATTATCTACTTTTCGGGAAAGTAGATTATCGACTTTTTGGTAAAATGTTACCTACTTTTAAGAAGTAGATTATCATAGAAAACGGGAAATTTGTATCACAGAAAATGGGAAATATCTACTTTCCGCGAAAGTTGGTTATCTACTTTCCCGAAAAGTAGATTATCTACTTTTCAGGAAAGTAGATTATCGACTTTTTGGGAAAGTAGATTATCGACTTTTTGGTAAAATATTACCTACTTTTAAGAAGTAGATTATCATAGAAAACGGGAAATTTGTATCACAGAAAATGGGAAATATCTACTTTCCGCGAAAGTTGGTTATCTACTTTCCCGAAAAGTAGATCATCTACTTTTCAGGAAAGTAGATTATCGACTTTTTGGGGAAGTAGATTATCGACTTTTTGCGAAATATTACCTAATTTTAAGAAGTAGATTATCATAGAAAACGGGAAATTTGTATCACAGAAAATGGGAAATATCTACTTTCCGGAAAAGTTTGTTATCTACTTTCTCGAAAAGTAGATTATCTACTTTTCGGGAAAGTAGATTATCGACTTTTTAGTAAAATAATACCTACTTTTCAGAAGTAGATTATAATAGAAAACGGGAAATTTGTATCACAGAAAATGGGAAGTATCTACTTTCCGCGAAAGTTGGTTATCTACTTTCCCGAAAAGTAGATTATCTACTTTTCAGGAAAGTAGATTATCGACTTTTTGGTGAAGTAGATTATCGACTTTTTGCGAAATATTACCTTATTTTCCGAAGTAGATTATCATAGAAAACGGGAAATTTGTATCACAGAAAATGGGAAATATCTACTTTCCGGGAAAGTTGGTTATCTACTTTCCCGAAAAGTAGATTATCTACTTTTCAGGAAAGTAGATTATCGACTTTTCGGGGAAGTAGATTATCGACTTCTTGGTAAAATATTACCTACTTTTAAGAAGTAGATTATCATAGAAAACGGGAAATTTGTATCACAGAAAATGGGAAATATCTACTTTCCGCGAAAGTTGGTTATCTACTTTCCCGAAAAGTAGATTATCTACTTTTCAGGAAAGTAGATTATCGACTTTTTGGGGAAGTAGATTATCGACTTTTTGCGAAATATTACCTAATTTTAAGAAGTAGATTATCATAGAAAACGGGAAATTTGTATCACAGAAAATGGGAAATATCTACTTTCCGGAAAAGTTTGTTATCTACTTTCTCGAAAAGTAGATTATCTACTTTTCGGGAAAGTAGATTATCGACTTTTTAGTAAAATAATACCTACTTTTCAGAAGTAGATTATAATAGAAAACGGGAAATTTGTATCACAGAAAATGGGAAATATCTACTTTCCGCGAAAGTTGGTTATCTACTTTCCCGAAAAGTAGATTATCTACTTTTCAGGAAAGTAGATTATCGACTTTTTGGTGAAGTAGATTATCGACTTTTTGCGAAATATTACTTTATTTTCCGAAGTAGATTATCATAGAAAACGGGAAATTTGTATCACAGAAAATGGGAAATATCTACTTTCCGGGAAAGTTGGTTATCTACTTTCCCGAAAAGTATATTATCTACTTTTCAGGAAAATAGATTATCGACTTTTCGGGGAAGTAGATTATCGACTTCTTGGTAAAATATTACCTACTTTTAAGAAGTAGATTATCATAGAAAACGGGAAATTTGTATCACTTTAAATGGGATATATCTACTTTCCGCGAAAGTTGGTTATCTACTTTCCCGAAAAGTAGATTATCTACTTTTCAGGAAAGTAGATTATCGACTTTTGGGGGAAGTAGATTATCGACTTTTGGGGGAAGTAGATTATCGACTTTTTGCGAAATATTACCTTATTTTCCGAAGTACATTATGATAGAAAACGGGAAATTTATATCATAGAAAATGGGAAATATCTACTTTCCGGGAAAGTTGGTTACCTACTTTCCTGAAAAGTAGATTATCTAATTTTCGGAAAAGAAGATTATCGACTTTTCGGGGAAGTAGATTATCGACTTTTTGGTAAAATATTTCCTACTTATAAGTAGATTATCATAGAAAACGGGAAATTTGTATCACAGAAAAAGTGAAATATCTACTTTCCGGGAAAGTTGGTTATCTACTTTCCCGAAAAGTAGATTATCTACTTTTCAGGAAAGTAGATTTTCGACTTTTCGGGGAAGTAGATTTTCGACTTCTTGGTAAAATATTACCTACTTTTAAGAAGAAGATTATCATAGAAAACGGGAAATTTGTATCACTTTAAATGGGAAATATCTACTTTCCGGGAAAGTTGGTTATCTACTTATCATAGAAAACGGGAAATTTGTATCACAGAAAAGGGGAAATATCTACTTTCCGGGAAAGTTGGTTGTCTACTTTCCCGAAAAGTAGATTATCTACTTTTCAGGAAAGTAGATTTTCGACTTTTCGGGGAAGTAGATTATCGACTTCTTGGTAAAATATTACCTACTTTTAAGAAGTAGATTATCATAGAAAACGGGAAATTTGTATCACAGAAAATGGGAAATATCTACTTTCTGGGAAAGTTGGTTATCTACTTTCCCGAAATGTAGATTATCGACTTTTCGGGGAAGTAGATTATCGACTTTTTGGTAAAATATTACCTACTTTTAAGAAGTAGATTATCATAGAAAACGGGAAATTTGTATCACAGAAAATGGGAAATATCTACTTTCCGCGAAAGTTGGTTATCTACTTTCCCGAAAAGTAGATTATCTACTTTTCAGGAAAGTAGATTATCGACTTTTGGGGGAAGTAGATTATCGACTTTTTGCGAAATATTACCTTATTTTCCGAAGTACATTATGATAGAAAACGGGAAATTTATATCATAGAAAATGGGAAATATCTACTTTCCGGGAAAGTTGGCTACCTACTTTCCTCAAAAGTAGATTATCTAATTTTCGGAAAAGAAGATTATCGACTTTTCGGGGAAGTAGATTATCGACTTTTTGGTAAAATATTTCCTACTTATAAGTAGATTATCATAGAAAACGGGAAATTTGTATCACAGAAAAAGTGAAATATCTACTTTCCGGGAAAGTTGGTTATCTACTTTCCCGAAAAGTAGATTATCTACTTTTCAGGAAAAGAAGATTATCGACTTTTCGGGGAAGTAGATTATCGACTTTTTGGGGAAGTAGATTATTGACTTTTTGCGAAATATTACCTTATTTTCCGAAGTAGATTATGATAGAAAACGGGAAATTTCTATCATAGAAAATGGGAAATATCTACTTTCCGGGAAAGTTGGTTATCTACTTTCCCGAAAAGTACATTATCTACTTTTCAGGAAAGTAGATTATCGATTTTTTAGGGAAGTAGATCATCGAGTTTTTGCGAAATATTACCATATTTTCCGAAGTAGATTATCATAGAAAACGGGAAATTTGTATCACAGAAAATGGGAAATATCTACTTTCCGGGAAAGTTGGTTACCTACTTTCCTGAAAAGTAGATTATCTAATATTCGGAAAAGAAGATTATCGACTTTTCGGGGAAGTAGATTATCGACTTTTTGGTAAAATATTACCTACTTTTAAGAAGTAGATTATCATAGAAAACGGGAATTTTGTATCACAGAAAATGGAAAATATCTACTTTCCGCGAAAGTTGGTTATCTACTTTCCCGAAAAGTAGATTATCTACTTTTCAGGAAAGTAGATTATCGACTTTTTGGGGAAGTAGATTATCGACTTTTTAGTAAATATTACCTACTTTTCAGAAGTAGATTATAATAGAAAACGGGAAATTTGTATCACAGAAAATGGGAAATATCTACTTTCCGCGAAAGTTGGTTATCTACTTTCCCGAAAAGTAGATTATCTACTTTTCAGGAAAGTAGATTATCGACTTTTTGGGGAAGTAGATTATCGACTTTTTGCGAAATATTACCTTATTTTCCGAACTAGACTATCATAGAAAACGGGAAATTTGTATCACAGAAAATGGGAAATATCTACTTTCCGGGAAAGTTGGTTATCTACTTTCCCGAAGAGTAGATTATCTACTTTTCAGGAAAGTAGATTGTCGACTTCTTGGTAAAATATTACCTACTTTTAAGACGTAGATTATCATAGAAAACGGGAAATTTCTATCACAGAAAAAGGGAAATATCTACTTTCCGGGAAAGTTCGTTATCTACTTTCCGGAAATGTAGATTATCGACTTTTTGGGGAAGTAGATTATCGACTTTTTCATAAAATATTACCTACTCTTAAGAAGTAGATTATCACAGAAAACGGGAAATTTGTATCACAGAAAATGGGAAATATCTACTTTCCGCGAAAGTTGGTTATCTACTTTCCCGAAAAGTAGATTATCTACTTTTCAGGAAAGTAGATTATCGACTTTTGGGGGAAGTAGATTATCGACTTTTTGCGAAATATTACCTTATTTTCCGAAGTACATTATGATAGAAAACGGGAAATTTGTATCACTTTAAATGGGAAATATCTACTTTCCGGGAAAGTTGGTTATCTACTTATCATAGAAAACGGGAAATTTGTATCACAGAAAAGGGGAAATATCTACTTTCCGGGAAAGTTGGTTGTCTACTTTCCCGAAAAGTAGATTATCTACTTTTCAGGAAAGTAGATTTTCGACTTTTCGGGGAAATAGATTATCGACTTCTTGGTAAAATATTACCTACTTTTAAGAAGTAGATTATCATAGAAAACGGGAAATTTGTATCACAGAAAATGGGAAATATCTACTTTCCGGGAAAGTTGGTTACCTACTTTCCTGAAAAGTAGATTATCTAATTTTCGGAAAAGAAGATTATCGACTTTTCGGGGAAGTAGATTATCGAGTTTTTGCGAAATATTACCATATTTTCCGAAGTAGATTATCATAGAAAACGGGAAATTTGTATCACAGAAAAAGTGAAATATCTACTTTCCGGGAAAGTTGGTTATCTACTTTCCCGAAAAGTAGATTATCTACTTTTCAGGAAAGTAGATTTTCGACTTTTCGGGGAAATAGATTATCGACTTCTTGGTAAAATATTACCTACTTTTAAGAAGTAGATTATCATAGAAAACGGGAAATTTGTATCACAGAAAATGGGAAATATCTACTTTCCGGGAAAGTTGGTTATCTACTTTCCCGAAATGTAGATTATCGACTTTTCGGGGAAGTAGATTATCGACTTTTTGGTAAAATATTACCTACTTTAAAGCAGTAGATTATCATAGAAAACGGGAAATTTGTATCACAGAAAATGGGAAATATCTACTTTCCGCGAAAGTTGGTTATCTACTTTCCCGAAAAGTAGATTATCTACTTTTCAGGAAAGTAGATTATCGACTTTTTGGGGAAGTAGATTATTGACTTTTTGCGAAATATTACCATATTTTCCGAAGTAGATTATGATAGAAAACGGGAAATTTCTATCATAGAAAATGGGAAATATCTACTTTCCGGGAAAGTTGGTTATCTACTTTCCCGAAAAGTACATTATCTACTTTTAAGGAAAGTAGATTATTGATTTTT
Source organism: Homarus gammarus (assembly GCA_958450375.1). NCBI lineage: Eukaryota > Metazoa > Arthropoda > Malacostraca > Decapoda > Nephropidae > Homarus > Homarus gammarus. The sequence continues at coordinate 2,106,329 of CAUDMG010001597.1, read as the reverse complement.
TAGGGAAGTAGATCATCGAGTTTTTGCGAAATATTACCATATTTTCCGAAGTAGATTATCATAGAAAACGGGAAATTTGTATCACAGAAAATGGGAAATATCTACTTTCCGGGAAAGTTGGTTATCTACTTTCCCGAAAAGTAGATTATCTACTTTTCAGGAAAGTAGGTTATCGACTTTTTGGTAAAATATTACCTACTTTTAAGAAGTAGATTATCATAGAAAACGGGAAATTTGTATCACAGAAAATGGGAAATATCTACTTTCCGCGAAAGTTGGTTGTCTACATTCCCGAAAAGTAGATAACCAACTTTCGCGGAAAGTAGATATTTCCCATTTTCTGTGATACAAATTTCCCTTTTTCTATGATAATCTACTTCTTAAAAGTCGGAAATATTTTACCAAAAAGTCGATAATCTACTTCCCCCGAAAAGTCGACAATCTACTTTCCTGAAAAGTAAATAATCTACTTTTCGGGAAAGTAGATAACCAACTTTCGCGGAAAGTAGATATTTCCCATTTTCTGTGATACAAATTTCCCGTTTTCTATGATAATCTACTTCGGAAAATAAGGTAATATTTCGCAAAAAGTCGATAATCTACTTCCCCAAAAATTCGATAATCTACTTTCCTGAAAAGTAGATAATCTACTTTTCGGGAAAGTAGATAACCAACTTTCGCGGAAAGTAGATATTTCCCATTTTCTGTGATACAAATTTCCCGTTTTCTATGATAATCTACTTCTGAAAAGTAGGAAATATTTTACTAAAAAGTCGATAATCTACTTCCCCGAAAAGTCGATAATCTACTTTCCCGAAAAGTAGATAATGTACTTTTCGGGAAAGTAGATAACCAACTTTCGCGGAAAGTAGATATTTCCCATTTTCTGTGATACAAATTTCCCGTTTTCTATGATAATCTACTTCGCAAAATTAGGTAATATTTCCCAAAAAGTCGATAATCTACTTCCCCGAAAAGTCGATAATCTACTTTCCTGGAAAGTAGATAATCTACTTTTCGGGAAAGTAGATAACCAACTTTCGCGGAAAGTAGATATTTCCCATTTTCTGTGATACAAATTTCCCGTTTTCTATGATAATCTACTTCGGAAAATAAGGTAATATTTCCCAAAAAGTCGATAATCTACTTCCCCGAAAAGTCGATAATCTACTTTCTTGAAAAGTAGATAATCTACTTTTCGGGAAAGTAGATAACCAACTTTCGCGGAAAGTAGATATTTCCCATTTTCTGTGATACAAATTTCCCGTTTTCTATGATAATCTACTTCGCAAAATTAGGTAATATTTCCCAAAAAGTCGATAATCTACATCCCCGAAAAGTCGATAATCTACTTTCCCGAAAAGTAGATAATCTACTATTCGGGAAAGTAGATAACCAACTTTCGCGGAAAGTAGATATTTCCCATTTTCTATGATATAAATTTCCCGTTTTCTATGATAATCTACTTCGCAAAATTAGGTAATATTTCCCCAAAAGTCGATAATCTACTTCCCCGAAAAGTCGATAATCTACTTTCCCGAAAAGTAGATAATCTACTTTTCGGGAAAGTAGATAACCAACTTTCGCGGAAAGTAGATATTTCCCATTTTCTATGATATAAATTTCCCGTTTTCTATGATAATCTACTTCGGAAAATAAGGTAATATTTCGCGAAAAGTCGATAATCTACTTCCCCAAAAATTCGATAATCTACTTTCCTGAAAAGTAGATAATCTACTTTTCGGGAAAGTAGATAACCAACTTTCGCGGAAAGTAGATATTTCCCATTTTCTGTGATACAAATTTCCCGTTTTCTATGATAATCTACTTCGGAAAATAAGGTAATATTTCGCAAAAAATCGATAATCTACTTCCCCAAAAATTCGATAATCTACTTTCTTGGAAAGTAGATAGTCTACTTTTCGGGAAAGTAGATAACCAACTTTCGCGGAAAGTAGATATTTCCCATTTTCTGTGATACAAATTTCCCGTTTTCTATGATAATCTACTTCGGAAAATTAGGTAATATTTCGCAAAAAATCGATAATCTACTTCCCCAAAAATTCGATAATCTACTTTCCTGAAAAGTAGATAATCTACTTTTCGGGAAAGTAGATAACCAACTTTCGCGGAAAGTAGATATTTTCCATTTTCTGTGATACAAAATTCCCGTTTTCTATGATAATCTACTTCTTTAAAGTAGGTAATATTTTACCAAAATGTCGATAATCTACTTCCCCAAAAATTCGATAATCTACTTTCCTGAAAAGTAGATAATCTACTTTTCGGGAAAGTAGATAACCAACTTTCGCGGAAAGTAGATATTTCCCATTCTCTGTGATACAAATTTCCCGTTTTCTATGATAATCTACTTAAAAGTAGGTAATATTTTACTAAAATGTCGATAATCTACTTCCCCGAAAAGTCGATAATCTACTTTCTTGAAAAGTAGATAATCTACTTTTCGGGAAAGCAGATAACCAACTTTCGCGGAAAGTAGATATTTCCCATTTTCTGTGATACAAATTTCCCGTTTTCTATGATAATCTACTTCGGAAAATAAGGTAATATTTCGCAAAAAATCGATAATCTACTTCCCCAAAAATTCGATAATCTACTTTCCTGAAAAGTAGATTATCTACTTTTCGGGAAAGTAGATAACCAACTTTCGCGGAAAGTAGATATTTCCCATTTTCTGTGATACAAATTTCCCGTTTTCTATGATAATCTACTTCTTTGAAGTAGGTAATATTTTACTAAAAAGTCGATAATCTACTTCCCCGAAAAGTCGATAATCTACTTTCCTGAAAAGTAGATAATCTACTTTTCGTAAAGTAGATAACCAACTTTCGCGGAAAGTAGATATTTCCCATTTTCTGTGATACAAATTTCCCGTTTTCTATGATAATCTATTTCAGAAAATTAGGTAATATTTTCCCAAAAGTCGATAATCTACTTTCCCGAAAAGTAGATACTTACGATCTTTTGAGAATCCGAATTTACGAACTTTTTAACTGTAGTAAGCTCGAACTTATGAGAAATAAAATGACACGATCTTTCTAATTGTCGTAAGTTACGACTTAAGAGAAAAAATAACTTAAAAGTTGATACTTACGATCTTTTGAGAATTAGAAAAATCGTAAGTTATTTTTTTCTCTTAAGTCCTAACTTACGACAATTAGAAAGATCGTGTCATTTTATTTCTCATAAGTTCGAGCTTACTACAGTTAAAAAGTTCGTAAATTCGGATTCTCAAAAGATCGTAAGTATCTACTTTTCGGTGACGTAGATTTTTTACTTTTCGGGAAAGTATAATAATTGGCTATTTTCATTTTTGCCTTTGGAACCCTTTTGCTTTCAACTTTTTTATTGGGATTATAAAATACAACGAATTTTTTTTATTTATTTATACACTAAGTAACGATACAAATATTTATTGTAATGATTGACACCAGGTTACTGCTAGGTCAGGTTGCCTTTATGGTACTACAACCTGTGTACACAGGGTCCCATGAAGGCGATCCAACCTGGACCAAGCAAGGCTACCAGTGTACCTTGGTCGACGTGCCTCGCCTATCTCTATAGTAGGGGGCTCAGACAAGCCTCGGCACCCAGCCCTTGGCAGCATCACTGTCCCTAGCAGTGACAGACAGCCTTTAGTGTCATCGCATAGCCCTTACTAGCTGTACTCAACTACCTACTTATAAGTCCCCTAGAAGCATCATGTAGATCTTAGGGGAGAATCAATCAGCCTCCCCAGACACAGATAGCTCTCAAGAGCCTCACACATCCCCAAGTTGCCACAAACATCACTTATCCCCTTGAAGATACACTGCCTTGTAATTCATTTTTAATATGTATAACATTTGAAAAACAAAAACAAAATACAATTACAAAAGTTTGTCCAGAAGAAAAATTCATTGGTTACAAAGTAAGTTGTGAATAAGTAGTAAATAAATAACGGATAATTAAGGTACAAAATGTCGAATCTTCAACAATGTTATGACATTGTTGACTTATTTTGAACTTCAGTTATATTTCCACTTGTATAACGAAATATTTTACTCCTGCTGGCACTGGTTTAAAACATGCTAGTTGAAGAATTTACTGTAATTTTAAGTTCTTGTTAAATTATTACAACTTGCTTGTAACATTATGTCACAAGTTCTCTGCATTTTAAGTTTTTAAGTGAGCTGAAGTCACCTTAGGCATTCCATTGGTGGACCACAGCAGTGACGTCACCACTAGTAGTCTACGTCAATGGTGGAACAGACCACAAGAGAAATGACGTCATCACCATTAGTCTGCATCATTGGTGAGACAGAAGCCCTTCACTTTACACCTCACAGTCAGTCCTTCCCTCACTCCTACAACTCACAGTGAGTCGTTCCCTCACCCCTACACCTCAAAGGGAGTCCTTCACTCACTGCTACACCTCACAGTGAGACCTTCTCTCACTCCTACACAGTGAGTCCTTCCCTCACTCCTACACCTCACAGTGAGACCTTCTCTCACTCCTACACAGTGAGTCCATCCCTCACTCCTACACCTCACAGTGAGACCTTCTCTCACTCCTACACAGTGAGTCCTTCCCTCACTCCTACACCTCACAGTGAGACCTTCTCTCACTCCTACACAGTGAGTCCTTCCCTCACTCCTACACCTCACAGTGAGTCGTTCCCTCATCCCTACACCTCAAAGGGAGTCCTTCACTCACTGCTACACCTCACAGTGAGTCCTTCACTCACTGCTACACCTCACAGTGAGACCTTCTCTCACTCCTACACAGTGAGTCCTTCCCTCACTCCTACACCTCACAGTGAGACCTTCCCTCACTCCTACACCTCACAGTGAGACCTTCCCTCACTCCTACACCTCACAGTGAGACCTTCTCTCACTCCTACACAGTGAGTCCTTCCCTCACTCCTACACCTCACAGTGAGACCTTCTCTCACTCCTACACAGTGAGTCCTTCCCTCACACCTACACCTCACAGTGAGTCCTTCCCTCACTCCTACACCTCACAGTGAGACCTTCCCTCACTCCTACACCTCACAGTGAGACCTTCCCTCACTCCTACACCTCACAGTGAGACCTTCTCTCACTCCTACACAGTGAGTCCTTCCCTCACTCCTACACCTCACAGTGAGACCTTCTCTCACTCCTACACAGTGAGTCCTTCCCTCACACCTACACCTCACAGTGAGTCCTTCCCTCACTCCTACACCTCACAGTGAGACCTTCTCTCACTCCTACACCTCACAGTGAGACCTTCTCTCACTCCTACACAGTGAGTCCTTCCCTCACTCCTACACCTCACAGTGAGTCCTTCCCTCACTCCTACACCTCACAGTGAGACCTTTTCTCACTCCTACACATCACAGTGAGTCCTTCTCTCACTCCTACAGAGTGAGTCCATCCCTCACTCCTACACAGTGAGTCCTTCCCTCACTCCTACACCTCACAGTGAGACCTTTTCTCACTCCTACACATCACAGTGAGTCCTTCTCTCACTCCTACAGAGTGAGTCCATCCCTCACTCCTACACCTCACAGTGAGTCCTTCTCTCACTCCTACAGAGTGAGTCCTTCCCTCACTCCTACACCTCACAGTGAGTCCTTCCCTCAATCCTACACCACACAGTGAGTCCTTCCCTCACTCCTACACCTCACAGTGAGACCTTCTCTCACTCCTACACCTCACAGTGAGTCCTTCTCTCACTCCTACAGAGTGAGTCCTTCCCTCACTCCTACACCTCACAGTGAGACCTTCTCTCACTCCTACACCTCACAGTGAGTCCTTCCCTCACTCCTACAGAGTGAGTCCTTTCCTCACTCCTACACCTCACAGTGAGACCTTCCCTCACTCCTACACCTCACAATGAGACCTTCCCTCACTCCTACACCTCACAGTGAGACCTTCCCTCACTCCTACACCTCACAGTGAGACCTTCTCTCACTCCTACACCTCACAGTGAGTCCTTCCCTCACTCCTACAGAGTGAGTCCTTCCCTCACTCCTACACCTCATAGTGAGTCCTTCCCTCACTCCTACACCTCACAGTGAGGCCTTCCCTCACTCCTACACCTCACAGTGAGTCCTTCCCTCACTCCTACACCTCACAGTGAGACCTTCTCTCACTCCTACACCTCACAGTGAGACCTTCTCTCACTCCTACACCTCACAGTGAGACCTTCTCTCACTCCTACACCTCACAGCGAATACTTTCCTCACTCCTACACCTGACAGTGAGTCCTTCTCTCACTCTTACACCTCACAGTGAGTACTTTCCTCACTCCTACACCTCACAGTGAGTCCTTCATTCACTCCTACACCTGACAGTGAGACCTTCCCTCACTCCTACACCTGACAGTGAGACCTTCTGTCACCCCTACACCTCACAGTGAGACCTACTCTCACTCCTAAACAGTGAGTCCTTCCCTCACTCCTACACCTCACAGTGAATACTTCCCTCACTCCTACACCTGACAGTGAGACCTTCCCTCACTCCTACACCTGACAGTGAGACCTTCCCTCACTCCTACACCTGACAGTGAGACCTTCCCTCACTCCTACACCTCACAGTGAGACCTTCTCTCACTCCTACACAGTGAGTCCTTCCCTCACTCCTACACAGTGAGTACTTCCCTCACTCCTACACCTCACAGTGAGTACTTTCCTCACTCCTACACCTCACAGTGAGAATCTCTCACTCCTACACCTGACAGTGAATACTTCCCTCACTCCTACACCTGACAGTGAGTACTTCCCTCACTCCTACACCTCACAGTGAGTATTTCCCTCGCTCCTACACCTCACAGTGAGACCTTCTCTCACTCCTACGCAGTGAGTACTTCCCTCACTCCTACACCTCACAGTGAGTACTTCCCTCACCCCTACACCTCACAGTGAGACCTTCTCTCACTCCTACGCAGTGAGTACTTCCCTCACCCCTACACCTCACAGTGAGTACTTCCCTCACTCCTGCACCTCACAGTGAGTACTCCCCTCACTTCTACAAATCACAGTGATTACTTCCCTCACTCCTACACCTCACAGTGATTACTTCCCTCACTCCTACACCTCACAGTGAGACCTGCTCTCACTCCTACACAGTGAGTCCTTCCCTCACTCCTACACCTCACAGCGAATACTTTCCTCACTCCTACACCTGACAGTGAGTCCTTCTCTCACTCTTACACCTCACAGTGAGTACTTTCCTCACTCCTACACCTCACAGTGAGTCCTTCATTCACTCTTACCCCCCACAGTGAGTCCTTCACTCACTGCTACACCTCACAGTGAGACCTTCTCTCACTCCTACACAGTGAGTCCTTCCCTCACTCCTACACCTCACAGTGAGACCTTCTCTCACTCCTACACAGTGAGTCCTTCCCTCACTCCTACACCTCACAGTGAGACCGTCTCTCACTCCTACACAGTGAGTCCTTCCCTCACTCCTACAACTCACAGTGAGTCGTTCCCTCACCCCTACACCTCAAAGGGAGTCCTTCACTCACTGCTACACCTCACAGTGAGTCCTTCACTCACTGCTACACCTCACAGTGAGACCTTCCCTCACTCCTACACCTCACAGTGAGACCTTCCCTCACTCCTACACCTCACAGTGAGACCTTCCCTCACTCCTACACCTCACAGTGAGACCTTCTCTCACTCCTACACAGTGAGTCCTTCCCTCACTCCTACACCTCACAGTGAGACCTTCTCTCACTCCTACACAGTGAGTCCTTCCCTCACTCCTACACCTCACAGTGAGTCCTTCCCTCACTCCTACACCTCACAGTGAGACCTTCTCTCACTCCTACACCTCACAGTGAGACCTTCTCTCACTCCTACACAGTGAGTCCTTCCCTCACTCCTACACCTCACAGTGAGACCTTCCCTCACTCCTACACCCCACAGTGAGACCTTTTCTCACTCCTACACATCACAGTGAGTCCTTCTCTCACTCCTACAGAGTGAGTCCTTCCCTCACTCCTAAACCTCACAGTGAGTCCTTCTCTCACTCCTACAGAGTGAGTCCTTCCCTCACTCCTACACCTCACAGTGAGTCCTTCCCTCACTCCTACACCACACAGTGAGTCCTTCCCTCACTCCTACACCTCACAGTGAGACCTTCTCTCACTCCTACACCTCACAGTGAGTCCTTCTCTCACTCCTACAGAGTGAGTCCTTCCCTCACTCCTACACCTCACAGTGAGACCTTCTCTCACTCCTACACCTCACAGTGAGTCCTTCCCTCACTCCTACAGAGTGAGTCCTTTCCTCACTCCTACACCTCACAGTGAGACCTTCCCTCACTCCTACACCTCACAGTGAGACCTTCCCTCACTCCTACACCTCACAGTGAGACCTTCCCTCACTCCTACACCTCACAGTGAGTCCTTCCCTCACTCCTACAGAGTGAGTCCTTCCCTCACTCCTACAGAGTGAGTCCTTCCCTCACTCCTACACCTCACAGTGAGTCGTTCCCTCATCCCTACACCTCAAAGGGAGTCCTTCACTCACTGCTACACCTCACAGTGAGTCCTTCACTCACTGCTACACCTCACAGTGAGACCTTCTCTCACTCCTACACAGTGAGTCCTTCCCTCACTCCTACACCTCACAGTGAGACCTTCCCTCACTCCTACACCTCACAGTGAGACCTTCCCTCACTCCTACACCTCACAGTGAGACCTTCCCTCACTCCTACACCTCACAGTGAGACCTTCTCTCACTCCTACACAGTGAGTCCTTCCCTCACTCCTACACCTCACAGTGAGACCTTCTCTCACTCCTACACAGTGAGTCCTTCCCTCACACCTACACCTCACAGTGAGTCCTTCCCTCACTCCTACACCTCACAGTGAGACCTTCCCTCACTCCTACACCTCACAGTGAGACCTTCCCTCACTCCTACACCTCACAGTGAGACCTTCTCTCACTCCTACACAGTGAGTCCTTCCCTCACTCCTACACCTCACAGTGAGACCTTCTCTCACTCCTACACAGTGAGTCCTTCCCTCACACCTACACCTCACAGTGAGTCCTTCCCTCACTCCTACACCTCACAGTGAGACCTTCTCTCACTCCTACACCTCACAGTGAGACCTTCTCTCACTCCTACACAGTGAGTCCTTCCCTCACTCCTACACCTCACAGTGAGTCCTTCCCTCACTCCTACACCTCACAGTGAGACCTTTTCTCACTCCTACACATCACAGTGAGTCCTTCTCTCACTCCTACAGAGTGAGTCCATCCCTCACTCCTACACAGTGAGTCCTTCCCTCACTCCTACACCTCACAGTGAGACCTTTTCTCACTCCTACACATCACAGTGAGTCCTTCTCTCACTCCTACAGAGTGAGTCCATCCCTCACTCCTACACCTCACAGTGAGTCCTTCTCTCACTCCTACAGAGTGAGTCCTTCCCTCACTCCTACACCTCACAGTGAGTCCTTCCCTCAATCCTACACCACACAGTGAGTCCTTCCCTCACTCCTACACCTCACAGTGAGACCTTCTCTCACTCCTACACCTCACAGTGAGTCCTTCTCTCACTCCTACAGAGTGAGTCCTTCCCTCACTCCTACACCTCACAGTGAGACCTTCTCTCACTCCTACACCTCACAGTGAGTCCTTCCCTCACTCCTACAGAGTGAGTCCTTTCCTCACTCCTACACCTCACAGTGAGACCTTCCCTCACTCCTACACCTCACAATGAGACCTTCCCTCACTCCTACACCTCACAGTGAGACCTTCCCTCACTCCTACACCTCACAGTGAGACCTTCTCTCACTCCTACACCTCACAGTGAGTCCTTCCCTCACTCCTACAGAGTGAGTCCTTCCCTCACTCCTACACCTCATAGTGAGTCCTTCCCTCACTCCTACACCTCACAGTGAGGCCTTCCCTCACTCCTACACCTCACAGTGAGTCCTTCCCTCACTCCTACACCTCACAGTGAGACCTTCTCTCACTCCTACACCTCACAGTGAGACCTTCTCTCACTCCTACACCTCACAGTGAGACCTTCTCTCACTCCTACACCTCACAGCGAATACTTTCCTCACTCCTACACCTGACAGTGAGTCCTTCTCTCACTCTTACACCTCACAGTGAGTACTTTCCTCACTCCTACACCTCACAGGGAGTCCTTCATTCACTCCTACACCTGACAGTGAGACCTTCCCTCACTCCTACACCTGACAGTGAGACCTTCTGTCACCCCTACACCTCACAGTGAGACCTACTCTCACTCCTAAACAGTGAGTCCTTCCCTCACTCCTACACCTCACAGTGAGACCTTCCCTCACTCCTACACCTCACAGTGAGACCTTCTCTCACTCCTACACAGTGAGTCCTTCCCTCACTCCTACACAGTGAGTACTTCCCTCACTCCTACACCTCACAGTGAGTACTTCCCTCACTCCTACACCTCACAGTGAGAATCTCTCACTCCTACACCTGACAGTGAATACTTCCCTCACTCCTACACCTGACAGTGAGTACTTCCCTCACTCCTACACCTCACAGTGAGTATTTCCCTCGCTCCTACACCTCACAGTGAGACCTTCTCTCACTCCTACGCAGTGAGTACTTCCCTCACTCCTACACCTCACAGTGAGTACTTCCCTCACCCCTACAGCTCACAGTGAGACCTTCTCTCACTCCTACGCAGTGAGTACTTCCCTCACCCCTACACCTCACAGTGAGTACTTCCCTCACTCCTGCACCTCACAGTGAGTACTCCCCTCACTTCTACAAATCACAGTGATTACTTCCCTCACTCCTACACCTCACAGTGATTACTTCCCTCACTCCTACACCTCACAGTGAGTACTTCCCTCACTCCTTCACCTCACAGTGGGTACTTCCCTCACTCCTACACCTCACAGTGAGTACTTCCCTCACTCCTACATCTCACAGTGAGTACTTCCCTCACTCCTAAACCTTACAGTGAGACCTGCTCTCACTCCTACACAGTGAGTCCTTCCCTCACTCCTACACCTCACAGCGAATACTTTCCTCACTCCTACACCTGACAGTGAGTCCTTCTCTCACTCTTACACCTCACAGTGAGTACTTTCCTCACTCCTACACCTCACAGTGAGTCCTTCATTCACTCTTACACCCCACAGTGAGTCCTTCACTCACTGCTACACCTCACAGTGAGACCTTCTCTCACTCCTACACAGTGAGTCCTTCCCTCACTCCTACACCTCACAGTGAGACCTTCTCTCACTCCTACACAGTGAGTCCTTCCCTCACTCCTACACCTCACAGTGAGACCTTCTCTCACTCCTACACAGTGAGTCCTTCCCTCACTCCTACAACTCACAGTGAGTCGTTCCCTCACCCCTACACCTCAAAGGGAGTCCTTCACTCACTGTTACACCTCACAGTGAGTCCTTCACTCACTGCTACACCTCACAGTGAGACCTTCCCTCACTCCTACACCTCACAGTGAGACCTTCCCTCACTCCTACACCTCACAGTGAGACCTTCCCTCACTCCTACACCTCACAGTGAGACCTTCTCTCACTCCTACACAGTGAGTCATTCCCTCACTCCTACACCTCACAGTCAGACCTTCTCTCACTCCTACACAGTGAGTCCTTCCCTCACTCCTACACCTCACAGTGAGTCCTTCCCTCACTCCTACACCTCACAGTGAGACCTTCTCTCACTCCTACACCTCACAGTGAGACCTTCTCTCACTCCTACACAGTGAGTCCTTCCCTCACTCCTACACCTCACAGTGAGACCTTCCCTCACTCCTACACCCCACAGTGAGACCTTTTCTCACTCCTACACATCACAGTGAGTCCTTCTCTCACTCCTACAGAGTGAGTCCTTCCCTCACTCCTACACCTCACAGTGAGTCCTTCTCTCACTCCTACAGAGTGAGTCCTTCCCTCACTCCTACACCTCACAGTGAGTCCTTCCCTCACTCCTACACCACACAGTGAGTCCTTCCCTCACTCCTACACCTCACAGTGAGACCTTCTCTCACTCCTACACCTCACAGTGAGTCCTTCTCTCACTCCTACAGAGTGAGTCCTTCCCTCACTCCTACACCTCACAGTGAGACCTTCTCTCACTCCTACACCTCACAGTGAGTCCTTCCCTCACTCCTACAGAGTGAGTCCTTTCCTCACTCCTACACCTCACAGTGAGACCTTCCCTCACTCCTACACCTCACAGTGAGACCTTCCCTCACTCCTACACCTCACAGTGAGACCTTCCCTCACTCCTACACCTCACAGTGAGTCCTTCCCTCACTCCTACAGAGTGAGTCCTTCCCTCACTCCTACAGAGTGAGTCCTTCCCTCACTCCTACACCTCATAGTGAGTCCTTCCCTCACTCCTACACCTCACAGTGAGGCCTTCCCTCACTCCTACACCTCACAGTGAGTCCTTCCCTCACTCCTACACCTCACAGTGAGACCTTCTCTCACTCCTAAACAGTGAGTCCTTCCCTCACTCCTACACCTCACAGCGAATACTTTCCTCACTCCTACACCTGACAGTGAGTCCTTCTCTCACTCTTACACCTCACAGTGAGTACTTTCCTCACTCCTACACCTCACAGTGAGTCCTTCATTCACTCTTACACCCCACAGTGAGTCCTTCACTCACTGCTACACCTCACAGTGAGACCTTCTCTCACTCCTACACAGTGAGTCCTTCCCTCACTCCTACACCTCACAGTGAGACCTTCCCTCACTCCTACACCTCACAGTGAGACCTTCCCTCACTCCTACACCTCACAGTGAGACCTTCTCTCACTCCTACACAGTGAGTCCTTCCCTCACTCCTACACCTCACAGTGAGACCTTCTCTCACTCCTACACAGTGAGTCCTTCCCTCACTCTTACACCTCACAGTGAGTCCTTCCCTCACTCCTACACCTCACAGTGAGATCTTCTCTCACTCCTACACCTCACAGTGAGACCTTCTCTCACTCCTACACAGTGAGTCCTTCCCTCACTCCTACACCTCACAGTGAGACCTTCCCTCACTCCTACACCTCACAGTGAGACCTTTTCTCACTCCTACACATCACAGTGAGTCCTTCTCTCACTCCTACAGAGTGAGTCCTTCCCTCACTCCTACACCTCACAGTGAGTCCATCTCTCACTCCTACAGAGTGAGTCCTTCCCTAACTCCTACACCTCACAGTGAGTCCTTCCCTCACTCCTACACCACAGAGTGAGTCCTTCCCTCACTCCTACACCTCACAGTGAGACCTTCTCTCACTCCTACACCTCACAGTGAGTCCTTCCCTCACTCCTACACCTCACAGTGAGACCTTCTCTCACTCCTACACCTCACAGTGAGTCCTTCCCTCACTCCTACAGAGTGAGTCCTTTCCTCACTCCTACACCTCACAGTGAGACCTTCCCTCACTCCTACACCTCACAGTGAGACCTTCCCTCACTCCTACACCTCACACTGAGACCTTCCCTCACTCCTACACCTCACAGTGAGACCTTCTCTCACTCCTACACCTCACAGTGAGTCCTTCCCTCACTCCTACAGAGTGAGTCCTTCCATCACTCCTACACCTTATAGTGAGTCCTTCCCTCACTCCTACACCTCACAGTGAGGCCTTCCCTCACTCCTACACCTCACAGTGAGTCCTTCCCTCACTCCTACACCTCACAGTGAGACCTTCTCTCACTCCTACACCTCACAGTGAGACCTTCTCTCACTCCTACACAGTGAGTCCTTCCCTCACTCCTACACCTCACAGTGAGACCTTCCTCACTCCTACACCTCACAGTGAGTCCTTCCCTCACTCCTACACCTCACAGTGAGTCCTTTCCTCACTCCTACACCTCACAGTGAGTCCTTCCCTCACTCCTACACCTCACAGTGAGACCTTCCCTCACTCCTACACCTCACAGTGAGACCTTCTCTCACTCCTACACCTCACAGTGAGACCTTCTCTCACTCCTAAACAGTGAGTCCTTCCCTCACTCCTACACCTCACAGCGAATACTTTCCTCACTCCTACACCTGACAGTGAGTCCTTCTCTCACTCGTACACCTCACAGTGAGTACTTTCCTCACTCCTACACCTCACAGTGAGTCCTTCATTCACTCCTACACCTGACAGTGAGACCTTCCGTCACTCCTACACCTCACAGTGAGACCTTCTGTCACCCCTACACCTCACAGTGAGACCTTCTCTCACTCCTAAACAGTGAGTCCTTCCCTCACTCCAACACCTGACAGTGAGACCTTCCCTCACTCCTACACCTGACAGTGAGACCTTCCCTCACTCCTACACCTCACAGTGAGACCTTCTCTCACTCCTACACAGTGAGTCCTTCCCTCACTCCTACACAGTGAGTACTTCCCTCACTCCTACACCTCACAGTGAGTACTTCCCTCACTCCTACACCTCACAGTGAGAATCTCTCACTCCTACACCTGACAGTGAATACTTCCCTCACTCCTACACCTGACAGTGAGTACTTCCCTCACTCCTACACCTCACAGTGACTATTTCCCTCACTCCTACACCTCACAGTGAGACCTTCTCTCACTCCTACGCAGTGAGTACTTCCCTCACTCCTACACCTCACAGTGAGTACTTCCCTCACCCCTACACCTCACAGTGAGACCTTCTCTCACTCCTACGCAGTGAGTACTTCCCTCACCCCTACACCTCACAGTGAGTACTTCCCTCACTCCTGCACGTCACAGTGAGTACTCCCCTCACTTCTACAAATCACAGTGAGTACTTCCCTCACTCCTACACCTCACAGTGATTACTTCCCTCACTCCTACACCTCACAGTGAGTACTTCCCTCACTCCTTCACCTCACAGTGGGTACTTCCCTCGCTCCTACACCTCACAGTGAGTACTTCCCTCACTCCTACATCTCACAGTGAGTACTTCCCTCACTCATAAACCTTACAGTGAGACCTGCTCTCACTCTTACGCAGTGAGTCCTTCCCTCACTCCTACACCTCAGTGAGTCCTTCATTCAATCCTACACCTCACAGTGAGTACATCCCTCACTCCTACACCTTACTGTGAGACCTTCTCTCACTCCTACACAGTGAGTCCTTCCCTCACTCCTACACCTCACAGGGAATCCTTACCTCACTCCTACACCTCAGTGAGTCCTTCATTCACTCCTACACCTCACAGTGAGTACATCCCTCTCTCCTACACCTTACAGTGAGTCCTTCCCTCACTCCTACACCTCACAGGGAATCCTTCCCTCACTCCGACACCTCAGTGAATCCTTCATTCCCTCCTACACCTCACAGTGAGTACTTCCCTCACTCCTTCACCTTACAGTGAGACCTTCTCTCACTCCTACACAGCGAGTCCTTCCCTCACTCCTACACCTCACAGGGAATCCTTCCCTCACTCCTGCACCTCAGTGAGTCCTTCTCTCACTCCTACACCTCACAGCGAGACCTTCTCTCACTCCTACACCTCACAGTGAGTCCTTCTCTCACTCCTACACCTCACAGCGAGACCTTCTCTCACTCCTACACAGTGAGTCCTTCCCTCACTCCTACACCTCACAGTGAGTACTTTCCTCACTCCTACACCTCAGTGAGTCCTTCATTCACTCCTACACCTCACAGTGAGTCCTTCTCTCACTCCTACACAGTGAGACCTTCCCTCACTCCTACACCTCACAGTGAGACCTTCTCTCACTCCTACACAGTGAGTCCTTCCCTCTCTCCTACACCTCACAGTGAGACCTTCCCTCACTCCTACACCTGACAATGAGACCTTCTCTCACTCCTACACCTCACAGTGATACCTTCCCTCACTCCTACACCTCACAGTGAGACCTTCTCTCACTCCTACACCTCACAGTGAGACCTTCTCTCACTCCTACACAGTGAGTCCTTCCCTCTCTCCTACACCTCACAGTGAGCACTTCCCTCACTCCTACACCTCACAGTGAGTCCTTCCCTCACTCCTACACCTCACAGTGAGACCTTCCCTCACTCCTACACCTCACAGTGAGACCTTCTCTCACTCCTACACCTCACAGTGATACCTTCCCTCACTCCTACACCTCACAGTGAGACCTTCTCTCACTCCTACACCTCACAGTGAGTCCTTCCCTCACTCCTACACCTCACAGTGAGTCCTTCCCTCACTCCTACACCTCACAGTGAGGCCTTCCCTCACTCCTACACCTCACAGTGAGTCCTTCCCTCACTCCTACACCTCAAAGTGAAACCTTCTCTCACTCCTACACCTCACAGTGAGACCTTCTCTCACTCCTAAACAGTGAGTCCTTCCCTCACTCCTACACCTCACAGCGAATACTTTCCTCACTCCTACACCTGACAGTGAGTCCTTCTCTCACTCTTACACCTCACAGTGAGTACTTTCCTCACTCCTACACCTCACAGTGAGTCCTTCATTCACTCTTACACCCCACAGTGAGTCCTTCACTCACTGCTACACCTCACAGTGAGACCTTCTCTCACTCCTACACAGTGAGTCCTTCCCTCACTCCTACACCTCACAGTGAGACCTTCTCTCACTCCTACACAGTGAGTCCTTCCCTCACTCCTACACCTCACAGTGAGACCTTCTCTCACTCCTACACAGTGAGTCCTTCCCTCACTCCTACAACTCACAGTGAGTCGTTCCCTCACCCCTACACCTCAAAGGGAGTCCTTCACTCACTGCTACACCTCACAGTGAGTCCTTCACTCACTGCTACACCTCACAGTGAGACCTTCCCTCACTCCTACACCTCACAGTGAGCCCATCCCTCACTCCTACACCTCACAATGAGACCTTCCCTCACTCCTACACCACACAGTGAGACCTTCTCTCACTCCTACACAGTGAGTCCTTCCCTCACTCCTACACCCCACAGTGAGCCCATCCCTCACTCCTACACCTCACAGTGAGTCCTTCCCTCACTCCTACACCTCACAGTGAGACCTTCTCTCACTCCTACACCTCACAGTGAGACCTTCTCTTACTCCTACACAGTGAGTCCTTCCCTCACTCCTACACCTCACAGTGAGACCTTCCCTCACTCCTACACCTCACAGTGAGACCTTTTCTCACTCCTACACATCACAGTGAGTCCTTCTCTCACTCCTACAGAGTGAGTCCTTCCCTCACTCCTACACCTCACAGTGAGTCCTTCTCTCACTCCTACAGAGTGAGTCCTTCCCTCACTCATACACCTCACAGTGAGTCCTTCCCTCACTCCTACACCACACAGTGAGTCCTTCCCTCACTCCTACACCTCACAGTGAGACCTTCTCTCACTCCTACACCTCACAGTGAGTCCTTCTCTCACTCCTACAGAGTGAGTCCTTCCCTCACTCCTACACCTCACAGTGAGACCTTCTCTCACTCCTACACCTCACAGTGAGTCCTTCCCTCACTCCTACAGAGTGAGTCGTTTCCTCACTCCTACACCTCACAGTGAGACCTTCCCTCACTCCTACACCTCACAGTGAGACCTTCCCTCACTCCTACACCTCACAGTGAGACCTTCCCTCACTCCTACACCTCACAGTGAGACCTTCTCTCACTCCTACACCTCACAGTGAGTCCTTCCCTCACTCCTACAGAGTGAGTCCTTCCCTCACTCCTACACCTTATAGTGAGTCCTTCCCTCACTCCTACACCTCACAGTGAGGCCTTCCCTCACTCCTACACCTCACAGTGAGTCCTTCCCTCACTCCTACACCTCACAGTGAGACCTTCTCTCACTCCTACACCTCACAGTGAGACCTTCTCTCACTCCTAAACAGTGAGTCCTTCCCTCACTCCTACACCTCACAGCGAATACTTTCCTGACTCCTACACCTGACAGTGAGTCCTTCTCTCACTCTTACACCTCACAGTGAGTACTTTCCTCACTCCTACACCTCACAGTGAGTCCTTCATTCACTCCTACACCTGACAGTGAGACCTTCCCTCACTCCTACACCTCACAGTGAGACCTTCTGTCACCCCTACACCTCACAGTGAGACCTACTCTCACTCCTAAACAGTGAGTCCTTCCCTCACTCCTACACCTCACAGTGAATACTTCCTCACTCCTACACCTGACAGTGAGACCTTCCCTCACTCCTACACCTGACAGTGAGACCTTCCCTCACTCCTACACCTCACAGTGAGACCTTCCCTCACTCCTACACCTCACAGTGAGACCTTCTCTCACTCCTACACAGTGAGTCCTTCCCTCACTCCTACACAGTGAGTACTTCCCTCACTCCTACACCTCACAGTGAGTACTTCCCTCACTCCTACACCTCACAGTGAGAATCTCTCACTCCTACACCTGACAGTGAATACTTCCCTCACTCCTACACCTGACAGTGAGTACTTCCCTCACTCCTACACCTCACAGTGAGTATTTCCCTCACTCCTACACCTCACAGTGAGACCTTCTCTCACTCCTACGCAGTGAGTACTTCCCTCACTCCTACACCTCACAGTGAGTCCTTCTCTCACTCCTACACCTCACAGCGAGACCTTCTCTCACTCCTACACAGTGAGTCCTTCCCTCACTCCTACACCTCACAGTGAGTACTTTCCTCACTCCTACACCTCAGTGAGTCCTTCATTCACTCCTACACCTCACAGTGAGACCTTCCCTCACTCCTACACCTCACAGTGAGACCTTCTCTCACTCCTACACAGTGAGTCCTTCCCTCTCTCCTACACCTCACAGTGAGTCCTTCCCTCACTCCTACACCTCACAATGAGACCTTCTCTCACTCCTGCACCTCACAGTGAGACCTTCTCTCACTCCTACACCTCACAGTGATACCTTCTCTCACTCCTACACAGTGAGTCCTTCCCTCTCTCCTACACCTCACAGTGAGTACTTCCCTCACTCCTACACCTCACAGTGAGTCCTTCCCTCTCTCCAACACCTCACAGTGAGACCTTCCCTCACTCCTACACCTCACAGTGAGACCTTCTCTCACTCCTACACCTCACAGTGAGACCTTCCCTCACTCCTACACCTCACAGTGAGTCCTTCCCTCTCTCCTACACCTCACAGTGAGACCTTCCCTCTCTCCTACACCTCACAGTGAGTACTTCCCTCACTCCTACACCTCACAGTGAGTCCTTCCCTCTCTCCTACACCTGACAGTGAGACCTTCCTCACTCCTACACCTGACAGTGAGTCCTTCCCACACTCCTACACCTCACAGTGAGACCTTCCCTCACTCCTACACCTCACAGTGAGACCTTTTCTCACTCCTACACCTCAAAGTGAGTCCTTCCCTCACTCCTACACCTCACAGTGAGACCTTCCCTCACTCCTACACCTCACAGTGAGTCCTTCCCTCACACCTACACCTCACAGGGAGTACTTCCCTCACTCCTACACCTCACAGCGAGACCTTCTCTCACTCCTACACAGTGAGTCCTTCCCTCACTCCTACACCTCACAGTGAGTACTTTCCTCACTCCTACACCACAGTGAGTCCTTCATTCACTCCTACACCTCACAGTGAGTCCTTCTCTCACTCCTACACAGTGAGACCTTCCCTCACTCCTACACCGCACAGTGAGACCTTCTCTCACTCCTACACAGTGAGTCCTTCCCTCTCTCCTACACCTCACAGTGAGTACTTCCCTCACTCCTACACCTCACAGTGAGTCCTTCCCTCTGTCCTACACCTCACAGTGAGTCCTTCCCTCACTCCTACACCTCACAATGAGACCTTCTCTCACTCCTGCACCTCACAGTGAGACCTTCTCTCACTCCTACACCTCACAGTGAGACCTTCTCTCACTCCTACACAGTGAGTCCTTCCCTCTCTCCTACACCTCACAGCGAGTACTTCCCTCACTCCTACACCTCACAGTGAGTCCTTCCCTCTCTCCTACACCTCACAGTGAGACCTTCCCTCACTCCTACACCTCACAGTGAGACCTTCTCTCACTCCTACACCTCACAGTGAGACCTTCCCTCACTCCTACACCTCACAGTGAGTCCTTCCCTCTCTCCTACACCTCACAGTGAGACCTTCCCTCTCTCCTACACCTCACAGTGAGTACTTCCCTCACTCCTACACCTCACAGTGAGTCCTTCCCTCTCTCCTACACCTGACAGTGAGACCTTCCCTCACTCCTACACCTGACAGTGAGTCCCTCCCTCACTCCTACACCTCACAGTGAGACCTTCCCACACTCCTACACCTCACAGTGAGACCTTCCCTCACTCCTACACCTCACAGTGAGACCTTCTCTCACTCCTACACCTCACAGTGAGTCCTTCCCTCACTCCTACACCTCACAGTGAGACCTTCCCTCACTCCTACACCTCACAGTGAGTCCTTCTCTCACACCTACACCTCACAGTGAGTACTTCCCTCACTCCTACACCTCACAGTGAGACCTTCTGTCACTCCTACACAGTGAGTCCTACCCTCACTCCTACACCTCACAGTGAGACCTTCCCTCACTCCTACACCTCACAGAGAGTACTTCCCTCACTCCTACACCTCACAGTGAGACCTTCCCTCACTCCTACACCTCACAGTGAGTCCTTCCCTCACTCCTACACCTCACAGTGAGACCTTACCTCACTCCTACACCTCACAGTGAGTACTTCCCTCACTCCTACACCTCACAGTGAGTACTTCTCTCACTCCTACAACTCACAGTGAGACCTTCCCTCACTCCTACACAGTGAGTCCTTCCCTCTCTCCTACACCTCACAGTGAGTACTTCCCTCACTCCTACACCTCACAGTGAGCCCTTCCCTCTCTCCAACACCTCACAGTGAGACCTTCCCTCACTCCTACACCTCACAGTGAGACCTTCCCTCACTCCTACACCTCACAGTGAGACCTTCTCTCACTCCTACACCTCACAGTGAGACCTTCCCTCACTCCTACACCTCACAGTGAGACCTTCCCTCACTACTACACCTCACAGTGAGACCTTCCCTCACTCCTACACCACACAGTGAGACCTTCTCTCACTCCTACACCTCACAGTGAGACCTTCTCTCACTCCTACACCTCACAGTGAGACCTTCTCTCACTCCTACACAGTGAGTCCTTCCCTCACTCCTACACCTCACAGTGAGACCTTCTCTCACTCCTACACAGTGATTCCTTCCCTCACTCCTACACGTCAGTGAGTCCTTCCCTCACTCCACCTCACAGTGAGACCTTCCCTCACTCCTACACCTCACAGTGAGACCTTCCCTCACTCCTACACCTCAGTGAGTCCTTCCCTCACTCCCACACCTCACAGTGAGACCTTCTCTCACTCCTACACCTCACAGTGAGACCTTCCCTCACTCCTACACCTCACAGTGAGACCTTCTCTCACTCCTACACAGTGAGTCCTTCCCTCACTCCTACACCTCCCAGTGAGTCCTTCCCTCACTCCTACACCTCACAGTGAGACCTTCTCTCTCTCCTACACCTCACAGTGAGACCTTCTCTCACTCCTACACAGTGAGTCCTTCCCTCACTCCTACACCTCACAGTGAGTCCTTCCCTCAGTCCTACACCTCACAGTGAGACCTTCTCTCACTCCTACACCTCACAGTGAGACCTTCCCTCACTCCTACACCTCACAGTGAGACCTTCTCTCACTCCTACACCTCACAGTGAGACCTTCTCTCACTCCTACACCTCACAGTGAGACCTTCTCTCACTCCTACACCTCACAGTGAGACCTTCTCTCACTCCTACACCCCACAGTGAGACCTTCTCTCACTCCTACACCTCACAGTGAGACCTTCTCTCACTCCTACACCTCACAGTGAGACCTTCCCTCACTCCTACACCTCACAGTGAGTCCTTCTCTCACTCCTACACAGTGAGTCCTTCCCTCACTCCTACACCTCACAGTGAGTCCTTCTCTCACTCCTACACCTCACAGTGAGACCTTCTCTCACTCCTACACCTCACAGTGAGACCTTCTCTCACTCCAACACCTTACAGTGAGACCTTCTCTCACTCCTACACCTCAGAGTGAGACCTTCCCTCACTCCTACACCTCACAGTGAGTCCTTCTCTCACTCCTACACAGTGAGTCCTTCCCTCACTCCTACACCTCACAGTGAGACCTTCTCTCACTCCTACACCTCACAGTGAGACCTTCCCTCACTCCTACACCTCACAGTGAGTCCTTCTCTCACTCCTACACCTCACTGTGAGACCTTCCCTCACTCCTACACCTCCCAGTGAGACCTTCCCTCACTCCTACACCACACAGTGATACCTTCTCTCACTCCTACACCTCACAGTGAGACCATCCCTCACTCCTACACCTCACAGTGAGACCTTCTCTCACTCCTACACAGTGAGTCCTTCCCTCACTCCTACACCTCACAGTGAGACCTTCTCTCACTCCTACACCTCAGTGAGTCCTTCCCTCACTCCACCTCACAGTGAGACCTTCCCTCACTCCTACACCTCACAGTGAGACCTTCTCTCACTCCTACACCTCACAGTGAGACCTTCTCTCACTCCTACACCTCACAGTGAGACCTTCCCTCACTCCTACACCTCACAGTGAGACCTTCCCTCACTCCTACACCTCACAGTGAGTCCTTCCCTCACTCCTACACCTCACAGTGAGACCTTCTCTCACTCCTACACCTCACAGTGAGTCCTTCCCTCACTCCTACACCTCACAGTGAGACCTTCTCCCACTCCTACACCTCACAGTGAGACCTTCCCTCACTCCTACACCTCACAGTGAGACCTTCCCTCACTCCTACACCTCACAGTGAGTCCTTCCCTCACTCCTACACCTCACAGTGAGACCTTCTCTCACTCCTACACATCACAGTGAGTCCTTCCCTCACTCCTACACCTCACAGTGAGACCTTCTCTCACTCCTACACCTCACAGTGAGACCTTCCCTCACTCCTACACCTCACAGTGAGACCTTCCCTCACTCCTACACCTCACAGTGAGTCCTTCTCTCACTCCTACACCTCACAGTGAGACCTTCTCTCACTCCTACACAGTGAGTCCTTCCCTCTCTCCTACACCTCACAGTGAGCACTTCCCTCACTCCTACACCTCACAGTGAGTCCTTCCCTCTCTCTTACACCTCACAGTGAGACCTTCCCTCACTCCTACACCTCACAGTGAGACCTTCTCTCACTCCTACACCTCACAGTGATACCTTCCCTCACTCCTACACCTCACAGTGAGACCTTCTCTCACTCCTACACCTCACAGTGAGTCCTTCCCTCACTCCTTCACCTCATAGTGAGTCCTTCCCTCACTCCTACACCTCACAGTGAGGCCTTCCCTCACTCCTACACCTCACAGTGAGTCCTTCCCTCACTCCTACACCTCAAAGTGAGACCTTCTCTCACTCCTACACCTCACAGTGAGACCTTCTCTCACTCCTAAACAGTGAGTCCTTCCCTCACTCCTACACCTCACAGCGAATACTTTCCTC
The DNA here is from genome assembly GCA_958450375.1 of Homarus gammarus. Lineage (NCBI taxonomy): Eukaryota > Metazoa > Arthropoda > Malacostraca > Decapoda > Nephropidae > Homarus > Homarus gammarus. Next base: position 2,082,902 of record CAUDMG010001597.1, on the reverse strand, counting down.
ACTCCTACACCTGACAGTGAGTCCTTCTCTCACTCTTACACCTCACAGTGAGTACTTTCCTCACTCCTACACCTCACAGTGAGTCCTTCATTCACTCTTACACCCCACAGTGAGTCCTTCACTCACTGCTACACCTCACAGTGAGACCTTCTCTCACTCCTACACAGTGAGTCCTTCCCTCACTCCTACACCTCACAGTGAGACCTTCTCTCACTCCTACACAGTGAGTCCTTCCCTCACTCCTACACCTCACAGTGAGACCTTCTCTCACTCCTACACAGTGAGTCCTTCCCTCACTCCTACAACTCACAGTGAGTCGTTCCCTCACCCTACACCTCAAAGGGAGTCCTTCACTCACTGCTACACCTCACAGTGAGTCCTTCACTCACTGCTACACCTCACAGTGAGACCTTCCCTCACTCCTACACCTCACAGTGAGCCCTTCCCTCACTCCTACACCTCACAGTGAGACCTTCTCTCACTCCTACACCTCACAGTGAGACCTTCTCTCACTCCTACACAGTGAGTCCTTCCCTCACTCCTACACCTCACAGTGAGACCTTCCCTCACTCCTACACCTCACAGTGAGACCTTTTCTCACTCCTACACATCACAGTGAGTCCTTCTCTCACTCCTACAGAGTGAGTCCTTCCCTCACTCCTACACCTCACAGTGAGTCCTTCTCTCACTCCTACAGAGTGAGTCCTTCCCTCACTCATACACCTCACAGTGAGTCCTTCCCTCACTCCTACACCACACAGTGAGTCCTTCCCTCACTCCTACACCTCACAGTGAGACCTTCTCTCACTCCTACACCTCACAGTGAGTCCTTCTCTCACTCCTACAGAGTGAGTCCTTCCCTCACTCCTACACCTCACAGTGAGACCTTCTCTCACTCCTACACCTCACAGTGAGTCCTTCCCTCACTCCTACAGAGTGAGTCGTTTCCTCACTCCTACACCTCACAGTGAGACCTTCCCTCACTCCTACACCTCACAGTGAGACCTTCCCTCACTCCTACACCTCACAGTGAGACCTTCCCTCACTCCTACACCTCACAGTGAGACCTTCTCTCACTCCTACACCTCACAGTGAGTCCTTCCCTCACTCCTACAGAGTGAGTCCTTCCCTCACTCCTACACCTTATAGTGAGTCCTTCCCTCACTCCTACACCTCACAGTGAGGCCTTCCCTCACTCCTACACCTCACAGTGAGTCCTTCCCTCACTCCTACACCTCACAGTGAGACCTTCTCTCACTCCTACACCTCACAGTGAGACCTTCTCTCACTCCTAAACAGTGAGTCCTTCCCTCACTCCTACACCTCACAGCGAATACTTTCCTCACTCCTACACCTGACAGTGAGTCCTTCTCTCACTCTTACACCTCACAGTTAGTACTTTCCTCACTCCTACACCTCACAGTGAGTCCTTCATTCACTCCTACACCTGACAGTGAGACCTTCCCTCACTCCTACACCTCACAGTGAGACCTTCTGTCACCCCTACACCTCACAGTGAGACCTACTCTCACTCCTAAACAGTGAGTCCTTCCCTCACTCCAACACCTCACAGTGAATACTTCCTCACTCCTACACCTCACAGTGAGACCTTCCCTCACTCCTACACCTGACAGTGAGACCTTCCCTCACTCCTACACCTCACAGTGAGACCTTCCCTCACTCCTACACCTCACAGTGAGACCTTCTCTCACTCCTACACAGTGAGTCCTTCCCTCACTCCTACACAGTGAGTACTTCCCTCACTCCTACACCTCACAGTGAGTACTTCCCTCACTCCTACACCTCACAGTGAGAATCTCTCACTCCTACACCTGACAGTGAATACTTCCCTCACTCCTACACCTGACAGTGAGTACTTCCCTCACTCCTACACCTCACAGTGAGTATTTCCCTCACTCCTACACCTCACAGTGAGACCTTCTCTCACTCCTACGCAGTGAGTACTTCCCTCACTCCTACACCTCACAGTGAGTACTTCCCTCACCCCTACACCTCACAGTGAGACCTTCTCTCACTCCTACGCAGTGAGTACTTCCCTCACCCCTACACCTCACAGTGAGTACTTCCCTCACTCCTGCACCTCACAGTGAGTACTCCCCTCACTTCTACAAATCACAGTGAGTACTTCCCTCACTCCTACACCTCACAGTGATTACTTCCCTCACTCCTACACCTCACAGTGAGTACTTCCCTCACTCCTTCACCTCACAGTGGGTACTTCCCTCACTCCTACACCTCACAGTGAGTACTTCCCTCACTCCTACATCTCACAGTGAGTACTTCCCTCACTCCTAAACCTTACAGTGAGACCTGCTCTCACTCCTACACAGTGAGTCCTTCCCTCACTCCTACACCTCACAGGGAATCCTTCCCTCACTCCTACACATCAGTGAGTCCTTCATTCAATCCTACACCTCACAGTGAGTACATCCCTCACTCCTACACCTTACTGTGAGACCTTCTCTCACTCCTACACAGTGAGTCCTTCCCTAACTCCTACACCTCACAGGGAATCCTTCCCTCACTCCTACACCTCAGTGAGTCCTTCATTCACTCCTACACCTCACAGTGAGTACATCCCTCACTCCTACACCTTACATTGAGTCCTTCCCTCACTCCTACACCTCACAGGGAATCCTCCCCTCACTCCGACACCTCAGTGAGTCCTTCATTCCCTCCTACACCTCACAGTGAGTACTTCCCTCACTCCTACACCTTACAGTGAGACCTTCTCTCACTCCTACACAGTGAGTCCTTTCCTCACTCCTACACCTCACAGGGAATCCTTCCCTCACTCCTACACCTCAGTGAGTCCTTCTCTCACTCCTACACCTCACAGCGAGACCTTCTCTCACTCCTACACCTCACAGTGAGTCCTTCTCTCACTCCTACACCTCACAGCGAGACCTTCTCTCACTCCTACACAGTGAGTCCTTCCCTCACTCCTACACCTCACAGTGAGTACTTTCCTCACTCCTACACCTCAGTGAGTCCTTCATTCACTCCTACACCTCACAGTGAGTCCTTCTCTCACTCCTACACAGTGAGACCTTCCCTCACTCCTACACCTCACAGTGAGACCTTCTCTCACTCCTACACAGTGAGTCCTTCCCTCTCTCCTACACCTCACAGTGAGTCCTACACCTCACAATGAGACCTTCTCTCACTCCTGCACCTCACAGTGAGACCTTCTCTCACTCCTACACCTCACAGTGATACCTTCTCTCACTCCTACACAGTGAGTCCTTCCCTCTCTCCTACACCTCACAGTGAGTACTTCCCTCACTCCTACACCTCACAGTGAGTCCTTCCCTCTCTCCAACACCTCACAGTGAGACCTTCCCTCACTCCTACACCTCACAGTGAGACCTTCTCTCACTCCTACACCTCACAGTGAGACCTTCCCTCACTCCTACACCTCACAGTGAGTCCCTCCCACTCTCCTACACCTCACAGTGAGACCTTCCCTCTCTCCTACACCTCACAGTGAGTACTTCCCTCACTCCTACACCTCACAGTGAGTCCTTCCCTCTCTCCTACACCTGACAGTGAGACCTTCCCTCACTCCTACACCTGACAGTGAGTCCTTCCCACACTCCTACACCTCACAGTGAGACGTTCCCTCACTCCTACACCTCACAGTGAGACCTTCTCTCACTCCTACACCTCACAGTGAGTCCTTCCCTCACTCCTACACCTCACAGTGAGACCTTCCCTCACTCCTACACCTCACAGTGAGTCCTTCCCTCACACCTACACCTCACAGTGAGTACTTCCCTCACTCCTACACCTCACAGCGAGACCTTCTCTCACTCCTACACAGTGAGTCCTTCCCTCACTCCTACACCTCACAGTGAGTACTTTCCTCACTCCTACACCTCAGTGAGTCCTTCATTCACTCCTACACCTCACAGTGAGTCCTTCTCTCACTCCTACACAGTGAGACCTTCCCTCACTCCTACACCGCACAGTGAGACCTTCTCTCACTCCTACACAGTGAGTCCTTCCCTCTCTCCTACACCTCACAGTGAGTACTTCCCTCACTCCTACACCTCACAGTGAGTCCTTCCCTCTGTCCTACACCTCACAGTGAGTCCTTCCCTCACTCCTACACCTCACAATGAGACCTTCTCTCACTCCTGCACCTCACAGTGAGACCTTCTCTCACTCCTACACCTCACAGTGAGACCTTCTCTCACTCCTACACAGTGAGTCCTTCCCTCTCTCCTACACCTCACAGTGAGACCTTCCCTCACTCCTACACCTCACAGTGAGTCCTTCCCTCACTCCTACACCTCACAGTGAGACCTTACCTCACTCCTACACCTCACAGTGAGTACTTCCCTCACTCCTACACCTCACAGTGAGTACTTCTCTCACTCCTACAACTCACAGTGAGACCTTCCCTCACTCCTACAAAGTGAGTCCTTCCCTCTCTCCTACACCTCACAGTGAGTACTTCCCTCACTCCTACACCTCACAGTGAGCCCTTCCCTCTCTCCTACACCTCACAGTGAGACCTTCCCTCACTCCTACACCTCACAGTGAGACCTTCCCTCACTCCTACACCTCACAGTGAGACCTTCTCTCACTCCTACACCTCACAGTGAGACCTTCCCTCACTCCTACACCTCACAGTGAGACCTTCCCTCACTACTACACCTCACAGTGAGACCTTCCCTCACTCCTACACCACACAGTGAGACCTTCTCTCACTCCTACACCTCACAGTGAGACCTTCTCTCACTCCTACACCTCACAGTGAGACCTTCTCTCACTCCTACACAGTGAGTCCTTCCCTCACTCCTACACCTCACAGTGAGACCTTCTCTCACTCCTACACAGTGATTCCTTCCCTCACTCCTACACCTCACAGTGAGTCCTTCCCTCACTCCTACACCTCACAGTGAGACCTTCTCTCTCTCCTACACCTCACAGTGAGACCTTCTCTCACTCCTACACAGTGAGTCCTTCCCTCACTCCTACACCTCACAGTGAGTCCTTCCCTCACTCCTACACCTCACAGTGAGACCTTCTCTCACTCCTACACCTCACAGTGAGACCTTCTCTCACTCCTACACCTCACAGTGAGACCTTCTCTCACTCCTACACCTCACAGTGAGACCTTCTCTCACTCCTACACCTCACAGTGAGACCTTCTCTCACTCCTACACCCCACAGTGAGACCTTCTCTCACTCCTACACCTCACAGTGAGACCTTCTCTCACTCCTACACCTCACAGTGAGACCTTCCCTCACTCCTACACCTCACAGTGAGTCCTTCTCTCACTCCTACACAGTGAGTCCTTCCCTCACTCCTACACCTCACAGTGAATCCTTCTCTCACTCCTACACCTCACAGTGAGACCTTCTCTCACTCCTACACCTCACAGTGAGACCTTCTCTCACTCCTACACCTTACAGTGAGACCTTCTCTCACTCCTACACCTCAGAGTGAGACCTTCCCTCACTCCTACACCTCACAGTGAGTCCTTCTCTCACTCCTACACAGTGAGTCCTTCCCTCACTCCTACACCTCACAGTGAGACCTTCTCTCACTCCTACACCTCACAGTGAGACCTTCCCTCACTCCTACACCTCACAGTGAGTCCTTCTCTCACTCCTACACCTCACTGTGAGACCTTCCCTCACTCCTACACCTCCCAGTGAGACCTTCCCTCACTCCTACACCACACAGTGATACCTTCTCTCACTCCTACACCTCACAGTGAGACCATCCCTCACTCCTACACCTCACAGTGAGACCTTCTCTCACTCCTACACAGTGAGTCCTTCCCTCACTCCTACACATCACAGTGAGACCTTCTCTCACTCCTACACCTCAGTGAGTCCTTCCCTCACTCCAACTCACAGTGAGACCTTCCCTCACTCCTACACCTCACAGTGAGACCTTCTCTCACTCCTACACCTCACAGTGAGACCTTCTCTCACTCCTACACCTCACAGTGAGACCTTCCCTCACTCCTACACCTCACAGTGAGACCTTCCCTCACTCCTACACCTCACAGTGAGTCCTTCCCTCACTCCTACACCTCACAGTGAGACCTTCTCTCACTCCTACACATCACAGTGAGTCCTTCCCTCACTCCTACACCTCACAGAGAGACCTTCTCTCACTCCTACACCTCACAGTGAGACCTTCCCTCACTCCTACACCTCACAGTGAGACCTTCCCTCACTCCTACACCTCACAGTGAGTCCTTCCCTCACTCCTACACCTCACAGTGAGACCTTCTCTCACTCCTACACATCACAATGAGTCCTTTCCTCACTCCTACACCTCACAGTGAGACCTTCCCTCACTCCTACACCTCACAGTGAGACCTTCTCTCACTCCTACACCTCACAGTGAGACCTTCCCTCACTCCTACACCTCACAGTGAGACCTTCTCTCACTCCTACACATCACAGCGAGTCCTTCCCTCACTCTTACACCTCACAGTGAGACCTTCCCTCACTCCTACACCTCACAGTGAGTCCTTCCCTCACTCCTACACCTCACAGTGAGTCCTTCTCTCACTCCTACACCTCACAGTGAGTCCTTCCCTCACTCCTACACATCACAGTGAGTCCTTCCCTCACTCCTACACATCACAGCGAGTCCTTCCCTCACTCCTACACATCACAGCGAGTCCTCCCCTCACTCCTACACCTCAGTGAGTCCTTCCCTCACTCCAAAGCATCAACGTGACTCCTTCCCTCACTCCTACACATCACAGTGAGTCCTTTCCTCACTCCTACACCTCAGTGAGTCCTTCCCACACTCCTACACATCACAGTGAGTCCTTCCCTCACTCTTACACATCACAGTGACTCCTTCCCACACTCCTACACATCACAGTGAGTCCTTCCCACACTCCTACACATCATAGTGAGACCTTTCCACACTCCTACACATCACAGGGAGTCCTTCCCACACTCCTACACATCACTGCGAGACCTTCCCTCACTCCTACACATCACAGTGAGTCCTTCCCATACTGCTACACATCATAGTGAGACCTTCCCACATTCCTACACATCACAGTGAGTCCTTCCCTCACTCCTACACATCACAGCGAGTCCTTCCCTCACTCCTACACATCACAGTGAGTCCTACCCTCACTCCTACACATCACAGTGAATCCTTCCCACACTCCTACACATCACAGTGAGTCCTTCCCACACTCCTACACATCATAGTGAGACCTCTCCACACTCCTACACATCACAGGGAGTCCTTCCCACACTCCTACACATCACAGCGAGACCTTCCCTCATTCCTACACATCACAGTGAGTCCTTTCCACACTCCAACACATCACAGTGAGTCCTTCTCAAACACCTATACATCACAATGAGTCCTTCCCTCATACTACACAACGCTGCATGTCTTTCCTTCACTCCTACAAAACTTAGTATGTCATTCCCTCAATCCTACACAACACATTGCATCCTACCCTCACTCCCACACACACAGCAAGTCCTTCCCTTATCCTACACATCATTGCATGACCTTCCCTCACTCCTATAAAACAGTGCAAATTCTCCTCTCACTTCTTAGGTCAGTAAGTCCTCCTCTCACTAATTAGCAGGTCAGTAACTTCTCATCTCTTTCATTAGGAGATCAGCAGGTCCTTCCCTCATTTACGAACATCACTACATGTCCTTCCCTAGGTCCTACACAACACTACAAGTCCTTCCCTCAATACTAAACAACAATGCATGTCCTTCCCTCAGTCCTGCAGTAATCAGTAGATAAGCTTTCAATACACCGTTATAATCAATTTTAGCATTTATAAAGACTTGTCGAACCAACAGTAAATATTATACACAATACAACTTCCTGTTATGTCGGGTAGACTGATTTATTTAGGATATATTCATCTTTTTCTGTACACAGACATTAGGAGCATCAATTAACCCCCTCAGTCACAAATACAGTAGCTCTCTAAGAGCCTAACACATCTCCAAGTTGATATTCACAATATAGCCACAAACAGCCTCTGGTTAGATCAGACTACCCCTGACAACCTTACATAGTCTTTAAATCCATTATACAACCACCTATGATCATCACACAGCCCTAATTAGCCAAACAGTCCGTGGCGGCGGCATATAGCCCTGGGGGCCTCACATAGCCCCTAGGAGTGACATACTGCCTCAGAACATTTACAAGAAATACAATCATTCTTTTATACAATTTCAAAAGTTTGCCCACAGGAAATGCTCATTGGTTACAAGTAAGTTGTAAAGCTGAAATAACTACTTAATTTTACAGTAAAATTTTAAACTAACATCTTGTATTTCACTGCCTGGAAGAATGAAATATCTTGTTTTGCAAATGAAGATGAAACTAACGTCCAAAATAATTAAGTTGAACAAAATACTTCCAGACTGTCTAGTTATAAATCCACATAAAAGATTACAACAGTGTATTAGAAGTTATAAGCTTCGCAACGCCACAAGTCTATATGGTCACTCCTATACAAGTCCTTCCCTCACTCATACACAACACTACAAGTCCTTCCCTCACCCCTACACCACACTACAAGTCCTTCCATCACTCCTACACAGCCCTGCATGTCCTTCCTGAACTCCTACACAATCCTGCAAGTCCTTCCCTCACTCCAACACAACCCTGCATGTCCTTCCCTCACTCCTACACAATAATAGAAGCCCTTCCCTCACTCCTACACAAAACTTCAAGTCCTTCCCTCACTCCTACACAATACTACAAGACCTTCCTTCACTCCTACACAAAACTTCAAGTCCATCCCTCACTCCTACACAACGTACTAAGTCCATCCCTCATTCCTACGCAATACTACAAGTTCTTCCCTCACTCCTACACAATACTACAAGTCCTTTCTTCACTCCTACACAATACTACAATTTCTTCCCTCACTCCTACACAATACTACAAGTCCTTCCCTTACTCCTATACCACACTGCAAGTCCTTCCCTCACTCCTACACAATACTGCAAGTCCTTCCCTCACTCCTACACAACATACCAAGTCCATCCCTCACTTCTACACAGCATACCAAGTCCATCCCTCACTCCTACACAATATACCAAGTCCATCCCTCACTCCTACACAATACTGCAAGTCCTTCCCTCACTCCTACACAAAACTAAAAGTCCTTCCCTCACTCCTACACAATCCTGCAAGTCCTTCCCTCACTTCTACACAATACTAAAAGTCCTTCCTCACCCCTACACAGTATTACAAGTCCTTCCTTCACTCCTACACAAAATACCAAGTCCATCCCTCAATCTTACACAATACTGCAAGTCCTTCCCTCACTCCTACACAATACTACAAGTCCTTCCCTCAATCCTACACAATACTACATGTCCTTCCCTCACTCCTACACAATACTACAAGTCCTTCCCTCACTCCTACACAATACTACAAGTCCTTCCCTCACTCCTACACTAAACTACAAGCCCTTTCCTCACTCCTACACAAAACTACAAGTCCTTCCCTCACTCCTACACTAAACTACAAGCCCTTTCCTCACTCCTACACTAAACTACAAGCCCTTCCCTCACACCTACACAAAACTTCAAGTCCTTCCCTCACTCCTACACTAAACTACAAGTCCTTCCCTCACTCCTACACTAAACTACAAGCCCTTTCCTCACTCCTACACAAAACTACAAGTCCTTCCCTCACTCCTGCACAAAACTTCAAGTCCTTCCCTCACTCCTACACAATACTACAAGACCTTCCTTCACTCTTACACAAAACTACAAGTCCTTCCCTCACTCCTACACAATACTACAAGACCTTCCTTCACTCCTACACAAAACTACAAGTCCTTCCCTCACCCCTGCACAAAACTTCAAGTCCATCCCTCACTCCTACACAACATACTAAGTCCATCCCTCATTCCTACACAATACTACAAGATCTTCCCTCACTCCTACACAATACTACGAGTCCTTTCTTCACTCCTACACAATACTGCAAGTCCTTCCCTCACTCCTACACAATACTATAATTCCTTCCCTCACTCCTACACAATACTACAAGTCCTTCCCTCACTACTACACAGTACAACAAGTCCATCCCTCACTCCTACACAACATACCAAGTCCTTCCCTCACTTCTACACAGCATACCAAGTCCATCCCTCACTCCTACACAATACTTCAAGTCCTTCCCTCACTCCTACACAATACTACAAGTCCATCCCTCACTCCTACACAATACTTTAAGTCCATCCCTTACTCCTACAAAACATACCAAGTCCATCCCTCACTCCTACACAATATACCAAGTCCATCCCTCAGTCCTACACAACATACCAAGTCCTTCCCCCACTCCTACACAACATACTAAGTCCTACACAACATAACAAGTCCTTCCCCCACTCCTACACAGCATTCCAAGTCCATCCCTCACTCCTACACAACATACCAAGTCCTTCTCTCACTCCTACACAACATACCAAGTCCTTCCCTCACTCCTACACAATACTACAAGTCCATCCCTCACTCCTACACCGTATATCAAGTCCTTCCCTCACTCCTACACAATACTACATGTCCTTCCCTCATTCCTACACAATACTACAAGTCCATCCCTCACTTCTACACAACACATCAAGTCCTTCCCTAACTCCTACACAATACTACAAGTCCATCCCTCACTCCTACACAACATACTTAGTCCTTCCCTCACTCCTACACAACATATCAAGTCCTTCCCTTACTCCTACACAATACTAAAAGGCCATCCCTCACTCCTACACAATACTAAAAGGCCATCCCTCACTCCTACACAACATACCAAGTCCATCCCTCACTCCTACACAATACTACAAGTCCTTCCCTCACCCCTACACAATACTACAAGTCATTCCTTCACTCCTACACAACATACCAAGTCCTTCCCTCACCCCTACACAATACTACAAGTTCTTCCCTCACTCCTAAACAACATGCCAAGTACTTCCCTGACTCCTACACAACATACCAAGTCCATCCCTCACTCCTAAACAACATGCCAAGTACTTCCCTGACTCCTACACAACATACCAAGTCCATCCGTTACTCCTAAACAACATGCCAAGTACTTCCCTGACTCCTACATAACATACCAAGTTCTTCCCTCACTCCTACACAACATACCAAGTCCTTCCCTCACTCCTACACAACATACCAAGTCCTTCCCTGCAGTGTTAATCACCATCTATTAAGTCTCTGATTCTTGTTTTTCATTCGACTTCTAAACTGTAATAAATTATGGTCACTGTAAACTACAATTCTCTGGTAGGTGTTGCCAAGATATTTGATAAACTTTTCCACTGCCATAAGGAGAGCCACAGCTTCTTTCTCTATAGTAGAGTAATTCCATTGCACCAGCCCCAACATCACTGGTAAAACATAAATTTTACTTACGAACCATTCAAAACCCTGTCTCTGCCTCGTCCAGTTCAACACGACTTCAGTCCATCTGGCAGTCGAACCTGAGGCCTCCCCTCATACACAACAGGTACTTTGCCAGTGAGCCACCATACTGTGTTGAATAGTATATACACCAGTGTCAACATTAGATCGGGTCAAAAAGGGCATACATATTTCAAATTGCAATTTAGAATTTGTAATAGTCTAGAAAAGTTGCTCCAATATAGAGTTTATCAAACTCCAACATATGGTATTAGTCTTGTATTATTACAGTAAGAGATGGCACCAATTTGCAGCCATTAACTAATACTACGTAGATCTATCCATACTATTAACACTGAAATGTGCTCCTTAATTTGGGTTACTTGATCAACAAACACCTTTCCCTCAATACCAATATTTTGTTCTTTTTTCCATAAGTATTTAATACAGTTATCTCTTATTTTTCCTCTTCAGTGTACAACAGTTTACATTACCCATCATCATCTCTGACGTTTGCCTCGAGCTGCTGGAGGCTGCCCACCATTATGTTTGATGAATATTGTTCACTTCTTTGATAACTGCCCTGTTCACACGGCACGAGAGATGAAGCGCTGGTCAGAGGAAAGGTCGAATGAAATTGACCTTTTGGACTGGCCATCAAAATCTCCAGGTCCATATTCAATAAGTTTTTTTCAGTTAAACAATACAACTTTTCCTTTACCCAATAGAATAATAATGTATTTTTATTGAAACACTTAATATCACAAATATAATATTGTACAGGGCCATTGCTTGTGTTAAGAGATTACTATGACTGAATGTGAGTGCTAACCAGACCTCAACCCTATAGAGACCATTTGGACCCAGATAGTGAACGCGTGGGAACATGAAGACAAGCTAAACACTGGTCCCGACTCCTCCTACACACCCAGGTCGAGTGTGAGCAGTTTGTGAGGAACCAACCATCTATATAACCTTGTGTCTCAGTCCCAAGAAGGCTCCAGGGGGGTTATATAAAAGGGAGGCCATTGGACAGGCTATTGATATTCTGTATGACCTGTGTTGGTAAATATTAAAAGTAAATGCGATTTCCACCCTCGTATTTTTCGATATTTATTCTCATATCTACGTTATTATAAATATCTAATTACTGGTGATTAAAACCGGAACAACAACTTAAAAAAATTATAAATATAGAAATGGATGGTACATTATAATAATGTATTAGCCCGTCAGACAGACCGTAATACTTATATTAATGTGGGCTACAAAATTATGCTTATATAATTACATCACCCACGGTAACTACCCTATCAGCTTAGCAACTTTGTAGTAAGTGCTGGAACGCTGGAAAGTTTTAAAAGGAGGCTAGATAGATTCATGGATGATAGAGAGTGGTAGTAACTCTCGACAGGAGCTGCCATGCACAGGTCAACCGGCCTATTGCAGACTCCGTATTTTCTTATGTTCTTACGTTCTTATGGTGGTGAAGTGGATGCGGTGATGGTGGTGAAGTGTTTGTGGTGATGGTGGTGAAGTGATTCTGGTGATGGGGTGAACTGATTCTGGAGATATTGGTGAGTGATTCGGGTGAAGTGATTCTGGTGGAGGTGGTGAAGCAGTTGTGGTGAAGTGTTTGTGGTGAATTGATAGTGGTAGAGTGATTGTGGTTAAGTGATTGTGGTGGTGAAATGATTGTGGCGGTGGTGATGAGAAAGTTGTAACAGCACCTTTTGCATTAAATAAATAGTCTCCCAAATGAATAACAACAAATTATTCACTAAGTTATTAAACAATGACTTGGTAGTTGTTCACGTTATACACGGCTCAAACTCTCTCAGAAGTTGAGCGAGGTCACCTGACTAATCAAAACACAGCTTGACGCCCGCTTCTGCGCTCACACGCTCGGAGGAGAGGGGCCAGAGTCTTACCACTAGTTAAGGGGTGAACATGTAACTTAAGTGTTCATTATATAAGTGTACTCAAAACACTTCCCTGGAGATAATTCACAATACATTCTCTCCCAAACTAAGTACTATGTATATAATTACTTCAACAATAAAGAAAAAACCCAAAAGAAGTGTTTACCTCAGCCCTGCCACTTAGTGTGAGAGTTCCAGAACTTATTTAAAACAATTAACGTGATACACAACAGGTATTACAAAGTGATAAGAACATAAGAAAATAAGGAGTCTGCAATAGGCCGGTTGGCCTGTGCATGGCAGCTCCTGTCAAGAGTTACTACCACATTCTATCATCCATGAATCAATCTAGCCTCCTTTTAAAACTTTCCAGAGTTCCAGCATTTACTACAAAGTTGCTAAGCTTGTTCCACTCGTCAACCAGGGCCGGATTAGGCATAATAGGGGCCGGAGGCACAGATCAACTTGGGGCCCCCTACCCTCAATGTGTGTATATATCAGGGCTGTGGAGTCGAAGACAAAACCTTCGACTCCGACTCCTCAAATTTTTATGCTTCCGACTCCGACTCCGACTCCTTGGCCTATTTGTAACAACTATTTCTACCATCCTAATTGTAATTTGTATGTTGTAACCTGCGTAGGTAAAAAGTAAAACACCGTGGCTATACTGCTACAGCTTTATTAATGATCTGGACGATATTTAAGAACTACAAAAAGATGATAGGCTTGACTTTCAAAGTTTCAATCAAAAGAAAAATAAATTTATTAAGAATTCAAGATATTAACTAGAAAACACCATTTACATGTATATCTAAAAGTTCGATCTCAGCATATGAATTTTGTTTAAGCTCATAATCTGATGTGGATCTAAATGATGATCCTACAATTCCTTTTAAAGTAAAGTTATATATTTATGTACATTAAAGAAATGAATACCTTATTAAGGAAAATGGATAAACCTTACATGATTAAGTTATTAAATTAAATTTGCCTTAATCTCACCAAAAACAGGTTGTAGCTAATTGTTTTGTAGCTGAGAGCCTCTGTGCAGTTTTCAACGAAACAAAATTTGATATAATTCAAAATTTCAAATGGTAAAGAAGAGACTATCGTCCAAAATTATAGTGCTATACTGTGCCTGCTACAATAAATTCATAATAATGCTTATAAAATGGAAATAAATTCTTTTAATAATTTAAGAAAATTAGTGGGATCAGTGGAATCACTGCAATGAATATGCCTGAGTTCATATATTTGTTCTTAGGAACAGAATAGCTTCAGTCAGATCTTCCTTCATGGAAGCCCTTAAATCTGATCTGATTATTTTCAGTGCAGAAAACAGTCTTTCTACACTGACCTGAGTGGGTGGCATTGCTGTCACAGCTCTAGCTACATCTTTTACAATCTCTGGGTAAGCAGGTATGGCTTCTTCCACTGTCACTTTTGAAGACCAGTCAAATTTCTCCACTTCCATCAGTGCACCAAAGAAATCTTGCTGAAATCTCGTATTTTTAACGTCTACCGCTGCTGCGTTTTCACTCCGATGTCGCTTTACCTTTGCTTGTTCTATTGTGTCCAAGTAGGAATCAAAGTCTATTTCCTTGTTTGAAGATGCTGATTCGGAATCTGAGCTACTTGACTTGTCAATGTTTCTAACTTGTTCAGGTTCATGAATTTCAGTTTGTGACTTCATTTCTTTTATGCGTACTGCTATTTCATATGGTGCCTCTTTTCCTTTACTAGTTTGATCATTGTCCAACAAAATTCTATTCATGGGATCAAGGTAAACAGCACCTAACAAGATTTTGTTATCCAGCAATACATTCTCTCTTCTTTTCATTGAAGATACAATGCCCTCAGCGATTAATCCTCCACCTTTGTTCAACTGGTATAGCAACCTTTTCCACTCCAATAAAAATGTACCAGGTGTTAGATCCTCAGCTTGCAGTTTCTTGGTAGCAGCAAAAGGGTGAGAGAGCAGACTTTCTAACTGTGTCACCTGGTTCCACTGGCTTTCAGTTAGTGAAACACGTTCATTATCGAGGTCTTCAAGATAGCCTCTTAGTTCGAGGAGTCTGAGTCTGGACAATTTTACCGACTCCGACTCCACAAGCCGAAATTTCCTCCGACTCCTCAACTCCGACTCCACAGCCCTGGTATATATAGTAATACCCCGCTTAACGCGGTTTCGCTTAGCGCGATTTCACATATACGGGGTGCCTCGCCAGAGCCGAACTTTCACTTAACGCGGGTTTTTTCCACGTATACGAGCAGAGTGTCCAGCTCGAGACGCTATTTTTAGATTCGCCCCACCCGCCACCCGCCTGCTCTCGCCTCTCCCTCCTCCTCCCTCTGCCTGGGCATGTCGCGCTGTAAGGTTGCGCAGTGTGTCTTCTACTAACGTAAGTGTTACACCTAACTTTTAGTTTTCCTAACCTAACCTTTATTTTTCCTAACTTAACCTTTATTTTTCCTAACCTAACCTCTTCTATATTACTTGTTTGTTCATACCATCATAAAGTTAAGATAAAATTTTTACTACACCATAGTTGTGTGTCGTCAAAAAGTGGAGTTTGGGGGTCGGGCCAGTTTCTATTGGAATTAATTCCATATGTTCTGTTGTTCACTTAGCGTGGTTTTCACTTAACACGGTACCCTGTGGGTTCTATTGACCGCGTTAAGCGGGGTACTACTGTATATATATATATATATATATATATGTAACCGGTCGGAATTTACTGGACTTTAATTTTCCACTTGGCTTGGGGTTTATTAAAGATTATTAGATGGTAATTGCAGTGGAAGTGCCCCTTTAAGAGAAATCCCGAACCAGCACAAGAACACTTAAATTTACTAAACAAAATGACTTGTCCGTGACCCGTGGAAGGATAGCATCTGTGACAGGGATGAATGAGACACACTGTTAAATTTACACTTATATTCCCTCCAACACTACAAACACAATCAAATAATGGTACACCAATATGAGCACCTCTTAACCTGAACTTAAAACACTACTCTGGCGAATAAAAGTTATACATGATATTGAAATTATTAGAAACTCAGACAATGCCTCATTAGACAACAATAAATTTAAAGTATTAAGAAATGTTGTTTGCACGCATGAAACAGGCCTTAAGGGCTTTCAACAAAATAATATCAACCACTGAGAAAATGGTATTAACAAAATTGGAAATTAATAACTCTACAATGAATAGGCCTTAAGGGCACTCAACACAATTATGTCCAGCACTGAGAAAATGGTATAGAAAAATAAAAACTTATTAACTCCACCCTGCATAGGCCTTCAGGGCACTCAATAGAATTAGGTTACACCAACCGATACACACTTCCTAACCTAACTTAACACTACTCTGGGGAACAAAGGTTATAATCTGAGATCGGAATTACAAAGAAAAATTAAATGCATTAAAGGAACTAAATCACAGTATCACTCTGGTTTCAATTAGTGAAACAAACATTAAAAAACAATATTATCAAAATTATTTAAGAAATATTAAACTACACACATCAAGATAATATCAGTAACTGAAAAAATGGTATTAACTACACCCAAAAATATTATCACTATTATTAAGATATTACGGAGTCCACCAATACCTGGGAACCCTGCTTCACCCAACTCAACATACACCTGTAATAAAGGAGATAAAATGTTTCTCTAGGTATCCCCTAGACTCCTGGTCTCAGTGTGTGACCATTGATTTACTCAGATAGCCTCAGTGTACTCTCAGTGTGTCTATGGGCGGGAAGAGAGAATGCCAGCAGGTGACCCTAGCCAGTAGGTAATACTTCTAGCTGACCGAAAACACGTGGTGCTGTGCACCCACATGGGAAGAACTGATCACCCAATGCTGATGCTGGTCCTGTGTCGTTTTAGTTGTCGGGAGCACTTGTTCACTCAAGAGATCCCTTGATATCCCCGCTGACCAGTGACAAGCCTGCACTGATCGTTCCAACTGCGACAATCGCTAATCATCAATCATCAACGGCAGTCAATCTCTGGCTGTCCCTGGTCTAAAGTTCATCCACATCTCCACCACACACTGAACCATCTCCAGTACGAACATACGTTCTTGTGGTGTTGAAGCACATGATATAAAGCGTCACTTGCGAACCTTAGTAAGAACACTTAATCGGGTGGCTGGCGTGGCCATATTTGTTTTGCTTAATTTGACACCATAAAAAAGTACTGATACCTTCCAAAGTGACAATTGAGAGCTCGACTCCCAGACACTGAACCACCCGATCGAAACTTCTATCTAACCGACGCTCTTGTAATGTTTAGGACCGGATATTGCATGTAAATGCTCACTAACAGAAAAACTGAGTTGCTTCTGCAGGAAATAATGGGAAACGTTTTTTATTTAGCTGATCAACAAAAATCACAGATGGTTCAGAAAAATGTGGCTCCAAGGAGAAGGAAGGGAGAGAGAGAAGCGGGGATGAGAAGGAAGGAAAGGAGGGTGAAAAAGTGAGGGATAGGGAGAAATGGGAAGGGAAAGGGGTTAGGAGGGGCATGGGGGAAGAGGGAGGGGCATGGGGAAGGGAAGGAAGGGGGTCAGGAGGGGCATGGGGCAAAGGGGGGGAAGGAGGAGGTTTAGGAATGGCATGGGGAAAGGAAGGGAGGGAAGGAGGAGATTTAGGAGGGGCAAGGGGAAGGGAGGGAGGCAGGAGGTTTAGGAGGGGCATGGGTCAGGTCTCGACAGCTGTGTTTGCCCAGGGTGTGGTCATGTCGCTGGTCCATAATGCTTCCTAATTATTACCACCCGGGTGTGTCTTGGTCGGGTGAGTTTCTTTAACCTGGTCTTAACTCGGGGTTAACTCAGGTACCTTGTCGCCGTCAGGTCTTGCTGTCACTGTAGGGTGTGCCAACCAATGTGGGTTTACCATGTTGACATCTACTTACTGTTATATGTGTTGTTCTTCTCTGGGCTGTAAGCTAAGGTCTGGTAAACAATCATTACAGGAGGGAGGGGGTTACACGGGGCATGGGGGAAGAGAGGAAGGGGTTAGGTGGGGAGGGGGGTTAGGAGGGGCTTGGGAGAGAAAGGGAGGTTAGGAGGGGCTTCGGGGAGGGAGGTTAAAAGGGGCATGGGGAAAAGGAGGGAGGGGAGTTAGGAGGGCAAGGGGGAAGGGAGGGAGTTGGGTTTGGGAGGTTGTTAGGAGGGAGAAGGGAGATTAGGAGAGGCATAGGGGGAGGGAGGGGGTTAAGAAGGGCATGAGGGAAGGGAGGGAAAGTGGTTAGGTGGGGGAAGAGAGGGAGGGGGGTTAGGTGAGGCATGGGTGAAGGGAGGGAGGGAGGATGTTAGGTGGGGCATGGGGAAAGGAGGGAGGGAGTTAGGTGGGGCATGGAAAAGGGAGGGGGGAAGGTTAGGAGGGGCATGGGAAAGGGAGGGAGATGGTTAGGAGGGGCATGGGGGAAAGAAGGGAGGGGGTTAGGAAGGGCATGGGAAAAGGAGGGAGGGGATTAGGTGGGGCATGGGGGAAGGGAGGGAAAAGGTTAGGAGGGGCATGGGGGGAGGGGGGTTAGGTGTGGCATGAGGCAAAGGGAATTAGGAAGGGCATAGGGGAAGAGAAGAAGAGGGGTTAGTAGGGGAAGGGAGGGAGGGGTTTAGGAGGGGCATGGGGAAAGTAGGGAGGGGATTAGGTAGGGTATGGGGAAAGAATGGGAGGGAGTTATGTGGGGCATGGGGGAAGGGGGGTTAGGAGAGGAAGAGGGTTAGGAGGGGAATAGGGAGGGAGGGGGTCAGGTGGGGCATAGGGGGAAGGGAGGGGGGTTAGGAGAGTCATGGAGCAAGGGAGAACAGGGAGGGGTTAGGGGGGCAAGGGGGAAAGGAAGGAGGGGAGGTTAGGAAGGGAAGGGGGTTAGGAGTGGCATGGGAGGCGGGGGGGGGTTAGGAGGGCCATGGGAGAAGGGAGGGAGGGGGTTAGGAGGGGCATGGGAGAGGGGAGGGAGGGGGCTAGGGGGGCATGGGGGAGGGGGTTAAGAGGGGGCATGGGGGAGGGGGTTAGGAGGGGCATGGGGGGAGGGAGAAGGTTACAAGGGGCATGGGGGGAGGGAGAGGGTTAGGAGGGGCATGGGGGAAGAGAGGGAGGGGGTTAGGAGGGGCATAGGGGGAAGAGAGGGAGGGGGTTAGGTGGGGCATAGGGGGAAGAGAGGGAGGGGTTTAGGTGGAGCATAGGGGGAAGAGAGGGAGGGGGTTAGGTGGGGCATAGGGGGAAGAGAGGGAGGGGGTTAGGGGGGAGGGAGGGGGAAGGGGATTAGGTGGGGCATGAGCAAAGGGATGGATGGGATAAGGAGGGGCAAAGGAAAGGAGGGAGGGGGTATTCTTCAAGGTATTAAATGACTATATTCAAGGTGGTTAAGGATGATGAAAATGGATGCTTATGAGATATTAACGAAGGGAAAGTAAGATTGGTCATAGTATAAGGAAAATGAGCAGCAATAGTAAAATTACTGTTTGCAATTAATGAAAAAAAGAAAGAAAAAGGAATGGATGTAAAGGCTTTTGCATTAATTTAATTTTTATAACACAAGAAACTTCATGTAATGGAGATAAATAATGGTATAAATAATCTCGCCTATTGATGGAAAAACTATTGGTAGAAATAAATTACAGTACTGGTATGCAAAGTCTTTACTAATATCACAGTGATACATTAATACAGTACTCAATGTTACAATGGCATACATTGAGTCACTTGTCAATTCTGTGGTTATTAAGTACCCCACACTGTACTGTTCTATATATACTGTATATAGTATTTATATACGATACTACCTCTGAACTTATTCTAACCAATTACCATAGTTTAAATGTAAAAATTATTAGACAAAATGTATTGTAAAAATATACAAAAAACATAGCAGCTGGAATGACATACGGTATTAGAAATTTTTGAATTGTTCATCTTTCTAATACTCTTCTTTTAACCAGAACCTTAATAATTACTCTGAATAACTAACCGTGCTTTATTACAGACGTTTAAAAGGAGTAATTTATACAGTAAGACCTTTCTAAGTCAGATAAGACTCTGGCTTAAGGAGTCACGTGAGGCGTCAGCAGGGTGAAGCGTCAGTTACTCACTGACTTGTTTGTATTAAGTGCTTTCCTATTGAATTATTATAGCTTCTAAAGCAAGCAACAAGAAAATAACACAAGAAATCTTCCAATTCAAGAGAAAATGAAGATATGTGACAGATTTGATTCTGGGGTCTCCGTGAGCATTATCTGTGAGGAGTTTAAGCTGAAGTGTAACTAGATTTAAGTGGATACTACAATAAATATAAATACAGTATACTGTAATTAAATATGTGTGAATGTACTTACTGTAAGTGTAAGCAGGCCCCCCATCATTCTCCACCTGAAGATTCATCTGCTATAATAAAAGTAAATGTACTGTATACTGTTAACTTCAATTTTGATTTTGGAACTGATTTCTCTGCAAAACGATGGTTAAAAGCACAGGGGGAGGTTACACAAAGGTCAGAATTCTAGATGTCTGGCAGCCTCAAGCCTATGTAGTCCAACTTAGAGTGGTTTTACTGCACAATCATTTAAAATATATTATATTATCATTCAGCCTTTTCCTCTCAAGAGACATATATATATATCACAACACCTGTGAAGGTATAAATTTTCAGGTTCCTGTTGAAAGCTTTAAATCCCACAGCCAAATTTATAGTTTTCAAAGTGTTTTGTAAATTTTAAGGCCTTGCAAGGGCTTTGATTTCAGAAGCTTTTTAATAGTCCAAACCATAAAGTATTATTTAAGTACAGTAGGGTCTCAATTTATGCGGGTCTCACAGGCACAGTTGGTTGAAATGTTACCATCGTTATAGTTTCCTCGAAAAGCCAGGGGTTACTCGGGTAGCGGTATAGCGTGAATTTAGTGATCTTTTGCTTGTTTAGCCCCAATGTAATGATTTTATTCATTTTAGTTATTGGACATTATAAGTGCTTAACGTAAGTAATACAGTAACACTTGATACAATCCTGAATAATAGAGCACAAACCAAAACAGCACCCTAAGGGGTCATTATACCATTGCATATATTGTAGTGTATGGAGATGCATTTCTGATTATGTTATCTTTTACCTATGAGATATATTCGAGATATATTTTGTACATTATTGTATGTGAAGGGTACAGATACAGGACTAATAAACACAGGTTATTACAGTAAAATATCTTTACAAATTAAAGAATAACAAATAAACAATATTGTATCATGAATGAGCATGAGATGCAGTATGTACCCTCACTCTGGATGTGAGTATTTGTCAGTTTGATTTTATTTACAGTATTCATTATTATTATTTTCTTATATGATCAGCCTCTTATGGTCTACCGTATGTTTTATTATTGATAATATAATATAAAAGAGGGTAATCTTTTCCCCTGACCTATACAAAGGAGGGGGGTGGAGGTAGGACTGGCCATTGCTGATTTCCCCATTTTTTATTTATTCATTACAGTACTGATACATTATAAAACTAAGTGCAATATCCCCCCCCCCCCACCACCCACCTTTGCTCGGGTGGGTTATTCCCCATATTCATTTAAAAAAATATAATAATAAATTTGGTTTCTCAAATTTTAGTATGAGAACAGCTCCCGCTTGCAGTGTACCTCACCGCATCTAACCTTGCTACCTGGATGTTACTATGGCTGATCAAGAAGGGAACACTTATGGGCCTCAGGGCAAAATAAGTAAGAAGTGGCAGGCCTTTTTGTACGACACCAAGGTCAAAATTTTGAAGAAACTCAAAGCTGGGATGAGCATACACGACGTAGCACACCGTTATAAAGTCAACAAATCCACCATCAGAACCATCAGGAAATATCAGGAGAAAACATTGTCTGCTGTCTGCACCTGTTAACCAAAATTTTTCTACAGTAAAGGTCTGGCAAGTCATGTACAATATAGCAATTTTAACATGTGTTAAATGGCATGGCTTGCGCGGATTTCCGATGCATGGACGTGTACCATTACGATATTCCCACGCAAAATGAGACCGCACTGTACTTTCAAGATTTTCCAATAAATGTAACAACTAAAAGAACTCTTGCAAGAGAAAGAGAATCACTCAATTCAAATCTTTGAAATATTATGAATCGAAGATGTGTAATTTGTAGAGAACTGTTATTCTATCCCTAAAAAATAAAGATGTTTCATAACATCAGTCACCCTATTTTAATATACGTGAAGCTATAACCATTACCTAATTATTAATTAATTTAGAGAGCCTTCATTTGTGCCATGAGATCATCCAGACTTATGCCTTCAGTGTCCACTGTATTACTACCTGCCTCTTCAGCTACTGGGGCAAGTCTCTCATATGCCACAGTGATGCCTTTAGCCAAGTTGGTCATTGGTGCAGACACACTGCCTGCGGCTTCCTCTGGTGTTGTTTCAGCAACCAAACAGATATCTGTAATATGACAGGCATTTTGTCAATCACTATTAGTCAAGTACTATTGGATGACATAATCAGTTTGCATTGTATTCCTGTGCATTAAGACTCTC
This sequence comes from Homarus gammarus, assembly GCA_958450375.1. Lineage (NCBI taxonomy): Eukaryota > Metazoa > Arthropoda > Malacostraca > Decapoda > Nephropidae > Homarus > Homarus gammarus. Next base: position 2,060,003 of record CAUDMG010001597.1, on the reverse strand, counting down.
TAGTGCAGCGGTGTCAAACTTAAAACCTTTCGAGGGCCAATTCTTATTTTAGTTACCCTCTTCAGGGCCAACACAAGTGCTACACAGTATCACATATTTGCAGGATTGAAGTTTACAGGTTCACACATTGCCTTACCTGGCTTACCAAGAATACCCCATTTGGGTTTGTCTGAGATTAATAAAGAAACTGGCTTCATTTTTTATTTCTTTAGTGATTTTGATTTATAAGCATTTTCCCTTTACAATAGTGTTATTACTAGCATTCACAATATAAATTCAATTATTGCCACAATGAAGTAAAGATCATTTCGGAATTTACCGGTCATTCATCTGCATTGTTTCCTTCATATCTATTTCTATCATAATTTCAGGGGCTGATAAATTTTAGTCATCCCAAGGGCCACATTTGGCCCACGGGCCATGAGTTTGACACCCCTGCTCTAGTGCAAAGTAAATGTAAAGTATTATATGTGCAGAGGATATCATGCACAAAAGCTTCTTGCACCAACAGGTGCCACTGCCCATGTCTATAGTTATAGCTAACATAATTTTTTTTTCCAGAGGTTACCTACTTTTAATTCAAACACTTATGATCCTGAACAAAATGAAGTACCTGTACAGTACCTGTATATAATGCAAACAGCAAAGCCTCTAAAATTCCTACTAACTGGTAAACAGACTATTCCTAAGTAACAGAAAATTCTGGTTATAAGCTGTGTTCCCCAGGTGGCTAGTACAGTATCTTGCATATTCACAAGGTGGCTCAAAATAAATTACATGTGACTGGTAGTTATTCATATTTTACAGAGAAGCACGTCCCATTACAGTCAGTTCTGCTATAACGCGATAGTTGTGTTCTTGTAAAATATTGTGTTATAGAAAATCGCGTAATAGAAATAACAGGGCTTACGGAGAAAATAGGGTTAGGTGCAGAGTACTACTCGAAATCGAAAAAAAATTAGTAGTTAGCCTAACACAAAGGATAGCACAGTCTAAATAAATGCTACATTCATATCTAATAATGAAATCATACAGTAAATGTAACACTTTACCTTGAAAAAATATGAATATAACTTGATGGGGGAGAAGGGTGATTTTGAGCTTCTCTTCAAGTGTTATATCCTTTCTTTTACGATCATCACCGGGAATGCGATCACCAGAACGCTTCTTGGAGATATTCTTCTTTACCATATTCACAGTTAATACCACAAAATTGGAGAAATAGTAAGCAAAAATCGCGTTACAGCAAACAAGCGTTCGCATTATACAAATATCGTTCCTCTATTCATAAATCTCGTTAGAGCCAATTCGAGTTATCAAAACATTCGTTATAGCAGAACTCACAGTACTAATGTGCACATCTCGACAGTCAAGAGCTACCTATTCCAACATTCTTTATCATTTAATACTCTTTATTTTGTCTATCATCCCTTAGTCATCTGCTGTATCATTGGAAGTGATTAATTATAACAATACATTTGCTTCAGCAACTTACCTCAACCAGTGTCTCAATGACCAACTACCTTCCTTATACTGTGTCACCTCGTATTAGTTACTAAACTGTACTGCATTAAATAATTGTTCAATAAAAATGTAGTTTTAATCCTCTTTTCTTTGTAGTTTTATATTTACTGTTCACCATACATATACTCACCCCATTCATTATCTTCATGCACCACTCCCTCCTCCTTTACTTCTTCCTTCTCTGGTTCAGGCTCAGCTGCTTTCTTTGCTAGATACTCCCGCTGCTGTTTCTGACACCATATGTCTTCACACTGAGGGTTTGGCCTGACTGTCATCGTTGGGAAGAAGTCCACCATAGCATTGTAACCCAAGTAGTTAGCGACCTCACCAAACTTAAGAAGGAACCTGGTCAATGATAGTTGAAATTAATTACACTTGTCTCAACCATATTAATATTATTTTTTTCCATACTAAAACTGCAACTCCACTTTAGATTCTGTGAAAATTTGGATGACTATATATATAGTCATCCAAATTTTCTAATACCTGTATATCCACACTAACAACATACGTTTAGTCATATCTACATTGGTACACCTAGCAGATACAAAGAGAGAAGAATGGACACCAGGCTACATCTTACTCACTCTGGGCCAGGTGGTGATAGACAATGAGATAATATTAAAATCCATCTGTATTGTAACTACACATGTTGAATGTTTTTTTTCCTCAAAGTAGTATGTTAAGTAATCTTTCCCTTTCCTTTCTCCCTTGCAAAAATTTTTTTTACCACAGTAATATCTTGTTAGCCGGAATCCCTCAAACCCGGAAATCTCCAATAGCCGGAATTGAAATTTGCTTGGAAAATCTTTCCCAAAGCCGGAATTTAAAAAAAAAAATCCAGCTTTGGGAACAAATTTTCAAAGGCTGAAAATCGAGAGAATTTTCTGAAAATGTCTTGAATAAAGACGAAAACTAAAGTTTTTTTTTTTTGGTGGGGGGGGGGGGGGTGCTGACCTGACTCAATGTCAGGTGGAGGTAGGGTGAGGGATTAGTGGTCTCATATTATACTGACCTGATGGAATGTCAGGTCACCCTTTCTTGGGTGGGGATTAGTGGATCTCATGACCTGAAGATGTCTTGAATAAACTCAAAACCTAAGTATTTTTAGGGAGATTGTGATAAGTATAAGTGAGCAAAGCTGTATCCCTTCAACATTACATTACATAACATTTTAAAAGATGGAGTGAGACAGCAGAAAGGTGTGGGTGATTAGAGAGATGGAGTGGTAACATGCCTCTGTGTTGCCAAGCGATAAGCTCCTCAACAGCTGATCTTTTAATTCGCCTCCATGCAGTCACACAACAAGACCCTCACTGGATGCATGTTGTCTTAATTCCTGTGTGAGTGTGTTTTGAGCTTGCCAAGCACATTGTAGGATTTGAAGAAGTTGATGAAGAGTTTGTTGAGGAGTCAGGTGGTGAGGTGACATGTCAAGACACTTACACAGCACACACATTAACAGCACTTCTAAACCATTGTCTTTTAACTGATCAATGAATAAACCAGGGCATATGGAGACTCATTATATATTAGTGATGTCACAAAGCTTTGAAACTGCAACCACATAAATTATCACAACGTGTACTTGCCAACAGTGTGTAACAGAAACAAAACTGATAGCCCAAGCGGCTAACTAGCCGATCAGTGGTGAAGAGGAAAAAAGTAAAAGTACTCAAATGTACTAAGTTAATTACTAAAATTATTATGTATGGTGCAAAATAAATGATGTTTTAACTCAAATTAATTGCTATCTTACAAGAATTCCTGCAATGCAAATTATATTCTCCTAAGTGAATGCAGTGACATTTTATAAGCAAGAAAATATATAAAAACCCTCTGCCTTTCATAATCTGGGCACTTGTTAATCTCCCCACCTCCCCCAGCCAGAAGGAGAAGGGTCTATTGGGGATAAAAGTGACTGCAACAACCCCCCCCCCTCCCCCCAAGGCTAATTCCCATGTGAATGTGTACAGGCTGAATTTGCATGTGAGGGGGTGTGTGTGTGTGTGTGTATACATGTATGTATGTGTATGTGTATGTATGTGTGTGTGTGTGTGTGTATGTGTGTGTGTATGTGTGTGTGTGTGTGTGTGTGTGTGGTGCAAAATAAGGGATGTTTATACTCAAATTAATCACTATCTTAGTACCGACCTGACCTAGCTTGCAGAAGGAAGTGCCACTAAGTGTTCATGTTAGTGACCATAGGAAATGGCTGCCATGGATCGTTGTGTTGTGGGGGAAGAGGGACGGTGTATGAGGAAAGACAACCCCCTGGCTACTCTGTTAAGTCAGCTGAAGCAGTTGAGGAGAGAGATAGACGTTTGAAAGGGGGAGAACGAAGCCCTCAGGGCTGAACTCCTTCAGGTAGGTGTCCTGCCTAGCAGGACACCTGTGAAGGCAGGTCAGGAGGAGCAGAGGTGGAGAGTGGTTGTCTCCAAGGGGACTAGGGTCAGACTCAGGAAAGCTGACCAGGGTGTGGAGTGCAGTAACCCCTACCAAGTGTTGGAGGAAGAGAAGAGGCAGGACGGTGTGGTGCCAAGAGAGAAAAGGGCAGCTCTTCAAACCCTGCCCAGTGGTAAGGTTGTGGTAGTTGGGGACAGCCAGGTGAGGGTCCTAGATAGGACTTTTTGTGCAAGAGATAGGAAACTTAGGACTAGGGTGTGTTTTCCTGGGGTGGGATAGGGCATGTTGCTGTGAGGATAGATAGGGTTTTGTCAGGGGAGGGTACCAAGTCAGTAATGTGCCTAGTGTAGGAGGTTAGGAAATAGGAAAGGTTAGGAGTGAGGAACTTTTCAAGAGGTATAGGGAGACACTATGGAAGGTTAGAGATAGGGGAGGGATCCCGATAGTATGTGGTGTCTTGCCTAGAAGAGGAGTTGGTGGTGAATGGCTGTCCAGGGCAATTGCTATAAATTGCCGACTGGAAAAACATTGTGCAAGCAATGGTTGGGCATTCATTAATAACTGGCAACGATTCTATGGCAACGACTACCTGTACAGTCGTGACGGAGTACACTTGTCTCGCGCGGGGGTAAATTGTCACTCCAAAGAGGAGGAGGAGGAGGAGGAGGAGGAGGAGGAGGAGGAGGAGGGAGGAGGAGGAGGAGGAGGAGGAGGGTTGCCATTAAAGAGAGGTCAGGGTAAGTGGGATTTAAAAAACAAGCAGGTTCTGGGGAGTAAAATTGGTTACTCAGGACAAGGGGTAAAACAGGACAGGGAAGGGTAGGTTTAAATGTATACAAAACAAACAGTAGGAGAGTTAGAAATAAAATAGACTGAGAGCAGTTGTATGTACCGAGAATGTAAATGTCATAACAATCACCGAAGCTTGGATGAATCTGGCGAGTACGTAAGAACTTTTTATCAGAATACCACATAGAAGGGAACAACATTTTTCACAAGGACAGGGAAGGTAGGAAGGGGGGAGGGGTCGTACTCTTTGTCAGGGATACATTAAAATGTTGTACTGTATAAATAATTCAATAAAATGTGAAATAAGAACCGAGTCTGTATGGGTAGAAATTGCGGAAGGAAGAGAAAAACTAATGACAGGAGTGATTTACAGGAGAGGAGCAGCTCAGCCCATATGGCAGGGAATGAGTAGGGCAGCAAAATACAACAACCTGTGCATTATGGGGGATTTCAACTTCAGAAATATTGACTGGGACATTATAGGTGACTATGAATCAGAAGACTTCCTCGATGCAGTACAGGAAAAATTTTTAAAACAACTAATTACAGAAGCTAATCGAGGTGACAATATATTAGACCTAGTAATAACAAATAAAGAAAATATTATCAGAGATATCACAATAGGGGAATAACTAGGGAGCAGTGATCACAAAGAAATCAGGTTCTCCCTAAATTGGGAAACGAAAAACAATGACAATATGGTCAGAGTCCCAGACTTTCGATCGGAAGATTATGAGGGGTTAAGAAGGTACCTAGGTGAGGTCACCTGGGAACAGTCAGGTCAGTCCTCGGTAGGAACTGGTGAGGTCACACATGACACAACAATTAATCATGACTATAATATATTCACTAGTAAACTACGTAAAGCACAGGAACAAAATATACCATACAGAAAAATTAGGTCAAATAAGAATGAGCCAAGGTGGATGACCAGAAAACTTAAACATGACATAGGAATAAAGAAAGGAATTTATAAGAAATTAAAGGGAGGGGAGGAGCAGCTCAGAAATAGGAATAATGAACTACAGGGTATCTAGGAATGTTAAGAAAAATGCAAGGAAGGCAATGAGGGACCACGAAATCAGGTTAGCTAGAGAATTCAAGGCGAATCCCAAGGGATTTTTCCAGGTATATAGGACAAAGTTCAAGGACAAAGTGGGGCCTTTAAAGTCAGAGAGAGGGGAAGTGATCAATGACAGTGAAGAAATAAGAAAAGCATTAAACAGCTACTTCTTATCAGTTTTCACAGAAGAAATTCACGAGGAAATTCCAGAGGTGGAACTGATATTTAGGGGAAATGAAGAAGAGAAATTAAAGAATATCACTATCAGAAAAGAGGATGTTCTTAAGAAGATAAATAAATTAAAGAAGACAAAATCCCCAGGGCCAGATGAAAGTTTCCCTCGAGATATGAGAGTGTAAGGTACAGATTAATGGACCCCTCATAAATTTATTTACAAAATCATTAGACACGGGAGTCGTGCCAGACTTGTGGAAACAGGCAAATGTAGTAACCATATTCAAAAAGGGAGACAGAACATCAGCGTCAAATTACCGGCCGATTAGTTTGACGTCAGTAGTGGGGAAATTTCTTAAATCAATTATAGCAAATACAGGTTGTACCTCTCTAGCCCGGCATTCTGTGGTCCGGAACGATTTGAGTTTGTCCAATAGGTAGATAGGCAGTTTTTTTTTTTTTTTTTTTTTTTTTTTTAACTTATCGGAATTATTATTATTATTACAGGAGCATTAAATTTTTGCCCCTCAGGCCCCAATGTGGGTCAGTGACCTATGCCCGGGTGGGCTAATCCCCATAAAAAAAACAACAAAAAAGCCGTGGGAAATTAAGGTTTGTTTACATCCGGCAGTTCGGCTGCTCGCTCTCTCTCTCTCTCTCTGCTTGTCTATACAGAGTACAACATTTAACCCTTCAATATATATGAGCAGTTAATAAGTGTTACTTTCATATTCTTATGTAGAGTAATGACGATATGTTTTCACATGTGCGCACTTACATACGCGCAGTCTCACTTTTTTTTTACCAATAAGGGTTAGCTACTTATATTGTTCCATTTATTAACATTAAATAACATTACAGTACAGGTACTTCAAACAACCATATTAATTTTTTTACATTAATTTTACTACAGCTACAATCAGGGTCTTATTTTCTTCAATTTTATATGTGGAGCCAATCAGTCACTGGTTTTGTAAGCTTTAACATAAACAATGCCGGCAGCCGTCTCGTCTCATCGTGTGTTTTAATATTCCACGTATTATTAATAAATTGTTTTGTTAATTTTGCACACACAAACATTAATTCAATAAAAACAAATTCAGAAACATTAATTAAAATATATATGAACAGTAAATAAGTGTTGCTTTCATATTCTTATGTAAAGTAATGATGATATGTTTTCACGTGTGCGCACTTACATACGCGATCTCTCTTTTTTCTTTACCATTATCGTTAGCTACTTCTATTGTTCCATTTATTAACATTAAATAACATTACTTAAAACAACCATATTAATTTTACTACAGCTACAACCAAGGTCTTATTTTCTTCAGTTTTATATGTAGAACCAGTCAGTCACTGGTTTTGTAATCAACGAAAACAATGCTGTGTCATTTCCTCGTGTGTTTTAATATTCTACGTATTATTAATGAATTGTATTGCTCATTTTGCACACATAAACATTAATTCAATAAAAAAGACATTCAGTAATAAACAATAATGAATCTCTTGTATATAAGAGAAATGACGCTGTTTACCCGATTATGCACGTCGTCTGCACGTTGGCGGGCCGTTCAAACCCGTCTTAATTCAAGTTTCCGCCGTCAAAATTTTTATTTTTTTTTGTGTGTGTTCCAATAAAATATGTTGAATTAAAAACTCGCGAAATTTGAGAAGCTACTATATGACATTTAACCCTTCAATATGTCTTCAAAGAGACCATGATGCAGAGAAAGTGGTGCTAGTGCTTCCAAGCATAAGCACAAGTCACTATCTATGCAGGAAAAGGGTGAATTTCCATGGTCCGGCACCGGTCAGGTCCCCAGGTTGCCGGACTAGAGAGGTACAACCTGTAGCATCCGATCGCATTTATAGAAAAGCAAATTAATCTACGATTCTCAACGTGGGTTTACAACGGGAAAATCTTGTCGTACAAATCTGGTGACCTTTTTCAGGAAAGTCTTCGAAATAGTAGATAATGACGAAAATTACGATGTTATTTACAGTAGAAGTCCAAAAATCCGGACTGCTTGGGGATTGGGTCGGTCCGGATTTTCAGATTTTCCGGATTCTCAGGCAGTACTTTAAAAATTCAAATTTAAGGAGGAATAAAGAAGAGATGAACAGGTACATTTTGATAGTTTATTCATTAGCAAATATAGCATGCTTTATTTATCAAAACGAGCAGTTTTAATGAAAAAGCTGTGAATTCTAGAATTTTATTCTTTGCCTTTTTTATATCATAAATTGTAGACTTTCCAATGTCGTATGTTTCCATTAGAACATTATTGCTCACACCACGTTCTAGTTTCTTAATTATTTCAAGTGTGTTACTCAATTTCAACGTGTTCTTGTTTCTCTTCACACAACGAAGTTTATCTACTTTAGGAGCCATTATTATGGACTTGTACAGTACTCTGTAAATGGAAAGAGTAGGACTCAAAATATTGTTATATTACAATGGTATTCTATTCATACTGTGCTTGATATAATGCATTCACAGAAATGTAATATTTTTGCTGAAATGACGTACGTATTACAGTGGAAAGTGGGATAAAATCGTGACGAAAACAATGACTTTCGCTTTCTTTCGTTCAAAAGATGTTACCGTAATTGCTTTTCGAATGGTTTTCAGTTAAAAACTGTTGTATTACAATAATATTCAATCCTAATTGACTTGAATAAACACTACGATACCATATTTCTGAATATTTTCATTAAAATCCATCAAAATCAGTTTCCTTGTCATCGTTTGCAGCACCTAACAGCTTCTCCCAGTCCTCTCTTTGAACAGGGCTAGAGGGTACGTGTTTTTCGAATCATTTTCAGTTAAAAAACTATTACATCACACGTATATTTTACCTAAACTGCGCCTGAATGAATATATTCTCGGAAATAAATAGTAGTTTTGCTGAAACATGATGTATTTCAATGTAAAATAGGATAAAATACATCACGAAAACAAAAGACTTTACCTAAGCTTCCGATGTTCTTGAGATATTACTCGTTTTTTGAATAGTTTTCGGTTAAAATTCTGTTATATTACTGTGCTTGATATAACACATTCACGGAAATGTATTATTTTTGCTGAAATTACGTACGTATTACAGTGGAAAGTGGGATAAAATCGTGACGAAAACAATGACTTTCGCTTTCTTTCTTTCAAAAGATGTTACCATAATCGCTTTTCGAATGGTTTAGTTAAAAAACTATTGTATTAAAATAATATTCCCTCCTAATTGACTTGAATAAACACTTGAATGGAAATATACAATATTTTTGTTGAAACTACCCACATTTCAGTGTAAAGTATCGTAATAATAAATGGTAAACAATTTGCCTTCGGCACTCGTGTTTCAAGCACGGCGAGCCTCTGTTTAGAGTACGCAGAGCGTTTTTACTGAAGTTTTTGTTGTTCCATTACCCTAAAAAATGTGGGTCGAACTATAAACGAGGAATATCATAAATTAATGATTTCTTGGTAAAAAAATCAGGGTCGACCGATAAACGAGGGGGGGTTATAGACGAGTATATACGGTATGTTGTCACAGTATAATTGCTAGTTTTAAAGTGGCGACCACGTGGTCGCTTGTTGTCGTTGTGCAACTGTGGCGCTCACGCATGCGCACATACACACAAAAGCCTGCTAAAAAAAAAATAAATAAAATTAGTTTTCGAAAAGTCCGGATTCTCGGGTGGTCCGGATTTCTGGCATCCGGATTTTTGGACTTTTACTGTACTTAAGACTTTAGCAAAGCGTTTGACAGAGTACCGCATCAGAGGCTTCTGAGAAAAGTTAAGGCTCATGGTATCAAGGGGAACGTTTTAAATTGGATAAAATCATGGCTCACCGATAGAACACAGAGGGTCAGCATAGCTGGTGTTAAATCTGAGTGGGGCTGTGTAACCAGTGGGGTTCTCCATGGGTCAGTACTGGGCCCACTCTTGTTCATAATCTACATAAACGATCTAGATACTGGGATCAGCAGTGACATAAGCAAGTTTGCGGATGACACCAAAATAGGGCGGCAGATTAATTCAGGACAGGATGCAAATGCACTACAGGAGGATTTAAATAAACTTCAGGAGTGGTCAGAAAAATAGCAAATGAAATTCAACACCAGAAAGTGTAGCATACTTAATATTGGAAGAACAAATACAGGTAGTCGTCGACTTACGACCTATGCGACTTACTTATGTTCGACTTTACGACCGGCGGTATGACAGTTTTGGCCCCAGCCTCCTGGCGCTGCCGGGAGCTGGAGCCGTGCGCATCCCCGCGCTCAATTACAAACACGCTCGCTGGTACAGCACGCTTCCCTCCGTGTCTGTTTGCCTTGTGCCTTTCTTTTGTCTTGGAAATTTTTCTTGAACCACCACCCCCCCCCAAGATGTCTACCAAGAGGAAACTGTCTTCATCTACTCCTCAACCTGCCAAGAAGCAAAGAAAGGCCATTGATTTAAACACTAAAATGATGGTGATTAAACAGCACGAAGGGGGTAAGAAAGTGAATGTGATTGCACGTGATCTGACGCTATCACACTCTACTGTGTCGACGATTTTGAAGGATAAAGAAAGGATTCGTGAAGCTGTGAAAGGTTCTGCACCCATGCAAGCGACAGTTATAACGAAGCAACGGACTGGGCCTCTCCACGAAATGGAGAAATTACTTTACATTTGGATGGAAGATCAGATCCAGAAACAGACACCGTTAAGCCTTTTTACTGTGCAGACGAAGGCTAGAAGTCTATTTCAGACTTTGAAGGAGCGCGCCGGAGAAGACTACAATCAAGAATTTGCAGCAAGTACTGGCTGGTTCAAGAGATTCAAGAAAAGATTTCAATTTCATAGTGTTCGAGTGACTGGGGAAGCAGCGAGTGCAGACGAGGAAGGAGCACGCAAGTTTGTTGACAGTCTGGATGAATTAATTACGGATGAGGGATATCTAGCAGAGCAGATATTTAATGTGGATGAAACGGGATTGTATTGGAAACGGATGCCAGAACGCACTTACATCCAAAAAGAAGCCAAAAGCATGTCTGGATTTAAAGCATTTAAGGATAGGCTTACTCTGCTGCTTGGCGGGAACATCGCGGGGTTTAAGCTGAAGCCTTTCCTAATCTTCCATTCAGAAAACCCGCGGGCGTTGAAAAATGTAAACAAGCACACGTTGCCCGTTTACTTTCGTTCTAACCGTAAAGCATGGATGACACAGGCACTGTTTGAAGACTGGTTTGTAAATTGTTTTATTCCTCAAGTTCGTGAATATTGTTTGACGAAAGAAATTCCTTTCAAGATTTTATTGCTACTGGATAATGCGCCTGGACATCCACCTCATCTATCAGATATTCATCCGGACGTGAAAGTGATTTTTATGCCGCCAAACACGACTTCAATTTTGCAGCCTATGGACCAAGGTTCAATTGCTACTTTCAAGGCTATCTATCTCCGAACCACCTTTGCCCAAGCCATAGACGCTATAGATGCCGACCCAGAACTATCGTTGAGTGACTTTTGGAAACAGTACAACATTCTTAAGGGTATCAAGAATCTGGCAAACGCCTGGGAGGCTGTGACGGAGAAGTGCATGAATGGCATCTGGAAAAAGTGTGTTAAGCGCTATGTTCATACTTTTGCAGGATTTGACAGTGAAAATGAGCTTGAAGTTATTCGGGAAAAAATAGTAAAACTGGCAAAAGATCTTTCTTTGGAATGTGAAGTGGAAGATGTTGAGGAGTTGCTAGACCAAGAATCAGAAGAACTTACAAATGAAGAGCTAATCGAATTGGAAGAAGAAAAAGTAGCAGAAGAAGAAAGGAGAGAAGCAGCGGACAAAGAAGAGGAGGAGGAGCCACAAAGGACGTTCACCACTAAGGGATTATCAGAAGGTTTATCTCTACTGAATAAACTTCTTGCCCATTTTGAAGGAATGGACCCAAACATCGAACGATTTGCAAGGATTGAGCGGATGGCACGCAATTCGTTTCGTCCGTATCAAGAAATTTACGAGGAGAAGAAGAAACGAACAATTCAGACAAAGCTCACCATGTTCATGAAAAAAACAACTCCTCCGGCTACCCCAAAGGCTGCCCCAGCTGACGACCCCGACGATCCACAGCCAAGCACCAGCGGCCAATAAGATGTTTTTTGTATGTTTGTATGTGTTTGTATGTTTTGCAACTAAAATGTTTTATATGTTTTGCACCTGTATTTTTTTTTTTTGTATGTTGTGTAAATAATAAACCAATTGTACTGTAGTATGCAGTGATTTACTTAAACCTGACGACCGTAACAATAATGAACAAAGAAAATGTTGATAAAATATGACTTAAAGATGATTATATTATCATTACACATTATAATATACGTAAGGTAATTATAACATAGGCCGACTTACGACCAGATCAACTTACGACCGGGCGGCCGTAACCAATCTAGGTCGTAAGTCGACGACTACCTGTACTGTCAATGTACAGCCAATCCTCATATTACGCGGTTAATGTAACCCGGAGGGTACCGCGGAAAGTGAGAAATGCGTAAAGTGAATAACATAACATAAGGGATTAATTGAAATGGAGTCCGGGCCGATCCCCAAACTCCACTTTTTGACGACACACAACTATGTTGTAGTAAAAATATTATCTTAACTTTATGATGGCATGCACACACAATTAATAATTAAGAGAAATATAAATAATATTAGATTTTTTAACACTTACATTAGTAGAAAAGATGGCTGGGCACACGGGGATGGGCGGTTGGTTCCGAGGCAGAGGGCAGATTATTGGCCCTCACCTGTATCACTTGTATCAATTGTATCACTATCCACCACAGAGGCTTGCAGGGCCTCTTTGTCAAACCCCCTAAAGTTCATATAAGTCCATATCCTCACTATAATTATCACTATCACTGACTTGGGCCGGCTGTAGTGGGTGGCGGGTGAAGAACTGGTAATGTTTTGATGACTGGGCGACCTTGTGCGCACCATTTTCGCGCCTCTTACACAACATGGCGGATGGCGGGAGGTTTGGATCCAAAAATGGCGCGGCTTGCCAGCCGCTCTCCGCGTAATGGGGTTCACGACCGCGGAATGTGAGCATGTTAGGTTCTGGCAAGGCACCGCGTTAACGGTGAAACGCGGAATGCGGGACCGCGTAATATGAGGATTGACTGTATACAGCCTTAACAACATCAACCTAGAGAAGTCGACTTGTGAAAAAGACTTAGGGGTACATGTAAGCCCGGACCTACGGCCTAGAAAACAGTGCGTTAATGTTCAAAATAAGGCAAAACAGGGTATAAGGTTTTAAATCTAGAAGTGTAAGTAATATGAGCACGAAGCAACTATCTTGCGCTAGTTAGGCTGCACCTCGATGATGCTGTTCAGTTCTGGTGCCCTTATTATAGAATGGATATCAATTCACTGTAGTCAGTGCAGCGAAGAATGACGAAAATGATTCCGAGACAAAACTTGCATTCCCTAGAAAGACAAAGAGTGTGGGGGAGATATGATAGAAGTATTTAAGTGGGTGAAAGGATAGGACTCGAAGCAAAGGATTTAAGTTTGATAAGTTTAGGTTTAGGAGGGAAATAGGAAGGAACTGGTTCACAAATAGGGTGGTAGACGAGTGGAACAAGCTTAGCAATTTTGTAGTTAGTGCTGGAACACTGGAAAGTTTTAAAAGGAGGCTAGATAGATTCATGGATGATAGAGAGTGGTAGTAACTCTTGACAGGAGCTCCCATGCACAAGCCAACCAGCCTATTGCAGACTCCTTATTTTCTTATGTTCTCAAAAAGAATTCCAGCAATGCAAATTATATTCTCCAAAGTGAATTCAGTGACATTTTATAAGGTTAATCTCTCATTGTGAACTAGTAAGAGGTTGAAGGATCCATTGGGGGGGGGGGGGAAGTGGTCACGTTGACTGCTAGTCTATTGAACTAATAATTCTTATTAAACTCCACGACCGCAAAACATGAGTGGGTTAGAGACCCCTGAGAAGACGTGTTTTTCCCCATAGACGCTACACTTGTGTTTCCCTCCCAGAGTCCCGCCTTTGTGAAGACAGTTATCAATGTGCCGTTTATTCCACTTCCCCTGGGAAGCTCAATCTTGAATTAGTCTGTGTAAATCAACTCAAGTAATTCGCCAGACCTTTGTCAACTGAGGGTCCTCTTTGAATGAGTAACAGTTAGAGTTGTTTGTAATTATTGTCATTGCGTGAGTAGCAATCACTGGCAACTCAGGGATATATATATATACCCTCGTATCACGCAGGATGACTGTCCCCTGACGCCGCCCCAACGTTTGTTCCAGGTATGTTTATGTGTAGCCATTCAGTTTAATTCAGTCAATTGTAGTGAATATCAGTGTTCATCAGTGTTCATGCTTTAACAGTTGAATTGTCATTCACCCAGTGTAAGAAGTAATACAGCCAGACCCCGACTTACGACTGCTACGACTTACGACCGTCGGGACTTACGACCGCCGCAGATTTTTTATTAATTTTTTATTATTTTTTTTTTTTTCCAAATGACACGCATTTTCTATACCGAAACATTTCCAGTTAATGTAGTCTCCATGTACAGTTGGTCCTCCTATTACGCGGTCCCACAATCCGCGTTTCACCGTTAACGCGGTGCCTTGCCAGAACCTAACATTTTCACATTCCGCGGTCGTGAGCCCCATTACGCGGAGAGCGGCTGGCAAGCCGCGCCATTTTTGGATCCAAACCTCCCGCCATCTGCCATGTTGTGTAAGAGGCGCGAAAATGGTGCGCACAAGGTCGCCCAGTCATCAAAACATTAGCGAGTTCTTCACCCGCCACCCACTACAGCCGGCCCAAGTCAGTGATAGTGATAATTATAGTGAGGATATGGACTTATATGAACTTTGGGGGGTTTGACAAAGAGGCCCTGCAAGCCTCTGTGGTGGATAGTGATACAATTGATACAGGTGAGGGCCAATAATCTGCCCTCTGCCTCGGAACCAACCGCCCATCCCCGTGTGCCCCGCCATCTTTTCTACTAATGTAAGTGTTAAAAAACCTAATATTATTGATATTTCTCTTAATTATTAATTGTGTGTGCATGCCATCATAAAGTTAAGATAATATTTTTACTACAATATAGTTGTGTGTCGTCAAAAAGTGGAGTTTGGGGATCGGCCCGGACTCAATTTCAATTAATCCCATATGTTATGTTATTCACTTTACGCGTTTCTCACTTTCCGCGGTACCCTCCGGGTTACATTAACCGCGTAATACGAGGACCAGCTGTATACAGTCAACCCTCACTTTACGCGGTTAATGCAACCCACAGGGTACCGCGGAAAGTGAGAAACGTGTAAAGTGAATAACATAACATATGGGATTAAATGAAATAGAAACCAGCTGACCCCCAAACTCCACTTTTTCCAACACAATACCTATGTTCTAGTAAAAATAACATCTTAATTTTATGATGGTACATGCACACAATTAATACTTAAGAGAAATAGAGAAATACAGTCGCCAAATTAATGTCCATTCAAATAATGGACACGACTCCCTCCCCCTCTTCTCACACTACACTGCTGGCTCTTCCCTCTGAGAAATTTTGGGGGGAAAACCAGGTATAGTAATAAATAATACCTCAAACTAAAGTTAGGATAATATAATTGACATTGCTGGATTCCTTGTAAGACCAGGAATATTTTGAATATAAATGTCATATATTTTTCACAAAAGATAACATATTTACTCAGATTAAACATTACATCTAAAATTTGTATGTCTAATGCAAAATCTATGATGCTTATATTCAAAATGATCATCAAATTGTAAGAATTCCAGCAATGTAAATTATATTCTGGCTGGGTAATTTGTATGAATTTTATGAGCAAAAACAAATATCTTCAGTTAATAAAAAAAAATAATATTCTTCACGACACTATCTGTCAATCAAAGTACGCCACCATGCCTCACCCCCTCTTCCAACCAGCCAGATGGTCAGTCCGTCCCAACCCTCCCCCCCCCCTCCCACCAACCCTCCCTTCAAGAGAAAGAGTGGGTGAAACAACTAGATTTTAACATTTAGTATTAAATAATACCCCAGATTAAAGTTAGGATAATATAATTGATATTGCTGGATCCCTTGTAAGACCAGGAATATTTTGAATATAAACGTCATATATTTTGCACAAAAGATAACATACTTACTCAGAGTGAACATTATATCTAAAATTTTATGTCTAATGCAAAATATATGATGTTTACATTCAAAATGATCATCAAATTGTAAGAATTCCAGCAATCTAAATTATATTCTGGCCGGGTAATTTGTATGAATTTTATGAGCTAAAATAAAAATCTTCAGTTAATAAAAAGAAAATATTCTTCACACAGTAACAGATGGTCGGTCGCCGGTCCCTCCCTCCCTCCCTCCCCCCACCAACGTCCCTACTAGATAAATGTGTGGGAATACCAGACTGTTTACCTTTTTAGTAATAAATAATAACTCAGACTAAAGTTAGGATAATATAATTGACATTGCTGGATTCCTTGTAAGACCAGGAATATTTTGAATATAAATATCATATATTTTGCACAAAAGATAATATATTTACTCAAGAGTAAATATTATATCTAAAATTTGTATGTCTAATGCAAAATCTATGATGTTTATATTCAAAATGATCATCAAATTGTGAGAATTCCAGCAATGTAAATTATATTCTGGCCCATGCTACCAAAAGAATGCCCATGCTACCAAAAGAATGTCCATGCTACCAAAAGAATGTCCATGCTACCAAAAGAATGTCCATGCTACCAAAAGAATGTCCATGCTACCAAAAGAATGCCCATGCTACCAAAAGAATGTCCACGCTACCAAAAGAATGTCCACGCTACCAAAAGAATGTCCACGCTACCAAAAGAATGCCATGCTACCAAAAGAATGTCCATGCTACCAAAAGAATGTCCATGCTACCAAAAGAATGCCCATGCTACCAAAAGAATGCCCATGCTACCAAAAGAATGTCCACGCTACCAAAAGAATGTCCACGCTACCAAAAGAATGCCCATGCTACCAAAAGAATGCCCATGCTACCAAAAGAATGTCCACGCTACCAAAAGAATGTCCACGCTACCAAAAGAATGTCCACGCTACCAAAAGAATGTCCACGCTACCAAAAGAATGTCCATGCTACCAAAAGAACTGAGTAAGAGTAAGAACTAAGACAAGAGAAGTAAGTAAGATAAGGGTGGTGTAGGTGTTGGAAAACAGGCGCCCTTACAATAGGTTCTGTACTTTCGTTATCGCGTTTTTCGTTATTACGAACTTGGCACGGTCCCAATTAGGCGTGATAACCAAGGAATTACTGTATATTTATTTAACGAAACTTTTAGATAAAGTATACAGTATTATTTTTATACAAAAATTGTGTGTCTAATGAAATTAGAACTGATTTTACTGACTCCGGTATCAACATTTCTTATTTTTCTTTATTAAAAGAACGGAATTCCCATCATTATATCATGTAGAAATATTACGTTTAAGGACATCTTATTGGAAATGTTTTGTAGAGAATTTATTTAGGATCATTATGGTATCAAATTCATCTCTCTCTCTCTCTCTTTTTGCAAGGGAATTAAGACAGCAGACATAAGGAGTGAGGGTCTTATTGTGTGACAAATTTGCATGTGTGTGACTGGAGTTAAATATTAGCTGTTGAGGAGCTTATCGCTTGGCAACACTGGTGTATGTTACCACTCTTTTCCACTCCATCTCTCTAATCACCCACACCTTTCTGCTTTCTCACGCCATATTTTAAAATGTTATGTAATGTAATGTTGAAGGGATACAGCTTTGCTCATTCATACTTACTTATCACAATCTCTCTAAAAATACTTTACGCTTCATGTTTATTCAAGACATCTTCAGGTCATGACCCACTGATCCCCCGGCCAAGAAAGGGTGACCTGACATTCCATCAGAAGGTCAGGAATATGCAACCACTAATCCCCCACCCTTCCTTGACCTGACATTGTGTCAGGTCAGGTACATGAGACCCACTAATCCCCCACAGCTCCATGCGAGTGGAAAATACCAGTCTTTGCTGTAACACAACTTCATTCATGCCCATATCATAAATATTTTTAATTTTCAAATATATTTATTTTACCAAACTTTTAGATAAACTCTTCTGGATTATTACAGTAAAGAAATGGAGTTTCTAACTTAATTAGAATTGCATTTACGGACTCCAGTAGTTTAGACTCAAGGAAAACATCCCCAGCACCCAGAAACATTCTGGAGAAGTGGGCTAGTGTCTGTGTATACAAGATATTTACTTTAGACACTTGGATACTTTTCCCAGTAACCGGAAAAGATTCCGGGGATAAGGAATTTTTCCGGGTTTGAGAAAGTCGTCTGGTTAGCCGGAAATCTCTCATCCCGGAAGTGCTCTGCACCAATTGTTCCGGCTAACGGAGATATCACTGCACTTGTATACATTTGTAATATTTGCATAGCCTTTTTCAAAAACAAAACCTTTCCATTAAAATTTCTAAATACCGTACCTAATTCACAACACAGTGAAGGAATAAATTAATGTGCATATCAGTTGGGTTACCACGAAGTATTTACCAGTTTAAAATTTTGCATTTGTAGTGAGAATACAATTTGGTGCGTAAAACTGGATAACTCACTTGAGAGTGTTCTGGACTAGTAACCCAGCAACAACACCCATGGTGGTGGGCAAGGAGGCAGCACATACACCATCACGCTTCAGGGTGCTCTCATTAATATTGCTGGCAACAACCAGAGGAGGTGCACACTGGAAAAAAATAAAATTGTCAAGATTCAACGCCAATATATTTTTGCTTTTGAAAACGAGTTACAGAGATTTTTAGCAAAAGATTTTTATTTCTTCTAAAAACCAGTTTTTGTGATAAAGTCCAGAATGCGACGTCTAGCTTTGTACCTGCATATGTACTGTATATGCCTTGCATTAACTTGCCAGGCCAACATACAGGCAACTAAAACATCTAATAATTACTAAAATGTGTAATATTAGGAGGACGCATTGCTACCTGGCATTTAATTGTAATTCTCAAAACTCCTTCCCGCAACCTCCAGCACACACATCACTACTATCATCTCTTGCCCCAGAGTGAGCAGTAAACAAATGTCAACTCTCGAAGGGTGGAGATGGGTGGGATGTCGACATCGCATTCTGGACTTTATCACAAAATCTGTTTTTTAGAAAAAATAAATAAAATTTTGTTCAATCCAGAATGCAACATCTAGCTTTGATTATCTGAGCAGGAGGTGGAGAGGGAGGTGATATTGCATATAAGGCTCCACTAGCTTAGGTCCAGATAATAATTATAAACTTGTTTGGAATATTGTCCTCCATAAGAAACATTTACCGGAAGGCAAAATTTTAATTTACATATCCCAATTAAGAAACTCACTTTATTCTGATGAGGAAGAAGAAGGTCCTGGATGTGGAGATGGACTAGGTGGGGGAGGGGACCCCAGTATGTACCACCATATGTGAAGCATCTTTCAGAGATAGATGAAGATAGCTGTCTTGAAAGGTTTTTGAAGATTTCTAAAAGCCCACTTCTTTGATCTGACTGAGGCTCATATGCTGCAGAAAGGCCACAGACCCTGCATATTTCCTTGTGTCATGTGCCAAAAATTTCTTGCCAGGGTCTGCTTGACTCACCAACTGACATAAATATTTTGTCATTTGACTAGGAGACAATTTATCATCATCCTGTGATGAGAATACTTAGGGGCCTCGATTAGGGAATCTGGTTAACCATTCTTGAAGGTTCTTAACGGCACAACATATGGGGAACCCTTGTCTCACCCATTAGCCTTTCACTTTTTTCTTAGAATCTCCGGAGGGAAAGGAGTGACATCTTCCTCAGAAAATACCAATAATGATGGATTATTGGAAATTGAAACCAGCTCACAGATTCACATACCTGTTGCTATTGCTAGAAGGAAGGCTGCCTTCTGGAGCAATCTATCCTGGTTCAGATTTATATTGTAATTAGGCCCCATAAGAAATTTAGTAACTTTATCTAGAGACCAAGGTGGGATTCTCTTAGGCCAAGAGAGTCTCAGAATGAAAAAGGATGACCTGAGCATTTAATAAATTCAGGGGTTCAAAGTAAAATTAAAACCCCATGCCGGAGGGTCAACCAATGCTGATTTACAACATGCCAATTGTAGAACCTTGAAAGCCTTTAACTCTGAACAGAAAATCTAAAAATTTTAACACCATTGTCTCCGACAATGTGATTGGCGCAGTTAACTTAATAAATTGTTGAAAAAGGCTCCAAGCTTTCTCACATTGCATAGAAGTTTGGGGCCAATGACCTGCTATCACTTGGATAACTATAATGGAACTACCCAACAATCTACTTAAACATCTTTTGAGAAACTCCAGGCATGAAGTGCCAAGGATGTCTCGAACTGAGGGTGCAGTACCTGGTCTAGACATCCTGTTGCAATTGTGGTGGATGTGGGCACCATTCCAACAGATCCAGACACCACGGTTGTAGGATCCAATATGGTGCAATTAAGAGGACCTTTCCCTGGAAGGATCTGAGTTTATGAACCACTTCGGACAACATTTTCACAGGTGGGAACATAGATTGAATTCCAACGGTTTCAATCTATATGTGGAGTATTTCCTAGAAGATTCGGTCGTTCCAGAGAAGCATAAATTGGCATCCTGTGATTGTTTAGTGAGGCAAAGAGATCTATTTATGGAGTCCCAAACCTCCTCGCTAGACTCTTGAACTTAAGTGGCATACGGGACAATTCTGTATTCGTTGACACTGGCCTGAGACGGGACAACGCATCTGCCCAATTGTTTTGTACTCCCGGTACGTGAGTTGCTTTGAGGTACAGTATAGTTTTTGTGTTACACAAACCTTGAAAAAAAATTTCTGACAGTGTGAGAAGGGTCCAAGATCTGGTTGAGCCTTGATGATTGAGACAAAACACTGCCGCTCTGTTGTCCATGGCAAACAGAATCGTCAGGTTTTCAAAGTTTGGATTTGCCAACAAAAAGAATAGGACTACTGCTAATTCTTTGATGTTTATGTGTTGGTCCCAAAGGGAGTTACTCCACTTCCCTTGACTGAATTCTCCTTTTGATGAATGGTAACCCTATCCTATCTCGGACGCGTCCGTACAAACGACCAAGTCTGTTTGAGGGGGAACCCAGGGTGATGAACTGACTAGATTGTCCAACCTTGTCCACCATGACAGATGATTCTTGATCTGAATTGGGAGAGAAGAAACAAGATTTCTCTTTCTGTGAATCAACTTCGACCCCAGATGAGTTAGTTGCTTTTTCCTTAACGTGCCCAATGGAACTACTATGGTGACAAAATTTAACAGACCCAATAATTTTTCCCAATCGTGCCAAGAAACTTCTTGCTTTACACAAAAGGCCTCTACTTGGGTTATCACATCTGTTACCTTTGATTCTGGAAGACTGACTGACTGCTGATTGGTGTCCCAATGGAGACCTAACCAAACCAGTTTCTGACATGGTAGGAGATTTGATTTGACCTGGTTTATCTGTAATACTAGGTTCTGAAATACTACTAGTGCATGTTGGGTCGCCCTTTGACAGTCTTCAAAAGAGTGTCCCACTATCAGCCAATCGTCTAGATAAGCAAAAGTTCTTATGCCCTCCACCGCGAGGATCTCCCTGGGGATGTTTGCCAGTTTTGTAAACACTTTTGGCACAATTGTCAGGCCAAATGGCATCACTGTGAATTGATAACTGATATCCTCCACTGCGAACAATAGAAACTTTCTGTATCTGGGAGCAAAAGGCACATGATAATAGGTATCTTCGAGATCCACCTTTGAGATCCAAGCACTGGGCGGAAGTAGATGCCTCAGATAATCGTAAGTGAGCATCTTGAAACTTCTTTTGGTAATGAACTTGTTCAGGACGGACAGATCTAAAATCCACCTTAACTTGTCGCTGTCTTTCTTGGGGACTGGGAACAGGCGGGACATGAAACACTTCTCTGACTGCAACAGTTCTATCACATCTCTGTTTTACAGTAGAAATACAGGTAGTCGTCGACTTACGACCTATGCGACTTACGTCTGTTCGACTTTACGACCGGCGGTACGACAGTTTTGGCCCCAGCCCCAGTGTAAATAATAAACCAATTGTACTGTAGTATGCAGTGATTTACTTAAACCTGACGACCGTAACAATAATGAACAAAGAAAATGTTGATAAAATATGACTTAAAGATGATTATATTATCATTACACATTACAGTATAATATACGTAAGGTAATTATAACATAGGCCGACTTACGACCAGATCAACTTACGACCGGTCGGCCGTAACCAATCTAGGTCGTAAGTCGACGACTACCTGTATTCTGTGAGTAAGGGGGTTGGTTTCTGACCCCTTTTTGGTACCACTAGTGGAGGGCGCCTCAACCAAGTACAGGTGTGGCCCCCTTTGATTGTCTTGTAAGCCCATATGGAAGAAGCCCACCTGTTTTCCCAACCCCCCAGATGACCCAACTGTCTGGCTTCAATGGGAGGGAGTGGTCGTTGATGTGGTGGAATAAGATCTCTTTCCACCTTTGAACAAATGGCCACCCCTATTATGTCTCAAATTGTTTCCTCCTCTAAAGTTTCCTCTAGGTTGCTGACTGAACCTAGCAGCTGCTCCTGTTCCCTTGTTAGACCTTCCTCTTTGAAATTCCTGAAAGGTCTTGGAATTCTTGGGAACCATAATATGAATAGTTTGCTCCACAGTTGATCTATACTGTAGTTAACAAATGCTTGTTCCTCAAACAAAGCAGGGAAAAGGGAGGGGGGAGAACAAAGCAATAAATAATCACTACCACTTGAAGCATTATTAGTGGCTTGCTTCCTTAGTGAAGACGAGCCCGGAATGGCTAAAAACAAATGTCATTCACTAAGTGACTTGAAAACAGAGAATTATAGTCACCAAACTTCGACTGTCTTCCCAGATAGAAGACGAGCCACGGTCGCCATGATTGACCAGACCGTATAAAAACTACCCCAAACACAAAATTTGAGACATAACCAAAACTAAAGTCACTCAATTTGCTCACTGTGCTAAGATGTATAAATGCCAAAAGTAAAATCCTTGTGGCACTTAATATTTTCAGCTATTACAACACAAATTAGCGGAGCCTTCTTTGTGCATGTTTACAGCTGATTCGTCAGGCAAGAAGATGACGATAGTAATGCGTGTGCTGGCGGGTGCGGTAGGGGTTGTTTAGAGAATTGCAATTAAATGCCAGGTAGTAACATGTCCTCCTAATATAACATATTTTAGTAATTATTAGATGTTTTAGTTGCCTATATGTTGGCCTGGCGAGTTAATGCAGGTACAGTACAAAGCTAGATGTTGCATTCTGGATTGAACCCCAAAAAACTGTTTTTGACAAGGTCTTCAGTACAGCACGCTCTTAAAATTTGTGGGGGATAGGTTCTCGAAATGGCCGTGAATAGCTAAATACGCAAATAACATTGACTGACCGGGGGGGGGGGGGGGGGGGTATTTTTACTCATGTACAAAGAAATGTATATTCCCTTTATGTGTTTGCCCTTAGGACAATTATTTCTTTTACCTGTATTGTATATATATGTTATATGTGTGTGTGTGTGTGTGTGTGTGTGTGTGTGTGTGTGTGTATAGACACACACAAAACACATACAAATAAATTTAGAAAAAATGTGAGTCTACCCTCAAGCCAACTCCGTGCTTTATTAAAGTTAACCTTAATAATAAATCACGGAGTTGACTTAAGGTTAAACTCTCACATTTTTTTAAAAATTATGTTGTCTTGTTTCTGATTATTTGTGGGAGGATTTTCCCATTATTATTTGTGTATGAATGTGTTTTGTGTGTGTCTACACACACACATATACAATGCATGTAAAAGAAATTAGAGTCCCTAGAACAAATGGCTTCCTGTCCCAGCCACAAAAATGCCAGCAACTTTAAAACTACCCTTAGACATTCTAGGGTATATCCAGGGTGTCATCCGCGAATAATCGAAGTTCGTGAATTGTCAGGGTATGCTGTACTGTATTTCCATAGAATGCAATGCAAAGAAACAGATTTGAGAAATACAGTAATGAGCAGGTCATTGATGATGAAGCTGGCCAGCTTTCCCTTTCACATAATGAAAATGCTTTTTTTGAGAAAATGCAAAGAATTGTAAAATAGCTTTGTCAGTTTATGGCAAGACTTACATCAAAACAAGCCGTTTCTCCTGGAATAAGAAACTGGATATGTCCAGAGACAGCATTCTCTGATACTCCAGATTCAAACCATTTTTGTCCTAGCTCATTGCAGGCACGATTAATTGCCATCCTTGCTTCATAGTTGTCCACACAGCTTAGGACAAGATCCACTGGACCTCCTGTTAAACTGCCACTCCTGTGTGAAAAAAAAAAAATCCTCTCCAAACCTGTTTGTTAAACATTAACACAACCACTGAATCATTTGTGAAGTACTCTACTTTTTTTCTTTCTTTTTTTAAAAGGGGATTAGCCCACCTGGGCACAGGTCACTGACCCACATCGGGGCCTGGGGGGTGAAAATTTAATAATAGTAATTCATAGTAAATAAAATTTATAATAAAAAGTAAAATAAAATAATAATAACAATAATAATAATAATAACAACACTGTAATAATGATAATAAAGAAAAAATAATAATAATCAATACTTAGAAACGCTATATGTACAGTATGTTGTCTTGTCAATAGTAAGAGAAACAATTGAGATCCTGCAATTGTGTGTAAATGAGGCAGAAAGACAAATCAGCAACCTGGGACTTGGTCACAATATTTGTGATGCCATATGGCAGCAGGGTCTACCATTAGACAACACATTTTGCTTCCAATATCTTCCCAGGCGGTAGGACCTCCCTGTTTGAAAGCTGCCTACTGCCTACTACCTACTTAGTGTTTTGGTTATCTTGTTTATGAAGCACTCATCATTTGCTTCCAATGAGTATTTAATGTGCAAAAAGAATGAAGATTACTTCAGCAGAAGGACTTTGTGAGACTAAGCTCATCATAAAAACAGATTTGGGAAAACCATTGGTTTAAAAAAAAAAATTAATGCTATTATGTTGCTTTTAACAAGTTTTAAGAGTTTGTAGCCCTTTTTGTAACTTTTTAATTTGCTATTAATCATAAACATTACATTCAGGATCACTTAGCAAACATTTACACACTTTTCCATCTAAGAAAATCACTCTACAAAGGCCAAATTTGAAAAACACAAGCTTTGATCTGGCAAAAAAACTATGTTTAAGTTCATCTTAATGAATGAAGAAAAAAAATTTATACACATTTTTACAGTTGAAAGTTTTAAAGAATTCATTTAAGTTTTACCCGTGTAAAACATGATCTGACCATATTAGAATCAAAGGCTCAGTGCCCAACCATAAACAAAAACAGTCACCAGTTATAATGAAGTTACAACTTGGCGTTTTTATAATCAGGATTTGAGATGTGTACAGCCCTGTACGAAAGCTTATTATCATCATTTTCACCAGTGTATAATAGTTCACAGCCATAAACAATCACAGGGACATACCGCATTAGGGTGTGTCATAGGAGGGAAGATCAGCTAAAACTAATGGTCCATCACTTTTTTGGTAGATTTTAGTGTATATAAACAGAAAATAATTTCAGTTTCAATATTTTGCAACCTTTTGCTAGGTAAATTTTAGCGTGAAATTTATCGAAAATCTAACATACAGCTGCATTAGTGCATTACAATTAAATAGTGAACATTGCTTTCTGACTTCATTCTTTAACAACCCAACTAACAATATTTTTTTCTGTTTCAGATTCTGATGCATTTATAAGTTGATAATATTTGCGATGACTGCTTGTGTCAGGACGAGGAACCAAAAATCCAGCCATCTCAGTCACTATCTTGGGTCTGGGAGAGAGCTCCTGAAGTCGGAGTTGCCTACATTGAGAGATGCTTTGAGATACGGTGTTTTAATCAGGCAAATCAGTGAAAAGAACCAAAGAACTTACACAAACAAAGACATTGCCAGTGATATGACCAAAGCTGTCTTGGCACAGTACACTCTGGCTAACGCTCAGTTCAAGCCTCCAGTCATAACAAGTCAGAAGAAGATTAGCGAGAGACTGCTAGCCAGTTGGGAAAAGGCAAGAGATATCTCTCTTGGGAGAGGAAAACTTGCAGTTAAGGACAGCTTTGCCAAGCAACTGGACCAGTTATTTGACATAATTACTTGGAGGTGCCCAATTGTTCTCTGTCCTGAGTTTGGATGCGATCGTGGCTGTAAATCCGAGGCCTACATCTCCTGTATTTGCAAGCGTGAACTGAAGATTCCTGTGATCCAACTGGCATTTGTCAAAGCACAGAGAGAGAAGACTGGCAGTATAGGGGCTCTCATGATTTCTAGCCAAGATATTCCGGAGTCCAAGAGACAGGAGACTGCCACAGAGAGACAGAAGAGGAGAAGAGTTGCCGAGGAAAAGAGACTTGAGAAGGCCCAGGGTGAGGTAAAAAAGGCCGATGATTGGAGTCAAGCTGATTTAGAGTTTAATGACTTCCCCATGGCTGATCCGAGTGCTGACCAGGAGAATGGTGACTTTGTCCCTAACCCAGAAAATAATGATCCCAAACCTTCCAGGCATAAGATTCGAAATAGGAAAGATATCCCGAGCATAGCTCTGGCCAGCATGCGACACCACACTGGTCTCAGAGAAACTGCAGAGATAGCAACAGCTGCCTGGATTGACGGTGGTTTGATAACACCTGATGATGTTCACCTGGTGATAGATCATAACAAAGTAAGGAGAGCTCAGGAGAAACTTGTCAGTAACCTAGAAGAGGAGTTTGATAAGGGGATAAGAGAAAATGGAATCAATTGTTTGTTCTTTGATGGGAGAAGGGATGACACTAAAGTGTTCATGAAAGTTGGAGATTCTGACAAGTTGTTCCCTGCCATGGTGAAGGAGGAACAATCTACTCCTGCTGCAGTGAACCAGGAGGGAAGTATTTGTGGCATTTCACTCCAGAGAAAGATGACATCAGGAAACCAGCTGAGATAGTGGCAGATAACATTGTGAACTGGCTCAGAGAGGAACGTAGACCAGACCCTGCAGGCCATTGGAGGGGACAGCACCAACACGAACACAGGGTGGCAAGGGGGGGGGGTCATACAGTGGATAGAGCGGAAGATTGGGAGGAAGCTGGTCTGGATTGTTTGTGACCTCCACACCAACGAGTTGCCACTCAGACATCTGATCCAAGAGCTGGATGGCAAGACTCTTTCAAACAACAGATGGTCTGGTCCTCTTGGCAAGATGCTGGACTCTGCCACTGAGTTAGAAATAAATCCGAGCTTTGAAAAAATCACAGTTGGCCTTCCACTCGTTGAGCTTGCACATACTGTCATTGACGACCTGAGTACTGACCAGTACTATGGTTACATGATTTGCAGTGCCATCAAAACTGGGGTCATGCCTGATAGACTTGCTTACCTGCAGATAGGTCCAGTCTCACATTCTAGGTGGCTCACAACGGCTCTCAGGTTCTGCAGAATTTGGGTCGCTCATCATAAACTGAAAGGGAACCAGCTTCACAACCTGAGACTTATTGTCCAATTCATAGTGAGTGTCTACTTGCCAAATTGGTTCAACACCAAGGTCAAGTCATCGTTCTCCAAAGGTCCGAGGCATGTTCTCTTCCAGCCTGAGCTCCTGAGGAGTCAGCCAAGGAAGGTTGTTCAGATTGTGGAGCAGACTGTGAGGAGATCTTCCTGGTATGCTCATCCCGAGGCAGTTCTGCAGACAAGGCTCTGCAGTAAGGATGAGGAGGAGAGAAGAGTGGCAGTCAAAAAGATCTTGGATATGAGACTTATGAGAGGATCTGGGCATGACGAATCAGTTGGTGACGATTCCTTCAGGGTCAGGAAGACTCCTGAAGTCAATCTAGGTGCCAAGACCCTCACTGATCTCATAGATCTGGATAACATCTAGGCTGGCAGTGAGCCCCCTCTTACCTGCAGCCTCACCAATGTTCAAGTCAGAGCTTTCCTGGACAACCCCATGCATGTCCCTGCCTGGCCCTCGCACACCCAGAGTATAGAGCGTTGTGTACAGCAAGTGAGCGAGGCCAGCAGTCACGTGTGCAGCCAGGAGAGGAGGGAAGGCTACATCCGAGCTCAGATGGTCAGCAGGGAGGTGATGAGTAGAAACAGAAGCAAGAAAGACATGTTCTCTATGGTGTGCAGCAACACCGGGTCGTAGTAGTAAAACCGGTTTTTGTATTTGATGATTTTGTTTTCTAAAGGAATATTAAATTTAATAAATGTGTCAAGATCATTCGTTTCACTATTCTGGATCATTTTCATCCTAATAAATTAACCTGATACATTTACTTTACTTTAAATAAGCTATTTAGCGGTGTTGGTAAAAGGGTGGGAATACTGAATTTTCATAAGATTTCAAGTTAAAATTTACCTAGCAAAAAAATGAAAACTTTTCAAATCTGAAGATATCACATGATTCTGCACATAGAACTACATCATTAATACCATGGGCCGATTTTTCAAACTCAAAAAAAAAAAAAAAAAAATTCGCCTCCGTATGACACACCCTAATACCGCATCCCTGTCTAACACCCACATTTATTTCAAATGTTTCACTTTCTTTCCCATTTACTCATACTGTTGCCCTGCTGTTCTTAAAGAATGCTTTTACTGCATTTAATAGCCTTCCTCCCATCCCATACACTTGTAATACCTCCCATAATGCTTTTCTGTTCTCTCTATCATATGCCTTTTCCATATCAATGAATCCTTAAAACCATTTGTAAGTAACATAACCCAACACAAAACTTATTAAAACTAAGAAAAAATTTGGCATATTAAGATTGTCTTAAATAAATGATTTTTTGTTTGTTTAACAATGGCTTAAACCACTGACCTAAATTGGCCAAGCCTGCGTAAAAACTTAAATGTTAACACTGGGCTGCCATCATCATTACCGTCATTAGTTATAGGTAAGACCAAGTAAAAGAGAATACTAAAAGAGATTTGGAAAATAAAATTAAATGAAGTCAACAAGGATATTGAGAAAGTATGACAAACCACTACAAGGCAAGTGAAAGTGTAGCCAAAGAGAAGAGCCATCACTGGGGAAAAAGAAAACCTTGAATACAGGACTTCCAAGTGAATAAGATATATTACTTTCCTACCTGATAACAATCCTCTTAGAAAGATTAAAACAATTCTTAAATACTAAAAATTCTTAAACCTGACTTACTTTATTCTCTCCATGAAATGACCGAAGTTTTCAACAGTAGTAATATTATAGTTGTGAGATTCAAAAGTCACATCAGGATTAATAAACTGAAGGGTATTAGCTGCTGCTTCCACCTTGCTCAATCCAGCCTGGTGCGGTTGGAAAAACAGGCGGTTCATGTTCGCCAATTCCACTTTATCATAGTCAAAGAGTAAGAGCTGAAACACAATCAACCACATCCATCAATACTATACTGTAAGAATAATACAGTAACAAATCAAACCAAAAACAAAAGTAGAGCATTATTGTATCCCCCCAAAAATATATATACTGTACAATTTAGTACTCTCTATAAAAAGATAAATTTTTTATACAGTAATGCATTTTAACAAAGAAATAAAACATAGAAAGGTGATTATAAGCATCAAACAGATTGAATATATGATGTAATATTTAAAAGTACAGTATAAAGAAAAAAAGGAGTAGAGATGATAATTTGAAGTATCTACAGAATTAAACACTAAAACATATATTATTCTATTATTGACAGATTTCTGCTTCTCTCAATAAACCTACAAAGCCATTTTTAATTTTACCTGCTATATTTCTACACATTAATTCCTGATACTACTGTACTCATTCTGAAGCAGAAGGTAAGAGTCATACAGTACTTTTACTACCACATCTGTCATGGTAGTGATCTAACAGTGGCACATGGTAAAACAGGTGATTCTTCAAATGTAATACGTATCAAATTTTGGCCAACTCCTGTCTTTCTAAGGTGATTTGTACTTTTTTGCTAACTATGAGTATGATGTTTTACTATACCACTGTATATAGTACTGTATATAGTACCTCTAACTCTAATACAATTCAACTTACTGTACCAATAAGTAATAGGGTCTTTACCAGGAAAAATATCAATAAAACCAAATATCATTCTAGTACTTTCGTGTTTCTTATTAATAAATACCAGGTCTTACCGCTTTTTGCATCAGATAAAACTACAAGTAACTTTAACAGAAGACAAGTACAAGATAATGAGAGACATGAGTATAATTTACCTTTCCAATGCCACACCTCGTGAGCATCTCAGCTGTCACACTGCCAACACCACCCACGCCCACCACTGCCACAGTAAGTGTTCGAATTTTCTCGTAGTCCTCTACAATGCCCATTCGCTTCAAAGCCATCAACCGACTGAAAAGAAACTTTAAAAATTACATGTGAAGAAAGAATACGGCTTACTAATCTACGTCCCTTCTTCACAAAAATAGTATAAAATTAAAATACAGTAATTTATGTACAAATATTTATGTAGACATCATGAGCAGTTCTTATATTATACCTTTAAAACAAAACTCAGATAGACAATTTGACTGATGAATCCAGAAAAGCCTGCAAAGGAAAATACCAGCTGTGGAAAAAATACTGGACCACAAGACAGCATGTGGATTATGTAGTGCTGTATACAAAAGAGCCTTAAATGTGGCAAATCAGGAAATTAGATAAGCTAAATGGCACTTTGTGATGTAATTAGACCAAAATACTAAGAAAGATCCCAAATCTTTTTATGCATGTGCCAGGAAGAAATTGAAAACCAAGGATACTATTGACCATGTAAAGGGCAAAAACAATGTGGCCCTGGGGGATGAATGACAGACAGCAGATACCCTAAATGTTTGCTATGCATCAGTTTTCACACGAGATGATGGATAACATGCCAGAACCTAGGAAAATGCATATCGGGGGCAAAAATTGAAGTGAGAGAGATAGGAATTACAGATAATACAGTACCATTATAAAGAAAATAGCTGGCTAAAAAGAGTTCAAAGTCTCTGAAGTGGATGGAGCACAGACTAAGGAGATAAAGGAGGCGCCAAAAACATTTGTACTTCACAAAGACTTCTATTTAGGAAATCTCTGCATCAAGGAAAAGTGCCCAGGAACTGGAAATGAACCAGTCACCCCAGTATACAAGGAGGGTAGAAAAAGTGTAGCCTGAAAACCACAGGCCGATCAGCCTAATCAGGGTGTCTACTGGGCAGACAAAACAAAATTCCCTGGCTTTTCCAGGTGTAAGTTTGAAAAATTCCAGGTACAGTACAGTTGGTCCTCCTATTACGCGGTCCCACAATCCGCGTTTCACCGTTAACGCGGTGCCTTGCCAGAACCTAACATTTTCACATTCCGCGGTCGTGAACCCCATTACACGGAGAGCGGCTGGCAAGCCGCGCCATTTTTGGATCCAAACCTCCCGCCATCCGCCATGTTGTGTAAGAGGCGCGAAAATGGTGCGCACAAGGTCGCCCAGTCATCAAAACATGACCAGTTCTTCACCCACCACCCACTACAGCCGGCCCAAGTCAGTGATAGTGATAATTATAGTGAGGATATGGACTTATATGAACTTTGGGGGGTTTGACAAAGAGGCCCTGCAAGCCTCTGTGGTGGATAGTGATACAATTGATATAGGTGAGGGCCAATAATCTGCCCTCTGCCTCGGAACCAACCGCCCATCCCCATGTGCCCAGCCATCTTTTCTACAAATGTAAGTGTTAAAAAACCTAATATTATTGATATTTCTCTTAATTATTAATTGTGTGTGCATGCCATCATAAAGTTAAGATAATATTTTTGCTACAACATTGTTGTGTGTCGTCAAAAAGTGGAGTTTGGGGATCGGCCCGGACTCCATTTCAATTAATCCCATATGTTATGTTATTCACTTCACGCGTTTCTCACTTTCCGCGGTACCCTCCGGGTTACATTAACCGCGTAATATGAGGACCAACTGTACATTAATTTGGTATTTATTATATTAAAAACAAAATTAGAGATTTTCAATAATATCTAAATGCTATTGGGAAATTTAAAGATGACATAAATGATATTACTCTAAAGATGAAATAAATCAGGCATGGGTAACCCGTGGCCCATGGGTCACATGCGGCCTGGACCATGTGTTTGTGCGGCCCATGCAGTGATTGAGAAGTTCTATTTAATGTGGCCCTCAGTTCAGTTTTATAACGTATGCCATTGAATTTCTGTACAGTACAGTAATACCCCGATTTACGAGGTCAATTGAACCCGCAGAGTAGCGCGTAAAACAAGAAACGCGTAAATGGAATAACAGAAAATATGGGATTAATTGAAATAGAGACTGGGCCGACTCCCAAACTCCACTTTTTCCGACACAATACCAACATAATACCTACACTTTGTAGTAAAAATAACATCTTAATTTTATGATGGTAAGCACACACAATTAATATTTAAGAGAAATACAGTCGCCAGGTTAATGTCCATTCAAATAATGGACTCAACTCCCCCCCCCCCCCTCTTCCCATGCTCGCTGGCTCCTCCCTCTCTGGGAAATGTTTGAGTGAAAACACTAGATTTTAAGGTATAGTAATAAATAATACCTCAGACTAAAGTTAGGATAATATAATTGACATTGCTGGATTCCTTGCAAGGCCAGGAATATTTTGAATATAAACATCATATACTTTGCACAAAAGATAAAATTTTGGCTTTGTAATCAAAATTCTTAAATTAGATCTAAAATTTGAACGTCTAATGCAAATTCCATGATGTATATATTTAAAATAATCAAAATCTTATAAGAATTCCAGCAATGTAAATTATATTCTGGCCGGGTAATTTGTATGAATTTTATGAGCTAAAACAAATATCTTCAGTAAATAAACAAATTATTATTCACCCAGACACTATCAGTCAAGTCAAAATACCCCACCTCCGCTCTCCCCCTCTTGCTCCCCCCCCCCTCTTCCCATGCTCGCTAGGTCCCTCCCTCCCTACCCTCCACCTTCCCTCCCTACCAGAGAAATGTTTGGGAGAAAACAGTATATTTACATTTTTAGTAATAAATAATACCTCAGACTAAAGTTAGGGTAATATAATTGACATTTCTGGATTCCTTGCAGGTCAGGGAATATTTTGGATGTAAACTTCATATATTTTGCACAAAAGATAAGAAATTTGCTTATTTTCATGATCTCCTTAAATTACTGTACATCTAAAATTTGTATGTCTAATGCAAATGTTGAGATGTTTATACTGTATTTACAATGACCATCATCTTGTAAGGATTCCAGCAATGTAACTTATATATTTTATGAGCTAAAATATCATGGTACCGCGTAAATGACGAAACGCGTAAACGAGAACCGCGTAAATCGAGGTTCAACTGTATATGCACTGTAATGTATTTCATGGGCAAAGGAACGTAACTCCCGTATTTTATTTATTTCTTATGGGGAAAATTGATTCGCTTAACGTTGTTTCTTATAATTTTGCGTTTTCAAGAACGTAACCTCGTGACGTGGACGTGAGGATAAAAGACTTCACTGTCCATGCAAATACAGTAATATCTCCGTTATCTGGAATCCCTCAAACCCAGAAATCTCCGCTAGCCGGAATTGAAATTTGCTCGGAAAATCATTCCCAAAGCTGGAATTTTCCAAAAAATTCCAGCTTTGGGAACAAACTTTCATAGATTGAAAATCGAGAGAATTTTCTGATGTCTTGAACAAAGATGAAAGTTAAAGTATTTTGGGGGGGGACCTGACCTAACCTGACTTAATGGTCTCATATTACTGACCTGATGGAATGTCAGGTCACCCTTCTTGCCTGGGGGATTAGTGGGCTTCATGACCTGAAGATGTCTTGAATAAACACGAAAGCTAAAGAATTTTTAGGGAGATTGTACTTAGTACAGCTACTCCTCGACTTACGGTACACTCGACCTACGACCACCCGGACATATGACCGCCTCAGCCGTCCCAAAATTTTGTCAAATTACGTATTTTCGAGTCCCAACGTTAGTGATTGCGCTGTGTACTGAGAAATTTTCGTTTGTAATTCACTTTAAAATGGCTGGCAAGCTTAAAAGTGAGAGTACATTATTGTGGTGCTGAGAAGAAAAAGAGACACCCATTTCAGATTTTCTATGTATTATTAAACCATTTTCGACTAATGACCAATTCGACTTACGACCTGGATTTGGGTCCCTAACCCCGTTGTAAGTCGAGGAGCAGCTGTATGAGTTTAAATGAGCAAAGTTGTATCCCTTCAACATTACATTACATAACATTTTAAAATATGGAGTGAGAAAGCAGAAAGGTGTGGGTGATTAGAGAGATGGAGTGGGAAAGAGTGGTAACATGACTCAATGTTGCCAAGTGATAAGCTCCTCAACAGCTGATCTTTTAATTTGCCTCCATGCAGTCACACAACAAGACCCTTACTGGATGCTTGTTGTCTTAATTCCCATGTGTGTGTGTGTGTGTGTGTGTGTGTGTTCTGAGCTTACCAAGCACATTGTAGGATTTGAAGGAGTTGATGAAGAGTTTGTTCAGGAGTCAGGTGGTGTAGACATGCCAAGAAACTTACACAGCACACATATTACCAGCACTACCAAACCAATGTCTTATAACATTTTACATTACAATTTCTATTTTAAAATTAATTGATACATGAAAGCTCGACATGGCTACTTTTGCAATTAGATAACTGATCAATGACTAAACCAGGGCATATGGAGACTCATCATACATTAGTGATGCCTCTCCCCTACTCCTCCCCATGCCTACCATTCCTATTGTAAAATGTTTTACTTTGTTTTTTATATTTATTAATTAATAAAGATAAGTTTACTGTAATAATATGTGCTTAATGTGTTTAACATTTTATATTAATCATGATAAAACATACACCATAAGAGGCTGATCATTGATGAAAAGGGGAGTGCCAGTCCCTGCCAGCACCTTGCCTTCCTCCAACTCACAGTGTCTCACACAAAAGATTGTAAACTAGATGATGTGTGTGTGTGTGTGCATGATGTGGTGTTGGGGTATTAATTAATGAATAAAAAATAAAAAAAATATTGTATTGTTAATGACAGCACAATAGTTTGGTGAATAGTAGTGATAACTGTCACACACTACTATTCATCAAACGACTGTCAATGATGATACAATATTGATTATTTATTAATTAAAACCATAACATCACACCCAGACATACTAACACCGCCCACACACCCCCATATTGTATGACATAAATTTATGCGTGGTTTACTACGTGGTGGTGAATTGAAAGAACAGCAGTTGAGAAGCTTAGCACTCGGCAACACTGGTGCATGCTACCACTCCTTTCTACTTCAACTCTCTAATCACCGACACCTTTCTGCTTTCTCACTCCACATTTTAAAACATTATGTAACGTAATGTTGAAGGGATACTTATGATAAGTGTAAATATAAAAAATACTGTATTTTAGCTTTCATGATTACTTAAGACATCTTCAGGTCCTCAGACCTACTAATCCCCAACCAGACAATGGGTGACCTGAAATTGTATCACTAGGTCGGTAATATGAGACCACTAATACCCCACCCTACCTCCACCTGACATTGTGTCAGGTCAGGTCAGTTATACGAGAACCACTAGTCCCCCACAGCTCCAAGGGAGTGGAAAATACCAGTCTTTGCTGTAACACAGAGCTTCATTCATGACCATATCATATAGATTTTTAGTTTAGACTCCTGGAAAGCTCCCAGCACACAGACATTCTGAGGATGTGGGCTCGTGTTTGTCTGTGCAAGATGCATAGTTTCGACACTCGGAAAGTCTTTTCCAGAAACAGAAAATATTTCCGGGGATGGGGATTTTTCCAGGTTTGAGAAAGTCGTCCGGTTAGCCGGAAATTTCTTATCCCCGGAAGTGTTCTGCATCAATTGTTCCGGCTAACGGGGATATCACTGTATTAACATTACTTTTGGGTTAGATAGGATATAAATTTTGGTGGGTTGGCCAACAGAAAAATACCTACCATATATCATAATGCGGCCCATGACCGAGGAAAGGTTGCCCATGCCTGATATAAATGATATTAATCAAGAAATTGAAGACCCTTTCGCGACCTATCCGAGGCCCAGTGATGAACATCGGCGAAGATTTTGACACACCCCCCCTTCCACACTTTTCTCCTCATATTTGTGCGATTCACGTGGGTCAACCTGGACGTTTGAAAAAATCCGGAAATCAGGCAAAAAAAGAAAAATCACACTCCTGATCCACCTATATGACTCATGATTAATATGTGGAATAATCCACTTGAATAAAGTCACTTAATTAAAAAGAACGATTCATCTCTAACAATACTCACTGCAGAATTAGTTGGTACAAACTGGAATACACCTAGACCCCGACTTACGACGGGGTTAGGGACCCAAATCCAGGTCGTAAGTCCGACATAGATATAAAAAAAAAAAAAAAAAAAAAAAAAAAAAAAAAAAAAATTTTTTTTTTTTTAATAAAAAATCTACAATGAAATACAGTACAGTAAAAGTAATGAATAATGATGAATGGATACAGTACAGTGAAAGTAATAAATAATAAGGAATGGATACAGTGTGACTGAGCACTTAACCTTTAATGTAGTCAGCTGAATGCACATGGGGCCCCATAATTTTCTAATTATACATGGAGACTACATTAACTGGAAACGTTTCGGTATAGAAAATGCGTGTGTCATTTAAATTTTTTTTTTTTTATCTATATCTGAGGCGGTCGTAAGTCCCGACGGTCGTAAGTCCACGTAGTCGTAAGTCGGGGTCTAGGTGTATTTGGTTATTTGATCACTAACATGAAATATGATAGGCACACAAACAATTCAGTTATTGGAGTGGACTATTTACAAAAAAAAATCCAAAAACTTTAATTATTTACCTATTATACAATACATCATTAAATTATGGTAAGAATGCTGTCAAAATAACAATACTGTACTGTATTTTGAAGTTGAACTGAATTCACATAAAATTCCAAGTTTATTTGTAAAATTCCCTGGCTTTCTAGGTTTTCCAGACCAGTAGACACCCTTATTTTCTATATTTTTAAGAAAATGTATATATAAACTTATGGGCACAGCGCAATGGACTTTAAATATCTAATTATTTCAAAGGTCATTAATTAACATTAATTACTCTAATTTTTAATTTGGGAACCCAGAACCTTAATCAGTGTGTAAAGTAACACCTTTGTATGAAATTGAAACAAAATCCATTGTTGGGGGGGGGGGGGGTTTCGATACCTGACCCAAGGACTATAAAGATTATTCTTCAGACAAGACACAATAGGGCAGATCTCATTGAATCAATCAAAGTCTTGAAAAATTGTAAAATGTGAACCCAGGCCATTTCTTTGTGATGTCATGCACCATCAACATGAGAGGACATAACTACAAGCTAACGAAATTATCATGCAGAACAAACAGAAAATATGGTATTATCTGAGAACAACACTACCACCAGAAGTTGTTAAATTTTTTCCACAGATGTTCATATCATTATACTGTCGTAAGTATTTTAAAAGAGGCGACAACTTTTTATTTTAATTACAGGTACAGTATATAGGTTTTTTTTTTTTTTTTTTTAGTTTTCTATCTACGATCATAAATCACCCATAGTGGGCAGGTCAAGAAGGATGAGGAGAATTGCGGGGTAAAACTGATCATATGACACTAAAATGATGTCTGTACGTGCTGTGTATGTGAAAATAATAATCAATTACCGTAAATACCCATAAAAAAATTGCCAAGTCACTGCGTATCGTCTGTTTGTTTACAACCGACCTGCTGCATCCGAGTGTACTCTCACATCTGCAAAATGTAAAATTACACCATGTAGCTTCAACAAAGATGCTTTCATTGGTACCAGATATAACAATTATTTCTTAACATACAATGCAAAAATAGATATAATTTTAATGTCATATGATCAGTTTTACAGTGTGTTTTACTCTGCAAGTTCCCTGATCCTCCATGGCCTGCCCACTACAGGTGGCTTATAATTGTAAATAGAGAAAAACTAAATAATTAAAATACTATAATGGACGAGTTGACGGTTCTGGGTAAACACAAGAAATACACTCTGTCACGTTCGTAGAGTGATAAGGTATATATAATTTGTAATAAAAATCTAAAGTCCTGCTATAATAGTTGAAATAAGTTTATTTCTCGAGAAACAGGGCCGCTATTTGTGATGACTTCACTACTTTCAAACTCACCACTGAAGATGGAGGTAGTAGAAAGGATGGCCTCTTCAGACCCCAAGAACCAAGTTCAGGTAAGTTTAAGGGTGTTTTTTATGGTCTAAGTCATAGACATTTCGTTAGTGAAGAAATGTGCCTTGAAGAGCAGCTTCAAACATAGGTTGGATGGATATATGAGTGATAGAGGTTGGGTGTATATGGGATTGCCCAGTATGGGCCAATAGGCCCACAGCAGTTTCCTCCATTCTTATGTTCTTTTGGACATAAAAAACTCCCATGTTCATTCCAGTTCAGCTGTCATGTACTCTTACCTGATAGACTTTCTCTTCTTCTTTTTCAGTGTATTTACAGAGAATATCAGTACTAGATGGATATACCTGTACAAGTAAATTTAGAAGTAATGACATTGTCTGGACTTTGTTTTGAGAATGCCTGATGCTAGGTACGCATGACAACATAGTGCTGTTATTGTTTTGATGATTCACTAATGAACCACTGGGATATATCATCATTTATATTAATTAATGGGTAAAATTTTCATTTAACTACCATGAGTATTTGGATGTTTAGATTCGAGATAGGTTATACAGTATTAGGTAAATTTTAAGTTTTGGTCATCCCTGTACGTAGACATGCAGACTATCTTTGTTTTTTCTGATGAGTTGCAATGTGTTATGAAACATTTAGACTTTCATATCTATCGGAAATCACTAGTTTTAAGTTAATACCCCCCCCCCCTTACCGAAGTATGTTAAGCTAACCTTATAACTCATCATACCCTAACCTAACCTAACATACGATCTGTATTTTCTTATGCGGTTGAAAAATGTTTTGCGAAAGAAATCCTGTAGAGAGTGTGTCTTATTGTTTAAAGTACTTAATCACATAGTTAGAATCTTAAGGTTCCCCAGGTCACCAAAACCAAAAAAAATACCAATTATTGTTTATAATGATGATGTGTTAAAGGAATATCCATCCTTTCTTCCTTCCTTACGCTTTAGTAAGCGCCTTTATAATATTTATATATACTTGTGACACTTGCTAGATGCTTCTGGTGTTATTGTACAGGGGTACCTAGTGACAGCACTAGGACCCCACTTCCTCTATCAAGGAATAAATGTTGAAATTGAATTGAATACTGTTTGGAATGTTTATACTATGAAAGTTGTTGTATGGGCAGCTAATATCCATAGAATTAGCTTATGTGCTTTGTAATACAGGTATTTATATATTCAAAATAGTATTACTGTGTTGCACAGTAAAGCACAATTAAATATCTAAGAATATTTATTTACAGAGCCGATCAGCCGAGAAGGTTGGAAAACTACAGCTGGCTGCCTCCCGCTCTGTAGCTCACCACAGCCAGTGACGTCACAACCAATTACAGAACTTTTCGGAGTCACGTGACTTTTTAGCAACTTTAACCCTTATTTTTGACACTTTTTGGCCCAATTTATTAAAAATTATAATTGCCATAGTGAATTTAAGCGTTTTATTTACCCATTGACCTGCCATCTTTTGAAAATATTCCGACTGCCAACTCATCCATTAAACATAAAGGTAACACTAGATGACAAGGGTTTGTTAACATGGATCAAATATGCGGCACTTTATTAATTTTGGGGTGCTGATTTAAAATATGGCAATAAAAAATGAGTCACATAACATTTTTATGACATACTGTACGTGTATATGTAGTGTAGGAATATAAGATGCGTACTTGTGCTGGCAGGAATATATTAAATGCAAGGTTAGCAATACTAAACAGGAGAATGGAGAGAATACAATGCCGAGGCTGTGTTAATTCACCAAATTGAGTATGCAAATGTACCTTCGGCAATAAGGCCATTCCTCACAGAGAAGACCTCCCTATACCTACATCACCGGCTAATTTGGAAGAGCTCTCAACTTCGGATGAGGAAATTGAGGAAGAAATCCCAGAATCATCCCATATCCTCCTTTCATTGACCAGACTTCCAATGAATCAAAAATAATAGAACAAAGTGAAATTAATGATCTTGTAGGTGATCTCCGTCTGTCAAAACAGCAGGTGGAAGTTTTAGTATCAAGACTGCAGGAATGGAACTTGCTAGCGAAACAGACAAGTATTTCTGTTTTTAGGAAAAGAAATATTACATTGTCTTCATTCTACAGTATGCAGGATTCCCTCTGTGCATGTACTGATGTAGATGGACTGATGTCAGAGTTGGGAGAAACACATGACCCAAAGGAATGGCGGCTTTTCATAGATTCCTTAGAGTTTAGTTTTAAAGCAGTATTGTTGCATAATGGGAACCAGAAGCCCTCGGTTCCAGAAACGCATTCTGTAGGTTTGAAGGAAACGTATAATAATATGGAGAAAATACTGACCGCTATTAAATACAAGAAGTATAGATGGCAGATCTGCGGAGATTTGAAGGCTATAGCCTTTCTACCCGGCCTTCAAGTAGGGTTCACTAAATATATTTGTTTTTTG
Source organism: Homarus gammarus (assembly GCA_958450375.1). Lineage (NCBI taxonomy): Eukaryota > Metazoa > Arthropoda > Malacostraca > Decapoda > Nephropidae > Homarus > Homarus gammarus. The sequence continues at coordinate 2,019,160 of CAUDMG010001597.1, read as the reverse complement.
TGTTTATGGGACAGCAGAGCAACAGAAAAACACTTCAACACAAAGGACTGGCCAAAGAGAGAAGAGTTTGTTCCAAGAAGGAGCAACGTTAAATATACTCCCCTGGTAGACCCAAGCGATGTACTTCTACCTCCTTTACACATCAAGCTGAGACTAATGAAAAATTTTGTGAAGGCTATAGACAAACAAGGTGATGGGTTTGTATACTTGAGGGGAAAATTCCCACAACTCAGTTACTTTGTGATGATGACTTTGAAAAAAAAAAGAATGAAAATGAGCTAGCTGCATGGAAATGCTTCACATCTGTAGTCAAGAGTTTCTTGGAAACAAGAAGGAAGAAAACTACATATTGCCAACGTGTGGAGGGACTCTTAAAAAAATACAAAAACTTAGGATGCAGGATGTCCCAGAAAGTCTACCCCCTACACTCGCACTTGGACTTTTTTCCTGAAAATCTGTGAGCGGTTAGTGATTTCATCAGGACATTAGACATATGGAGGAAAGGTACCAGGGAAGATGGGATCCTGCCATGATGGGGGACTTGCTGGCTTTTACAATTGGAGGACAATACAACACATATAGGATGAAATAAAATAACAAATGCCCATACAGTGGCTAATTTAATACATTTTGTGTCTTCTTATGATTGTTTTCGTTTTTATTGAATTTTAGTAGGATGACGTGGAAAAAGTAACAGAAATAACAGGAAAAATAGTAATTTTCAGTTTTTATATTTGTAAGATTTAATTTTTGGGTATAACAAATAAACTGTATGTGCCAGAGTTTTTATTGCCAGATTTGAAATCAGCACCTCAAAATTACCAAAAGGAAGCTGCTCTGAACCATGTTATGGAAGTTCTTTTTTTTAATTTGTTGCCTATTGTAATTATCGGAGACTACAACACCCCTGAATTTTCACAGAAAATTAATTTAAAATCGCTGCAATTTCACTGTTTTATATAGTGGACAAACTCGTAGTTATGGCAAATATTTTAAAAAGTGTTTATTTAAAAGTTGAACTTAACCTAACCATAAAATAAAATAAAAGAAAATAGCAAACAAAAAAAATAATACCAGAACTCACTGATGAAAATATAGTAAGGATATAAACCCGCCAGACCTGCATAGCGCTGATGCAGCCGTATCATCTCATGTCCAAAAAGTGCCTCAAATTTCACCATCTCATAGTAAGTTCTTGCTGTTTAATATACCAGGGATGTTAGTTAAGATTGGGTAGGTTTGTTTGGTTTGGTTTGGTCTGTTCTTCGAATCCACAAATGTTAAGTAGAGTATATTTTTTAAATATAAATTTTTAACATATTTCCACAAACTACAAGTGTGTCCACTACAATACAACAATGAAAATCCGACGTTTTTATAAGTGTTTTCAATCAACATCGCTCGCGGGTTACTCCTATATAATTACCCAAATAACACGTCAGCAGTGTAGTCATCAATATTAGCCAAAATAAAAAATTTTGCTTCTTTTAAAATACTTGCTATAATGATAAGAACATCTATGGAAAAAATTAATGAAATCAAACTACTCCTTCTGGTGGCAGTGCTATTCTCAGTAATTACTGTACCTTCTGTTTAATATGGTGGGGAGTCCGGGGGGCACAGCCCCTATCAAGGAAGTTAGATAAGGTTAGGTAGGTTTCTTTGATTGGTTTGGTCAGGTTCTATTTGGTACTATAATGATAAGAACATGTGTGGAAATAAATGAACGAAATCAAACAACTCCTTTTGGTGGTGGTGCTGTTCTCAGACATTACCGGAAATACTTCTTCACAGAGACAGTGGTAGACCTATGGAATGGTCTATCAGCTAAAGCTCTGGAGTTGAAAAAGTAGTCGGTTCAAACTAGCCGGCGATATAGCATAGTAAATGATTATAAAAAATGCTGCAATTTCATTGTGTTTTATAGAAGACACTGTTGTAGTTTGTGCATTTTTTTAAACGCCAGCTCAGCTCAGCCCAACCCAACCTAGCCTAGCCTAGCCTAGCCTAACCTAACCTAACCTAACCTTAACCTAATTCTAATTTCAGCCTTAACCTAACCTAAACATATACCAGTTTTATAGATGACACTGTCACAGTTAGTCCGCATTTTTTTTAAAACCCAACCCAACCCATCCTATCCTCACCTTAACATAAAACCGCCACATTACCGCCGGGAAGACAAATTAGTGAGCACCTTAGGTGCCTAAACATTTACCAAACGAAGCATTGGCACAAGAAATGATTATCATACCAGAACTCACTGATGAAATTAGAATAAGAAAACAAACACCTTAACAAATAGCTCGTCGGCAGGTCAGTCAATATTAACCTAGCCCTTGACAAAACTATCAAGAACAATGGAGGGATCACACACAGGCTTAAGGCAAGTCTGGGAACAAATTGCAAGAGAATTAACCGCTAGCAGTTGGCCGCCAGCATATTTCACCTATAAGGGTTGGTGTCAACCACTTCGCTAGACATCTCGGCGATCTTTTCCCGTGGAGCCGAACCTTCATTTTTCACTTTCCTTAGCTCCTCCTCTAACTCTTTTATTCTCTGTTTAAGTTCTTCCACTGACATGCTGGTGTAAATTTGGTAGCGCGACCAGATGCTGTTGAATGTTGCGTTGTTGACAGCGTGTAGTATAACATCGATTACTCTGGCCGCCTCACGCCCTTCTTTCACTTTTTCCTGAGCATTGGCTGGAGCTAGATTGTTTCGTGGATGATGGAACTTTGAAGTGATGCGATTTTTTTTTATTTTGTCTCTTATCAACTTAGTAACGGTTCAGGCGGTTTGTCTATCCAGTGCTATTTACCTTATTTACCTAATGACCCACCCCTAAAGGTGATCATGCCCCGCGATGGAGGCCAGTGGCCTGAGTAAGAACCCTTTATTGTTCTTGATAAGTTTGTCAACGGTTATTTTGAAGCCCAGTACTGTTCATGATTCCACAACTTAGGCTGGTAGGTCATTCCATAGGTCTACCGCTCTTTGTGTGAAAAAAATGATACCTTATATACGCTCTGAATGACAATTTGGCGAACTTTTAGTTAAGTTCGCTCGTGCTAGTGGAGAGTAGTAACATCATAAAAAAGTCTCGGGTTCACGTTTTCCACCCTTTTCAGGAATTTGGAGGTTTCAATGAGATCTGCCTGGTTATGCCTTGTCTGAAGGGTCCTAAGACCCTGTAGTGGATTCCTCCCCTACAAACGCCGTGTGTCGCTGACTGGCCGACCCCCGCGAATCTACCAGCGTATCCCTCGTGGTCAAGGTCAGGTAACCAGCGACGCCGAACAAAGCGGGGGTCTACCATCAAGCCACGCCTACCCCCGCTATATAAGACCACACCTGGCCGTGACCTGCCCCTTCTCTAGCTACAGCCGCAGCAAGCAACACCTCCTCTGAGCACCCTCACCAACCAGCTATCCCTACTCACGCTTGTAACCACGCTGCCTCCTCCCAGCGCCAGCCACCAAGCTGCATTGTACAACCAATATAATATGTATACAGAGAGCACATTGTGAGTTTCCTTTCTCCATCCCGTCCTGAGTGTGAACCAAATATCACATACCCCACAAATGGTGACCCCCGGAGATTCGCACTCACACAGGATGGAGGAGAACCATCTCATGTAAACCTACAATTGGTGACCCCTGGAGCAGTGAACACCACACTCCTTTCTGCTGCCTTACTCCTGGAGCTGAGAAGATCGTCCTGCCTGCTGCCAGCCAAGGCCAACCGCCTTACCCACACCACGTGCTACCCCACTACGACACCATCTCACGACCGTGTGACACACTTCTGCAAGAATGGACGGACGGATCTCTCTACCGACTTTCAACCACAACGTCGAGGACTGGTTAGATCATGTGAAAGCAATCTTCATCGTCTCTCAAGCTACTGACGAGCAAAAGTACGGCGCCCTGCTCTCTTCCTTGCCCACGGAAGTCGCCACGCATGTATCACGGACTATTTCCAACCCTCCAGAGAACAACAAATTCGCCACCCTGCTGGACGCCTTAAAAACGCATTGCCAACGGACCCGTCCCAGTCTCCTGCAGAACCTATCTTCTATCTCCCTTGGAAACTCAACTCCGGGACTTCTCTGGGAGGAGATGTGGAGGCTGAGCTCCCGGCATGTAGACAGACTTCCCGACCCTATCCTGCGCCAGCTTCACGCACAAAAGATCCCCACACAAGTACGTATCATCCTGTCCGCAGTAGATTACTCGACGACACCTGAACTCTACGCAACCGCGGCAGACAGAATATTCAACGAGTGCGCGGCTGCGTGCCTGGCTGCCGCGGACAACCCAACGACCACACCAGTACCTACCTCCGAACTTGTAAGCCGGGTCAACACCCCTCAGCCGAGCAATACCTCACAAGACATCAGGGACCTGTTACAAACTTTGAACCGCAGGATGGACACCATTGAACAGTTCTGCTCCTCCATGCCTGCTGCTGGACCTGGTCCTAACTCACGCACCACATCCTACCGACCCCAACACACCCGTCCTGCCTCAGACGCCGCCCCCAGCACAGTGTATCTACCCCCTGTTGGTACCATCAACGTTTTGGTGCTAGTGCTAGATGCTGTGAGGCCCCCTGCAACCACACGGGGAAGCGGCATCGACGGAGACCGGTAGGCGCCATAACCTCCGCCACTATCAAGCAGCACATCACACGCCTTACTTCTGACCTTGACCACTTCACTCCTGCTGCCCGTCACGACCTACTACAAACACTACGTCAGGCGGTTTCTGCATTCAAGGCTACTGCCCCACGCCAGCCTTCCCACCGCCCTGAACACCGATAGAACGCAGAGGGTCAGCGTAGATGGTGTTAAATCTGAGTGGGGCCGTGTAACCAGTGGGGTTCCCCAGGGGTCAGTACTAGGCCCACTATTGTTCATAATCTACATAAACGATCTAGATACTCAAGTTTGCGGATGACACCAAAATAGGGCGGAAAATTAATTCAGGGCAGGATGTAAATGCATTACAGGAGGATCTAAATAAACTGCAGGGGTGGTCTGAAAAATGGCAAATGAAATTCAACACCAGCAAGTGCAGCGTACTTAATATAGGAAGAACACATACTTATAATGTATACACTATACAGCCTTAACAACATCAACCTAGAGAAGTCGACTTGTGAAAGGGACCTAGGGGTACTTGTAAGTCCGGACCTACGGCCTAGAAAACAGTGCGTTAATGTTCGAAATAAGGCAAAAAGAGGACAGTGTTGGGTTTTATATCTAGAAGTGTAAGTAACAAGAGTGCGCTAGTCAGGCCACACCTCGATTATGCGGTTCAGTTCTGGTGCCCCTATTATAGAATGGATATAAATTCACTAGAGTCGGTGCAGCGAAGAATGACAAAAATGATTCCGGGACTTAGAAACCTTCCATATCAGGATAGGCTAAAGAAACTTAACTTGCATTCCCTAGAAAGACGAAGAGTGCAGGGAGATATGATAGAAGTATTTAAGTGGGTGAAAGGAATCAATAAAGGGGATATAGATAAAGTTCTTATAATATCCGAGCAGAATAGGACTTTGAACAACGAATTCAAGTTGGATAAGTTTAGGTTTAGGAGGGAGATAGGAAGGAACTGGTTTACAAATAGGGTGGTGGACGAGTGGAACAAGCTTAGCAACTTTGTAGTAAGTGCTGGAACGCTGGAAAGTTTCAAAGGGAGGCTGGATAGATTCATGGATGATAGAGAGTGGTAGTAACTCTCGACAGGAGCTGCCATGCACAGGCCAACCAGCCTATTGCAGACTCCTTATTTTCTTATGTTCTTATGTATGTAGGCAGAGAAACCTGTTATGTTTACGGAGTCACTGGATAACACCTTCGCATGTGTCTGGGCTTGAACCCTTGACATATTAATGAAAGATACGCGAGTTACCACTGTACCATCAGCACGTGTTTGTTAATATTTGTGTAACTAATGCACTACTTTGAGAAGAGCAATAAGATTTTTCTGATATATAAAAGTACTCTCGACTAATACATCTTTTTTGCTTTTGCTTTTATCCTCTTCGCCACTGATCGGCTTGTTAGCCGCTTGGGTGATCGGTCACATCTCTGATTACTTTTCCTTTTCATTTATCTTCTTCACCAAAAGATCGGCTCGCTGGCCGCCCGGGCGATCGGTCAGTGTCTCTGTCACGCACTGTTGGCAAATACTGAGCATGCACCTGCTCCTGAATGTACCTGAACCCGCTCCAGTGTTGGTCGAGTATTGTCTTGAAAGAGCTCATACTCGGTGCCGTTACAACACTCTCTGGTAGATTGTTCCAAGAGTTTACAACCCTCACTCCGAAAAAGTTTGCCCTCACGGTTTTCTGGACTTGCGGCTTCTTCAATCTTGAGCTGTGACCCCATGTGGGGCGAGCGTCCGCCAGCTCCAAGTAAGGACACTCAACTGAGTAGTGCCCCCTGAGATGCTTATACACCTCAACTAGGTCCCCCCTTGCCCGTCTGTAGTATAAGCTAGGCAAGTTCAGGCGCTCCAATCTCTCAGGGTAGCTGAGGTGCCGAAGTGCAGGCACCAGTCTGGTGGCCCTCCTTTGAACATTTTCAACCAACTGACAGTCCCTAACATATCTCGGGTACCAGATGGGGTGACAGTGCTCCAGTTGGGGGAGTACTTCTCTCCTGAAGATCGTCACGAGGGACGGACCGTCTAGATATCTGAACGACCTTCTTATAAGACCCAATAATTTATTTGCCTGATTTACCTTCTTCTCACAATGGCCCGAGAACTTCAGCTCATTGTCAACATACACACCTAAGTCCTTCTCACACACAGTCTCAACTAGTGCAGTTTCTCCATCCCGTTGGGACATATGATACGCCTCCTTACCGTTGATACGCCCCAGGTGCATCTCTTACACTTCGTGACATTGAATCTCAGCAGCCATTTCTTCGACCATTCCTGGAGCCCACAGAGGTCCTCCTGCAGTTCTTCACAGTCCGCTTGGTTCTTAATTTCCCGAAATAACTTGGCGTCATCGGCAAACATTTGTATGGAGGAGTGTACAACGTCAGGCATGTTATTTATGAGCTTAAAATTTTCAGTCTGGATATTTTTTTATCTAAAATATCGAACTTAAAACTGTTGAGAGAGCGGCAAAGGAAATACACATAGCAAAAAAACACATAACCAGTAACAGTAAATTCACCCACCACTTACTGTATATGTAAACTCTTCTTTTTGAGTTTACGTCAACTTGCATCTAATGACGTCATATTCTCCATGATGTCATCTCCATCTGAAGTCCAGTAAACAGTGGATACAATTTTATACGACCACTTTCGCCAGCTTGACAACACCTATTCTGTACACATCACTAATATATAAAGTTGTTAATCTATATTTTATTTTGTTTAAAAAAATTATACTAGATATTAAATATACTTGTAAGAGAAATGAAATCTGATATGAAAGATAATGCTTTTTCTTTTATCCTCTTCACTACTGATCGGCTCGTTACTATCGTTAGCCACTTGGGCGGTCGGTCGCTGTTACGCTCTGTTACTGGGCATGCAATGGCTCCTGGATGTATCTGAACCTGCTTCAGGGTTACTTTTTTACTTTTATCCTCTCCACCACTGATCGGCTCGTTAGCCTCTTGGGCGATCGGCCACGTCTCTGTTACGCACTGTTGGCAAGTACTGGGCATGCACCGGCTCATAAATGTACCTGAACCTGGTCCAGTGTTGGTCGAGTCTTGTCTTGAAAGAGCTCACACTCGGTGCCGTCACAACGCTTTCTGGTAGATTGTTCCAAGAGTTCACAACACTCACTCTAAAAAAGTTTGCCCTCACAGTTTTCTGGACTTGCGAGTTGCGGCTTCTTCAATCTTGAGCTGTGACCCCTTGTGGGGCGAGCGTCCGCCAGCTCCAAGTAAGGACATTCGACTGAGTATTGCCCCTTGAGATGGTTATACACCTCAATTTGGTCACCCCTTGCCCGTCTGTAGTATAAACTAGGCAAGTTCAGACGCTCCTATCTCTCAGGGTAGCTGAGGTGCCGAAGTGCAGGCGCCAGTCTGGTGGACTCCTTTGAACATATTCAACCAACGAACAGTCCCTAGCATATCTCGGGGACCAGGCGGGTGACAGTACTCCAGATGGGGAAGCACTTCACTCTTGAAGATCGTTACGAAGGATGGACCGTCTAGATATCTGAACGACCTTCTTATAAGACCCAATAATTTATTTGCCCTCTTACACTTCGTGACATTGAATCTCAGCAGCCATTTCTTCGACCATTCTTTGAGCTCACAGAGATCCTTCTGCAGCTCTTCACAGTCTGCATGGTTCTTCATTTCACAAAATAACTTGGCGTCAACGGCAAACATTTGTATGGAGGAGTGTACAACGTCAGGCATGTCATTTATGAAACAAACAAACAACAGCGAGCCCAATACATTGCCCTGCGGTACCCCGCTTGTGAAAGGTACTTTGATTTCGTGCCATTAATCACCACACACTGCTTGCGGTCATGTAGAAAGTCTTCTATCCACGCGAGAGCATTTCCCCGAATTCCGTACCCTTCCAATTTGATTTTCATCCTTTCGTGGGGTACACTGTCAAAAGCCGTGCCAAAATCTAGATATATATTGTCTACCTTACCACCCCTTTCCAGAATATGGGTCCAAATATCCAATACCTTGAGCAATTGCGTTAAGCAGGAGCGCCCCGGCATAAAACCGTGTTGTACACTCCTCCATACAAATGTTTGCCGATGACGCCAAGTTATTTTGGGAAATGAAGAACCATGCAGACTGTGAAGAGCTGCAGAAAGATCTCTGAGCTCAAAGAATGGTCGAAGAAATGGCTGCTGAGATTCTATGTCACGAAGTGTAAGAGGATGCACCTGGGGGCGTACCAACGGATTCCTCCCCTACAAACGCTGTTTGTCGCTGAGTAGCTGACCCCGCGAATTCCCCAGTGGTCTAGGTCAACCAGCGCCGCCTTACATGACGGAGGTCAACTATTAAGCCATGCCTACCTCGGCTATATAAGACCTGACCTCGTGGTGACCTACGTCTCTCTTTCGACCTACACCAACCAGCAAGCAACACCACACCCGGTCCGACTAATTACCAAATGTAGCCAAATATAGCCGCAATGAAGTCAAATAATGGTCCTACATGAATAAATCGGACTGCTAATCACTTCTCGACTAGTATTTGGTGTCAGAAAGTCACAAAAAATTGGAAAACTTACTTTAATCTGAGTTAATAGATCGCGTGCATGTACCGAGGGAGCGAGGAATTACCCAAATGTAGCCGCAATGAAGTCAAATGATGGTCGTACAAGCGTAATTCGGGCTGTGAATCACTTCTCGATTATTATTTGGTGTCATAAGGTCCAAAAAAATTGGTAAACTTAATTTAATCTGAGTAGTGTTGTGTTAGGTTAGGTTAGATTAGGCTAGGTTAGGTACATGCACTTGATCTATTAACTCAGATTAAATTAAGTTTACCAATTTTTTGTGACTTTGTGACACCAAATACTAGTCGAGAAGTGATTGGCAGTCCGATTTATTCATCTAGGACCATTATTTGACTTCAATGCGACTACATTTGGGTAATTAGTCGGGCCCGGTGTTCCTCCAGCCTGGCGGCCCTCGCTCCCGCCGGCGAGCCTGGCGACCCACAAGCTGTCCTCCTGTGAGCATCCTCACCAACCAGCTCTCTCTACATCACGCTTGTAACCACGCTGCCTTCCCAGCACCAAGCTGCACTGTACATCCAATACAACATGTATAGAGAGAGCACATTGTGAGTTTCCTTTCTCCATCCCATCCGGAGTGTGAACCAACCTCTCTTAACCCCACAGTATCCTATGTCCCAACGGGATGAAGAAACTGCACTATTTGAGACAATGTGAGAAGGACCTAGGCGTGTATGTTGACAATGGGCTGAAATTCTCGGGCCATTGCGAGAAGAAGGTATCAAGCAAATAAATTATTGGGTCTTATAAGTAGGTCGTTCATATATCTCGACGGTCCGTCCGTCGTAACGATCTTCAAGAGTGAAGTGCTTCCCCATCTGGAGTACTGTCACCCCATCTGGTCCCCGAGATATGTTAGGGACTGTCAGTTGGTTGAAAATGTTCAAAGGAGGGCCACCAGACTGGTGACTGCACTTCGGCGCCTCAACTACCCTGAGAGATTGGAGCGCCTGAACTTATGTTATTTAGCATGTCAAATTTGTGTCAGGATGGCCGAGCGGTCTAAGGCGCTGCGTTCAGGTCGCAGTCCGGTCTTCCGGGCGTGGGTTCGAATCCCACTCCTGACAAAACTTTTGATTGTGCCTGATTTTCACATCATTCAACGCATAAGTAGTAACAATGGTTTAGGATTGTTATATTCAATAGATAGCAGTACACACCCATGAATTGTATCCCAAAAGTTGAATAACTATTCATGTGATAGAAGTTATTAGAGGCGCCTGTAGGTGTTGGCAGCACTTGAGTATCGTGCCTTCTCTCCCCCAATGTCTTTGGAGTTCGAGTCCTGGACCAGGACAGATGAGGACTAAAATATCTGTAAATACATTTCACGTGGATGGACCAACGACTGGTCAGTATTAAATATGGCAATCCAATTTAATTGGGTTACCTGTTTATCAATAGTGGAATATTATTGTTTGCAAAAAAAAAAGAAAATCAGGAAGATTTGGTTGGTGGCAACAAATGCAATATTGGATTGGAATTTTTGTAGTAGTTTTCTGATTTTCAACTCACGATATCTTGGTTATGTGTAAAATATGAATAAAGTGTTCTATTATCACATAGAACAAAACCCTGCCACTTTTCGCAACCACTTAACTTAGAATTTTTCTACTAGTCTGAGTTTCAACTCCCTATACTGTATCTCGGTAATGGGTAAAATCACTAATATGCACCAAAGGTGTCACAGATGAAAATCGTTTTGTTTTTGTCTGATATTATTATATATAAAAAATCAAATTATGGCCTGTACTAAAAATTGACTCATGTGGCATAGCTGCATTGATAGTCAAGTTATCCTAATTGTAGGGGGTGGTGGGGGGAAACTTCACATTTAATTGTCCTTTAGATATTATATGTCTATCTTATGATTATGTTGTAAATTCTCACACCCCTACAATGTTTGCTTATATCTGCCGGTCGAGGCTCTCAGCTGTTGTTCCTTGCTTTGGGTCACCTAAAGAATATCCACCCCAAGTAGTGATGAGTGGAGATTCTTCAGGTAGACACTCTGGAGAAGAAATTTTTTGTCATAGGTTAGGTTGGGTTAGTTCAGGCTAAGATAAGTTGGGTTAGGTCAGGCTAAGCAAAGTTGGGTTAGGTCAGGCTAAGCTAAGTTGGGTTAGGTCAGGCTAGGCTAAGTTGGGTTAGGTCAGGCTAAGCTAAGTTGGGTTAGGTCAGGCTAGGCTAAGATGGGTTAGGCTAGGCTAAGTTGGGTTAGGTTAGGCTAGGCTAAATTGGGTTAGGTCAGGCTAAGCTAAGTTGGGTTAGGTCGGGCTAAGCTAAGTTGGGTTTGGTCAAGCTAAGTTGGGTTAAGTCAGGCTAAGCTAAGTTGGGTTAGGTCAGGATATGCTAAGTTGGGTTAGGTCAGGCTATGCTGAGTTGGGTTAGGTCAGGCTAAGCTGAGTTGGGTTAGGCTACATTAAGATTGTTTGTTTGGTTAGCATTAGGATGGTGTAGTGGAATTCTTCCCTACAAACGCTGTTTGTCGCTACCTAGCCGACCCCACCTATTCCCCAGTGTATGCCTCGTGACCTAGGTCAACCAGCGCCGCCATACACCACGGAGCGGGGGTCAACTACTAAGCCACGCCTACCCCCGCTATTTAAGACCTGACCTCGCGGTGATCTGCCTCTCGCTCTCGCTCTATCGCTGACTCTCTACATACAGCCACAGCCAGCAACACCACCTCCTCTGCCGCTGCCCGGCGGGCCTCGCTCCTCTGCTTGCCTGGCGGTCCTCTCTCCCGCTGGCGAGCATGGCGACCCACAAGCTGTCCTCCAGTGAGCATCCTCACCAACCAGCTCTCTCTACATCATGCTTGTAACCACGCTGCCTTCCCAGCACCAAGCTGCATTGTACATTCAATACAACATGTATATAGAGAGCACATTGTGAGTTTCCTTTCTCCATTCCATCCTGAGTGTGAACCAAACAATCCCGAACCCTACAATTGGTGACTCCCAGAGATTCGCACTCACACAGGATGGAGGAGAAACTGATCACGCTCCCAGTCTTCAAGCAACATGGAAGACTGGCTTATCCACACAAAAGCAGCTCTCATCGACTCTACAACTACTGTTTCTACACCGCAGGTTAGACACCCTAGAGCAGCTCTGCTACTCTAAGCAGACACCAGCTCCTCTTCCTGCCCCAAGCACCACGTCCTACCGACCCCAGCACACCCGTCCTGCCTCAGACGCCGACCCCGGCCCAGCAGTAACCCATGCCGCCCCTGATGCGGCCTCTGTTCCTGAGTGCGGACCCACACACCCCTCTTTTCTCCCTCAGGTACTCCCTGCTAATGTCCTGCACCCTGCTGCTGTCGTGGACTCAGCTGCTGTCACGAGCCCTCATCCGCTGCTGCTGACACAGCCCCTGCTCCTGACCCAGGCCCACACACCCCAGCAGGCGCATCTGGCGACTCTGTACCTGCCGTGAGGGAAGCACAACATTCATCGCCTCCACACACACTTATTCTCCCTCTCTACTCCCACAGATATTGTGTATCTAGACAGTTGTCGCCAGCGACCGGCTCATCCACGCCATCGCCGTTGTCTCACATGAGGCACGCACCGCCCGTTCTGCCTCACATGTGCTATGCAACTCTGCAGACAACAAGTCTCCTACACAGCCTGGAGGGAAGGGGGAGTACTGTAGTGGAATTCTCCCCTACAAACGCTGTTTGTCGCTACCTAGCCGACCCCACCTATTCCCCAGTGTATGCCTCGTGACCTAGGTCAACCAGCGCCGCCATACACCACGGAGCGGGGGTCAACTACTAAGCCACGCCTACCCCCGCTATTTAAGACCTGACCTCGCGGTGATCTGCCTCTCGCTCTCGCTCTATCGCTGACTCTCTACATACAGCCACAGCCAGCAACACCACCTCCTCTGCCGCTGCCCGGCGGGCCTCGCTCCTCTGCCTGCCTGGCGGTCCTCTCTCCCGCTGGCGAGCATGGCGACCCACAAGCTGTCCTCCAGTGAGCATCCTCACCAACCAGCTCTCTCTACATCACGCTTGTAACCACGCTGCCTTCCCAGCACCAAGCTGCATTGTACATTCAATACAACATGTATATAGAGAGCACATTGTGAGTTTCCTTTCTCCATTCCATCCTGAGTGTGAACCAAACAATCTCAAACCCCACAATGGGATCACCTGAAATCTCCTCCCAAAGTGGTGCTGGAGAGGGTGAAGATTCTTTAGGCAGAGTGGGCTGGGGGTGGAGCCACTTCATCAGGTGATGTGGGCTGGGATGGAGATTCTTCAGATTGACAATATGAGAACATTCTTTACGTGGAATGGGCTGGGGTGGAAATTCTTCAGGTGGACACTGGAAGAAAATTCTTCAGTTGATCCTGTGCTTTTATTGATCTCTAATACACTATATCCTTTAACCACTTCACTATGGTTAGTCACTTTTAGAATTTTATTTGGCTAAAGCCTGACGATTTTATTCAGCACAGAGGCTCCTAATTCCCAGCGGTTAATAGGGTTTCAATGAGACCAACATGTGATGGAATTAATGGTAATGGTGCATAAGCACATTTTGTAAAAGAAAAAAAACAAAGTACCGGTATTAATATTTCTTAAATTACTACTATTCAATACAAACCTGTAATTATTTTTGACTAATGATCTAGTCTCTTTGTCTTTGAGGAGGTTGAGCAAGAACAGCAGGACAAAAGCTAAACACAGTGTTGCAATAGTGACTTAGAATACAGAACAGTATACCTGTACTTATAAACCAGTGGTTCTTAAACTGGGGGGCACCAGAAGATTCCAAGGGGGGCACAAGCGGTCAGAGAAAAGTCTGGTCAGGAACTGAACGTGTCTTGTACACGATTGCTCATCCCTCCCACTATAATAACCAAGGGTTGCATCAGGGGGTGGGGGGGGGGGGGCATGGGACCTAGGGCTTATGCAGAGGGGAGGGGGGCACGAGGCAAAAAATTTTAAGAACCACTGTTATAAACAAACAGGATTTAGTTGAAGTAGAGTTACAATAATACAGTGGTCCCTCGGTTAACGAACACAACTGGTTCCACAGAGTTGTTTGTTAATAGAATCTATTATTTCAATGGGATAATTGGTTCCAACTAACAGAAAAGTGCATACAAAGTATAAACAAAATGCAGTATACTGCACACATCATTGTCATCCTTATAAAACTCTTTAATTCAAATTACGCTACATAACATTCAAATCCACTGAGCTTGTAGAATCACAGAAAATGGGAAACGTTGATAAAGGATAACTCACCTACTGAATGTTAATGAAGTATTTGATGAATTGTACCCAGGTATGGGTATATAATTAAGTGTATGTACTCATAGCATTTAGGAAAACTCAAGGTATCTATAAGATGGTTGGGAGAGTCCAACCATTACGGATTATTATACTATAAGAGCTGAATGTAGACCGTGTTTGAACGTCATTCTATGGATGTCTGTGAACGATTAATAAACATAGCTACTACAGGTGGCCGATGAAACTATAAAAGAACATTGATTTGAAAAAAAGGATAAATGTATCAGACCTATGTGAAGTGTTGGAAGTGATACAGAAACTATACTTCAAAGGAAATATCTTGTATGCATCGGTGTGAACTTAATACACCTTTTTATCTCGTGTGACGTATACCCAGGCTAGAACGCCTCGGGCATACTGCATTGATATTATAACCCAATTAATTTACCCAGGAACTATCAAACCAGAACCTTACCTTAATGTGTAATTTAGGTCACAATAAATAGGAAAGTGTTCAGGTGAAAACCATAAGAAATCAAAGTGAAAATTAGAAATGGGAAACTGTAGGCCTAGACAGGGAGGAGCGCGGGATATCGCCTTAGTAATGCCCGCCTTAGTAATGCTAGTCTGTTTTAACCCTGTTGATTCTTATTATACTCCACGCCCGCAAAACATGAATGTGTAACTGGTTAGCTACCCCTAGGAAGAAACGCATTTTTCCCTCTCTCGTTTTACACCAAGGATCCCTCCCAGTAAGTCCCGCCCTGTGAAGACAGTTGTGAATACAGTACGTATACCTGTATTCCACTTTCTCCTGGCAAGCTCAATCTTGAATTAGTTTATGTAAATCAACTTCAGCAATTCGCCAAACCTTTGTCAACTGAGGGTCATCTTTGAATGAGTGGCAGTTGGTTTGTTTGTGATATTTGTCATTACATGAGTGGCCACGTCCGGCAACTCAGGGGTATATAAACACCGGGCGGGATGGGACGGAGGATCAAGCCTCCCTCCTGACATCTACAAAATTGTTCACAGATCCAGTGTGTGGGTTATTTGAACACCCACTGGCTGCCCGGAGTCGGTGGATACCTAGCAGTTAGCTATATATGGAAGATGTCGTTGATTCGGCCTGATAAACTGCAAGTCAACATTGTGGGCCTTAGACCCCAGACTGTCACCATGTGTTGGCCTACCACCAATCATAACAGCGATCGTCAGTTGTTGAGTGTTCTACCCTGGGACACTCCTGGAAGTTATGGTCCACAGTGTTGTTGTATGTGTTTGGGGATAATTATCCCATGTTGGGTAGTGAACCCCTGTAACTTATTAGTATCAGTATTAACTTGATGTGAGTGCATCTCATATGCACTACCAAGAGTTAGTGAAGGGACCATATGTAAGTGTGTCTTGTAATGTAATGTAATGTATCACCAGTAATGTGGGAGATGTAAAAGTACCCACTTGGAAGTCCAGATAAGTAAAGCCAAGGAGTTATCATACATCTGTATGTAATGTGAGTAAAGCCATGGAGTTGATCCTGGTAACTGTTATATAATGTAACACCAGTAAGGTTGTAAGTAATAAGAGTACAGTGTCTGAGTGAATTGCAGTTGAGTTAAGCCAAGGGTTGAGCCTTGTAGTTGTATGTCAGTGATATCTTTTTCCCTACTTTGATTTCATATTAATAAACCATTTCTTAGAGTATGTTAGGGGTATTCATTTCCCCGCAGTATTTCACCTTTATTTCCGTCCAAGTGACTTGATATCCGAGTTACAATACCCATGTGCCCTAGACCCTCGCCATGCTACCAAAGAACTGAGGTTAAGTAGTAACCATGAACTGAAATATGTAGACAGAACAATTGAAGGGAATAAGACAGAGAGAAGTATGAGTAAGATAAGGGTGGCAGCCTCAGAGCCGCCCCCCCCCCCCCCTCTTACACGCCCCTCTCCCAACACAGGTCAGTGTCCTACATCGGGCTTTATTCAGCCCGAAAAAAGACTTATCTAGCAGTTTTTACAGCTTAAAACCTTGCCTGATGTTATAAAGTGAAGTAGTAATGTGTTAGGGTGGGTGATAATGGCCCATCAGGCATTATTCCTCAGTAATGTCCGCCACTCTCTCAACATAGGTACCACGCGAGCATCAGCCATTACCTCCACTGTGGGGGACGCACCATGTGGGGTGAGTCTGCTCACAGTGGTCATGCACCTCCACTGTGAATCTGTGGATACCCTACATATCACCACCCAGGATAGGAGAAAATCACTGTATACTTGAGAAGTTTCGCGGTCACTACATGGAGCGACTTCCTAATACCAGGCGTGGAACCAATATTGGTATGATTACCTGGGAAGTATCCCATCTGCTCATCAAGAGAAATGTAATGAAAATAATAATTGTTCTCCTGATGAAGACCAACTCTTTTTGTAATGTACCAAGTGATGTTATACTGATGTGTTTGGTGTTATACTGAGAAGGAATTATCGAGGTAAGGAGGTCAATGATTGTTATGAGGAATGAGTATGTTAATGACATGCAATTAATGTAAGATGTATGTTGTTGGGCAGTGTAACTAAAATCATAGTTGTTCTTCTGAGGAAGGCAAACTCTTCTTGTATTTTGACGGGATGCAATATGTTTTATAAGGAATAAATTAGTTAAGACATGTATGTTGTTCACCCTTCTTCCCACTATCGATTTGGTCAATGAAAAACCCAACCCAATGCCTAGCTTACTCCGCCCGCTACCTAACGAGCCACATACTGTCCAGGGGGGGTCTGGTGGCAGCGACCTTAAAATTAAGAACAGAGTTAAGTTATCCCCTTAGAATTAGTGACCCCAGAATCCGGCAGTATAGCAGTACTGTACACTTACTTTGAGGTGTGTATGTAGAATGTTGCTGGTTGATGATGATGATGGGAATTAGCAGTGGGGGGTGAAGGGAGAAGTGAAGGAAGTGGGGGTGGAGGTGAAGGGAGAAGAGAAGCATTTTAATGCTTCTTGGGAGGCAAGTCACCTTCCATAATAATGTCAGGAACCTCTGGACTGACAGATTCTCTAACATGAAAATCCTGTCTCCTTTTTGGAGAGGAACACTGAGGGGAATCATCTTTCTCACTCATGCTTGATGCAGTAATTTCACCAATAAAATTTTAAGTTCACTTGCCGTAATTAAAGATTATTTTATTTAAATCAACACTGCACTGCGCTATATATTCTCAATATGTTAACTTAATTTCAGAATTACCAATAATTTTAATGTAAAAATGTAAAAATATTCAGGAGACCAACAAACTTGATGTTTCCTCCACTCAAGCAGCTGATGGGAGCACAAAAACTAGTTCCCTGTACTGTATATATTATCAATATGTTAACTAAATTTTAGAATGACTAATAATTTTAATCTAAAAAATGCAAAAAAATGTTAAAGAGCACAACCTTCTTCATATTTACTCCACTGGAAATGAATGTAAATATAGAACCGATTACTGTATTGGCGGATTAGCCGATCAGCTGATGCGCACAACAAAACGTGTTTCTTGCAAGGCTTTCGTTAATCAAATTTTTGTTCGTTAATCGAACTGAAAATCCTTATGGAAACTACTGTAATTCGTTAACCAAAATTTCGTTAATTGGACCGTTTGTTAACCGAGGGACCACTGTATTGATACAAGTAGAGTTACAATAGTATTAATACACCAGAAGGGAGTCATGAAGTCATGGGAGTTCGGAGATACAGTGATAAAGTTGTCAGTGGCTGTAGAGTCCTCCTAAACTTGGGAATAGACCCTCTGGGAATAAGAACATAAGAAAATAAGGAGTCTGCAATAGGCCAGTTGGCCTGTGCATGGCAGCTCCTGTCGAGAGTTACTACCACTCTCTATCATCCATGAATCTATCTAGCCTCCTTTTGAAACTTTCCAGAGTTCCCGCACTTACTACAAAGTTGCTAAGCTTGTTCCACTCGTCCACCACCCTATTTGTGAACCAGTTTCTTCCTATCTCCCTCCTAAACCTAAACTTATCCAACTTAAATCCATTGCTCCGAATCCTATCCTGCTCGGATATTATAAGAACTTTATCTATATCCCCTTTATTGATTCCTTTCATCCACTTAAATACTTCTATCATATCTCCCCGCACTCTTCATCTTTCTAGGGAATGCAAGTTAAGCTTCTTTAACCTATCCTGATATGGAAGGTTTCTAAGTCCCGGAATCATTTTTGTCATTCTTCGCTGCACCGACTCTAATGAATTTATATCCATTCTATAATAGGGGCACCAGAACTGAACCGCATAATCGAGGTGCGGCCTGACTAGCACAAGATATAGTTGCAATAAGATCTCTGCATTCTTGTTACTTACACTTCTAGATATAAAACCCAATACCTTACTCTGTTTGCCTTACAGGTATTTCAAACATTGACGCACTGTTTTCTAGGCCGTAGGTCCAGGCTTACAAGTACCCCTAGGTCTCTTTCACAAGTCGACTTCTCTAGGTTGATGTTGTTAAGGCTGTAGTATACATTATCACTATTTGGTCTTCCAATATTAAGTATACTGCACTTGCTGGTGTTGAATTTCATTTGCCATTTTTCAGACCACCCCTGCAGTTTATTTAGATCCTCCTGTAATGCATTTGCATCCTGCCCTGAATTAATCTACCACCCTACTTTGGTGTCATCCGCAAACTTGCTTATGTCACTGCTGATCCCAGTATCTAGATCGTTTATGTAGATTATGAACAAGAGTGGGCCTAGTACTGACCCCTGGGGAACCCCGCTGGTTACACAGCCCCACTCATATTTAACACCATCTACGCTGACCCTCTGCGTTCTATCGGTGAGCCATGATTTTATCCAATTTAAGACTTTCCCCTCGATACCATGAGCCTTAATTTTTCTCAGAAGCCTCTGATGCGGTACTCTGTCAAATGCTTTGCTAAAGTCTAAGTAAATAACATCGTAATTTTCGTCATTATCTATTACCTCGAAGACTTTCCTAAAAAACGTCAGCAGATTTGTTAGACAAGATTTTCCCTTCGTAAACCCATGTTGAGAGTTGTAGATGCTATCTGCTATACAGTTCGTCCCCGAGTTACATACATCCGACTTACGTACAAACGGCCGATACGTACATCGTTTCTGAAGTCTTTAATTGCAAAAATATTGTCTTAAAAGGGCGAGCAATTTTTAAATTTGGCGGGCGAGCCAGCCGCACCGCGCCGCCACTATCACTGACCATGCAGACGACACGCTAGACGCACCAAAACAACAAGTGTGGTCATTGTGCATACAGTACTTCTCCTGTGAATTTCTGCCCTATTTTGTACACTTTACTCTGTGTGCAATGACTGGTGTAAAGCGTAAGAGTGGTGAAGCCAGTGGGAGTGCTATGAAACGTCAAGCATGTTTGCATTTGATAAGTTGTATTAATTACCACGAGATAACATTATAGGGTTGGGGGATTTTCGAGTTACGTACATTTCGAGTTAAGTACAACCTTTTGGTCCCCATTATGTACGTAACTTGGGGACTTACTGTAATTGATTCAAGAAATTTCCCCACTACTGACGTCAAACTGATCGGCCGGTAATTTGACGCTGATGCTCTGTCTCCCTTTTTGAATATGGGTACTACATATGCCTGTTTCCACAAGTCTGGCACAACTCCGGTGTCTAATGATTTTATAAATAAGTTTACGAGGGGTCCGCTAATCTATTCCCTACACTCTTTCAAGACTCAAGGGAAAATTTCATCCGGCCCTGGGGATTTTGTCTTCTTGTTTATTTATCTTCTTAAGAACATCCTCTTTTCTGATAGTGATATTCTTTAATTTCTCTTCTTCCTTTCCCTTAAATATCAGTTCCACCTCTGGAATTTCATCGCGAATTTCTTCTGTGAAAACTGATAAGAAGTAGCTGTTCAATGCTTTGCTTATTTCTTCAATGTCATTTATCACTTCTCCCCTCCCTGACTTTAAGGCCCAACTTTGTCCTTGACCTTTGTTCTATATACCTGGAAAAATCCCTTGGGATTCGCCTTGGATTCTCTTGCTATTTTGATTTCATAGTCTCTCTTTGCTTTCCTTACATTTTTCTTAACAATCCTAGATACAGGTAGTCGTCGACTTACGACCGAGATAGGTTACGGCCAACCGGTCGTAAGTTGATCTGGTCGTAAGTCGGCCTATGTTATAATTACCTTACGTATATTATAATGTGTAATCATCTTTAAGTCATATTTTATCAACATTTTCTTTGTTCATTATTGTTACGGTCGTCAGGTTTAAGTAAATCACTGCATACTACAGTACAATTTAATTACCTTACGTATATTATAATGTGTAATGATAATATAATCATCTTTAAGTCATATTTTATCAACATTTTCTCTGTTCATTATTGTTACGGTCGTCAGGTTTAAGTAAATCACTGCATATTACAGTACAATTGGTTTATTATTTACACAACATACAAAAAAGAAAAAATACAGGTGCAAAACATATAAAACATTTTAGTTGCAAAACATACAAACATACAAAAAACATCTTATTGGCCGCTGGTGCTTGGCTGTGGATCGTCGGGGTCGTCAGCTGGGGCAGCCTTTGGGGTAGCCGGAGGAGTTGTTTTTTTCATGAACATGGTGAGCTTTGTCTGAATTGTTCGTTTCTTCTTCTCCTCGTAAATTTCTTGATATGGACGAAACGAATTGCGTGCCATCCGCTCAATCCTTGCAAATCGTTCAATGTTTGGGTCCATTCCTTCAAAATGGGCAAGAAGTTTATTTAGTAGAGATAAACCTTCTGATAATCCCTTAGTGGTGAACGTCCTTTGTGGCTCCTCCTCCTCTTCGTTATCCGCTGCTTCTCTCCTTTCCTCTTCTGCTACATTTTCTTCCGCCAATTCGATTAGCTCTTCATTTGTAAGTTCCTCTGATTCTTGGTCTAGCAACTCCTCAACATCTTCCACTTCACATTCCAAAGAAAGATCTTTTGCCAGTTTTACTATTTTTTCCCGAATAACTTCAAGCTCATTTTCACTGTCAAATCCTGCAAAAGTATGAACATAGCGCTTAACACACTGTTTCCAGATGCCATTCATGCACTTCTCCGTCACAGCCTCCCAGGCGTTTGCCAGATTCTTGATACCCATAAGAATGTTGTACTGTTTCCAAAAGTCACGCAACGATAGTTCTGGGTCGGCATCTATAGCGGCTATGGCTTGGGCAAAGGTGGTTCGGAGATAGATAGCCTTGAAAGTAGCAATTGAACCTTGGTCCATAGGCTGCAATATTGAAGTCGTGTTTGGCGGCATAAAAATCACTTTCACGTCCGGATGAATATCTGATAGATGAGGTGGATGTCCAGGCGCATTGTCCAGTAGCAATAAAATCTTGAAAGGAATTTCTTTCGTCACACAATATTCACGAGCTTGAGGAATAAAACAATTTACAAACCAGTCTTCAAACAGTGCCTGTGTCATCCATGCTTTACGGTTAGACCGAAAGTAAACGGGCAGCGTGTGCTTGTTTACATTTTTCAACGCCCGCGGGTTTTCTGAATGGAAGATTAGGAAAGGTTTCAGCTTAAACCCCGCGATGTTCCCGCCAAGCAGCAGAGTAAGCCTATCCTTAAATGCTTTAAATCCAGACATGCTTTTGGCTTCTTTTTGGATGTAAGTGCGTTCTGGCATCCGTTTCCAATACAATCCCGTTTCATCCACATTAAATATCTGCTCTGCTAGATATCCCTCATCCGTAATCAATTCATCCAGATTGTCAACAAACTTGCGTGCTCCTTCCTCGTCTGCACTCGCTGCTTCCCCAGTCACTCGAACATTATGAAATTGAAATCTTTTCTTGAATCTCTTGAACCAGCCAGTACTTGCTGCAAATTCTTGACTGTAGTCTTCTCCGGCGCGCTCCTTCAAAGTCTGAAATAGACTTCTAGCCTTCGTCTGCACAGTAAAAAGGCTTAACGGTGTCCGTTTCTGGATCTGATCTTCCATCCACATGTAAAGTAATTTCTCCATTTCGTGGAGAGGCCCAGTCCGTTGCTTCGTTATAACTGTCGCTTGCATGGGTGCAGAACCTTTCACAGCTTCACGAATCCTTTCTTTATCCTTCAAAATCGTCGACACAGTAGAGTGTGATAGCGTCAGATCACGTGCAATCTCATTCACTTTCTTACCCCCTTCGTGCTGTTTAATCACCATCATTTTAGTGTTTAAATCAATGGCCTTTCTTTGCTTCTTGGCAGGTTGAGGAGTAGATGAAGACAGTTTCCTCTTGGTAGACATCTTGGGGGGGGGGTGGTGGTTCAAGAAAGATTTCCGAGACAAAAGAAAGGCACGAGGCAAACAGACACGGAGGGAAGTGTGCTGTACCAGCGAGCGTGTTTGTAATTGAGCGCGGGGATGCGCGCGGCTCCAGCTCCCGGCAGCGTGAGGAGGCTGGGGCCAAAACTGTCGTACCGCCGGTCGTAAAGTCGAACGGACGTAAATCGCATAGGCCGTAAGTCGACGACTACCTGTAGTTCATTATACCTATTTCTGAGCTGCTCCTCCCCTCCCTTTAATTTCTTATATATTCCTTTCTTTATTCCTATGTCATGTTTAAGTTTTCTGGTCGTCCACCTTGGCTCATTCTTATTTGACCTAATTTTTCTGTATGGTATATTTTGTTCTTGTGCTTTATGTAGTATACTATTGAATATATACTAATAGTCATGATCAATTGTTGTGTCATCTATGACGTCACCCCTTCCTACTGGGGACTGACGTGACTGTTCCCAGGTGACCTCACCTAGGTACCTTCTTAACCCAATAATCCGCCAACCGAAAGTTTGGGACTCTGACCATATTGTCATTGTTTTTTGTTTCCCAATTTAGGGTGAAACTGATTTCTCTGTGATCACTGTTACCTAGTTCTTCCCCTACTGTGATATCTCTGATAATATAATCTTTATTTGTTAATACTAAGTCTAATATATTGTCACCTCTAGTAGGTTCTGTAATTAGTTGTTTCAAAAAATTGTCCTGTACTGCGTCTAGGAAATCTAATACTGTGGTTATCCCCATAAGTCCAGGTGCTAGTTCGTAATGCCTTTTTATAATGATTGCTACAGTTGGGGAACAGAGGAGTGTTTCTTAACTGGTAATTAGTGTATGAGGTCGCAAATGGCAACCAGGGAAAGGGTTAATCCAATAATGACTGGAAGAAGGTACAGTATTGGCAGGCTGCCTTGCTACTACAAACCCACAAGATATTTAGATATTCAATTATACATGTACCTGTACTGGTTATTTCTCCCTGTGTGCACTAAATCTAAAACAGCAGTCATAAGGTAACTCAATTGTAGGAGGGTTTGCCTTTTTGTTGGGCTCATTATAACGATTATACGCACTATTTTTTCCGTAATACTGTTACTTTTTGGGGGGATAAGGAAAACAATTTTGCCAGGGGACACATCTGCAATTTGGAGCATGAAATAAATAATATTTAAATTTGTTATTAAGTTTTATTAAACTGCACTGTATTTCCATTTCATGTATCAGTAGTTATTTCCACTAAACTATACCTGACACTATGCTTCGGAATTTTCCATGGTTCCAAGAGTGGTTTGACACGTGTGTATACAGGTAGTCCCCGACTTACGACTGACTCTACTTGCGTCCACCCGCACTTACGACCGCCTTAGTCGTACCAAAATGTGGTCAAATTATAAATTTTTGAGTCCCAAAGTCAGTACACAGACAAAATTTTCATCTGTAATTCACTTTAAAATAGCTGGCAAGCTTAAAAGTGAGTGTTTTGTGGTGCTGAGAGGAAAAAGAGACCCAAATTTTCGATTTTCTATGTGTTATTTAAGCATTTCCGACTTACGACCTGGATGTCGGTCCCTAACCCGTTGTAAGTCGGGGAGTACCTGTATATTGTATTGTATAAATATATTTATGGTCAGCTAGAAAAAAAGTATAGTACATATAAATAAATGTTTATTATTCAGCTTTAATAAAAGACTATACAACACTTCTGACTAGAAAACTTACATACAGTATTGTATCTTTTGTGCACGTGTGACACAACATAAAACATATTTACAGTTTTTTGTGCACAAATGTATACAGTACAGTACTGTACATTGCATTCCACTTAGGTACATATATGTACATTTACCATTTGTGTACATTATGTACATATAAATGATAAAGTAAATACTCAATAAGACTCTACTTTGTTCCCTACTAATAAATATTAGAATATAAAATTCAAAGAAGAAAAAATCTACATACTGTATCAAACTACTGCATTACACATACAAATATTTAACATTAAACAAAACTATTCATAAAGTAACTTTTCTACAAAGCAGAGATGCCATCACAAACTCTTATGATGTTCCCAGACACTGGAGTACAAAGTCTATTAATATATTTTTACTTCCACATTCTTTTCATAATACCTGAACTTAAATAATAATACAGAAAAAAAGAGTACTGTACTGTACCAGACCATCTGAGCCATTACACGAATCTTGGAAAAAAATTATCTAAAAATTAAAAAAAATAACTTGTGGGTCACTGTTTTGTTGTGGAGCAACGCTGCATGGATCGTGTGGCCCTGCCTGCATAAAAAGAACACTGCATTGCAGTGCTTGGTTTAAGTGTGGCTATGACTCAGTGTATACATTTCTGTTCTCTTGTGACATAAATACCAGTAACACATTTGCAAGAACAATGCCCAAACTGCCACCTTCGGGTAAGGCTCCAAAGAGCAGCAAGCGCTTTACCATGAAGGATAAATTTGAAGTGCTACCGGTACCCATGGTCGACAATAAATGCTCTGTTCCTGAAATAATGCACAAATTTGAAACTGAATACTGAAAGCAAATCGTAAAAGTGATCCACTTCATCTTCGCTGAATGTGAAAATGGGTCCCATACATACCTGCATAATCTTATTACATAACACACACTGCCAACTTGCCAGGCAAGTACTGTACAGTATACATGTTGTCAATAACTCATGTAATGAACTGTATAAGTTGAAGGAAAATCATTTTGGTACAGGGGGCCCCCAAATTTTAAAATTTTTATTTTGCGGCCCTCAATTATTCGTGGATGACACTCTGAATGTACCCAAGAAAGTCTGTGGGTAGTTTTCGCGACTGGGACAGGGAGTCATTCGTTCTCAAGACAGTAGTTTCCTGTACCTGTATAGTATATACTGTATGTGTGTGTGTAGATACACACGCATAAAACACATACTATTGGGAAAATACGCTCACAAGTAATCCGGAACAAATTTATTAAACATGTGACAGTCTACCCTAAGTCCTTATTTTATTAATAAAGCATGGACTTGAAGGTAGACTCACATTTTTAGTAAATTTGCTTCTGATTATTTGTGAGCATATTTTCTCATTATTATATATTTGTACAGTATGTGGTTTGTGTGTGTGTGTGTGTGTGTTGTATACAATACAGGTAAAACAAATTATTGTCCCAAGGGCAAACACATGAAGGGAATACACATTTCTTTGTACACAAGTAAAAATGTACACCCCCCCCTCCCCCGATAATATACATTTCTTTGTACACAAGTAAAAATGTACACACCCCCCCCCCCCCCCCATCAGCAAATGTTATTCACAGATTTAGCGATTCATGGCCATTTTGAGAACCTAACCCCCGAGAATTTGGGGGCCCCCATATACTCTATTGTGACTTATATGTAAAGGAAATATAAAACTAGAAAAATTAAAAAATGAAGAGCATGAGTGTGAACAGTATTCAGTGTGAGAGGTGAATATATGTATGGATGAGTCACGCTCTCCGCAATGTGAGGTCATGGCATACACCATGTAACAGCCACAGGTCTCTCAAGTCAGCTGGTGCAACTCTTCACTCTCGGCATCACCCATAGGATTTTTCAAGGGCGAAAGGAGACTACTTTTTGTACATAAAATATGTGCTATAGTATTTTATGATATGCTATGTATTATTATCATTGCTTATTATAAAATGTTTTGCTAATTTTTGTAGTACTCTACTGTATATGTAAAATACCTGTACAGATTAACAAACATTTGGAATGTATTCCCTTTTATTCACCGTTAAATCCACCCATGACAATGAAGTAGATTTCGTGAACATATCCACTTCATTGTCAGAGGTATACCACACACATCCTCATCATCTCACATTACACACAGCCATCCATGCTTTATACATACATACATCAGGACTCTTCTTTGTGGCTCTGAAAGCTTTTAGAATCTAGTACCTTACCAATTTCTATAAATACTTTATACGTATAAAAAAAAAAAAAAAAAAAAAAGAAGTACCGTATATCATGAGTATGAATATTTTACTTGATCGAGTTTATTATGATCTTAAATAAGCCAACCTGTGTTAAGTGTAAAATTCTGACTGTTGTTTTGAATAGTTACACCTCTGTTTATATGGACATCCAAATAACGGATTCCGTCTGAGTAATGACGTCGCTGTAGCTTAATTTGTCCAGTACTCAGGTTATTTAATGTTCAGCACAGTACAGGTACAGTGATCCCTCGTTTAACGAACACCTCGGTTAACGTAATTTCAAGTAACGAACTGCCTTCCATAAGGATCTTCAATTCGGTTAACGAAAAAAAATTCGGTTAACGAAGTTCTTACGAACCGACCTCAACATGTTTTCGCTTGCACTGACTGGGCAACCAGCTTTAGTATCAGTCCGCCAATACATTAATCGGTTCTAGGGCTTAAATTCCTTACTATTTTAGTAAATATCAAGAAGTTTATACTATTCAATAATTTTAAAAGTTTAATATTCAATTTTGTAGTCATTTTAACAATTATTGAACATAATTGAAGGTAAAGTGACTAGTTCAATGCGCGGCATCCAGCCTCTTAAAACAGCAAACAGGAGTTATTCTCTCTCTGTTTTCACTGGAGGTAACATCTTGCTTGAGACTCTCTTCAACTAAATGCTATTTTTCTGTATTTCCAAGCAAATTATTGGTCATTTTGAAATATATTTTACATATTGACAATATATAATGCAGTGCAGTGTTGATTTAAAGAAAATAATCTTGATTACACCAAAGAGCTAAAATTTTATGGGTGAAATGGCGCCATGGGGTGACTTCTCTTCCACCCCAATGCCTTCTCTTCTTCCTTCTCCTCCACCCCCATTCTAAATCCCATCATCATCATCATCCAGGAGCCTTCTACATACACACCTCAAAGTAAGTGAACTTTTCTACCATTTTTGTTGAATTTAGGAAATTTTCGGTGAGCTGGAACCAATTACCCAAAAACCCATTGAAACAATGGTTTCGGTTAACGAACGACCTTGAGTTCGTTAACAGAGGGGTCACTGTACTTGTAATAAAAAAATTATAAAACCTTGTCGTCAACCTTATCATAAAACTTCAATACTATAAAATGGTAAAACTGACAGTCCTCCTCCAAATGCACATAAAAAGACAACAATTATATCATCAACAGCTGCATAGTGCTAGTGCATGAGCTTTTATCAGAGAGTCGGACTGGAAAGTTGGGCATGGGGCTGACTATGGTATACAGGTAAAAACAAAACAAAATATTTTCAAAGTTGCTTGGATGAAATGAGTGAAAGAGTGGGATGTTAATCAATAGTTATAATTATGCTTATGCAATGACTAAGGTGCAAATCAAGTACAGTACCTGACAGGCTAGTGTGAATCCCTAAAAGTGCTGTGGCTTTCGTCATGTTCTGGGGGTCAACCCCCCCCCCCCCCCCATATAAAACAAAACATAATATTTTGGGGAAGCACTGGCATGTCTTCGGTGCAAAATGAAGTTTAATATATATATATACAGGTATATACAGTCAGCCTGTTCACATTCTCATGGCTACAATACAGTACCTCTGAATAATCTAATTCTATGGGTGACAAGATTAACCCAGCTTAATTTTGTTTTCAGTCTTTGTTATACAAGAAGTATTTTTGTTAAATTTTAATTGTCATAACCTCGAAAAAGTGAATAATAACTATGTAACGCATCTTTATTGACTATGGTTTGTAAAAAGATTGTCAAGTTTAATACTGTACTGTACTATAAACTCAAAGTACCGTAATATGGTTCATGTATCTCAAGAACTGACAAATTTTTGGCAAGTTTAGTGAATTTAGATACCCATATGGTTCTCAGTGGCACATTTTTCTTACCTCAGGGTAGTAGAGATATCTGTGTAAATATACATGTCAAAATAGGCTTCTTTTTTTTTACACATCCATTTTCATACTTAAGTCATACTAATCCCTGGAATAATTTAGTTTTATTTTGTTCTACCTAGGGGAGGGGTACTTCCTAATCTCCCCCTCTTTTGGAGAATGATCACAGCACTACAAAGGTAACCATAGTATATACCTAGTTAAGTTTGGCAAAGTTATGTGTGGAATAAAAATTATCATGCAGGTGTGAAAATGTTAAATACGAACAGGTACAGGTATCACTTGCTTTACAAAAGTTCGAGCTGTATCAATTTTAGCACCTTTCTTATTTTATGAAAACTATTCTCACCATATGAATTTAGGTCCAACAAAAATTCATCCCCCCCCCCACCAGGAATCAGCCGGGGTAGTCATCTTGGAGGAGAGATGCACAGAGACATATCCTCACTCACTGATCATAACAAACTGCCCCCCCCCCCCCACCATCTTTTGTTCCTCCATTTCCCACCCTTTGTGGTGAGCCCTGATTGCCCTCTCTCAAAGTAATTGCCCCCACCATTCACTTTGTTTGTATTCACAGCTGCAGGTGGTGCGCTTATTTAAGTGTTATACTTAACAATGTACAATACCAATTTAGACTCGTCACTGCAACCACATCCCCCTTGCCCTATCGCTACCAGACTGAGCTGTAGGCTGTTATGGTTATTTTTCAACTCATAATTTTGGATAGATAACCTTAACCTTTTCACTTTTTTTTTTTACTCAGTTACATGCAGACACAAGCCTTCATACATCATGTGCAAAAAAGGTAAAAGAATAACTATCAAGTTAAAAAACAAACAGGAAATAAACATTTCTTTGTATGCGAGAATTAGCATGCTGAGTGGGGGAGCCCCATTGTTAATGGTTGGCTATATCGAGCTCTGAGGACATCCAGCCAGTGTCTTATGCAAATGGCAGTTGTGTTAAAATTTCATTTAGCCTTTTCTTAGTGGTGGTTTAAGCTACATATTTTCATCTTGATAGTACTGTATACAAATGTTGCTTGAAGAAGCACAATTGTTAAATAGTGTACAGGCACTATTTTTCATTAGTTAGATATTCTATTTTGTAGTTCGTTAACCGATTTCATGTTTTTGGGGTACAATATTGAAGTTTTGTCGTTGGAGAACCAAAACCTATTTCCCTTTTTTTTTTTTGCTCGAGATACAGTACAGTACAAAAATTCACCTCAAGAATGATTTTCCAGGAACCTAACCCATTCATAAGTGAAGGATACCTGTACTGTATAAGAAAAGTTATAAGTATAGAACAGTGACTATGTGGCATTAAAATAAAGTACAGTACAATACCAGTAAAATATTTACCTAGCTTTCTGAATACAGTATGCATGCTATGCACATGCATTACCTGATGATCCCCCCACCCAGAATATTTCAAATAAAGATTAACCACCCTCTACCTGAGTTAGATTTGTTTAATTTTGACAAGTATATGTGTAGTTATCTTTAGGCAAAATAGCTGGGCAGGGGGGGGGGGGGGGGGGCAAATCATCAAGTGATATCATTGAAGTAAAGATAAGGAGTTTTATGAATATACTGTAATATTGTAAAGTAAAAACAAAGAGTGACAATGCTAATGAAATGTAGCTACTACTGGTAATCAGTATTTATAAATACAGTATTTTAAATATGCTTTATACAGGTATTCCTTGGTTAACATAACATTCTTTCTAAAAAGTTTTGCACTAACTGAAAATGTGTAGTGACTTTTATAAAATAATCTCACAGAAAAACATAACATAATAACTTGTAAAAAATTTTCCCTAACTGGTGAATACAGTAGAATAAAAAATTAAAATGTGTTACTTGAGGAATACCTGAAACACAAAATCGCTTATGCCTTTTTTAAAAAAAATCGTAAATGAAACCAGTTAAAAGGCTTCAAGTACTGGTGTTACTACTTACATATTGTTTATAACTACTGTACATTCATGTGGCTGAGACTTAGTAAAATTACTTAGCATCTTTTTTGTACCATCCCCAAAAAGCAAAGTAGCATATCCTTGCTACCAGCTTAGCATGGCAGTGATGAGTTAAGTACTCTTCATATATTGAAGAAAAACTTCCCGTGTTAGTGGCTGAAATATATGGTGAAAATTCTACATGTGGTCACCTTTGCAGGGAGTTCCACACATAGTTATCCTCCAAAAGCTTAAGGGGATGAGATAAAAAATATACAGTACTGTATATTCATACAGTATATGTTGAGAGCACGAGCACTCAGTTGTACTCTTATCAACGCTATATATAAACTTGAAGGTGGCTTTATCTGTACAATGCATGACAGAGGTTATGATATGCTTTCCCAAGTTGTTTTATAAGACATTCCATTTTCCTCAAGCATCTAACAACTGGGCAACTCAATGTGAGTCTTAATACCACTGACTACAGTACACTCATAATCTCTACAATACTGTACTTTCTTCTACACCACTGTATATCACTCCATACTGTAGTTAAAATAATTTTATCACATTCCATCATCAATCCATTTCCTGCACAGAACATATTCTAAAATTTATATTGACCACCTTGAAAAACCTCATGAACAATAATTAAAATTGGCCTGGAACAAAGAACTTAATGTTTCTCCAAATGTTATGTCTCCGATGAGGTCAAGCTGGTCAAGCTGAATCTTTACTGTACGTGACAAAAATGCATGTAAATGATAGAAACAGGCACACAGGTTTTTTTTTTTTACAAGTCAACAGTATCCTACAGATTTATGTTACATATCAGATGCATTTCTGTTCAACTAATAAATTCACTGAATAAAAGGAGAATACCTTTGTGCAATTATAAGCCACACAGTGTTTCTCTAATACTATACATGCACTGGATATTATCATTTCATCTGTAAATATTGGAGCACAGTATGCCAAACTGTTAATACAGAAAAAAAAAAAAAAAAAAAATTCAAAACAATAGGGGCTCTGGCCCTTACAAATTATAAGGGAAACCTTTTCCTATTGGAAAAACAAACAAAACAACAAAACTTTTCCATTATCTGCCCCAATGCAAATTAAAAAATTTCTAAGTACAGTACCAGATTTAGGGTTATCAGACATAATGGCTCAAACATTGGGCAATGGTAAAAAACAAGTGGAAAAAACTTGCATAAAAGACCATAGACCCTTACCGACTGTCCGACACATGTATACCGTACACATTTGCACTAAGGAAGGTGGTCGCATCCCATGGCGACATGTGCATCATATGTACAGTAGTATTCGTAAATGTCTCTCATAATTCAAAACTTCACCAAATATTACAAAAATTGTAATATATATATATATATATATATATATATATATATATATATATATATATATATATATATATATATATATATATATATATATATATATATATATATCATAATACTGTATTTCAAAAAGTCTCTCATTTAAAAAAATTATAAATACGGTACAGGTACTTCAAAATTTGTAACAACAAACATTACGAGTGATTTTGAATTAGGGGAGTAAGAATTATGAGGTTTTTACTGTACGGTAAGTGAAATATTGCGTAACTTCACATGAAGTAACTGAAGGAGGATTCTTCTAATAAAACTATTCTCATGATGATTTTTTAACCTTAATTAAAAAAAAAAAATATCTAGTTTTACTAAGGTCGTATAACATATCTTTAATAAAAATACAACCAGCAAACCATAAAACTGTACTACTACAGCATTATGTCCCAACTACAAAATTTAAAACATAAAAATAAATGATTTAGCTTTTAAAATAAATCTGCATCCACACCTTATGCTTACATCATATATCATCTACAGTACTTAGTAGTATTCATATCCAAGCTAAGCTTTAAACCTTTACTTCACTTTTCTCTTCCATGTCTCATTAATAAATTCCTTTTCTTCTGCAGTTTTTAAAGCCTTAACATTTACTACTCTAGAAATTCCTGAATTAGTGCCAACAAAAATCCAAGTATGGGCACCTATGTTGTTATTCCAAGCAACAGAAGTGGCTGCCATCATTGGATAACATGCCACAGGACCAGGCTCCATACTATCTGAACGCTTACGTTCTGACATTTCAACATCTGGAATACAGGAGAAGTTTTCATTGTCTTGATCTGAGAACACAAGGCCATAATTTTCATAGGTCTCCAAATATGATCGTGGCCATTCTATATAAGAGGCTGGACAAAGGCCATCTTCCTCCAGTGAATCTTTTTCTTCTTGTCTTGGTCGTGGCTTTTTATGCTTCTTGGAAACTTTAGCTTGAGAATTTTCTGCAGTACCCAACTTTGAATCCTGACAAACACGAAGAGAGACTGGGGTAGTTTTTGAAATATTTTGCAAGCGTACTGATAATAATGGAACCTTGCGTTTTGATGGATATTTATCATTTTCGTAATTCCTGAAAAGCTGTTGCTGTATAGTGATCATCACTTCCCCAGAGGAATCTCCCTGTACTATTGCATTGAGCCAGTCAGAACCAGCAAGAGACCAAACAGGTGCATTGGAGGAAAGTACATTACGAGATTGTATACCAAAGAACCCATTTTCACGGAAACAGGTGTTTGTGTTTGTAAGCCCATAAACATCATCAAATGAAACAAAGCACCCAGCCCAATGAGGTAGCCAAACTGCATCTAACACCAACCCTTTACGTGCTATAGAGAGTGGCATGTCCGTGTTTTCTAAATCCCAGAACTTATAAGTGCGGTCATTACCTCCACTTACCAGGTTTCGTCCTCCAGTAGTAGGACAAAATGCTACAACAGAACAGACACCATTATGTGCAGGAAAAGAATTCACAGGATAAAAGGTGAAATTTCCCTGGACATCTTTCACCATTATTAAAGGAGATGTACTACTCATATCCCAAATGCACACAACACCAGTTGAAAAAGCTCCTGCAATATATGAATGCCCTTTCCCACGACACCAATCAACTTTGAGACACTGAGCTTCATCTTTGTACATTTTACCTGGACTTAGGGTTACCTTTGGTAATACCTTATATATTCTACAGGAGTCTGAAAAGTTCAGGTTACTGGGGTGTGGGATAGCAAATATACGTATAGTTCCATCAGAACAAGCTGCAGCTAAAAGACCCAATCTTGATAAAGTGCCTTTCTCCATAGGAGCATCATCTTGAAAGTCATAAGTACCTGATGGGCACCAAACAAGTGACCATACATTTCCAAAGTCATGTGCTATGCCCA
This sequence comes from Homarus gammarus, assembly GCA_958450375.1. Lineage (NCBI taxonomy): Eukaryota > Metazoa > Arthropoda > Malacostraca > Decapoda > Nephropidae > Homarus > Homarus gammarus. Next base: position 1,985,160 of record CAUDMG010001597.1, on the reverse strand, counting down.
ACAGGAATTTGGGTGGGATTTCTGCATTTTCATTTGAACAAGACAACTCCCAGATTTGTATAAGTCCTTCATGGGTGGCTGATTTAAGAATGTGATATTTAGTTTGAGGGGAAGAGAGCGAGGACAGAGCCAAATGCTGTGTATCTGAACTAAGAGACACAGAGGAAGGCTGTGGGCACCAAGCAGAGGCTACCACTGGTCCACCACAGAAAATGGCATACCCTTTTCCCTGTACTATTCCATTCAGTTGGTTCAGTTGCTGCCATGCTTCCACTGGTTTATTTTTGTCACCAGTAACCATCTGCATTTTAAACTTAGGGCTACATTCAACTGAGGGTAAATACTTTCTGTCATATTGCAAATTAAGTGTGGTCCAATCTTTTCTTAATATACATAAATCTGAAAAAAGATTATCTGAAATGGTCTCATTCAAAAAGTCCAGTGTCCACTTCAAAGCATATGGGAATGGCTTTAGTTGTCCACTTGCTACTCTTATGTAAGGTTTCTGTACTTTCCAAGTGTCTTCTTCTTCTTCGTCTGTTGTCTCAAAATCACTTCCTTCAAAGGATCCTGCAACTACATCAGTGTGGTTCGAAGTTAAGTGATTCAGCATTTCATCTTCCACGACTGATACGAACTCACAAATACTACATGTGAATGTTTTCCCAGACATTGAGTGAGGACAATCCTGATAATGCTTGTTTCCCTTGTATATCGCTGTAAATGTATAGGTGCATCCTTCATTAGTACACTCAGCTTTCCCATTAACATCAATATCAGCTTCCCATTTCTTAGTAAATTCTTCAGGGATACTCATATCAGGCTTTGTATAAAACTGTGAAAGATTAAATTGTTTTTGATAATCATCTTCAGTATCAGAAATGTCACTTCCACACACCCCAGTTTTATTGGATCCCCAAACTTGCAACCTAGCATTACAATTTGCTGCTGCCTTACGCCTTGGCCTTAGTCCAGAGTCTGTTATGTCAACATTCTTTTTGGGTTCTTCAAGTTTCTCAGAGTGTTTTTTTCTCATGTGAAGATCTAAGTAATAATATCTTATTTGCTTGTAACATATTTTACATTTTGAGTTCAGATCCTCACTCTTAACTCCACAGGCTAAAATATGTCTCGTGTACCCTAAAAGAGACCGAAATTCATTTAAGCATGTCATGCATTTGAGTCTTTTAATTGTTTTTATTGTAGTGCTCAATATATTTTTAACCTCATCATCAGTGAAATCTTGATTCTCTCCATTAGGTCTTGCTAAGCCATTGTGTTCAAGCTGAGAATGTGATCTGAAGAGTATTGGCGATTCACACAAAATGCCACACTTGCCACACTTTACTTCTCCCTCGAGTTGACTTAAGTCAGAATCGATTTCCTTCTTCTGGTTTAAACCTGAAGAGCGATTTTTTCTTTTTCTGCCACGTTTTGCACCACAAGGTACTGGTGAAACCCGTTCTCTATCTATTTCGGTTTTTTGGGCATTACCTACATCTGGCACAGATACACTTGTATGTGGTTCATCCTCTGGTACTGTCGACAAGGCATCACCTGTTATATCTCTGCTCTCCAGCATATTTTCTTTGGATTTCAATTTATCAACTGGTTGGCATGGAGCATTTCCCACTTCTTCCCTTTCTTCGAGGTCCTCTGTAACACCACGTAATTCTAATAAACTATTTTTTGAAACTGAGGAATCTTTGAATTTGGGGGATTTTATATTTGATCGCACCAAGAATTTAGACCCACTATTAGTTTTACTTCGAAGTGAAGTGGAATCGGTCACTACACCAGTCCACCAATCTTTAAGTTTCAGCTTCCTACCACCACGTGACACATGCTCAACTTTTTCTACAAGCTCTGAATCCTCAATATCTTTTGCAATATTCCTACCAGAATGGCTCCTGGGTTTTTTTCTCACAGGTTCCCAAGTTTCTGTAATGTTTTCCAAATTCTGGTCATAAGCACGAACTGTTGGTGACACAGGATTATTAACAGTAGAAATTGATGACTTTTCTTTTGTTTCACCCTCTTTCAGGAATGGAATGGGTTTACTCTCAGATGTATCATTCATATCCAAATTATTTTCTTGTGAAGACATTATCTGTTCACATCTTTTAGATCCTTCATCAAATGTTGCTGTTACACCAATAGACCCCTTATCAACTTGAAAAGGTAACTCACATTCAGCTGTATCGAGACAGTTACCATTATTACCACTGTGATAAGAAACTTCTTCCAAATCACAGTTACTGACAAATGAATAAGTCTTATCCTTTACTGAAGAAGCACCCTTCCATTTTCTCCTTCCTCTTCCTCTTCTCCTTCCTCGACCTCTACCTCTAGATGAAATTTTGGTTGCTTCACAGTCCTGAGAATTTACAACTGTGCAAGCAATACTACCTACATAGTTAATTCCAGATAATACTGTAATTTTATTTTCATCTTTACTCCCATTATTACCATGTACAACTGATGGGCATCCACAACTATCTTCATTGATTTGCAAAATTTGTGGAGAATTGAAACTATGTTCATTATTTTCTAATGAACACGTCTTTGGTATATTGGGTTTATCATGCACCCGATCATCCATTTCTTTATCATAAAATATTTCCGATTGGTTTTCTTGTGTGTCTATTTCAGAGGACAAATTTTGACTTAAAGCAAGTGGATCAATGTCAGAATGCGTTACACCTACTTCATCAGTTATCGTTTCTCTTCTTTTAATCTCGACTGATATCCCTCTATTATCCTCCAAATCCATTTCTGTTGTGTGCATTCCACTACCTGATTCATCAAGTACACCTGGCACAATTAACTGCAAATTATTCAGCTTAATATTTGCATGTATGCCTTCTTTTATGGTCGTATGTTCCATCTCTGTCACGGCAAATTCATTTTCTTTTTCCGACTTCATATCCCATAGATGAGGATCAACTGATTCTTTTCCTAATGTCACATCCTTACTTTTTGTACTGGAGACCCTTTCTTTGGCAACATTTGTCTCCTCTGACATTTCATACAAACCAGGTGCATTAACTGCATCAGATATTGCATCTTTAACACCAACATACTTTTTGTAAGAATCTTTGGTAATCTCGTTACTTCTAGCTCCACCCATCCACTGTATGGCTGTAATATCCTCTGGTACAGGCAATTTCTTAGCATTTAAATCATTAATTTCTTTTTTTACAGTATCTTGCCCTATGCATGAATCTGCTTTTTTCTCTCTGAATATTTTTCCATTCACTGACTTATCTACATATTGCTTTGTGTTTCTGATTTCACCCAATATTTCTTCATTCTCTGCATCTGTAACATGCATGTTTCCTGTAGCATTTGTATTCTCACATTGTGTTCCAAGAATAGCTTCACCTTCTGGCATCTTGGGAAACCACACGTGTCTTTCCTCAAAATCACTACCACTGTCTTCAAATATTGTTGAGCCATATATATCATTTTCATCTTCACAGGGATTTGAATGTTCACTGTCTACTGATAATGAACTTTCTGTTTTAGTGTTCTTTTGTACCACAGGCTCAGATTCTGCCATACCAGTATATGTGTCACTGCTGTTGGGAATTGACCTGGGATCTGAGACATAACTACACTGTAAACTTTCAGTTTTAAGTTTCAACACCTGCTGATCTACATCTGAACATGAAATCTGTTGCTGCTGTTGCATTCCCATTAAATGATTTGGTATCTCATCATTTACCTGATTTTCAACTTGAGAGATTTCCTGACACTGATTTTGAGGAAATTTGTCAACACACTCAGAAAAATCTTCAGTTTGGATTTGCACACTTACATGCCTAACAGAGGTGGCAGATGATGAGCACGATGTCACCTGGTCAGTCATATTTCGAGATGAATCTATGGAAGCCAAAGGCTGAGCAGTATGATTTAAACTTGTGTTAAGGATGGACTGCAGGAAAACTGGATTATTACTTGTAAAAGTTCCAGTTGATGGGTCAAATTCACCCAATATCTGAGGTATAAGAAGTTCAGGTAAGGGAACACCAATATCGTTCAAACTAAAATTAGCAGAACTAGTTGTGGGTTGGGTAGTCATTAGTGGTCCCTGTTGTGGTAACTGCACCACCTGCTGAAGAGTTACCATTGGCTGGCAAGTTACCGGAGTGTCTTCATGTGGTAACTCCATTGACTTTTGATGTGTGTGTTTTCCTGGTAGCTGAAGTGCATTAGATTCTGGCACCTGTGTTGCATTCTGCAATATTTCTGTTGATTTCAGAGGTAGTTGCATTTTCTGCATCTGCTGAGATTTAGGTAAAATTTCATAACTTGTATGTGACTTAGGACAAGACTGACTGAAAGTTTTATTAAGTACCATGGCATCATTATCAGAAATCAATGCAATTTCCGTATCACATTCTTCAGAATCAACTGATGATAACATCTTGCCTGATGCTGAAACGTTTTCATTTGAAATTAATGTTATTTTCTTTCGAGGTTCCTGGGGGTTTAATGATGTTGCTGATAACATTTTGAGAGGCACCTGAGATGGCATATGGGCTTCAACTGATACAAGATGAGATGTAGAGGAAGATTGTTGAGGTAAAATGGTTGTACCTGTACCAAGGAGTGCAGTTGATGCATGGTAGGGAGATGAAAAAGATTGACAATGTGCTGTAGTTTGGATTGAAAATGATGACGGGTGGTGGTCAGTTGCTTCTACCGGACTGGGTGTTGATACCTGGCAAGATCTGGCTGATACACAGTGGTGTGTAAGTGATGTAAATGATGACTGGTGAGATGTAACTGATGTAGGATGGCATACAGGTGCTGTAAAATGGGGAACTGGTGATGATGAGTGAGGGGGTGGTGATGCTAGTGGTGGTGTTGAAGGTGCATGTACTGCTGGTTGTAGATTTAGTGACTCCTGGTAAATTGGTGGAGATTGTGGGTGTGCTAATGATACTGGTTGAGCTGTAAGTGATACTGGTTGAATTGCTGGTGATGATGGTTGAGTTGTTGGCAATGATGGTTGTGTTGTCGGTGACATTGGTTGAGTTGTCGATGACAATGGTTGCGTTGTAGATGAAAAAGGTTGTGCTGTTGGTGATGGTGGGTGTGCTGTTGGTGATGGTGGGTGCGCTGCTAGTGATGGTGGGTGTGGTGATGGGGGGTGTGCTGTTGGTGATGGTGGGTGTGGTGATGGGGGGTGTGCTGTTGGTGATGGTGGGTGTGGTGATGGTGGGTGTGCTGTTGGTGATGGTGGGTTTTCTGCTAGTGATGGTGGGTGTGCTGTTGGTGAGTGTGCTGTTGGCAATGGTGGGTGTGGTGATGGTGGGTGTGCTGTTGGTGATGGTGGGTGTGCTGCTAGTGTTGGTGGGTGTGCTGTTGGCAATGGTGGGTGTGCTGTTGGCAATGGTGGGTGTGCTGTTGGTGAGTGTGCTGTTGGCAATGGTGGGTGTGGTGATGGGTGTGCTGTTGGTGATGGTGGGTGTGCTGCTAGTGTTGGTGGGTGTGCTGTTGGCAATGGTGGGTGTGCTGTTGGCAATGGTGGGTGTGCTGTTGGTGGGTGTGCTGTTGGTGGGTGTGCTGTTGGTGATGGTGGGTGTGCTGTTGGTGATGGTGGGTGTGCTGTTGGTGTTTGTAGCTGTGGTGGTGTTTCTGTGCAACGAGTTGGTGACGTCTGGTAAAGTACTGTGTTTTCTGGGCAAGATTTTAGCAGTTTGTTATTATGTGAAGTTGGTGCTTGTTGAAGACCTGGAGATGAATGGCACACTGACACTAATTCCTGGTTAGGTACTGTAGAGACTTTGTCACAAGGTATGAGAGATGTGTAACTTAATAAAAATTTTCCATCCTCTCTCTCCTGTGAAGTGAAAGGCAGTGGAATTTGCCTTGGACTTCCATGAAGTTCTCTAGGTAATGAGTTAGTCTTACAAGAATTTATGTATTCTTTTTCTTGTGGTGCCTCTTGCATCCTACTCTCATCTTCAGTAGGGCACACATTTATTGTAGTAGTAGAGTCTGATTTATTTCTCTCTGAGCTACAAACTACAAATGCTTCAGAATGTGACTGGGAAGTAGTTTGGGAGCTGGTACCTGCTTCACTAGTTGCTGGGTTACATTTTGTGATTGATACACTTGATTCATCATCCCCCTTTGAAAAATGGTTATTTTCATCACATCCTGGTATAGATATCCCTTGTAGGGTTGTCATGGACAGATTACGTCCTTTACTCAACTTGCAAATTGTAGTACCCGATCTAAATGATTCACATTTTACAGAGCCTTGATCGGATTGGCCTGACTGAGGACTCTGAGTAAATACCTGAACCGAAGGAGATAAAGCCGATATTTTTTCCCTGGCAATTTCATTTTTCAAAGTTAAATTTGGTTGAACAGTATGGGTTGGAACAGGCTTTATATTCATATGACTGGGGAAGTTTGCTGATTCTGAAAATGTGTCGTTCTGTATCAATGAAGACAATGAGTTATGATGTGATTTCAACATAACAGTCACTGACACTGGAAGAGAAAGTTTACCGACTGCAGATGGGGAAGGGTGTGATCTTGGTACAACACAAGTTTCTGAATTACCACAAGGTCGAGATGGTTGTAGATTAGGCATGGCACTAAAAGGCCTAGGAGGTCTTTCACCTGACGTCAAAGGTGTAATTGTCACTGTAGCACCACCATTGATTACTGTTTCACCATTATCTTCTGGAGTGGTCATGACTGATAATGTAGCTATTGATGTCTGACTTATTGGGGCCACACTGTGAGCACGTGGAGGCATGCAAGCTTCTGTCTGTATGTATGAGAGTGCTAGAGTTTCGGATGCTTCTGTTACAGCACGGCATCTGTTTGCACGAGAATAAGTTTTAACTACCTTTGAAGGTTCAATGCTGGGTATAGTTTCACTCAACTCCCATGGGTTTAGATTTTTTCTCTTCCTATTAAATGATTTACTACTCAGAATTTCTCTGCTTGGAGGAGACCCCATTTCAACAGTTTTTAGATGTCTTTTCATTGCTGTTTCTTTTAACTTCTGCAAAGATGAAATTTTTGATATGGATGAGGAATTAACTGAGTGACTTTCTACTAGTCTTTGTTGCTGGTTACTGGAAGATGAAGCATCTGAACAAAGTGTTTCTGGAATTGAAGTTCCATGAGAGAATATTCCCATCTTCACTGACATTTCACTGTGTGAAGTACTTGGGCTAACAATTGCTTCTCTCTCAGTGGACATCAAATTACTAAGATCTCCTAGTTCCAGGGAACTATCTGTACGTTTAGCAATATGAACATGTTCATCACTTGTGTTCTCTTCAGCAATATGGGTATGATCGTTTTGATAAGATCCTGATGAAGACGACCTTCTGTTTGAAGAAATTAAATTGGTTGGACGAGGATTTAAGAAGTTTTTATCATCTTTAAACTTTTTGGAATCTCCAAGCTTCCGAGACTCCTCAATTAATCTGGCTGCCTGTTCAATTTTCTTTTGAGCTGCTACTTCCCGTTGTTTTAATGCCTCCTCTTTTTCCCGCAATGCCATTTCTTGTTCGTGTAAAGCACGCCAAGTGCGTTCTTGAGCTTCTTCCTCTTGTTGTTTCACTGCTTCTTCAGCTCTTTCAAGCTGCTGTGCTTTTTCTGCTAATTGTCGTTTTTTAATGCGAACTGGAGCAGCAAAGAAGCCTTCTTCTTCTTCCTCCCATATACCTCCAGATACAGACGGGATTACATTACTAGGATCAAAATGTGAATTGTCTGGCATACTATGCCGCTCAAAAACTGGCGTTTTTTCTTTTTTTACAGTACGGCCTTGGTAGGGAGGACTTTGAACTCTCCTTAATGGTCGCCCTCCTTGAGGATAAATCTCTGTCTTGATACAAGACCTTGGACAAGAACGCATTCCAGGAGAACGGCGAACCCTTGGTTCATGATTTTGATGTCTTCCATCTTCCTCACTTTCATCACTAGTATACCCAGTAGTATATGAGACTTTAGGACCAAATTTTCTATTTTTATGAGGTTCATGGACATTCCCATAATGATGTTCAACATACTTTCGTTTGACACCTGATGCAGTAGGGTAAACTGGAGAACTAGAATTGCTTTTATGCACGAATGTTCTAATTGGCTGAACAAGAGGTCTACAGTAAAGACTACCAGAAGTTAACTGTTCTCTGACTTCATCTTTCCCATGGAGAACATTACTTTCTTCATGCAACAGCCTCGAGGGTTCTTTTGTATCTAATTCAAATGCTAAGGAAATTAACTGTTCACCTCCAGTTCTTTCGCGTACTCTCTGAAATGCAGACGAGTTATCAAAAACATTAACACCTTCATATATTCTTTGTTTTTCATAGTCTACAATTCTTAACTGCTTGGGAGTGGAATGATATGCACGAATCAATCCAGGAGAATTGTATGTGCTTGCTCCAGCATTCATTAACTCTCTTGGGTAAGCCTGATTCTTGGACACATGATACGGAGCTCGGGATCCCTGATGTTGTGGTACATAACAATCAACTAATGAAGGATCAGACTCATTGTTTGTGGACCTATGAAATGAAACATCTCTCTGTTTACAATGGCGATCAGATTCTGGTTGAAGGTCCAGTTCTTCTTCCATCATCTGGGAGTGAAAAATCTGTGGTGTATCAGCAGCTCCCCTTTGTCTTTCTAGTTCATTTCCTTCATTTACTACATGTCTTCTAACATTATAATCTGGTACATTGGGATCTAAATTGCGTATTCTAATCTTCTGCTTTGCCTCTTCATGGATATGATAAATATGGTCATCTAACATGCGAGAAGAGGCAAATTTCTTGTTACATAATTCACACACAACATATTCTTGTGGCTTGGGACTTCTACTGCACTGCTGAAAATGGAGGGAAATACTACCAACAGATGGAAAGTTGAGATGACAACCATCCACTGGACAGCAAGCACAGCCTGTAGAAGCGATGTCTTGATTCCACTGCTGCTCTAATTGCTCTTGACTATGCAGTCTACACAAGAAAATGATAATGAATTATATATCAGATATATATATATATATATATATATATATATATATATATATATATATATATATATACACACACACACAGTACTAACAATATCGCCCTAGTCAAGGATTCGAACCAGGGACCTTCGAGTGAGAACTGGGAATGCTCATCACTCCTTCAGGCCAACCCCGTGTGAGGCTCTTGATGCTGCAAAGATGAAAGAGAAGGTATGGTGTGTGAGTAAAAAATTCTAGGTTAGCATTTAGAGCCCCTGTGGTGCAGTGCTTAACACTCCCAGTTCTCACTCGGAGGTCCTGAGTTCGAATCCTTGGCTAGTGAAATATTGTTAGTATATACAGTATACATAATAATGGTTGACCCTCGTGTGACGAGGATGGCCAGCCCACGGGCCACCTAGGTGTGAATTTGTTCAAGGTGTAGAAGCTGTAGCCAACACAACAACCACACCCTAAGTTTACGAGTTGCATGGCCCAGTGTCAAGGAATAGTCCGAGAAGACCTGACAACTCGCCAACTGCACTGGCTAACCATTACCCTGGAATACGATCCGAAAATCGATTAACATCCAGGTCCCCAATTACTGTTGAGTAAACAGAGGCAAATGGCATAAAGAAACTTGCCCATAGTTTCACCCTGCCCGGGGATCGAACCCGGGTCCGCTCGCTTACGAGGCGAGAATGCTGACCATTACACCACAGGTCGCAACAGTGTATATAAAGTTTGCATGAATGGACTATGCAAGATATGTGAGATCTGCTAGTAAAGCCCACCTTTTGCTAGAGTTTGACATATTTAATGGTAGCATACATTAACTAAAATGGACAGGGTCAGATAATGTTTTACATGATTGATAGTAAAATCTCCAAACTTTGCAGATCACCCGGGACTGAGTGTAGCAAACATGATAACTATGATCTACTGAGGCACTTAATACATTGGTGCAATTAAACCAAAATAACAGGTTCTATACAATACCTATATAAAGGACCCAAAGACTAAACATAAACACATGTGTATGTTGAATGCTTATTTATGTGTACCTACTTAAGAGCCTGTCTCACTATCCTCCTCCTTGTTTTTTCAACTTTCAATTTAATGCTTACCTTTCCATGTTTTACCCCCCTTTCAGTTTAATGTTTTGCACTGCAGGAAGAATAGTTCACAACTCTCTTATCTGAGCCATTTAGCATTTGTCCAAAATATTCTGGTATTATAAGCATGGAATGCTAGCTCAGTCTTGAGTGGGAAAGGCCTTGTTCATAGCCGTAACTATCATTTAGTTTTCACTAAATAATTCCAAGTAATTTCTTCCAAACATCTAAAGTTGTGTTTATCAATATAAAATGAAGTGAAATAATCTACAGTACTGTACAGTACATCAACTCCACTTTCTGAACATCATCAAGAATACACTATATTACACAAAAGAAAACAGTTTATACTTGAAGAGAGTAAGTAGAAAAAATGGGCAGACAATGAACTCGACTAAATACCATTCACCTCAACCTTCTAAACACTGCAAATATTAAATGACTGTGTGGCATGCATTGACAGCAATGCTATTAAATAATACACAATAAATTGTAACTTTTATACCTATCCTCTGAATGATTGACTCCGGTGAAGGCACTAGCTGTGAAACAGCAGACCAGGCGGCAGAGGTTGTTGCCCATGGGGATAAAAATTACAAGAAAGTCACTGAACTATTTGTAAACCTCAAACAACGGTCGTTGTCATATGATGATCCAAAAACTAACGGCGGGTGTGGTCATATGATAACGAGGCATCTTTCAAATGTCCCGGGTAAAAATTTTCACATTTAGCCCACCAGGCGTCTCTTCAGCAACCCCTCCAGCCAACTAGATAAGCCAATCACCATACAGTATGCCTCAGTGCGATCCAAAGAGCCATGGAGGAAGGAGATACAACTTCTGCTCCTACCTCTCCCCCTGGTAGAGTTGGGCTCTGCATCTTCAGAGGATAAATTGCCGAACTAAAGTTGAGTGAAAATCTATTTTTGATAGTATAAAGTAATTAAAAAATAAGTTAAGAGGAAAGTGAGTGTTGGGTGAGTCAGGTGGGTGGTGAGTGGCACCAGCACCCCCACCTTCTCACATCAGCTGATTAATAGTAAACAGACCATTTCGCATCCCTTAATTTTAGCTGTGTTGATTTATGAGCGTTTGTTTATACCAGTGGTTCTCAACCTTTTTCACTCCATTCCCCCCTTGAGGAATTTTTAACATCCTCGTGGCCTCCATTTTCTCCCAGAACAGACAAACAGACAAGTGATAAAGACTAAAGAATGATAAAGAAGGACAGACAAATAGGACAAGAGTTAGAATGGCAAACACACACACATACATTCACATACTTAACACGCCCATGCACTCACACATAAAGCACACATTCAGTCATACACAAACATGCACACAGATAAACATTCACACTCAAGCTAGCAAGCTGAAGTGTACTTCTGTGAGCAAGAACACGCCTCCTTTGACAAGCACTGCCCAACTTGGAAGGATGAGAAGAATAGTGAGTCATACCAATTTAGCACTAAAACTGGTAGGATTATATAAGAAAAGAATGAGTATGAACAACAATGGCACCAATAAATAAGGAAATAATTAATAAAGGAAGTGTACAAATATTTCACCCACATAAAGCAGGGACCACATGAATTATAAAACAAAATAAGTAACACCAATTCCGGAGTATATTATGCTCGAGTCAAGCTCAAACACAATATATGGTTCAGAGACAATACATTCCATTGTTTTCGTGATGGTATCCCAGGCCAGACTGAGATCATTCAGTCCTATCACCACTTGCAAAGGGATGACACACAGACACGTACTGAACAAGTCAGTTCAGCAGCTCGGTCCAGCGCCTGTCACACAGACAGGGACTGGACCTGTGAAATCTTAAATAATCCGTAAAAAAAAAAAAAAAAAAAATTAGCACCAGAGTATGTAAATATTAAAATTGTCTTGTCATTATGATTAAACAAAATGACAAAAAAAGAATGAAAATTCTCTTCTGCCAAGTCAAAATAAGTAATACAAGTTTTGTTTAATTCAGATTCCCAACATTATTTGGAAATGCAAAATTTATAACAGCTCGCCGTGGCTCCCCTAAATTCTTGCCGTGGCTCCCTTGGGGGCCATGGCCCCCAGGTTGAGAACCACTGGTTTATAATAAAAGATGGACTTATTAACAAACTAACTAACTAAATATATATACAGTAGTACCCCGATTTACGTAGTCAATTGAACCCACAGGGTACCGCGGAAAGTGAAAGCCCTCGTAAAGTGAACAACAGAACATACGGGATTAATTCCAATAGAGACTGGCCCGACCCCCAAACTCCACTTTTTCCGACACAATACCTATGTTGTAGTAAAAATAACATCTTAATTTTATGATGGTATGCACACACAATTAACATTTAAGAGAAATACAGTCTCCAGGTTAATGTCCATTCAAATAATGGACTCAACTCCCCCCCCCCCCCCCCCCTCCCTCTTCCCAGCTCACTGGCTCCTACCTCTCTGAGAAATGTTTGGGTGAAAACACTAGATTTTAACGTATAGTAATAAATAATACCTCAGATTAAAGTTAGGATAATATAATTGACATTTCTGGATTCCTTGCAGGTCAGGGAATATTTTCAATGTAAACTTCATATATTTTGCACAAAAGATAAAATATTTGCTTTGTGTAAACAAAATTATTACATTAGATCTAAAATTTGTATGTCTAATGCAAAATCCATGATGTGTATATTCAAAATGATCATCATATTGTAAGAATTCCAGCAATGTAAATTATATTCTGGCCGGGTAATTTGTATGAATTTTATGAGATAAATAAAAAATTATACTTCACCCGCGTAGATGAGTAGATGCACCGCGGAAAGTGAAAGTCCGGTTCTGGCGAGGTACCGTGTTAAGGAAAGTGAAACCAAAACCGGGGTAATACTGTGGAGGTCCGCGTAAACCGAGAAACGTGTAAACGAAATAACAGAACATATGGGATTAATTGAAATAGAGACTGGGCCGACCCCCCAAACTACACTTTTTATGACATAATAAAGAACGTTGTAGTAAAAATAACATCTTAATTTTATGATGGTATGCACACACAATTAATATTTAAGAGAAATACAGTCGCCAGGTTAATGTCCATTCAAATAATGGACTCAACTCCCGCCCCCCACGCTCTTCTCACGCTCGCTTGGTCCCTCCCTCCCTGAGAAATGTTTGGGGGAAAAGACTAGGCTTTTAGGTTTAGTAATAAATAAGATGTACTGTTCTGTATAGACTTAAAATTCAGATAAGGACAGTTTACGGTTGTCCTTTTTTATTTTTAAAAATAAAGGATACATAGGTCTAAAAAGGGACAGATTGTCCTTAAAAGGACATACCTGGCAACCCTGAGCGACGGCGCCAGTGCGACCATCCGATCACATCAGCTGATCGCTAGTAAACAGACCATTTCGTGTCCCGTAATTTTAGCTGTGTTGATTTATAATTGAATGTTTTAACATAAACTACAAAAAACATTGTTTTGTTTATTCTAGGAGATGGGCTGAGGTGCATCTGGGTAGACTCAGTCTTTTTAGTATTTTGTGTTTCTCTCACGTACCAAACTAAATTATTCTATCGAAACAACACTTCGATTTAGTGCGAATTCGGTTTAAAACGACCTCTCTTGGAGCGTATCTCGTGTTATATCGACGTTCTACTGTAAGTGCAACTCTCGTGATATAACATTATATTCTGTTTAGTTTGCCCTGAAAATATAAATTTTATTTCAAAGAAAGTGTGGATTAGGCCTACTGGGGATAATACAATAACATTTTTTATTAGTGTTCTACCTTCTGGGTGTTTGTGGAAAAGATCACAAAATGGGTGGCAAGTAGCGAGGCAGCCATTAACGCTAGATCCCGCAACATTGCTACATTCGATGACGTCACGGCATTATTTTACTGCCTTTTTATACTCAAAGGAGAGTGAGATGGAGATTTTTATTGCAATTTACATAAGAAGTCCAATTAAATGATTTATATATCAATTACAATAATTTTTTTTTCTAAATTAGCCCGCCTGTGAGGGGCAGTGAAAATTCTCCTAACCCAACGTTTGAGGGTGAATGGTTGTTATGAGGGTTTTGCCTCCAGACCTGAAGCCTTACTGGATAATAAGCCAACTACTGAATGAAATATGATCAATTTAACCTGTTTTAACCTTGTGAATATGTGCTTCTTGAAATAAAAACACTATCCAACCTTGTCCATACACACATTGTATTATATTCATCCATTAAAGTGTAAATTCCTCTGCTGAAAGGCAAGCTATGTCAGAAGGCATTTCAGGTAACAAAGCTTATCAACAGAGTATAACAAACTTATCTAAGGTATATAGTTAATATTATTGTAAAGAAGTCACTTGTCAACTGACAGACAGATAGCACAGTGACTTTATTCTCTTTAAATCTTTTCAGTCTGAAGGATAATGATGAACCTTATTTAGGACGTATGAATATAAACTCACTTGCTCAAAAATAACAAAGAATATATAAAAATATTCACAGAATATTATTAACACATACACAATTCTACTTAGCAGAAGAGTAAATAAAATAAAATACTGTATACAGTATAATCATATTTACAAAATTCTAATGGTATAAACTAGATTTGAAAAGTGAAAGTGGGCCTCATAGTCATGACTACCCATTCGGGACAGTGTGGATACAGCACACTGTATACTAAGCCTTCGATACACAAGAAGGCACCATGGCCGGTACTGCACTGGACTGCATTCCCTTCCCCAATTTGTTAACTTAGGTACCCATTTACAGCTGGGTACAGGGGCCCCCCCAAATTCGCAGGGATTAGGTTCTCAAAATGGCCGCAAATTGCCAAATCCGCGAATAACATTTGCGGTCCAGTGGGGGGTTTACATTTTTACTTGAGTACAAAGAAATGTATATTCCCTTTATGTGTTTGCCCGTAGGACAATTATTTCTTTTACAAATAAATAGTAATTGGAAAATCCTCTCACAAATAATCAGAAACAAATTTATTAAATATGTGATTCTACTCTCAAGTTCATGCTCTATTAATGAAGTACTGTAAGAGAGAATGGACTAGAGGGTGGACTGTCACATTTTTAATAAATTTGTTTCTGATTATTTGTGAGAGGATTTTCTAATTACAGTAGAAGTCCAAAAATCCGGACTGCTTGGGGATTGGGTCGGTCCGGATTTTCGGATTTTCTGGATTCTCAGGCAGTACTTTTAAAATTCAAATTTAAGGAGGAATAAAGAAGAGATGAACAGGTACATTTTGATAGTTTATTCACTAGCAAATATAGCATGCTTCATTTATCAAAACGAGCAGTTTTAATGAAAAAGCTGTGAATTCTAGAATATACAGTGGAAAGTGTGATAAAATTGTGACGAAAACAATGACTTTCGCTTTCTTTCGTTCAAAAGATGTTACCGTAATCGCTTTTCGAATGGCTATCAGTTTAAAAAACTGTTGTATTACAATAATATTCCCTCCTAATTGACTTGAATAAATGCTTGAATGGAAATATACAATATTTTTGTTGAAACTACCCGCGTTTCAGTGTAAAGTGTCGTAATAATAAATGGTAAACAATTTGCCTTTGGCACTCGTGTTTCAGGCACGGCGAGCCTCAGTTTATAGGACATAGAGCATTTTTACTGAAGTTTTTGTTGTTCCATTACCCTCAAAAACGTGGGTCGAACTATAAATGAGGAATATCATAAATTAACGATTTCTTGGTCAAAAATTCAGGGTCGACCTATAAACGAGGGGGGTTATAGACGAGTACAGTATATACGGTATGTTGTCACAGTTTGATTGCTCGTTTTAAAGTGGCGACCACGTGGTCACTTGTTGTCACTGTGCAGCTGTGGCGCTTACGCATGCGCACATACACACAAAAGCCCGCCTAAAAAAAAAAAAAAAAAAAAAAAAAAAAAAAAAAAAAAAAAAGTTCTTGAAAAGTCCGGATTCCTGGCATCCGGATTTTTGGACTTTTACTGTACTATTTATTTGTATGTGTTCTGTGTGTGTGTCTACACACACACACACATATTTACACTACAGGTAAAGGAAATTACTGTCTCTAGAATGAATGGCTCCCTGTCCCTGCCGCGAAAATGCCGGCAACTTTAAAACTACCCATAGACATTCTTGGGTACATCCAGGGTGTCATCCGCGAATAACCGAGAACCACGAGGTAAATATCTGCGAACCTGGGGGCCCCCCTGTAATTTGCGAGTGTCTGAGGATAGAACCATCGACCCATGTAACAGGAAGCAAGCACTGTATCCACTCGACCACTGCAAAACACAAATTACATGTAAACAAACTTAACTTGCAGAAAAAACAAAAACAAAATATTAAACTCACTTGGTAGTGGAGTAAAGCTTTGATGTATTGTATCCAGAATATCGGTGAAAATCTCTTCCATCCTCATCTTCAGACACCTGCAAGAAATAGATCATATAATTTCTATTCGTATCAAAGAACACCTCTCACTTTGATTTTGTTTAATGTGAGTGGGTATGTACTTTGAACCTTTGCAAAGCACGTTCAATACTAGGCATACTAATATTTACACATTTTCTCTCTATATATATATATACTGTATACATATATTGTATATATATATATATTGTATTTTACGGCTTATATGACGCACTTTTTTGTCTGAAAAAGACTAAAAAAAAATCCGCCTGCATCCTCTATGTGAAGTTGCCGTTTCCCTTAAGTTAATAAATACCCCAGTTGCTGTCTGCAGTAGGCTAAATTCTACCTAACCCAACTCCAGAATAAAATTTTTTTGTTATTATTCTTAACTAATTAAAAAAGTAATTACAATGAACTCTCGGACCCGGTAAATCCAGATTTCAGAAGATTATGACAAAATTTTGGGGTTTACCTGGCTAGGAAACCTCCCTGAGAAGCATTCCCAAAACAGTGCAAAGATCATCTTAGGCCAGTGTAACTACAATGTCAGCGCGCGGTACACAGGTGCCCGAGGTGGAAAACATAAACAGAGTTGTCAATTGTTGTTTGTGGGAATATTATTTCATTCACTCTAGTAATGATACTGTACAATGTTTCTTATTATGTTTTTGTAAGTAAATGCGTGGTTTATATAATTTGTTTATTACTGTGCCCATCAACGTTTTCAAATTAGACTACAAGATATGCAATTCTCCCATAAGTATTTTGATTGTACGTTTGGCAACAGGAGTGAGCGAGTAACCGCTAGTTAGAGCGTCTTCTGTTGGTATAGCTCTCCTCGTTCCCTGCCACATTTCACTGGATTTA
Organism: Homarus gammarus; assembly: GCA_958450375.1. Taxonomy (NCBI): domain Eukaryota; kingdom Metazoa; phylum Arthropoda; class Malacostraca; order Decapoda; family Nephropidae; genus Homarus; species Homarus gammarus. The sequence continues at coordinate 1,967,758 of CAUDMG010001597.1, read as the reverse complement.
ATGTTATTGTTAGTGCTTACTGACATAATAGAGTTTAATAGGTTAGACTCATCGCTGTAACCACCAGGCAACTGGGCCAAACCATGAGGTTTTATATGTTTGTTTTTTCAACTCGCATTTTCAGGTAGATATAGGTAACTTTCTTCATTTGTTTATACTCAGGTACAGTCAGTTCTCCTACAACGCGATAGTTGTGTTCTTGTAAAACCTCGTGTTGTAGAAATTCACGCAATAGAAATAGCAGGGCTTATGGAGAAAATAGGGTTAGGTGCAGAGTTCTCAAAATCTAAAAAAATTTAGTAGTTAGCCTAATACAAAGGATCCTTTTTTTGCAAATTTAAATATTCCCGTTGCACGCACAATATCACATGTTCTTTCCTTACGTTCAAAACGCTTGATAACATCAAGCTTCTCTTCAAGTGTTATAGCCTTTCTTTTACGATCACCACTGGGAATGCGATCACCAGAACGCTTCTTGGAGATATTCTTTTTTCCATATTCACAGTTAATACCACAAAATTGGAGAAATAGTAAGCAAAAATCACTGAGGACGCTTCAAAACAACCCACATGATTCAACTGATCGTGTGATGGAAACAGAGAGCGCGGGTGTAAAATGCTATTAGTCCGCAATGCGAAACATCATTTTTATTCATTTTTTCATTCAGTATTTATGGGAACAGCTAAATTTGCAAAAAAAGGATGAAACTCATAGAGTTCCTATCAATAACACTTCACAAACAAAACACATGAATCAATTGAACATGTGATGTCGAAAGTAAACTGTTAACACTGCATAACCCCGCGCCAAGCGACAGTACACTTAAAACATTACAGCCAACACACGTTTGCATTGTACAAATATCGTTCTTCTATTCATCAATCGCGTTATAGCCAATTCGCATAGACAAAACATGCATTGCAGCAGAAATGACTGTACAAGCAAACACCATCCTACATACATAGTGAAAAAAAAAATAAAAGAAATAATTGTCCTGAGGGCAAACACATAAAGGGAATATAAATTTCTTTCCACCCAAGTTAGCTGGTCACTGAGTGTAAGGGGGGGGGGGGGGGGCATTGCTAGGGAATCAGCGTCCCAGCTGATCTTCGTTACTATGGTGAAGCATGGAGTGTATGCAAATGACAATTGTGTTAAACTTTCATTTGGCGTTTATTCACTGTTTTTGGCAATACAGCATGTTTTGTTGTTAGTATTTTTATTTATTCCTCACATTTCCTGGTACAGGTACTGTATATATCGTAAGAAAACTATGGTTACAGGAAGAAAATCCACACAGAAGTTACAAGAATTCAAAAATACATACTATAATGTCATCAAGGCTAATGTAATGAACAGTATCAGAGGTTCCATTTACATGAAAATTCCCGTGGCTTTAAGTAACAAAGCAGTGTCATACCCCACAGCCCATTTTATCAATTCTTGGCACTGGTTGTACAGTAGACTTTATCCAAAGTTTAAACATATTTTCAGTTTACCACAAAGGATATTATTTCTCTATCTCTTGCTGCTAATCTCCAGAATGGCCGATACAAAAGCTTCAACAATACAGTACATTGAAAAGGTATTCATATGAGCTTACTACTGCTGATAATCCAAGAGGTACTGCTGCAGAAGGTATTAAAAGCCTTCCACTCTTCTGGTTAGACCTTTTCCCTTCCAGAGCACCTGTGGCTCTCGCAACTTCACTACTGCTAGAATCACTGCTTGGATGCCGAGACGGCTCTGAATGATGCATGGTCTTCATGTGCTGATGCATGTGATCTGTTGAAACTACAGCTTGACATCTCCCACATTTAACCACAGCACTTTCACATCTCTGACAAAAATAATGATAAAATTTAAGACAAAAATAATAACCATTTATTTATAATAACATTATATATGTACAGGTTGTACCTCTCTAGTCCGGCATTCTGTGGTCAGGAAACTCCTGTGGTCCGGAACGATTTTAGTTTGTCCAATAGGTAGATAGGCAGCTCTCTTTTTTTTTTTTTTTTTTTTTTTTTTTTTTTTTTTTTTTTTTATCTGAATTATTATTACAGGAGTATTAAATTTTTGCCCCTCAGACCCCAATGTGGGTCAGTGACCTATGCCCGGGTCGGCTAATCCCCGTAAAAAAATCAACAAAGCTGCGGGAAATTAAGGTTTGTTTACATCCGGCAGTTCGGCTGCTCTCTCTCTCTCTGCTTGTCTATACAGAGTACAACATTTAACCCTTCAATATATATGAGCAGTAGATAAGTGTTGCTTTAATATTCTTATGTAGAGTAATGACGATATGTTTTCACATGTGCGCACTTACATTCGTGCAGTCTCACTTTTTTTTTTTACCATTAATGGTTAGCTACCATTAATGGTTAGCTACTTATATTGTTCCATTTATTAACATTTAATAACATTACAGGTACTTCAAACAACCATATTAATTTTTTTACATTAATTTTACTACAGCTACAATCAGGGTCTTATTTTCTTCAGTTTTATATGTAGAACCAATCAATCACTGGTTTTGTAAGCTTTAACAAAAACAATGCCGGCAGCCGTCTCGTACCCTCGTGTGTTCTAATATTCCACGTATTATTAATAAATTGTATTGTTAATTTTGCATATACAAACATTAATTCAATAAAAACAAATTCAGAAACATTAAATAAAATATATATGAACAGTAAATAAGTGTTGCTTTCATATTCTTATGTAAAGTAATGATGATATGTTTTCACGTGTGCGCACTTACATACGCGATCTCTCTTTTTTCTTTACCATTATCGTTGGCTACTTCTATTGTTCCATTTATTAACATTAAATAACATACTTAAAACAACCATATTAATTTTACTACAGCTACAGCCAAGGTCTTATTTTCTTCAGTTTTATATGTAGAACCAGTCAGTCACTGGTTTTGTAATCAAAGAAAACAATGCTGTCTCATTTCCTCGTGTTTTAATATTCTACGTATAATTAATGAATTGTACTGTATTGCTCATTTTGCACACACAAACATTAATTCAATCAAAAAGACTTTCAGTAATAAACAATAATGAATCTTTTGTACATAAGAGAAGTGACGCTGTTTACAGGATTGTGCACGTTGTCTGAACGTTGGTAGGCCGTTCAAACCCGTCGAAATTCGAGTTTCTGCCGTCAAAGTTTTTAAATGTGTTGTTTTTTTTTGTGTTCAAACAGAAAACGTCGAATTAAAAACTCGCGAAATTTGAGAAGCTACTGTACGACATTAAACCCTTCAATATGTCTTCAAAGAGACCATGAAGCAGAGAAAGTGGTGCTAGTGCTTCCAAGAGTAAGCACAAGTCACTATCTATCCAGGAAAAGGGTGAATTTCCATGGTCCGGCACCGGTCAGGTCCCGAGGTTGCCGGACTAGAGAGGGAGAGGAGTGTCAGTCAATCTATCTGGATTGGTATTTATAGAGCCAACTGACATATCATAGTTAAAAACTGAATGGCAAGAAGTTCATCTCGCTGAAAAATCATTTTAGTGGGCAATAGGTAAAAACATGTTAAGTTAAAGGAAATGTGGCCCTGACTGATAAAAAGAAAGAAGGAAATTAGATGGCACATTTGACTACGGTATATTCAATTCCTACACCTCACTCATACACAGTACTATATATAAAATTTCACTCCAGAAAAATACCTATTATTTTGCAAAAACTTTTGTATTCTCCTGATTGTGGTCCCCCTGCAGCATAATGGAAACGGGCTTGCAAGTGAAAAATATGCAAATATATGAACACGAATGACTTTATGCATAGACATTTTTCTATTTCACGATAACACAAACAAATCATATACTTCAAACAATAACAAGGACCAAGAGATCCATGGTAGCAATACTGTACTGTACATTATTTCTACCTTGGTTCTCAAACAAGGTAATCAGCTACAACTACTCACCCCAGTACAGTTGACATAATGATTCTGGATCTGTGGGGCTCCATGAAACATGAGACCACAATTAGGAAGAGGACAAATCACATAATTTTTTTCGTACAGTTGTGAGTTCCAGGCCGACAGCTGAGCACAACTTATGCTTCGCCGGACACCATACTCAGAGTCACTCTCCTGGTAATTATTAAATGTACAGTCGTATTATCATTGAGGAACCTAACACCTGCTTCAACAACCTTAAAAATACCTATATATATACCTGTACAGTATATACAGGGTGTCTCATAAATTGTGCACCATTGAAAAAATTAATGTTTTCTTTCTTTTTCAGGGAGGCAATGAAAATGAATCAACAAAGATGGCAGAAAAATTAACACCTGAGAAATGAGTAGGGTTAATATTCATAACAGAAAGCTAGAATTAAATTGACAATTTCCAGGAATAAGGCTGTTAATTTAATTCTTTTGGATTTGATGTGTAACATTTGTTTTTCCATACTAGGATGATAAAACTGCATCTTTCACCTAGTATTTTTTCTGCCATTTTGTTGATATGTTATGATTCCTTCATCTGAAACAGAAAAAGGAAAAGAACATTATTTTCCTATGGTGCATAACCTTTGAGACACTGGACATCTTCACTCCTTTCCCAGTACGTGTGGAGTGGATCAAACAGTATAGAATCTCAATTGAAGTAAAAGAGTAAGGTACAAGACAAGAGTAGAAAGTGACAGAAAAAACTAAAACAATAAGAATATCTTTTAAAGGTATTCTGTCACTTACTGGTACTATACCTAAATCATTTTCTAAAAGTGAGGGGCTGAGCTTGAAATTACATTTCACAGTACCTGTACTGTATAATCAGGATTGGGCAACTAAGTATAATATGGTGAATCCAGGGTTCTCAGGATCCCCAACACTGTTGACTAAATTTTCGAAGCAATGACCGTCCCTTAAAACGGAGTCTGGGAAGCTAAAGTCACCACTCAAAGCTGAAAGGTACAGCTAGATATTTTTGCCATTAAGCTAATGAGAATGCTTCTAGACTCTTTCGAGGTTTTGCTAAAAAATGCCTTTTTGTTGGCTGACCCCTCTCTTCCAGTTCACCTTAACACCCACAGAGGAAAGTCAGAATCTGAGTCACCGACTTCACACAATGTTTGGTTTAACCTAATAACTGTGCCTTTTGGGAAATCAAAGGTAACCACACAAATGCAAATAAACATGACATATGAAAGTAAAAAAATACTTTTATCTTATGAAATTGAAGATATCAAATCGAGAAGCCATAAAAACATTTATAAACTTTGTACTCATCATGGATGGGAATTTATTAGGTTATTAGTCTATGAAGTGGGGTGAAGAGTAACTGGTAACTGCTGAGTCCAGGTTGTTATTGTGATGCAAGAGATGGTTGTGAAGACAAGATATGTGCTTGTAGTGGTGCAATGTGGGTGGTAACTGGGAAGCACTTTAATAGGTGGTGCCGTAGGTGTGGGTGAGTGGCCCCAGAGGACAGGAGATGGGAGGAAGGAGGGTAATGAAGTGTAAATAATCACAAATCAGTCAAAGCAAGTTGCTCTCATTTTTTATTTTTTTGCACACAGCTTTAAATTCATGGTGCCATTATGCTAATTGTCTTAAGATGGTGATAGCATGATTTCGGTAAATCAGCTAATGGTGATGATAGTAGTTAAAGGGTTAAGCTACTTCACAATTACTGTCACCAGGCTGTGCACTTGCTTGGTTAAAATTAGAGCCTTATCCCCCTTTGTCATGTATGTATCAACCATTCTGATGCACTTCATACAAAACTACAAGGCAAGGAGACAATACATGTACAGTGGTCCCTCGGATAACGAGCACAATTCGTTCCAGAAGGTTGCTCGTTAACCGAAAAATTCGTTAACCGAAATCTTAACCGAAATCATTGTTTCAATGGGTTTTTGGGCAATTGGTTCCAGCTCACCGAAAATTACATACAAACTAAAACAAATGCAGTAAAGTACACTTACTTTGAGGTGTGCATGTAGAAGGCTCCTGGTTGTTGATGATGGGAATTAGAATGGGGGTGGAGGAGAAGGGAGAAGAGAAGGCATTGGGGTGGAAGAGAAGTCACCCCATGCCGCCATTTCACCCATAAAGTTTTAGTTCACTTGGTGTAATTCAAGATTATTTTCTTTAAATCAATACTGCACTGCGCTATATATTATCAATATGTAAAATACATTTCAAAATGATCAATAATTTGACTGGAAATACAGAAAAAAAGCATTTATGTTGAAGAGTCTCAAACAAGATGTTCCTTCCTCTGAACCGGTAAACAAACTGACGCCAAGCTTGGTGTGTTGAGTGGCTGTTTGGCACGCAAAAAACTAGCTTCCTGTACTTCAATTCAATAATTGTTAAAATGACTAAAAAACTTAATATAAAACTTTTAAAATTATTGAATAGTACAACCTTCGTGATATTACTAAAATGGTGAGGAATTTAAGCCCTAAAACCAATTACTGTATTGGCGGACTAATAATACAACTGGTGGGCAGCCAAATGCAGGCGAAAACATGTTGGGAAAAATTCGTAAGGAATTCGTTAACCGAAGTGAAGAATCTTATGGAAGGTAATTCGTTAACCAAAATTTTGTTAACCGTGGGATCACTGTACACATGAAATTAGTAGGCCGAGTCTTGCTGTTCAGGATACACTGAGGTGGCCAGCTGCTGCCTCATCCCTTACTCATTCCGCTATGCATCACCGGACATATTAGCAATCAAATTTGTAATACATATAGGCTAATTTACGCAAATATTTTTGCAACATCATTGAGCGCAAAAGCAAGTAAAATCTCCCATTAATTTATTTTTTATAGATCAAAGAGCATTTTCCCATAGGCTCCCATTATAAAAGCTGAGCTATGTTCTGAATAAGGAGAGAAGAGGAGGAAGAAGAGGTGGAGGACTATTTGTGTTATCTTAATTCTTCTTGACTACAGGGACAGTAAAACATATGTATCATCACAATTCCTACTTGTCTACTTGTAATCTTATTTGTATGATCTAGATTTACCTCATCTCTTGGCCTTGACGGAGGTATAACATTCCGATGATGTGAAGCATAAACAGGAACTCTGTTTCTGTCTGCTGGAAACCCTCGACTTGGTCCTGGTTCTCCCATTCCATTGTCCTCTTCCATTACCTGTTGGAAAGCATCATATTTTTAGCACTAATACATAGATTACAACAAATTTCAGTACTGTACAGGAGATTTTCCTTGATAATATGCTTTTTACTGGCATTTGAAAATAGTTACATCAGGCAATATATCCAAATGCATACCCGGTAGTCAATATATAATATCAATACCAGGAATCACCAAAGATACTGGACACATATTACAAAGCCTTCAGTATATTATTCTTAACCACCTCCACTTCCTACCACTAAAGTTAACCCCTTGTGTAAGGTGTTGCCTCTGTGCAGAACAAAATTGTCTGACCTTAGCCAAATAAAATACTGTATACAGTAATATCTCCATTAGCCGGAATCCCTCAAACCCGGAGCTCTCCAATAACGATTTTCCATGGGACATATTTTCTGGAAAATTCAGAGAAAATTTTCCAAGTAGGGTACCCAGGAAATTCCCCAAAATTCCGGGGATGGGGGAATTTTTCCCAGGTTTGAGAGATGAAAATCAGGCGCATTTTCTGGAAATTCCGAGAAAAAATTTCCGTTACCTGGAAATTCCGGGGATGAGGGATATTTTTCTGGGTACAAGAGATGATGTAATGGGCAATTTCTGTAACTTCAGAGATCATTTTTCCATTACTCAGAAAATTCTGGAAAATTTTGGGGATAAGGGATATTTTTCCGGGTTCGAGAGATATGTAATGGGCAATTTCGGGAACTTACGAGAACACTTTTCCGTTACCTGGAAAATTCCGGGGATGAGGGAATTTTTTTCCTACTTTGAGAGAGTCGTCTCGTTACCCGAAAATCTCTCATTCCCGAAAGTGCTCTGCACTAATTGTTCCGGCTAATGGGGATATCACTGTACTAAAGGTGGCATCCCCACAGTGAAAGAGTTAAGTACCCATCTCTAGCTGCATGGACTGAGGTGCCCCTGGGCACAAACCAGTGACCCTTATAAAAGAAGATGAGCATTCCGTCTTTCATACACTTAAAGCATGCGAATAAGAATCTCTAAAAAATATAAAGCAAATCTCAAAAGAAAACCAGGAAACTAACCTAAAACATCTGAAGGAAAGACTAAATTACCGGTAATACATATTTTCCATTAGCTGAGCTGCGAAGTGACTCCCTTATGAAACAATATTGTGACATATTTTATGGCATTTGTGTGCTAAGTCTCAAATCAAGACCAATACCTACTAAAATAGACATGAAAATACCACCCTCTCATTTTCCAATACATGTACAAAACTGGAAAAATATCAAGAATAAGGTGAAGCTCAACGAAGTAGAGGAAAAAAATTCATCCAATCTACTACACTACGAAGGGAAGTACTGTATGTACTCTTAAATTTGGTACAGTACCGTATAAAATCAAATGTCCCAACTAACCAGTGTTGAAATTCATTCCCATACTTCTGAAATACAGTACAGTATACTGTACTACACTGTACAGTAGGGGGCAGTGAAATTTTGCTCAAAGCTGCACTCTTCAGGCATTGTTCCTTATACATATCTAAGACTCCATGCCAAATTTGAAGCTGATATGTCGAGGTTTAGTCTGCCGCATTTTCTACTGAAATTTTTAAATTTACCTACAGTACTAGCCAAACAGCCGCTGTGGCGGTGCAATGTTCTGTTCAGTGTTTATCAACTTTTTTTTCATATCTCTTATTTCATTTAAGTTGTCTTGTTGCAGATGAGTATGGTGCCATGTCTATATTGATTATCAGCCTTTTCTCATTTCATTTCTCAATGTTGTGTTACTGTACTGTAATGTAGGGGAGACCTGTGTTTAATGAAGTGGAGAAAGATCTGTCCTGGAATCAGAAATACCTGTATAGGATTTGTAAAGGAGTTATCACAGGTGTTGTTGAAGATGACTTGGCTGCTATTGAGCCAGGTCCTCCCTGTGTGTCAAGGTGGAACACCTTATGGAGTAGAATCCTCAGGCTGTATGTAGCAACATCAAGACCCAGCCATGAGTTGAAAAGAATTGTCATTACAATAATAAAGTTCAGTGCTCCAATGTGGTTTTACATCAAGATACACCCTTACGTAACACACGGCTCAAGGAACGTATTCCAGTCCCTGCTATATATGAAACACCTGAATAGTGAGGAGGAGACGATAGTGAAGAAGGCTGTCCAGAGAAATGCATACTTCGCCCACACAGATGAACTTCTTCTTGGTATGTGTGCAGATGAGGACATGACTGTTAGAGAAAAAGCTGTCTCAATGATAAGAAAAATTAGAGAGGAGAATCAGCAAAAGGAAGAATGCACTGGCAGATCTGAAGAGGAGGAGGAAGATTCTGATGCTGCTGTTGACGAGAATTTGTTAAAAACTATACTGATGAGGAGGGTAAAGATGGAGATGGGAATGAGGATGTGCCTCCTGTAGTCAACATGAGAAAGGTGGTGACTCCGAAACTAAAGTGGCAAGCAAAAAACTATCATTCCATGATTAACTGGAGGAATGAACTCAAGACTGAGCCTCCTTACATTGCTTCTCTGTCAAATCTACAGGTTAATGACATTCTTGAGACACCATTAGTGGTGCCCAAGTGGCCAAACAGCACTCAGGCGGTCGAGAGAGGCATAAAAGTGATGACTGTAGCTTGCACTGAAGTGACTGGATACGAATCGAGGGATGGATATATTAGGCAAAGATTATTGTCTCGGAAAATGATGCCAAGGTTCCGCACAAAAAAGAATTTCAATATGAACTTGTAATGATTTTCTATACGGTGTACCTGTAAAATAACATGTGAATTAAATCGATGTCACCCATGTAAAATTTATCATTATCCTGGAAAACATTAAATGACACCTAATTTTTGGTATACACTAAAAGTTGACAAAAAGTCGTTCGCCATGCGGCAGGGTAAGTATGCATGAAATAGCATGAAATTTTGCACAGGTGTTTGTTACAGCCATACAAACGATGCCTGAAAAGTGCAGCCTGCAACTCAAATAAGTGTTTTTTCCCTGCCCCCTACTGTACAGTACCATACTGTACTATGTATAAAGTCAGTACAGTAACATAATATTGTACATTATGAAACTATGGCCTTACTATACCATTAGAGAAATAAACATCTCATCAATCTAATCGTCATTAACATGAAAAATTGAAAAGAGGAACTGTAAGGCCAAGAAAATCCCTTCAAAATATTCTCGTGCCTAAGCACTTTCCACTATCTTATTCAAGCTGAGTCATCAAGGACAAAAGAAGATGATCCTGTGTCAATGCTGTACACAGACAAAAAAACTGTGATAACCTCTTAAAGAAGTAGTAGGTATGAACCAGATACAGTAATACAGTTTACTACCCAGACATACAGTATACAAGATTTGTCAAATACTGTAATTTAGTTTAAAATATCTGACCAGGATTATCTGGCCAGAGATTACTGTTTGTGTTGATTTCTGTATAAATATCCTAAGCTAACTGCAAGTCTTCACCTGTACTCTTACAGTGGTCTAATACCTTCCTTAACAGTATTGTACTTTATCCTCTTTGTCTTTTATCAGCCTGTTAGCTGTTCGGGCAGTCAATCATGTCTTAGTTATGCACTGTTGGCAGGTGTTGGACAATTTCTGGCTCCACAAATTATCTAAACCTGTGCCAGTATTGGTCAATTCTGGTGTTAATTGAGTTCACACTTTGTGCTGCCACAACACTCTCTAGCAGATTATTCCAAGAGTTCACAACTCTCACTCCAAAAAAGTTAGCTCGGACAATTTTCTGTACAGGCGGCCTCAATTAACAAAAATCTGAAGTTATGATGGAGGGACGGGGAATAAATAACCACTTTCCCATGTTGTGATTTATGTACAGAATGCAGTACAGTTACAAAATAATTTTACCTCAGCATCAGAATATGCTGAGGTCCTGACACAGGCATCTCAGTGGCCAGCCATTTACAGTCTCTCCTCGACTTACGACATATTCGACTTACGACAACCCAGACATACGACGGCCATGGTCGTATAAAATATTTTTCACATTACGTACTTTTGAGTCCCGACGTTAGTGATCGCGCTGTGCTACTGACAAAATTTTCGTTTGTAATTCCCTTTAAAATGGATGGCAAGTGTAAAAGTGAGAGTTCTCATGGTTCTGAGAAGAAAAAGAGACACCTATTTTAGAATTTCTATTTATTATTTTCGCCTTTTCGACCAAATTCGACTTACGACCTGGTCGTCGTGACGGAACCCCGTCGTAAGTCGAGGAGAGACTTGTAAGTTTTCACTATGTACACACTCCCAGTTTCAATGATACCCATTAAGTAGTATGAATGACTATCTGGTTGGATGAATGGGATTGCATAGCAGACATGGTATAATAAACAGTACATTTAATACACCTTTTCACATATCCATTGAGACATTGTTACATAACTATTTGACAAACTTCATAACCGAATGGCAGAACACATATCGAATGACAATTTAAAATAACTGTTCGTTCATGCTAACGGAAGTGATTGACATAAGTTATGAAGTTGACAGACGTGAACAATAAACCGACAGTCTAAAATGTTTGAGAATGTAACAATTGGTGAATGACATACCACCAACAGTTATTTTAGATTGTCATTCGATATGTGTTCTGTCATTCAGTTATGAAATTTATCAAATACAAGTTAACCCTCACTTTACGCGGTCCCACATTCCGCGTTTCCACGTTTACACGGTGCCCTGCCGGAACCCAGGATGCTCACATTCCGCGGTGCGTGTACCCCTTTACGCGGAGAGCCGCTGGCGAGCCGCGCCATTTTTGGATCCAAACCTCCCGCCATCCGCCATGTTGTGTAAGCGGCGCGAACATGGTGCGCACAAGGTCGCCCAGTCATCAAAACATTACCAGTTCTTCACCCGCCACCCACCACAGCCGGCCCAAGTCAGTGATAGTGATAATTATGGTGAGGATATGGACTTATATGGACTTTGGGGAGTTTGACAAAGAGGCCCTGCAAGCCTCTGTGGTGGAGTGATACAATTGATACAAGTGACACAGGTGAGGGCCAATAATCTGCCCTCTGCCTCGGAACCAACCGCCCATCCCCGTGTGCCCAGCCATTTTTTCTACTAATGTAAGTGTTAAAAAACCTAATATTATTGATATTTCTCTTAATTATTAATTGTGTGTGCATACCATCATAAAGTTAAGATAATATTTTTACTATAACATAGTTGTGTGTCGTCAAAAAGTGGAGTTTGGGGATCGGCCCGGACTCCATTTCAATTAATCCCATATGTTATGTTATTCACTTTACGCGGGACCCTCCGGGTTACATTAACCGCGTCAAGTGAGGGTTAACTGTAGTTAGTTATGTAACAATGTCTCAATGGATATGTGAAAAGGTGTATTATCGAAATTGTAACAATGTCAATCTTTAAAAGACATTTATTTACCCATGATATTACAACAGGGAATAACTGGCTAACCCATGCATGCCAATCAGAAATACTTCGATGATTACCCACATATGTAAAATGATATTTAACATAATGCCATACTGTACCTTTTTTCTATTTGCAACCAAGTGTCATAATTAATCCAAGTACTATATGGAAAAATGATACACTCAACCATGCATTACACTGGATCTTAATAGGGTAATACTGGAGCAAATGGCTAACACCAGAGGGATAAGTTCGATTTCATTCCTTTTTTTTTCCACATGTGTTGATGATACGGTAGTAATCAAAACAATAAGACAACTTTTTTTTTAATTACCGTATAAGTATTTTTTTTTAGTCTTTCTCTGCCTCATTTACACACAATTGCAGGGTTTCAATTGTTTCTCTTGCTTTGTTATTATTATATTTTTGCCCCCAGGACCTGATGTGGGTCATTGACCTGTGCTCTGGTGGGCTAATCCCTCTAAAAAAGAAAAAAATCATAAATCACCTGTAGTGGGCAGGGTATGAAGGATGATGGATATTGCAGGGTAAATAGATATTACTGGGTAGAAAAGTGGAAAACTAGTCATGTGACACTAAAATGATGTCTCTACATGCTTTGGATACAAAAAAATGTAATAATTTTTCAAGTACTGTACTATATTCCAATGAAAAATACACCATTGCATTTTGTTGTCTGCTCTTTATTTACACCTGAACCGAGCATACTCTCACACCCACAAAAAACGTAAATTTACCCCATGACGCGGTCAATATTCGGAAAATTTCACCAGGGATCTGAATATTGAGCCATATATGGTTAGAGAAAAAATAAATAAAAATAATTTCTTCTATAACGTTTCCATTGGAAATGAGGCATAGTGATGATATAATTTACCTTAAGTGAGGCTTTGCTAGTGTCTGTTTCTTATTACAGTACCACGTACAGCATTCTGCACGATACTGACACTTGGATTTACATTTTGGAGACTTTTCAGATGATGCAAGAACACCGTGAGCCCTAAAATATAAATGGCTGCTCCATCATTCTCCAAAACAAGGTGAATGATGCGCCAGTCAGACAATATACGGTACACCCTTCACACACACACACAGTATCCATCTTGAAACTGATAGGGAATCGAAAGTTACGCTCATTGGCACTCGAGTATTACATCACAAACACTCACGCTGATCCGCGCACAAGACTATGATGTTAAAAAAATACTCCCACTGATTGGCTAATTTTATTATAAAATAAAAATTTCAATTATCTCAAAAACTATGCATTTCCGCCGAAACATTATAGAAGAATTCATTTATTTTTCTCTATCTAACCATATATGACTCAATATTCAGATCCCTGCGGATATTTTCCGAATATTGACCCATGCCACTTCAAGAAAGTTGCTTTCATCGGTACTAGATATCAAGATAAATATTTGTCTTTAATATGGTGCCCCCCCCCCCCCCCGGCTAGGAAGTTCGGTGGCTTTCTTTGGTTGGTTAGATAAGGTTCTATTAGGTTCTGTGCATTGTTGTATCATTTTTATTATTTACTATCATCCAAAGAATGTATGTGAAAAAAATTAATAAAATCGAACAATGCGTTTTGGTGTTACCCATCTGCTCCAGGATTACCCTTAATAATAATTGAAATTTGGTAAATTTTTTCAAGGATGGCCAACAAAGACATGGGATGCTTATTTCCAGTAGGGCCCATTATTTGCCAATGTTCACCATCTGGTGTTCCCAGGTGGCAATCCATCCAAGTACTAACCAGACCCAACGTTGCTTAATATAGCTGATCGGATGAAAAATGGTGTTTCAATGTAGTATGGCTGTTGACTGGCAACTAAGTTTGCCTGGTGACATCCTTAATCAATGAAACTACAGTACGCAACCAGCAACATGTGAAGCATTAGATAAGAGAATAAATTGTTGTACACATACATCCTGGAGCTAGTACATGCTCAGTACTCGGCAACCGTGTGTAAAAGAAATGTGACCGACTGGCCGAGCAGCTAACAAGCTGATCAGTGACGAAGAGGATAATAGTAAAAAGGAAAAAAAAAATTCAATAAGTAAAAGTAATTATAACATGGTAAGCGTATTCATTTACTAAGGGTACTGTCAAAAGATGACATTCTCAGATGGAGGCACTTTTGACATGAAACTGAGCTATATTTACATCTTCAATTACAACAGTATGTTATTGCCATAAAGTACTTCTAAAATTGGTACTGATGACAGTGCCGATCAGTAAAGCTTGCCCACTTATCCAAACTAACAATAGAAAAATCTGGTAAACATACCCACACTCTGATGGTGAGAATACCCTTCACCTCCATTAAGAAAAGCAAGGGCACTCAGCAGATACATTACGACACTGCCTGAATCTGTCTTGAAAACTGGGATATTATGATAAAAATATCATCAAACACAACCACTAAACTGACACATCACAAGATATTGTCTGCTACATTACATACTGTTATGATAGCTTCCATATGTTAAACTTGAACAAAAGTGTTATTTGCTATTCCCATACATGATGTCTTGTTGAGTGAAACATTTAAGATCATTACACATAATATAAATCTTATGATCACATTAATTCACTTCTAATTGAAATGCTCAATGTACTAAGTAGAACTGATAACGGTACTGTTAATGATGGTTCTTACTTTTCACCATCGGATTGTTCTTTATCTAATTATCAGTTATGAGATGATGACAGCCAGTTTCTGCCACGAAGGCCCACGATGACAATTTCCCTTCACATGCTTAACCATGTGGAGGGATTCGAACCCGGGACCAACCCAATGGACTGCTCACTGCTAGAGACAGCACATGCCAGCCTCATCACCCACACATCGAGTCCCCAACACATACCATAAAAACTACATATCTCTGCAAGTCTTAACACTAAAATATAATTACTTGCCTAATACGTGTTGACAATGTCCACCATATACAGGAATATTTAGGGAATATGATGATGGGCGTAGCGTGTGAGCCAATATGGCGTCGTGATGTTGTTGGTGCCGTTACTGCCATCTGTTGACTCCGTTTGTCATTACTGTCTTCCACGTTCCAAGATTGCATCACTAATTTTTCAGATATTCCATATCTTGTAATTTATTATATGGATATTCACCTATACTTGTACATTGTTAGTCTGTATTTACTTGCACTTCGGCGCCAGTTTCATATTAATTTAGTGTCAACAAATTTGATCATTAAACATTACGTCATTCTATGCTTTGATGATAGTATTTTTTTTTTGGGGGGGGGGGGGGGATTAGCCCACCCGGGCACAGGTCACAGGTCACTGACCCACATCAGGGCCTGGGGGGAGGAGGGCAAAAAATTAAATAATAATAATAATTAATAAAACAAATCCAAAAATAAAATTATATCAAGAGTGAAAAACGACATACATATGTAGTGTTGTCAACAGTAAAAGAAACAACTGAGACCCTGCAATTGTGTAAATGAGACAGAAAGACACCATTATTGCACCATAATTTTCGATTAAATAGCATTGCATTTTCACTTTTGAGCATGCTGAAAACATCAATATTTGTCAATTTATTTTGTATTGCCATGCATGCGTCACAATTGCCCAGCTATATTATACATCGATTATCTTCTTCACATGGGACACTTTTTTATATTTCTTCCTTTTTTCTTCTCTAAAACGAATAACAGATCAAAGGAAACCCCCCCCCCTAACCAGGTCGCGTTCGGGCCAGGGGGGGGGGGGGAATATTCTGAAGTTGATCATCATGACCGCTATGCAAAGTCGAAATTAAAAGAGCGAGTAGCAAACTTGACAGAGTAATATCCTTTGAGATGTTTATGAACTTCAGTTAAGTCACCCCTTGTCCGCCTATTATATAAGTTGGGCAACTGCTGTAATCTCTGGGTAAGTGAGGGCGAATTTTTTGAACTCGGAACAACCTGTCAGTGTTGTGACGGCACCGAGTGTGAGCTGTTTCATGACCAGTCTTAACCAACACTGGAGCAGGTTCACTGGCTGAGATACATTCAGGAGCCAGGGCAATGAGTGCATGCCCAGCCCCAGTACTTGTCAACAGTGCCTAACAGACGTGACCGACCACCCAAGCGGCTAATAAGCCATTCGAGTCACCAGAGGCAAAGAAGATAAAAAGTAAATAGTGCAGGCACCATTCTTGTGGTCCTCATTTGGATATGTTCAATCAACTGACAATCTCTAGCATATCTCATATGATAATTTGTATGTTAAAAGAAATAGTGTAGTTACTAACCTTGTTATGCGCTTGAAAGACCTTAGTTGTTGAAACGAAGTTATAGCATTAGCTATTCCAACATCGGGGATCAGACGGTGACGGGAAAAGTACCTCACTCTTGAACATCGGTATGGAGCGTCTAGATATCTGAACCACCTATTAGCTTAGTTGCTTGATTAACCTTCTTCTAAAAATGGTCTGAGAAATTCAGTTCATTGTCATCATACACACCCAGATCCATTTCGCACTGGGTCTGATCTGTTAATGCTGATTCTCCACCCAGTTGGGACATGCGATACGTCTCATTGTTGCTAATACGACCTAGATCAGTGGTTCTTAACCTTTTTAGGGTCGCGCCCCCTATAGCAGTTGGTCCTCATCTCCACGCCCCCTCCCCTCCTTCCTTCATATAAAATATTAAAACCGTGATCAAAAACACCACCACCACCACCACATGACCATAAACATCACTCAAAGTAGACAGCGTGATTTTGAGTTGGCAAATTTCTTTCTCGTTATTAAAACGAAACAATTAGCATTCTTTTCAATTGATATAAGTAATTATCATTATTGTTTGTTCATAAAAAGTCTACCCTACATCATAGCTCACTCGAAGAAAGAAATGCGTGAGTGTGAAAGATAGAAAGTTGTCACGGACGGACGTTGCGGGCGACTGGCACTGGAAATCGTCTCAGTTAGTGTGACAATTTTTCAAATGTGAATTATCGTACTGGAGCCTCAAAATTATCGTTTCTTCATCAAATTATCGTACACTTACCTACATTATTACTACCTTAATTCAGTCACTTTTAGTGGAATTTTACATTTTGATTGACTTAGTTATCATTTACGACATTTTGAAGTATCTGTGGGGAACGAGAACCCCTCCACAACCCCTACGAAAATCCAAATAAGGTCATACACACACCTGTTAGGGCCATTCCTTATTTTTTGCTCTGGGTACGCCCCCCCCCCCCCCCCTGGAAATTACTCAGTTGTGGGGTTCAGGATTGTTTGATTCACACTCAGGATGGGATGGAGAAAGGAAACTCATGATGTGCTCTCTGTATACATGTTGTATTGGATTTACAATGGAGCTTGATGCTGGGAAGGCAGCATGGTTACAAGCGTGATGTAGAGAGAGCTGGTTGGTGAGGATGCTCAGAGAAGGACAGCCTGTGGGTCGCCATGCTCGCCGGCGGGAGAGAGGAGCGAGGGCCCGCCAGGCAGCGGCGGAGGAGGTGTTGCTGGCTGGTAGGTGTGGGTAGAAAGAGGGAGATCACCACGAGGTCAGGTCTTAAATAGCGGGGGTAGGCGTGGCTTAGCAGTTGACCCCCGCTCCGTGGTGTATGGCGGCGCTGGTTGACCTAGACCACGAGGCATACACTGGGGAATTGGTGGGGTCGGCTAGGCAGCGACAAACAGCGTTTGTAGGGGAGAATTCCACTACACAGTCCCCCTTAGGGGGGCGTGCCCCCCCGGTTAAGAACCGCTGATCTAGATGCATCCTCAAACTTTTTACTTTTATCTTCTTCGCCACTGATTGACACGTTGCCGCTCGGTAAGGCGGTCACGTCTCTGTTATGCACCGTTGGCAAGTACTGGGCGTGTACTGGCTCATTAATGTATCTGAACTTGCTCCACTGTTGGTAAAGTCGGGTCTTGAAAGAGCTCATTTCGTGACATTCCTTCGACCACTTCTGAAGCTGACAGAAATAATTCTGTAGCTCATCACAAGTTCACATTCCGTTTAGTTCTAATTTCCCTTAATAACATGGCATCATTATATATATATATATATATATATATATATATATATATAATATATATATATATATATATATATATATATATACACAGTAATACCCTGCTTTACACGGTTTTCACTTTCCGCGGTATCCTGTGGGTTCAATTGACCGAGTAAATTGGGGTACTACTGTGTATATATATATATATATATATATATATATATATATATATATATATATATATATATATATATATATATATATATATATATATTTTTTTTTTTATTTTATGGGGATTAACCCACCCAGGCATAGATCACTGACCCACATTGGGGCCTGGGGGCCAAAAAGAAAAAGAACCAAATATATATGCAGAAATGGAGCCTAGTACAGTATATTCATTGCCTTGTGGTACCCTGCTTGTCATGGGCACACATGATGAATTTGTGTTATTAATCACCACACATTGCTTGCAGTTGTGAAGAAAGTTTCCTACCCATGCTAGAACATACAGTATGTTAACCCCCAATTTCCGTTCCATTCCAGTTTAATTTCCAGCCTTTCATGGAGCATGCTGTCAAAAGCCTTGGCAACGTCCAGATATACTGTATATGTCAATATTGTCACCATGTTCCAGTATCTGTCTAAATAATCAGCATCATAATATATATACAGTATATATATATATATATATATATATATATATATATATATATATATATATATATATATATATATACACAGGTTGACAACCCTTTATCCGAAATTCCGAAAACCGAAAAGCTCTGAAAACTGAAAGTTTTTTGGGGGGCAATTTTTTATTTATTTATTTTATTTTTTTATAACAGGGATTGGCCCACCCGGGCATAGATCACTGACCCACATCAGGGCATGGGGGGCGAAAATGTAATAGTAATAATAATTATAATAATTATTCATAGTAAATAAAAGTTCTAATAAAAATACCCCAAAATAAAATAATAATACAGTAATAGTTTTAATAATAATAACAATAATAATGTAATAATAAAATAATAATAATAATAAAGAAATACAAGAATGAAAAGAAGATCAAAGGTGAAAAACATGACCTAGACCTATGAATTATTATTATTATTATTATTATTATTATTATTATTATTATTATTATTATTATTATTATTATTATTATATTTTCGCCCCCCAGGCCCTAATGTGGGTCAGTGATCTATGTCCGGGTGGGCTAATACACATTAAAAAAAAAAAAAAAAAAAAAAAAAAACCTAACCATTCTGAAAACCGAAAAATTCCGAAATCCGAAATGCCTCTGGCCCCAAGGATTTCGAATAAGGGATTGTCAACCTGTATATAATTTTTTTTTTTTACGGGGGATTAGCCCACCCAGGCACAGGTCACCAACCCGCAGTGGGACCTGGGGAGCCCCCCCACCTCCCAAAAGCATTAAATAAATCCAGAAATGGAAAAAATAAAATACATTAGGAGTGAAAAATTATATTATATACAGTACTGTGTTATAGTAAGAGAAACAATTGAAACCCTGGAATTGTGTGTAAATGAGGCAGAAAGTCAGTTAGATTAGCAATCTGGGACTTGGTCACAATTTTTGTGATGCTATATGGCAGCAGGGTCTACCATTAGACAACACATTATGCTTCCAATATCTTCCCAGGTGGTAGTACCTCCCTGTTTGATAGCTGCCCTCTACCTACTACCTTGCATCAGGCAGGAGCGTCCCTCCATAAAACCATGTTGGCACTCCTTTGCAAGGTTATTTCATAGTAGATATTCTATCATAGCATCTCTTATAGTGCTCTCTAGTACTATACACACTATGCTGGTGAAGCTCACTGGCCTATGCAGTAATTAATCATGGAGTGGCAATCTCCCTGCTTGAACATAGGATTCAAGAGCCATTTTCCAATCATTGGGGACCTTTTGCTCATCCAAGCATCTGCAGAAGGGGCTCAGCAACCTCATAAACAGTCAGTGAAACAGGCAGAATTGTTTCACCAACATGATGAATGCCTTACCCCTTGGGGTGGGGGGGCAGCAAAAAGATAGTTTGGCCCCCTGGCCCATTTGGCACCCCACTGAATCTGCCACTGTGGATCGAACATCAGACAGACATAGTTTGATGGTGGCATAAATAACCCAAACATTGGTTGTGTAACAGTGTTTTCTGTGATTATATTGCATTTTTTTTACATTATAAGTGTTTTTAAATGTAAATAGGAAGAAACCATAGAAGTCACGTTATCTGAGTAAGGCAGCAATCACCCAAATTCAGGTGTACAATCCATGTAGTGTTTTCTGCATTTATTTTGTAATTTTAGGTGTTTCTTAATGTAAAAATTAAAAAAAAATATTTATGATGTATTGGGGTGATTTGCACAGCATGGAATGAATCACTGAACATCGCTACAATCATGACTGTCATGCAAGATAATTAATAAGTACCCTATACAGTATATGTACAGCTTTGTACTGTATGGCCTTATTTTTTGCTACTTAGAATTAGAAGCACTTTAAAACTAGTAAAGAATATAATGAAAACCACCATGGCATGGCTTCACCAAAAAAAAAAAAAAATAAAAATAAAAAATATATCGGTCTCTGCGAGGTTTAATTTACAAGTTTATCAAGATCAGGTAAATACTGACAGTTTACTGCTAGCTGTTATCAATGACATGGTTTTGTTGAAATTTTGGATTGGTGAGTGAGGGTTCATATTTGCAGTGACTTAAATTCTAATCAAACTAGTTTTTTACTTGAATTTCCTTGCTGAAAACCCTTTACATTTACTGTATGCCATTGAAGTACCTAATTATCAATTTCATTGTCTTTGATCACAGAAAACTTTAAAATTGCCTTCTTAACATCAACTCATATAAAGTTACAGGCACCCCCACTAAAATGATCATATCTTTGCCCCTTAATGGGCATAACTGCCCATTAGGGACAATGTGATTACTGTTAACACTCTATACTATGCCTTCAGTACTTAAAGGGGCAACATGGCTGGCACTGCACTTAACTGCCTTCTTTTCCCCAGTTTGTACAGTTAGGTTTCCATTCACAATTGGGTAGACCAAGAGTGCCTCAGGATCGAAACACCAATCCCTTCTATACCGTAAAATTGTTGCCAATACAGTACAGTACTCACAATACTGTCACTATCTTACAGTGTCACATTGCACATTCAATTCACCATTCTCATTTCAACTCACCGTACAGGTACATATATGGCATACACTTTAAGCACCCGTGTTTCACTTCCATCCCTCACTCTTCTCCTACCAGTTGCATCATCTTTCCATTCATGCAAAGAGAATGTCCCTAAATTTCCTCCAGTCACTTCTGACTCTTTGCAACTGAGCTAGCTTCAGCAGCACCTCCAGCACTGATCATCTCACCCTTGTGTATGAGAGAGTGATTATATGGCAGGTGATGGGTGTTTGACAAGATTGGGTGTATATCATTTGATAAGTGCCTGACTGAATGAATGTACTGTACTATACAATACACCAGATGGTATTTGTTTGAATGGAAATGCTTGGTGATAGCTGCATGGCAACATGGATATTTACCAGATGATGGGTGTTTGATGGAATGGGTGTGTATCAGATGAGTACAGTAAATGGAAAAGATTATCAATTCAAGATTTAAAGGAAGAGGAAGGAAAATTGAGTGCTGGAATTAGTGTGAGTATAGTTGGTAAAGTGATGTGGCTTGAACTGATCAGGTGAAAAAAATAACAAAGTGTAATACAGTACAGTGGTCCCTCGGTTAACGAACACAATTCGTTCCACAGAGTCGTTCGTTAACCGAAAATTTCGTTAACCGAATCCATTGTGTCATTGGGATATTGGGTAATTGGTTCTAGCTCACAGAGA
Organism: Homarus gammarus; assembly: GCA_958450375.1. Taxonomy (NCBI): domain Eukaryota; kingdom Metazoa; phylum Arthropoda; class Malacostraca; order Decapoda; family Nephropidae; genus Homarus; species Homarus gammarus. The sequence continues at coordinate 1,945,305 of CAUDMG010001597.1, read as the reverse complement.
AGTACATACAAAGTGAAAACAAAATGCAGTAGAGTACACTTACTTTGAGGTGTGTTTGTAGAAGGTTCCTGGTTGATGATGATGATGGGAATTAGAAGTGGGGGTGGAGAAGGGAGAAGAGTAGGAAGTGGGGATGGAGGAGAAATTACCTTTCAGGGGACCCATGCTTGATGCAGTAATTTCACCAATAAAATTTTAAGTTCACTAGGTGTAATTCAAGATTATTTTATTTAAATCAACACTGCACTGCGCGATATATTATCAATATGATAATTAAATTTCAGAATGAACAATAATTTTAATGTAAATGCAAAAATATTCAAGACACCAACAAAATCGATGTTCACTCCACTATAAACAAAGCCAAACTGACACCTGATGGGTGAGTCAAGCAGCTGATGGGAGCACAAAATCTAGTTCCCTGTACTGCATATACTGTATTATCAATATGCTAACTAAATTTTAAAATTACTAATAATTTTAATATAAAATGCAAAAATATTAAAGAGCACAACTTTCTTGATATTTACTCCACAACAAAACGTGTTTGTCGTAAGGATTTTGTTAATCGAAGTTTGTTCGTTAACCGAATTGAAGATCCTTATGGGAGGTAATTCGTTAACCAAAATTTCGTAAATCAAACCGTTCGTTAACCGAGGGACCACTACTTTTTGCATAAAAGGAGGATTTTAGGTCTTGAAAAAGAAAGTGTTCATTGCATTCACGGACAAAAATATACAGCTACTCCCCAACTTACGACCTACTCGACTTACAACCACCGGGACATACGACCGCCTTAGTTGTACCAAAATTTTGTCAAATTACGTGTTTTAGAGTCCCAATGTCAGTGATTGCGCTGTGTACTGACAAAAAAAATTTTTGTAATTCACTTTAAAATGGCTGGCAAGCTTAAAAGTGAGAGTATTGTGGTGCTGAGAAGAAAAAGAGACACCCATTTTAGATTTTCTATGTATTATTTAAGCATTTTCGACTTACAACCATTTCAACTTACGACCTGGATTTGAGTCCCTAACCACATTGTAAGTCGAGGAATTGAAGAGTATGGGTGTTTGTGTACGGTATTTGGAAGACTTGTATTTTTGCAGAAGAAAGTACATGTACTAAATTTGTAAATTTTGATATACAGTACTGTACAGGTAACCAGGTACAGTGGTCCCTTGGTTAACGAGCACAATCCGTTCCAGCAGGTTGCTCGTTAACCGAAAAACTCGCTAACCAAAACCATTGTTTCAATGGGTTTTTGGGTAATTGGTTCCAGCTCACCGAAAATTGCCTGATTCAACAAAAAAGGTAGAAAAGTACACTTACTTTGAGGTGTGTATGTAGAAGGCTCCTGGATAATGATGATGATGATGGAAATTAGAATGGGGGTGGAGGAGAAGGGAGAAGAGAAGGCATTGGGGTGGAAGAGAAGTCACCCCATGGCGCCATTTCACCCATAAAATTTTAGTTCTCTTGGTGTAATTCAAGATTATTTTCTTTAAATCAACACTGCACTGCATTATATATTGTCAATATGTAAAATAAATTTCAAAATGACCAATAATTTGCTTGGAAACAGAGAAAAAAAAGCGTTTAGTTGAAGAGAGTCTCAAGCAAGATGTTACCTCCACTGAAAACAGAGAGAGACTAACGCCTGTCTGGTGTGTTAACAGGCTGGATGGCACGCCAGAAATTAGGTTCTTTACCTTCAATTATGTTCAATAATTGTTAAAATGACTAAAAATGTTAATATTAAACTTTTAAAATTATTGAATAGTATAAACTTCTTGATATTTACTAAAATAGTAAGGAATTTAAGCCCTAACACCGATTACTGTATTGGTGGACTAATACTACAGCTGGTGGACCGCCAAATGCAAGCGTAAAAAACTCGTTAATCGAGGGATTGCTCGTTAACCGAAGTTAAGAATCTTATGGACGGTAAATCGTTAACCGAAATCTCGTTAACCTAGGCGCTCGTTAACCGAGGGATCACTGTAATAAAAAAAAAATAAAGCTAGAAATGTGTCCATGGGACATAGGTGTTCCTGGCAACAAGGATACATGAAAAGAATAATAGAATATGTACATATACTGCATGAAGAGTTGTAAATAAGGCAAAGTAAGAGGATCTCTCAATTTAAAGTAATTTCCAAAAAGAACCTAACCATTTATTTGAGCTTTCGGTTGGTAAATAGTCATTGCTTTCACATCTTAAGCTGCCCACACAGCTACAGGACTGTTTCTCTATCATACACAAAAATTTACCACAAGGTTTTATAATACAGTGTTCTAATGAAATTTGGTGTCAAGAAAAGCAAGAGCAAGTTATGCCTTTATTTACATACAAAAATATTGGTCCCATTTCAGAGTGAACTAGAAAATATGTCAGTCAAGTAATGATTCAATACATTCATATATACAATAAAATTAGGATGCCAATATACAAAGTAGCTAAAAAAGAGCAGTTGTATTATAGGTGCTAACAATTCACCTGGGTACATGTCCATTCATACCAGGGACCCCACAAAAACCACTCCAGATCTGCTGCAAACATACACTAGAGAGGTACTGACTCACGACATGCAAATTGCTTGTATTGTGAAACTGTTGTTTTTTCTACATACATGTTTCTTGGTTAAAGTACATTTTATTAATTCAATGATTAATATATTATATAAGCAGCAAAAACATATCGGTAACACAAGCTACATTCATAAATTATCAAGGAAAAAACATACCGTACAGGTAGTAAAATACAGTATTGCAATAATTTGATGCAACGAAAGTCACAAGGCCATCATTCATAACCCCTAGAATATTACTAAAGAATTACCTTTACAATTCTTGTGCTGGCTGATGCTGTATCTGTTTTCGCACAAAACTAAAAATGGTACAGTTCCTGTATTTGATTTCTCTCATACAGTCACTGGTGATCCCAAATCCACAGTTGTCTTTACAGGCAATCGTACCAAAACTCCAGTCCAGTATTATTAATTGAGGCAGTCATGTGTTACAGATTCAGTTATGTCCTATTAGTGCCTGGAAAGGATTTCCACTCCTGTTAACAGTTTACAACAAATCAAGTGGGTAAAACTGTAAAGCAGCATTAATTTTTTGTTTGTTTTTTGTTAATGGTATGTCTTAGCATTACCCGTTACAGGGACTTTTCATGTATCTTTCAAATTATTTTAAGGAAAAAAATTGGATAGATATTTTATTTCTAATTTTTTGTTTGTCTTGTCTGATAAGTAGAATTTAGGGTTGGAATAAGGAGAGAATATTTATCAGATTTCTTGTTCCTTTGAACTACAGGTGTGTGGAGTGCTACACAGTACTGTACTGTACAGTACATATTTTTTGTATTAACGACAAAGATTTAATTAATCTGCTTGCAAATTATCATCTACTGTCAACCATTACTGTACATACAGTATTACCAAATAGGGGCAGAATGTTCTGGATCATAGCAGCCACATGATTTTCAAATATTCAGGATCTATAATAAAATTAGTTTGATAATGTTTATGACCACTGAAGGAACAGCAGTGCAAAATTGTACAGTTGTTAGTCTCTTACGGTGTCTTCTTTAAGTCATCCTGCAAATACCTGTACATTTGACACGTTCTAACATGATTTTTCAGTCATCATACTATATTCTAGAAGAATTTTATGAGACAGTCTAAATGTATGCATAAAGAATCTCAACCACGATCCAGTCCTTCTACAAGGAAATTAATATTACCAGAGTAGATAAGTAGATAATACAAGGTATTATTTAGTTAAAGCTAACAGGATCAAGTCAGTGTAAAGTAACTGCAACTGATGTCTCATGCAATGGCAATTCTGGACTAACATGGTGTACATGTTCTGTACTCATTTGATTATCCCATTTTTATTGAAAATCAGAGTGACTTATAACTACAGTATTGACTTATTTTTATTATCATTGTTACAGTACATTATTACCAATAAAAATATTGAACTGTAAGACTGCCTTACATTTCAAGGGTAATAATTTATAATTACAAGTATTATTTATCAAAATGGTACATAAATTTAAATGATCAATCTTGCTTGATTTGTTGACCTATGGCAGATTGAAAAAGAAACAGACATTGTGGCATGTGAATACTGTACTGTACTTGAATAAGTAGGAAAAATATATATGTAAACATTTCAAATTTATATACGTACTGTATACCAGTAAAACACACACAACATTATTTAGAAAATAATTTTGAATTATGTTATTATACTGAATTGATTAATACATAGATAAAAAGATGCATGAATGGTCCCCTTACAAGTACAGTAGATGTTAACAAATGTGTTCATAATACAACTTGCTCTAAAGAAACATTAACACCTACATGACTTTATTACATTTCCTCAATAGAATATATAATGAAGCATGTACAGTACAGTACAGTATATCATGATTCTGTGGAATGATTTATTAATTACTGTATATTCCATGGGAGAGGTTAGTTTTTATGTTTTTTTACATTTTGGATGAACTTTATTTCTCATTTGTTCAGTACTACTGTACTCTATAATCAATTTCAATAGCACCATTCTTGTGAGGATACAACTAAACTCACTCATTAGTTGTATATAAAAATGTTCCTAATAAAAAGTAAAAAATAAAAGGGAGGAAGGAGCAATAACAATGAAAATGGAAAACAGATATTGTATCATCTGCATAAACGTGATTAAAAGAGTATTTCTTTGGGAACTCTTTCCTGAAAATACTGTACTTTCATATTTAATCAGCTTAAGTACGGTACTGGTTTTTAATGTCATGTCACTCATACATAAAATGGTTGCCTTGAAGCTGAAAGCATTTTCATATTAACTTTTTTTTTTAAGTACTGTACGGGTATATGTTTTACTGCACATCTCATCTATCTGATTAGCAGTGTTAAATAAATCCATTAAAAGCACGCAATGAAGACATAGAATTATTTATGATGAACATGACACACTGTAGAATATTGACATTTAAATAATGTAAAGTATAAGCAGACAGAGGCAGTAAATTTCTGTAGTTAGAGGGATGAAAATGGTAAGTGGTTGTATTACTGGGGTAATCTTCTTTACAAAAGTGTTGACATTTTGACAATTCCACCTGTATTAGCACCTTTCTGTCACTTCAGGGTACAGTATTGTATTTGGAAGTCACTCATATCAAAGTGACAAAAGATTATGGATGCCCTTACAGACTCTAAACAGGTGGAGAAAAGGAAGCAGTTTTGTTCTGTGCAGCCACTAGAAGATAATTTTTAGGGTAAGGAGCCATTCTATCCTTACCGTAATTATGGAGTATTTTTTTCTTCAATAATTTAAAGTGATTAAGTTGTAGCTAAGTAGTTCAACAATATGTAATTGTTTTCAATACATTCCCTGAAGAATACAAAAAGACAAATTTGTAAGTGACAAAAAGTAGGACTCTGGTATGGTTATGATTTCTCATGCTTAAACACCCTGCCACTGGTATGAGACACATTGGAGTGATTGGAGTAGGTTAATATGGTGCTGCATTAACACTAAAGGAAACTTCTTGAGCCACCATGGCTATTGGGTTATGGTTAAGACTTACAGCAAAAGCAACAGGGGTGAAAAATTGATTCAGAAATGACAACAAAGGGATTTTTCCCTATTCTGTAGTACTACATAGTAATGGGATATGATTGATTGAGTTTTACAGTTATACAATGCTAGAAGAGGATTCTATACTCAAAAAGAACTGATAATAATGTACAGTACTGGAAGTGAACAAATTGTCATAAGTAATTGCTTTAAATTTGTTGAGGTTTTGTTCAAATAATGTGCATGTGAATGAAGATAAAGATCGAGATAGATGTGCATAAAAAGGGGATCAGTATGTAAAAAGTTTTTATGAGGAATTTAGATTTGAATAGTTATGAAAGAAAAATTTTGTGTCTGTAGAACAAATAAATAGAAAAAAATTATTAAATGTCTTATAAGAAAGAATTAAGACTGGTGGAAGGCAAGGGAACACTGAAAGATGGGCAAATTGCCAGTCTTGGTTAAAGTAATGAAAATAATTCAAAAGAGTGTAAACGGCTCAGCGTGAAGAGACTTTGAAAGAACAAAATGAAAATATATACATAGGTACCAGCATTATTCACCAGGTAATGTGTCAGGAACATATGAAAAATAATAGAGAATTAAAGAGTGAATGTAACCAAAGACAGTCAACCATTCATAAATGGAAGATAGAAAAGGTTTCCATTATAAATCCTTTTCAAAAATTTTAAATGGGTGTAACAACTTAGGTTATGGTGATGGTTGCCTGCTCTACTATATCCTTGAATATATTGATTGAGCAATACAGTACCTGTATAGACACTCCCCGGTTTACGGAAAGGTTCCGTTCATGGACCCTATCCATACGCTGAAATTTCCGTAAACCGAAATTGACCCTTCCATGAGGTAAATACTGAATGTATTGTACCCTGTACTGTATTGAACATGGAGTACAAAAATAAGTCTCACAAGAGGATTTAACTCATAATCCTACGCAAATAATGTTGTTACGCTGTACAGTACTAGTTACCTTCCATAATAACAGAAACTCTTATGCAACTCAAAATTTTTTATGATGGGACTTATGGGAGACATTCTGTAAACTGAGTGTTCTGTAACCCATGGAGTGTCTGTATAATGTAAATACACTACCTGTTGTAGATAATAAGTTCAGAGTGAGGAATATAAATTCAGGTTTACAAGTACTGTACTGTACGTACATGAAATATTGTAAAAAATTTCACAGAAAGAGTGTTGTTGGTACAGAGGTAATGCGAGTACCTTTCACCAATATGTCAAGGGTTCGAGCCCCACTTGGCCCAGACACATGTGAGAAAGGTGTTATCTAGTGTGACTACAAAACATCACAGGTTTCTCACACTCAGATTTCCTCCTGTACAAACACAAGATACAGTATACCAACTGCCTAATGGCTAGTAAGCTGATAGGTGGTGAAATAAAAAATGGTATGAGTAGTGGTATGATTGATCAAAATGCATCTGACTGAGTAAGGCATGTGGAACTATTGTCTGAAGTCCAAAACAGAAAAGGAGAGGTGATGTGTCAGGGGGTACAAGGAGGGGTATTAGATACTATAGAGAACTTTACATGTAACATGATCAGGTAATTAAATGGATATATCTTTACTTATTACAGTACTCACTTGAACAACCTCATTAATTTGCAACATTTCTTGTTTGGGTGACCAATTCATTAAAGTTATTAAGTTTAGAAAATAGAATGTGGAGTGCTTAAAAAGACAAAAGAACTAGCAGTTGTAATTTCTTTTTTTTAGGGGTCCCTCACATTTCCTTATTATCCTCCTAAGATCCCTACTTTGTTTTTTCTTCATAGTACCAATTACAGTACACGTACAGTATTCACATTTGATTCCATGTTCACTTGCATTCTTGCACGTTTTAATATATCTTCCCTAGCTCCCCCATACACCCTTGTTCATCTGTAGTGTATTTCTTTGTTCCACTGGCTCACTGATAATTGTTTCTGCACTGTCATTTTTCGTGATCCATTGTGTGTTCTTTCCTATTCTCCTCGAGTGTTTCCGTGTTTTTTTTATTTATTCCTACTTGATTTCGTTATTCTTTGTTATTACTCATCAGCTAACATTTTGCTAATGCTGTACTGGGTTTCTGCTTCAGCATTGCATCATGTTCAGTGTTCCTTTGTATTACCCTGTTTTATGCATGGTCTATAATGTTTGTCAGGTCCTTCACATTCCCCTCAATCCTTTTCTCTATGGTTCTTCATGTTCCACTATGTTTTTTTTTTTGTGTTCCTCCATGTTTTTCTTGTTCCCTAGTGTTTGTAATTTTTTATTCCCTTATATTCCCTAGTGTTTGCATTTTCTTATCCCCTGATTTGCCTTATTTCTTATCATTGTTCTATTACTGTCATTATGTTTTTCTTCTTGATCCCCTGTACATGAATTCCTTCATGTTCTCAGAAATAGAGTTCCATAGCTTTCCCTGTACAGTATTTGTGTTAAAGTTTCCATTGCAGGTATTTAGTGTTTACTCAACTTTATACCATTTATATTATGTTCTCCCTTGTCCTATCATGAACTATATTCCAATATTTTATTTTTTTTTAGTTTACCTATGACAATACTGTATAATCTGTCTTCCCCAGGGTCTGTAGATGTGCAGTCATGTTTTTCTACATTTTCCCACATTCCATTGTGTTCTTCATATTCTCCCGTATTCCTTTATGCTCTCATGCATATAAAATTGTTCACAACTAGTAAGTTATATTTTATCTTTGATGCTGTGATTTTCATGGGTTATTGACAATGCAAACCCTGTACAGTACTGTACAGTAATTCAAAAATGTCTTCCTCAAACTATTTGCTAATTATCAAAGTTCTACTGAAAATCACCCTTCGGTAAATAGGAGAACTAATTAAGCCCGCTAAATCTATCTTTGGACTGATATTTGATTGGATTTATGTGTTCTAATAACTCATATGTTTAGAAGTAATGATTTTATATACCTGTATAAAGATGTTCAAGTGACTCCTTTTTAGTTTTCATGAATGAATCTGGAGCCATCTGCAAAGTGGTGAGAACTACTCAATTCATGAGTCATTGGCTCAACCGGTGATTATTTGACAACTTGGAGAAATCAAGTCTGATGTAACACATGCCTCTGCTTGTCCTCTTGGTAAACTCATTTCATTTAGAAATAAAATACTTTCTAGTAAATACAGTTGTTTTTAAAGGACACAAGGGTTGAGATGATATTGAATTCCAGGATATATATTTTATACAATGTTAAATTGTTTTCTAATCATACTATTAAAGAATTGAGTAAACAAGTGCAACAAAATTAAAAATTTCATACAAATGTGGAAAAATATTCATAGGCACGGTTATGCCAGGACTTCACATCTATGATGATCTGCAGAGTAATGAAAGAGAGGTGATGTGTGAGGTGATTTTTTAACCAAATAAATACTCTTCAATTGGTAGGAAAGCAACATTTATGCAGTGGTGCCCAAAAAACTGAGACAGTGAAGAGAAGGAGGGGTGGGTGAGGATCAAGGTGCAGGTACAGGATATTCTGCAGACATATTTTAAGATATTCTAATTTTACTTAAATACTTTAATTAACCATAGCTTGGCATTACCAATGTTATAATAAGTACTATTGTTAAATGAGCATTATATCTAACCCCTAAGCCCCAGGTTAGGGTGCCCCCCTCCCTGGGGTAAATCGAGAAAAATCAACTTTTCCAAAAATAATTTTTACCTTTTTAAATGATAAAACAATAAAAAATAAGTAAGAAAAACTCTATATTGACCCTCTAGAAACTTCCCTGGCAGCATGGAGGGAGGGGGGGGGGGGCGAGGGAGATAAGGGGACAGCTTGTTTTGATGGCGAGCACTTGTGGTCACCTATGCACTTAGCAGCTATTTTAAGCTTGCCTTTGTGTCTGAGATGGCCAATAATGCATATATTTACTAATCATAATACTTATTTGCTATAAGTAATTAATTTAGAATATTTTATTTGCATTATTTTTCATAAAAAGTGCTTGGGAACACTCATGCAGTCGGTCGCCTGGCTGTCTTTGTGTTTGGTAGAGCAAGTAATGCATAAAATAATAATAATTCCACAAATAAATAAATTTATAACATAATCATAGCTTTGTTTTACAGTAATACTACCCTACAATACAACTACTGTACACTACTTTTAGCAATATTACTTTGATACAACATGATAAAATGGACAAACAATGAAAATGAAACAAACAAAAGTAGGTAATTACGTTCAGGAAGCTTCCCTGTGGCCGAGCGTGTGGTGTGAGAAGCAAATAGTCACACTGGAATCTGATAACCCGAGCTGAGCATTTAAACAGTGGTGGGAAAAGGCGAGCGTTCTGGAACATCACCCGGTGCGTGCTAGTCGGGCGTTCTGGAACGTCACCCGGGGCGTAAGGGTTAAACATGGTGTCTTCAGCAAATACTATACAATACTGTAATACTCACTAGCATGACATCATCAGAGCCCTTGACCAATTTAAAAAGTGGGCTAAAGTTGAATGCAATTTTGGAGACTTAAGAGAAGTTATCTATCATGCAGGGTGACTGTAATACAGTACAGTACTTCTTAAAATAATTTCAAATTGCTTAAATTTCTAATTTAACAAAACAAAGTTAGTGAATGAATAATGAAAATGAAGCTTATTTCTATAAATAAACTTTGTTCGACTACAACTTTTTCATGTTACCATAATTGAATTTTAATACAGAAAATATCATACAGCACCTCGGAGGACATACCTGAAACTAGCAGATGCTTGTCCCACTAAAGGTCAGGTTAAAGAAGCCACAAGTTCAGAAATCTGTCAGAGCAAACATTTTTGGAGGGTAGTGAACTCTTGAAGTAACCTGCCAGTGTGTTGTGATGGCACCAAGTGTGAAAGCGTTTAAGACCAGACTTGACCACCATTGGCGCAGGTTCTGATTCATTCTGGAGCCAGTGCATGCCCAGTAATTGCCAACAGTATGTAACAGAGATGTGACTGACTGCCCAAGAGGCTGATCAATGGCAAAGAGATTTAAAGTAAATTATTCCAGTAAAAATAAAGCAGAGTGTAAGAAAAAAATGTATTACCGATGGAGCTAACATAGAGTAGTAAGGAAGTTACGAGACACTATTCGAAAGCAAATTACCAATGCGACTGATACAAAATAGCAAAGAGTAGGGGAAAAAAAAGTGGTTTATGGTACAAGAAAATGTGGGTTAACCAAGTGGAACACCAGATACTCTGTGAAGAATTTGGGGGTGAAATGAAAATACTTCAGTAAAACTAAATAAATAATGAGCAGGGAGAAGGTAAGGTATAATAGTATACTGTATAAAATAAGAAAACACAGGAACATGGAGCAATAATTTGTCAAGTTATTGAAATTTTGCACAGGAATTAGAATACGTACCCATCAAGGAGATGGATCAGGTAAATGGAGGGAGTGCGGAAGGGAGAAACTACTTTAGCTTTTAAAATAAATTCAATGTTAAAAGACAGTTGTGTACTTGAAGGGAATGTTTAGATATGATAAGAAGAAGGGTGTGGCAGTAAAAAGACAACAGTGTATCAATGTGATGATGGTTGGATTAAGTACCAAAAGTTTGGAGGAATGCACTGACTGTTTTGCTCGCTTGGAAAAACATTAAGAATGACTTAAATTTTAAGGAGATAAATTTATTATGAATAGGAAGTAAATAGAGTGAATGTGAGAATAGCGAGGAGCATAAAAGGAAGAAATTTTATTGGTTAAAAAAATTATAAGAGGCAAAGTGAGTGACAAGTTGGTTGATTTATGGAAGAGTGCAAATATATACAGTAGACCCAGTTAAACAGTTGAGTAATAACGTTACACCCTCTCATTGGCTGATGATTCAGGTTACATTGAAAACAGCCTGACAGTTCCCAGGCCCCTCATGCTGAGTTATCTCAGGCATAATCACAGCCAGCTAATGTTCAAAATATAGTAACTCATTGTTGTTAATTCTGCTGCTTCATTAAACCGAAATATCCAACCCAATGTTGGATGATGCAGCCAGCAAGTTGGTGAGGTCAATGGCCAGTGGAGGGTGAGAGTTGTTCAAGTGTTGATAATGAGAAAAGGTTAAGAGGTACAGGGAGGAATTTTTATAATGTCCATGTTGAAAAAAAATACAGGAAGATGAGAGGAATGGGCTTTGAAATGTGCTAAAAAAAGAGTAAAGTGAAGTAAACAGTCTGGAGTGGGAGGAAACTGGAGGGTATTTAAAGTTAGCTATGTTAGGTTATATAGAGGAATAAGTTAATTGTTCTTAGTTTTCACAAATAAGGTTACAAAAAATGATTGGTAGCAGGTCATGATGCTCAGCTGACAAGAATGTACAAGAGATATAGCAGGGCTTTACACTCTTTCGAACTGATGATGATATACTCATCATCGGTTCCATAAACGGTGGTGTAGGTGCTCTCTATGTCTTAATTAATGAAAGTACAGTATTATAGACTTCTCCTTTACAAAGAATTTGAAGTAAAAAAATTGTGATTGAAAATAATGGCGCACAAGCGAGATGTTTGTAAACATATGCTTGCTGCACCGAATTCACCTCAGGAGTGAGGGATGGGCAGCACGCCGTGTTCGTGAGTGTTAAATACCGGTAGATGGGAGACATTAGAAAAGGATGAGAGGGAAATGAATTTTTATGGAAATAATAGTTATGAGTGAAATGGTTGAAGAACCACAAGGCACTAAAAGAGAACTTGAATGTTTAAGTAAGGCAAACAAAAATGAATTACATTAAAAAGGTGGGTGGCAATGTTTCACAAAAAAATCACTGGGTAAAGTTTGATTATACTGTACTGTATTGTAGAAGATTGGAAAGGTTCTGGCATTTCAATTAACAGAGGAGTTTAAAAATTTTAATATGGATGAATGCATTCTGATACATGAGTGTTGAGAGGTAAATTAGTGTCAGGTATTCATATTACTGTATTATGAGAATCCAAGTTTACAGGTACTGTATAGTGGAGTCTGTTAACCCTTAAGCCCCGCATTAGGGTGCTGGTGGCAGTACCCCCCAGCCGGGGGTAAATTGAGAAAAATTAACTTCTCCAAAAATAATTTTTAACCTTTTAAAATGATAAAACAATAAAAATTAAGCAAGAAGAACTATATATTGACCCTCTAGAAACTTTCGTGACTGTGCAGAGGGAGGGAGGAGGGGGGGAGATAAGGAGAGTTGGTTTGACAGCGGACGCTCGTGGTCCCTACGCACTTAGCAGCTATTTTTAGCTCGCCTTTGTGTCCAAGGTGGCCAATAATGTATGTATTTACTGATCTTAATACTTATTTGTTATAAATAATTAGTTTAGAATATTTCATTTGCATAATTTATCATAAAAAAGTGCTTGGCAACACTCACCAGTCGGTCGCCAGTCTGCCTGGCTGTCTTTGTGTTTGGTAGAGCAAGTAATGCATAAGCTAATAATAATCATAGCATTGTTTTACAGTAATACTACCCGACATTACAACTACACTACTTTTAGCAATAATACTTTGATACAACATGATAAAATGGACAAACAATGAAAATAAAACTAACAAAAGTAGGTAATTATGTTCAGGAAGCTTCCCTGTGGCCGAGCGTGTGTTGTGAGAGGCAAATAGTCAAACTGGAATCTGATAACCCATGCTGGGCATTTAAACAGTAGCAGGAATAGGCGTGCGTTCTGGAACATCACCCAGGGCGCGCTGGACGGACATTCTGGAACATCACCCGGGGCCTATGGGTTAAAATTAATAGTTCATACAATTGCTGCATGTTAGTGCAATGTGTGGTGTGCAATAGGAAAATAACAGCGTGACAAGATAAACACAAAGACTAAAAAGATTGAACAGGCTGAAAAATGCAAGCAAGACACTTGAAATACAGAAATAATTGAAAAAGGGCTGGGTGTAACCTTCCAGTAGTCATATTGTGCTGTGAAGGAGTTGAATACAAAGTGGGTGATGAAAGTTTATAATTGAGGATAACGGTAAAAAGAAGAAAAGGGAGAAGGATTTTAGTAAGATATTACAATGGACAATTGTGAAAGGAGAGAGTTGCATGGAAGAGGCTAAAGGGGTTACCTTGCTAAACAGAGGAAAATATTATACAGTGCACACCTCTTAGAATGCTGTTTCATTATAACACTCATTGTTTGAAGGAAGATTTTACTACAAAACAAATATAATTTGGTACAAAGGTTCTGTGGGACCAAAGAATAAGTGGCATACAACAATTGCCACTCAGCAAATCTGGTTCCCTTTCTCATTTTAAATTCATCCTACTCCTGCAGATCTGTTTACTCCACCATGGTACTAACTTTCGTTTAACTCATAATGTCTATAAAAATGCCTGCAAGTGATATTGCAGGTAATGTGGCATAGCAGTCAAGGAAAAAGCATCAATATGGATTTAAAAAAATGTAGCTCATAAGACAATCTGCCAGAAAGTGTTGTGATGGCACCAAGTGTGAGCTATTTCAAGGCCAGACTTGACCAACACTGGAGCAGGTTCAGGTACATTCAGGAGCTGGTGCATGCCCAGTACTTGCCAACAGTGCGTAACAGAGATGTGACCGATTGCCCAAGCAGCCAACGAGCCGATCAGTGGTGAAGAGGATAAAAGTAAAAATAGCCATGAGATCCATTCTCAAGAATGCAAACAAGATATGGGTTTCTGTCTAAGCCATTACTTAGTTAACCCTTTGGTTTATGCTAAAAAAAAAAAAAAAAAAAAAATCTTACAAATATAAAGACGTGCGTACAGGCCAATGGGAAATGAAGGAATTAATCTACCTTGGTTGAGGTGAATGTCATCTTCTTAGTGGTTTAGACCATATGTGCAATTTTCACGATAAATGAGTTCTTGCATGCTTCCGTGTTGGGCGCTGTAAAACGCTTTTGCGCTTCACCTTACGCAAGGATGTGGGGGGGGGGGGGTGCCCAATAATAATAATAAAAAAATAAATGAGTTCTTAAGCCCTGGGTTAGGGTGCTGCTGGCAGTACCTCCCATGGGGTTAAATCGAGAAAAAAAATCAACTTTTCCAAAAATAATTAAAAAATAAATAAAAATAAATAAATAAAAAAAGCGGAAAAATAGGCGGACGTTATGGAACGTCACCTGGGGCCTAAGGGTTAAAAGACATATATTTAACTTGTAAAAATGGAGATATACATGCAGGCTAATAGGAAACAAAATAAAATAAATAATTTATCCAATATGGTTTAGTTGGGCCAAAAACTCTTGTATTGCACAAAGTGAATGTTTCTGGGTCATTAATAGATGGAGATGAACATACTTTCTTCATGATGACTGTGTGTGTGTGTACTGAGGCATGACTAGGAGTCTGGGTCTGGTGCAGCAGCATCTAGAGGCCCATGAGACATAGTCTATAAGTGTGTCACTTGGTGCACAATTTTAAAAATTGATGTCAAAATCTTGGCAGCCTGCAGGCTTATTGCAGCTTCCATAGTGGGCCACATTACTGGCTTTTCATAGCTAAAGGGTTAACAACAACCAAGACAACCCATTCAAGGAGCATTTTACTAGAGAAGATGGAGATCCTGTTGGGCATGTGATTGGAACGTATTAGGAGCGATGAAAGACTGTGGTCCAGCCCTCCTAATGAATGTAGTGGTGAATACATAATGTATACTGTAGTATTTTTTGTCTATCATTATTAAAAATTAATCTCTTTAATTTTAAAATTGATTTAATATAATATGTACAATCAAAGACAAAAGTCGTGTCACGATTTTTTCCGAAGATTAAATATGACTCGTGAAACATTATGAGAGCCCCCTACCACAAGGCAGAGCTCACCTAAAGTATAGCCCTTCGGCATATGTTTTCACAAAATTTCATGACATGACTTTTCTTGCATTGTAACAGTATCATTATTAGTGTTATAACCAATACCCAATGATGCTCTCATATGTCGATCATGGCTAAAAAAATTGTGGTGTCACGGACATTTCGATTGAGACCATGTAATACCGTACTGACCTCTTACAGAGCAGTTTCTTATAGTTCTCTGTTTTGGAGTGGATCTTGAACATTTTCTTATTTGTAGGAAACAAATCTTTGCTTAGAAATTTTCTTTTCACATTAAGCACCTTCATGTACAGTACTCTCCACTTCACATATGCACCAACACACAGTACAGAAATATTGCAAATGCATATTATAAAAGGATATTTCCTCTAAAATAATAATTGTCATACACAATCATTATTTTCAATTTTACTGTTTAAATTTTAAAAGCATAAAAATTAACTGTAATGCTATATGGTTAACACAACCTTTTTGAATACTCATTTTAAAATGGGAATAGGAAATTGGCATCTTGGAACTGTTGAATACAGTACTACCTCGCAAAAACAGAAGAATCAAATTCAAGGCCTTCAGTATTTCTTTATTACTTAAAAATATGCATGAGTGAAAAACCCCTTTCAGCTATATATAACAATTCAGAAAGCAGAACAAAAACAAATACAATTAGCATAAAACATTTACTTCTAGCAAATTACCTTGTTTATGAAAGAAATGTTAAAATATGCTATCATAAATTAACATATTGACCGGGGTTAAGAAAGACAATATAGGAACAGAGGAATGCCCCCAGAAGACTAGTAATTCTCATACTGCATTCCTTATAATCTATTTCACTTGTTGAGCAATATCAAATATTTTAGGTTTTATACAGCCTGTACACAAATAGAGTATATTTACAACTACTTGAAACTATTTCTAAGTGTTCTTTTATCAGTTCCAGTTGTTGCGAGGTCGTACTGCAGAGTAAATAATTTATATTATGATATTCAAAATATTCTAAGGCATTAGCAGATTTAGAAAATGTCTTCCATTAACATAAAGAATCTTACAATTGATATGCTAAAACTGTTTTCTAAAAAAAATAAAGTTTTACAAAAATAATAATTTGCTTAAAACGCACCAAAGTATCAAGATGAACAAATATCACAAACAAGCAATGCACATATTAGCATCGGAATAAGTCACATTTTCTCAAGACATCTTTAATTATTTATGAAAGCACTGGTCACACTAACAGTTTCTAAACAGTAAGTACAGTTCACATGTAATAACCAACTGTAGATTCATATACTCCTCCAACTTTTCAGTGATGGGGACAGTGAGTATAATAGCTTCAGCCTTTTTGATAAATTATTAAATATTTTTTTATAAACTGAATTTGTCAACCTAACTTGCACTTCAGAGGATTGGTCTTCACCTTTTGCACACTGTTTTCTTAGTCCAATACAATGTAAGGCAAATTTGTATCCTGCTGTGCTGATCAAGTGAGATTTTGACAAGTCTCTCCACTTACCAAACTGTTAATGTATATGGAAAAAAGCTGCTCAAGCCTGACCAAACACTGGGATTTGGAAGCAGCCAATACACAAGTAACTCAGTATAAAATTGAAGACTAGTCTACTATCAAAGCAGTAAAATGGATACATTAAAAGTAATTACTGCAGTATCAACATTAATAATTTTTCTTGCTCAGTTATAAACCCCAAAATACAACCCAAGATATTTGTGGCACAGTGTTGGCATGGAATGAGTGTTTGATTAAATTTTCATACCCAGAGAGATGAATTACAAAAACAGTGCAGAAGTAGTAAGAATATAATTTACATGACAAGCACATGCCATATTTGATCTAATACTTTCATTCTCACACACTTGATTGGCTTTCCTGACTGATTGAGGGATCTCCTTCACTTGGAGAGAGCATAGGTAAACTCTCTTGGAGTGTAGATGTTGTTGGAGTTTGGTCAATTGCCATGGGTGTGGATGGGGAGGGGGAGACAGATTTTGGATTCATGGGAGTTTCCTCTTCTGGATTATCATCTTCTTCATTGAAGGATACAGATTTTGCCATGTACCATACCACCACATCCACGAAAAATGCTAACATCATAACAGCACCTGTCATGCCTGAAAAAAATACAAAGTTCTGATAGAAAAAAGAAAGAAAAAGTTTATTAATCAGCACCTTAACTTATTTGTAATTACAGGTAAAAGTAGACCCATATTTTTAAGAAAGTTTTGTACGCTAAAAACTTTTCGTAAATCGATGCACATTTTCCCATAGACATCCACTACAAGATCTGAGAAATGTCCCTAAGAAGAAAGAGAGAACACTAAAAGTCTTAAAATGCCACAAATTTTTTTTTTTAATAAACATATGATACGCGAAACATATTCAGTTCAGTACAATAATAATTTTATACCTGCATTTATGAGAAACTGGATAAGATTTGAAACAAAGTGAACAGTATGAAATGCTTAGCTAACATCTATAATATTTCATCATGAAATCTTGAATTAAAGACATAATACGACATTGTTTTTTTATTGGTCATATAAATGATACCGGATTAGTAAGTAATAGGGGGATTTGTTGGCAATTTTAAACTGGAAAACAATTAAAAGGCAAAAGGATATACTGTACAATACAAGATAATGATTGAATTGAACCCCCCCCCCCCCCCAAAAAAAAAAATAATAATTGACAGACACTTGATATGTTTCATGTGAGAAATGGCCCAAGTGGTAGAGTAGTTTCTTACATAAAATGCATAAGAAGTAGTCCAAAGAGTTAAGTATTTGTGGGTTTCTATGGCCACGGCAGGATTTTTTGAGCCCAGTGATATATGAATATTTAACACACAAGCTCTATCAAACCACTCGCAGGTCCCCTTCCCTTTTTAACCTCTTTCAATTAACTTGCTATTATCAGCCTTCACATTATATTCTATAAAGCCTTCTATTGTCCTAACAATAATCATCACTTAACACTCATGAACCGATGATGAATACTGTATATCATAATTCAATTGTCATCTTGTAAAAATTTAACCATAATGCCAGTAGTAAATATTTTTTTTCTAGCACACTTGTTTGTTGTCTTACTGATGTTAGTATCTTCAGTTTGCAGTACTCACCATGGAAGAACATCCTGAATGCATCAGAATCATAAAGCTGACAGGCACCTGCTTTCCTACATGTTTCCTTCCAATGAATACATGCAGAATCAACTACTGCACCATATATTATTGGGCATGGCACATTACCTGAAAATATCAATGTTTGGGGATAATAAAAATGGTATTATATACCCATTACTGTATATATATTGGGTAAGACTGGATGCTATGGTGACTTGAAGAATGCCATGCATTACAATGCTCAAAAAGTAATGCCTGCATATAAAATACAGTATGTGGAAAGTATCCTCTTAATATGAATTAATTTTGTGGAAAGTATTTTTTTTTAAATTCATCTTTTATGACCTCTTGGCCAACCACTGGACAGCTTGTGATGGTCAATCACCTTTCCTTGTTAGAACTAGACCCAGCAGACCCCAACTATTGGTGGCTGGGCTACTAATCTGAATTGTAAGTTGCCCTAAACTATTACAACATTTGTCCTGAAAAAAAAAGTCAAACATCATTTTCTCTACGTGTTAGTATCACCTCAACAGTCCTTCTATATTCTCTGTAAAACCTTTAATTATGTATCTATAAACAACTGAAAATGCCTCTTATTTTAGTAAATTTACTTTTACTCTCTAGTATACCTCCAAATTCTTCTCAGATTGAATACTGTATACGATAAACTTACTTAATAAACCAATAGCAACAGATATCAGGCCAAGTGCCATGGCCTTGTCCTTAGGGTCTACGCAGCGGAGAGTAACCAACATACCGCCCACCTCTGACGTGGAATGTATCAATACAAACACAGAGAAGATGATGACGTACCTGTGGAAGTATGGTGGAGTGTACAGTATTAGTAACCATAGTATAAATTCCTTGAGATTATAGTTGTTTTATCATAATTTTGGTTCTAATTAACATTTTTAGCCCTTTTCTTTCTCAATGATTCTTGTTTAATAATCCTAGTCTACTCTGCATTTTCTCTATTTGTGTGATACAGCATTTAGTTCTTGCTTAGTTAGTACTTATATACCCTGCAATATAATCTACACACTTGCAGGCACATCCATCTGTACCACAAACTCACAGGAGTATATATCAGTACCACACATGTAGGCATAAAGGTAAATATACACATGTACAGTATATCCACAAAGAGGTTAAATCACATATTCTCTTTCATGTATATCTGAGTAGTTTTTATATATAAAATATTGGCTATTATCATTTACAATTAGTAAAAAGTTGCAAATTTTAAGTAGCCATTATGCACCAGAACTCTCATGTTAATTTAGATACTTCTGAAATAAATTTGATTAATTATTCCCATAATGTAGATATTTTCGAAGATTATGGGAACTGCTGCTGCAAAAAACTCACCAGACAAAGTTGCTACACTTCATCCCACACAGTCTCAACACTGCTGTCTCGCCCTCCTCCAGACAATCACAGTTGGAGAACTAAAGTGAAAATACAAATTGTATACAGTATTAGGACTGAAAAAGCTCCAAAATAATATCAGTAGAGGAATATTCTCTAAATGACAAAAAATTACCACCCGGTAATGATCCATTGTTGAGTATAAAGGTACACAAATGTAGGTAACAATACATTATTTCATTCACCAGCAATTTATAATGATGCAGTGCGAGAAGAGTTAACTTCCTACCACAAGTTGATTAGAGTCCTTAAAAAGAGTAGCATTGGAACAACCCAAATGGCAGGAGGAGAAGTAGGTCTTGCCATGCTTATCACACACTGGGGCAAAAGTGGTGGCGTCACAATCTCCACATGTCCTGTTGCACACTGGGGTGAAGTGTTTCCCACTGTTGAATAAAAAAGGAGTAAATACTGTATTATTTCTTAATGCCTCCATACAATACCATATTATCAAAACAGAAGTACAGTACAGTATTTCCTACCCTATTAGACACATCCCTAATTTAGCCGAGAATAGCTATAGAGAAAAAAATAGTTTCTCAAGCAAGCAGCAGCTTCCTCATCACCGCTACCTAAACTTAGCCTGCCTTACAGTTTTTTATTTCCAATACTAAAATTTTCCTCGAGCTAAACATTTTTATCCATTTTGGCAGGAGGTAAAAACCCACATCTCTAGTACATATAAAAATATCACAAATCATTACAATGAGATATTTATTTTAATATTTTTTACTTTGATTCCATAGTATGTTTACTATTGTGAGTTTCCTTCTGTCAAATGTACACAAACACAGGGCTGGCACACTGCACAAAAAATGACGAGCCCCTGTAAATGCAGTAGAGAAGGGGACTGCACATGAAAGTTATTGCAGTAAATCTCATAAATTATCAGTCAAGTGGAACAGACAATGATAATGTGTGGGTATGTTTATCAATAGCATGTTTTCTACTCCAGGGCTTCCAAAACATCTAGAAGATAAGTGGAAAGGACACAACTAGCTTCACCTTCAAGGAACACTAGTTACAGCAACTGTCTCAATGCTTACCTTGCATCCTCCACTAGACCAACAAAGTCCTCTGGAGGGCAGCCCACAAACATCAAGATCACCATACCTGAAAATAGTATGTAAACCATCATTGGAATTTACATTATAAAAAATTTAACCAGTTTACCATACTTATAATTCCAATCAAAACGTGGAAAAATAAAAATGTGTCTGTTGACACGGATGCCCCACTGAACAAAGGACATTATAGAGTACAGTAGACCCTTCAAATTCGTGGGGGGGGTGTTGTCGTTGTTACATTTTTACTTGTGTATAAAGAAATGTATATTCCCTTTATTTGTTTGTCCTTAGGATATGTGATATTTTTAAAATATCATTATGGAAAATACTGTAATATTATTTTCATCTTGTTTGTCAGTATCATTTTAGTTTATTTCATTATCAGGATAAAACCACCATGTTATATTATGTTCATTGTTGTTTCCTCTTTGAATTGTTACATTTGCTTTTGTGTTATTTCAGATATGTAGTGAAATGAGTCAAATAATGCGTTTTATTTACCACAGGACAATTATTTCTTTTACCTGTATTGTATGTATGTGTGTGTGTGTGTGTGTGTGTGTGTGTAGACACACACACATATACAGTACATATACAATACAGGTAAAGGAAATTACTGTCTCTAGAACGAATGGCTCCCTGTTCCGGCCGCAAAAATGCCGGCAACTTTAAAACTACAGTACCTGCAGACAGTCTTGGGTACATCCAAGCTGTCATCCGCGAATAATAGAGGACCGCGAAATAGAAATCCGCGAATTATCCGGGCATACTGTATAGTGCATTAAAATTCATCAAGACATAACATGTACTGTACAGCATCCATCTAACCATAATGGTAAGACCATCCTACAAAATTTTTTAGTTTTCTCATAAAGGTAAGCTGTAAAGTTGTTTTTCCATTAGAATACAAATACCTGTACTGTACTGTACATATTAAAAAGTAAGTCTGAAAGCAACTGCAAATGGAGGGGTTGAAAAGGTTTCATTTTCATGTAAGGAGAGAGAATTATTAAATCAGGTGTTATGCGTGTCAGGTCGTGTTTCAGTGTTGACATTCAGGCTACAGTTTGTCAAGTAAGAAAGAAATTTGGGAGCGAATTCATAAAGTCATCATAGTCATCATTCTGGTAAAGTGAATGTGCCAATTGCTGTAGCACTTTTGTTGTTATTTGTAATTGAAGATAAACTATATTTACAGAAATGGAGGCAAGCTGTGTGGATAAAACTCCCCCAAATTAAAAAATTTAGTGCCACATGTCATGATACACAGGTATACAGAAAATCTATAATAGCCATGTCCATGACTGAAATGCATCATCCATAGGACAATTAATTTTGTGCTGAAACTATACCTCAGACAGTCCATAGTGATAACAGTGACTGCAGAGGAAACTTGAGAATTTCTCAAAATAACTCACCTCGAGCCACCTTTTCATGGGGGGCTTCAATTATGGTAATATCAACTGGAGGGATTAAATTATGCCAGATGACCTTAATAACCCTGCAACTTTTTTTGTAGAAACTCTGAGAGAATTTCCTATTCAAACTTATTAAAGATCTGACTCACTCTAGAGGAGAAGAAACACCAAAACCACTGGATCTCGCCCTAACTAATGAGGAGGGAATGGTAGCCAAGCTTGAATACTGTATTTAGCCCCTGTTGGCACTAGCCATCACGTGATATCATCCTTCAGATAGATTTAACTGTCACTTAGTACACGATGAAAGCAGGCCAAGGTTCAAATATTACAATGGTGATTACAACAGGATGAGGGAGGAAATAAGGGGCATCCACTGGACTGACTAGTTGAGAAACAAGAAAGCAGATACTACCTTAAACATCGTAGACATTAAAATTAACTATTTTAAGGATATAATACATATCCAAAATCAAACCCACTTGCTCTAGGACTATTAGGAGAAGGTTATGTATGATTGATGTGGTAAAAGACAAAGTTAAGAAAAATTTCATAATTTCAAGAGATGGGTCGTAACAAATGATGAGCAGGACAGTCCAGGAACCAAGCCAGGTCAGAGTGTAAAAGGGCTGAGAAATAGTTTCAAAGGCAGATTCTAAATGAGGTCAAGTCAAACCTTAAGGCTTTCTACAGTTATGCAAAATCAAAATTAAAGACAGAAGTGGGTGTATCAGAACCGAGACTGTGCAGACTCTGATGAGAAGATGGATGATTTTAATAAATTTACAGTGAACCCTCACTTTAAGCGGTTAATTCAACCCACGGCGTCTCGCGTAAAGTGAGAAACGCGTAAAGTGAACAACATAACATATGGGATTAATTGAAATAGAGACCGGGCCTTCCCCCAAACTCCACTTTTTCAGACACAATACCTACGTTGTAGTAAAAATAACTTCTTAATTTTATGATGGTATGCACACACAATTAATAATTAAGAGAAATATCAATAATATTAGGTTTTTTAACACTTACATTAGTAGAAAAGATGGCTGGGCACACGGGGATGGGGGGTTGGTTCCGTGGCAGAGGGCAGATTATTGGCCCTCACCTGTATCACTTGTATCAATTGTATCACTATCCACCACAGAGGCTTGCAGGGCCTCTTTGTCAAACCCCTCAAAGTCCATATCCTCACTATCACTGACTTGGGCCGGCTGTGGTGGGTGGCGGGCGAAGAACTCGGTAATGTTTTGATGACTGGGCGACCTTGTGCGCACCCTGCTCGCGCCGCTTACACAACATGACGGATGGCGGGAGAGGGCGGGAGGTTTGGATCAAAAAATGGCACGACTCGCCAGCCGCTCTCTGCGTAAAGGGGTACACGCACCGCGGAAAGTGAGCATTCCGGTTTTGGCAGGGTACCGTGTAAACGTGGAAAAGCGGAATGTGGGACCGCTTAAAGCGAGGGTTGACTGTATTTATTCAGTGTTCACAAGAGGATGCAAACAACCCCCTTGAGCTAGAGAAAAACAGTTTGACACAGTACTAATGTACAACGAGTTCTCAGGAGAGTGTATTAGAAATAAATCATCAAAGCTTAAGGTTCATACTAACCATGGCCTTGATAGTGTGAACCCCAGAGAGTTAAGGAAATTGTGCAACAAACTCACAGAACCCCTAAAATCCTGTTTTGCAGATGCATAGTGCATAAAGTACTAAACAGCATAATATATGAAGCTGTGATGGATCATCTATCATCGAACAACCTTGAAGAAATGTGAGCATGGTTTTATGCCCGGACTCTCCTACTTTATTCAACGTACTGGATGTGTGGACACAGATTCTGAAACAGGGTGGCAATATTGACAATATATACCTTGACTTTATTAAGTCATTTAATAATGTACCATGCGAATAGCTAAATATGAAACTGGAAGGGCAACTTATAGTGGATTAGAGACAGTTTTCATAACTGCAAGCAGTGTGTGTGTGGCAATTAATGGCACAAATTTCCTTGTGTACCCATGACCTACCCACGTAGGTCTGCACATTTTTCGTTTTTTACATACTGGATACTTATGTGCTTACATAAATTTCATCAAAATATCTTTATTAAATCAAGTAGTATTCTCTAGAGGTTTTGACCTATGACCTTCCTGTGATCTTGACCAAGTTATGATAAATACAGTATTGTACTCTGACCTCTGACACAAGCATCTAAATTTGTATTTGTTCACTTTGTCTTGTAATAATGCAAAAACAAATACAGCTGTGACCTTGAAATTTATTGAACCATGACATGCCCACACCATGTGTATGTTAGTCAGACTCTTCTGTACGTGGAATCAATCCAATTGAATCAAGGACTATAGTCTGTTCACTCTCAGTTGACAAAAGTGAACCCTGTCCTCAATGCACCTAATTGGTGGATGCCTAAGGGGCAATAGCATTAGGACAGTAGGCCATCTTTTTGGTTTGCAGTTGAGCAAAGACATAGCTGATCAACATTATGCATGTTGATGAGCTATGTCTTTGCACTTCAAAGGAAGAGGCATGCCATAACTGTGATGAGAAAATTAAAATATTGTACAGTGTAATCCTCTCAAAACCCCATGAGAGCTGCTCCTATACCTCCAAGCAATAATTTCTCTTCTTATTTGTAGTTACTTATCAAATCCAGCATTTCATGTGGATACAATAATTTTAAGGCAAGAAACTGAGATACTGTATTATCTGTAGAGCTGGCAGGAATCATTCAGGAGGAAAAATTAGAATGTGTTGTTGGTAAGAAATCATATATAATTAGGGAGAGAATGTTATAGAACATTCCTCAGTCACACTGCTACTGTGCCAAAGAAAATACAGTATGTTAAATGTTGAGCCTAGGACACTAGTGCTAACCACAGGTCATTTTATCTTTTCAAAATGCTTTAACACATTCAAGATACCCTTTGTATCTTCTGTTCATGACATCATTCCTTTTGTATACTATTTTATTTGTCAAAGTTTATTTACTCATACAGTATTTCATCATTCTATCATTATTAAAGGTAATTCAAGGGAAAACCTGGACAAATGTTCTGCAATGTACAGTACAATATATCATTTTATAATGCATTTTTTATTTAGAAACATGTCATGTACAGTCAACAAAAAAATATTCTGCACCTTTATGGTGTTTTACAGTATGACACACCGGACCAAGAATTCTGAACAGCATTTACGTGGGTAATTCCTATTAATTTCTCTGTATTAACTATAAGTGATAATAAAAAAGACATCATACTGGTTGTACAATGCATCACACAACCAAAATTACCAACCTTACCAAATTAACATGGCCTCAGTCAGTGATCGTTGCAGATGCCATCAGACCAAGGAGTACAGAATTTTTTTTGCTGACTGTACATTACACAGGTGCTGGCTGTACAGTGCACACCTAAAAAACAGCAACAAAAGTTATGAAGCACAAAAATGTACCTATTGAGTAGATGAGGGCTGTAAGGGCAATCCAGCCTGCAACAGTACGGGCTGAGGGTTTAGCTCGCCTGATGAACACCCCACTAGCAAAGATGCCTACACCCATCACCAGAATACCTCCGATTCCTGCAAGGAAATAAAATCAATTAAAAACAAAAAATGCATATCTTTTTATTAAACTAGAGCAGGAATCCCTTAACTCACAACTACTGTGTTGATTCCCTGCTCTGCTCCCATAGGCATAAAAAATGGAATGTAAGGAACACGAAATGTCCACTGGTGATGGCTGCCACCCCTACAGATAGCATCCATTGATTATGGCCGCTGTTTAAGGGTTAAAGAACACATAAGAGAAAGAAGTACAGTATAAGTAATTTAATAAAATGAGTAATCCTAGGTGTTGGATTATGATTCTCATAGGTAGTACAGTTCATAATATTTAATTTTCTTAAAACATGAGTGCACATATATGGCTTACTAAGTTACAGTATTTAGGCAATGACTACCGAGTCATTTAGGTTGTGTTAAGACCTTACAGTTATGAGATGCATAATCTTATTCCTTTACAAGGGAAATTTAAAGTACAGTACAGTGGTCCCTCGGTTAACGAGCACAATCCGTTCCAGCAGGTTGCTCGTTAACCGAAAAACTCGTTAACCAAAACCATTGTTTCAATGGGTTTTTGGGTATTTGGTTCCAACTCACCGAAAATTGCCTAAATTCAACAAAAAAGGTAGAAAAGTACACTTACTTTGAGGTGTGTATGTAGAAGGCTCCTGGATGATGATGATGGGAATTAGTATGGGGGTGGAGAAGAGAGAAGAGAAGGCATTGGGGTGAAAGAGAAGCCACCCCATGGCACCATTTCACCCATAAAATTTTAGTTCTCTTGGTGTAATATTCAAGATTATTTTCTTTAAATCAACACTGCACTGCATTATATATTGTCAATATGTAAAATAAATTTCAAAATGACCAATAATTTGCTTGGAAACACAGAAAAAAAGCGTTTAGTTGAAGAGAGTCTCAAGCAAGATGTTACCTCCACTGAAAACAGAGACTAATGCCTGTCTGGTGTGTTAACAGGCTGGATGGCATGCCAGAAACTAGTTTCTTTACCTTCAATTATGTTCAATAATTGTTAAAATGACTAAAAAAGTTAATATTACACTTTTAAAATTATTGAATAGTATAAACTTCTTGATATTTAATAAAATAGTAAGGAATTTAAGCCCTAAAACCGATTACTGTATTGGCGGACTAATACTACAGCTGGTGGACCGCCAAATGCAAGCAAAAACATGTTGAAGTCGGCTCGTAAAAAACTCGTTAATCGAGGGATTACTCGTTAACCGAAGTTAAGAATCTTATGGAAGGTAAATCGTTAACCGAAATCTCGTTAACCGAGGGATCACTGTACCAACATCTGAATGCCTGTAACCTCAGTCCATACCTCTGAGATATGTTCCCTACATCTATGCAAAACACATAGCCAATCACAACATATACTTTAATGACTATGTTTCCACAAAATTCATGACAAATCAGTACATTAACCCCTTTCCTACTCTCCCTAACCATACCTTTTTAGTAAGATTGTTTGTACTAAATCTCTAATTACAAGTTATCTTTGCCCTCGAATCTGGAAATATGAGTGTACAGTACAGTACAGCATAGACAATAGGAGGCACTTTGAGGATTAATGGTTTCTATAATGATGACAGACAAGAGCTCAAAAGTACAATACATGTACAGTACTGTATATTAATAATTTACTAAATTAAATTATTAAGCAGTACAGTCACTTATCATTCAAATACAATATTTTAGACAATTTTAACCACATAATACAAATTGCACGACATTCATTCACAAACCAGAGACTAAAGCCGCACTGTGGACGGGAAGGCGAAACTGACTCTCCAAGTATTTCGGGAGAAAAGTGTAAAGACCTGCAATAGGCAGGATGTGTAAAACGCTGCTAGCTGTCCGGAATATCAAAATTTTATTCTTCAAAAGGCGCCAAACTGCTTTCAGGAAGTCTGTAAAAACCAAAGAACTATAAGGGCTAAATCCATATGATACAGTATGCAATTTCAATGGTAAGACTTGGAAACTATGATATATCAAACCACAGTGAGTATTCTGGAGGAATCAAAGATACCTTTTAGTGAAGGGGTGCGGAGTGGTGGCTGGATACTGGAGCGTGCTGGCCTGGGTGACATTGGCAAGCGACGAGGGAAGGCAAACATGGCGGTGCTAGTCAGAAATAATGCCACTGACACCACCATTAATCCTGAAAAAATAAAAAATAAATAATAATAAAAAATAGGTATTTTATTTATATACAATGCATTCAAAAGTATAAATTACCTAGAGACAGAAATCCTCAAACAAATTATCATTTAAGGGGCATTAATGAACAGGATAGAGAACATAACATCAGAGCAAATGATGCATGCCTACCTGATTAAACTTCTGTGGACGGCTCATTTTTAAAGCTGGTCAGTGTTCCTAAGGGGATATTAGCTTTAGTGAAGTCAGATTTAGGTCCTCATGTCAGAGAAGGTTTTATTTGATTCGAATATAAAATACACACTTATGTGTGCTGATATACCCCTTGCATTGCATTTGTGGCATTTGACATCTCAAAGAAAATTTCAGATTTTGTTTTCCATTCCTTTTAAAATTTTAATTTCTCTTTTGAAGTCTGCCCTGTCACATCTTGTCTGAAAAGTTGTTACAGTACTCCTAAGAACCTCTCTTTACTTAGATAACTGAGACAATTTCGTTCAGGAATGATCCTCGTGCTATGCATTGCAACTTTCCTAAGGATGTTAAGTTTTTCTGGAGGTAAGGTCTCCAAGCTTGTATATACTGTACAGTGGTCCAGATGAGGGCATAAGAGATACAGTTCATGGAGCATTCTCTTATCTTCATATTTGAAGGTATGACTTATGATCCCTACAGTTTGATTGACTTTTTTCATTGCTGCCTCCACTTGTTGAGCTGCTCTCAATGATTGATCCATCATAATGCCTGTATCCTTTTCCTTGCATACAATGTCCAAGAAAATTTTATTCACAGAGTACAGTAATCAAGTTTCAGGTTATTATGCCTTATATGCAAAGTTTGCATACAGTATTATACTGCGGGTGATGTTAAGCACTACCAGGTACTGACCAAGGAACTAATCTCAGCTTGGCCATTGACCTAGGACCTACCTCACTTGGCCATTATCCAAGGCCCTACCTCACTTGGCCATTATCCAAGGCCTTACCTCACTTGGCCATTATCCAAGGCCCTACCTTACTTAGCCATTATCCAAGGCCCTACCTTACTTAGCCATTAACTAAGGCTTTACCTCACTTAAGCACTAACCAAGGACCGACCTCACTTAGCCATTGGTCATAGGTTTATATCAGTTTCCCAACAGCCAGGGAACTATCTCACTTTACCAAGCAAGAACCTACTTCATCTAGCATTATTCTGAGGTCTATCATCATCGAAGTACTAGCCAGGAATGTACCCCAACCTGTCATCAGCCAAGAATTTTAATCAACCAGGTAAGTATCTACTGTGTCCCAACTAGCAATCAGACAGGTACTTACCATTGAGTTCTTTTCACTGTACACTCACTATATCAGAGACTCACCTAGCCACCAGGCCCCTATCCACCTGGGGTCTGTGGGGTCAATGCCAGGATCAGCGACGGGGTCAACATAGAGCCTGGTGCAGAAGGACCCCAGCACGAAGCCCAGCGTTGGTCCAAGGATCCTCACCCCGCTGGTCACCGCTGTGGGGAGAAAATGTTCCTGATAAAAAGGAAGGGCAGGCTGAGGGGAGGCTGGGAAGACTGAGGGGAGGCAAGGCAGGCTGAGGGGAGGCTGGGAAGACTGAGGGGAGGCAAGGCAGGCTGAGGGGAGGCTGGGAAGACTGAGGGGAGGCAAGGCAGGCTGAGGGGAGGCTGGGAAGACTGAGGGGAGGCAAGGCAGGCTGAGGGGAGGCTGGGAAGACTGAGGGGAGGCAAGGCAGGCTGAGGGGAGGCAAGGCAGGCTGAGGGGAGGCTGGGAAGACTGAGGGGAGGCAAGGCAAGCTGAGGGGAGGCTGGGAAGACTGAGGGGAGGCAAGGCAGGCTGAGGGGAGGCAAGGCAGGCTGAGGGGAGGCTGGGAAGACTGAGGGGAGGCAAGGCAAGCTGAGGGGAGGCAAGGCAGGCTGAGGAGAGGCAAGGCAGGCTGAGGGGAGGCTGGGAAGACTGAGGGGAGGCAAGGCAGGCTGAGGGGAGGCTGGGAAGACTCAGGGGAGGCAAGGCAGGCTGAGGGGAGGCTGGGAAGACTGAGGGGAGGCAAGGCAGGCTGAGGGGAGGCTGGGAAGACTGAGGGGAGGCAAGGCAGGCTGAGGGGAGGCAAGGCAGGCTGAGGGGAGGCTGGGAAGACTGAGGGGAGGCAAGGCAGGCTGAGGGGAGGCTGGGAAGACTGAGGGGAGGCAAGGCAGGCTGAGGGGAGGCAAGGCAGGCTGAGGGGAGGCTGGGAAGACTGAGGGGAGGCAAGGCAGGCTGAGGGGAGGCTGGGAAGACTCAGGGGAGGCAAGGCAGGCTGAGGGGAGGCTGGGAAGACTGAGGGGAGGCAAGGCAGGCTGAGGGGAGGCTGGGAAGACTGAGGGGAGGCAAGGCAGGCTGAGGGGAGATAGGGCAGGCTGAGGAGAGGCAAGGCAGGCTGAAGGGAGATAGGGCAGGCTGAGGGGTGGCAAGACAGGGTGAGGGGAGTGTAGGCAAGACAGGCTGTGGGGAAATTAAAAAAAAATGTAAGGGTATAGGCTGAGAAGACCGTTACAGGCTACGGGGGGGGGGGGGGGGAATTGGCTGTTAAATGAGATACAGGCTGTGGGGGTGATACAAAGGGAGGGTAACATAGAGGTTGTGGGGAGGCAAAGCAGGCTGTGGGGTGACAAGGTAGGGAGAAGGATGATGGAGGGTACTAGAGAGAGCAGGGCGGAGGAAGGAGCTAAGTAGTGTCTGCTCAGTGTCATCCCACGTATAACAAGTCTGGCAGTCCACATGTTGATAGTCAAAACAATTATTGCAATTATCCTTAAAACATACTATTAATATATAATTTTTTAAAACGAGGGCAAGATTTACAAAACTTAGCCTAAAATATCAATAAAGTATTGAGGAAAAGACGTTGTGTCGGTTATTTTGTTTTTAACATTTGAATCGTGGCCGGAGGCAGGGCTGGCTGGCCTGGCAACAGTCTGCGACGGCCAGACGCCCCGCCACAACTCCACACCATTCCAGCCAAACCCAGTCACCTCCCGAGTGACATTATTAAATGTATCATTATTAGTCTTCACTACACTAATACACACGTACGGTATATGCTAAAACATATGACAGCGAACAACATATACAGGTATAAGTCCACATATGGATTCGTAAATAAAAAAGTATACCTATAAAGAAATATATGTATAAATACACATACACAAGAGCATACATATGAAAAAGTACACACAAAAACAACTACTGTACAAATACATGGTAACACGTATATCTACTAATGTGTCCTGGGTTCAGTCCCCAGCTGGGGGACATGTGAGAAGGGTGTTAGCCTATCAAACATCGCTGGGCTTCTCCAGGTAGCCTACTTTAGTTATCCTCCTGTACTAACACTAGACAATAAAGGTCTTAATATAACAAAACATACCAATCGCCCAAACGGATATATTGTGAAATAATAAACGAAAACAAAGAATGACAGTATGCACATATTCACAATGATTCATACCTAAAATAAACAGACATCACACACTATCATATATAGCTGTACATACAGACATCCACACTGCAATATCAACACACGTATTCAAACATACTGATGAGTATACATACATAGATATAAACGAGAATAATATAGACACAAACAAACAATGATGTAACAAAAAGGGAAAACACAAGTATCATCAGGATATTTGTGAAGAATGGGGGTCATAATAACAAGAGTTTAAAAACTTATTTTTGTAATAATGAACAAATAACTTGTGGCTGAAAGAGAGATGGTGTTATATTTACTGGTAGTGGTTGGGTTAAGGTTCTACTTGTTCGTGTTTAACATACATATATAATGTAATCTCTCTCTCTCACACACACACACAAGCTGAGTTACCCGGCTTCACCAGGGAGGAGGGACGGGATAACTAGCGCGTGCTGTCCCCTTGGCCACTGGCACCTCCACTAAATTTCTGACATGTAGGCACAGGTTTCACCACACTCACTCATACCAATATCATACTGCCATCATAGTGCTCAGTTACTTTTCTCTCTCCAGCCATAATAAAAGTTAATAAAATATATGGTATACTTACGACGTAACACCGACAAAAATAAAGCTTTGTAAACTGGTATTTTACACTTCCTAAGCCTTAAAAAATCACTTAACACAATTAATAAAAAAAGAGCCTAATATGAAAAAATAAAAAGGGCTATATTCCGAGCGTTACGAAGTTTGAGATGGTCACTGATCACACGGAGTTCCCCCCCCCCCCCCCCCCACGTTAGTAGGACGAACCGCTCCACTTTCTCCAGGAAGTAGAGCTTGCTGTCTGTGCTGTCACTCTGTGCTGCTTCACCTGCCCATCCGTGCACCTCGTGCTGGACTGTATATGTCATCCCTAGGTACTGTACTCACTCACACACAGTCTATCACACCTCTGCCACCACCCATCACCTCCCTCCCCTCTCGCCCTGGACTTATTCCTTTCACTCACTTGAATCTAACAGTCAGTCACTTAATCCTTACCGAGTCACTTAAATCTTACAGTCAGTCACTTAAATCTCAACTGTGGTCACTACTATTCATGGCCAGACAGACTATACAGTACCTGGCACAGCCTCCCTTTATAAGTAGCGCCCCTCCCAAACTCACATCTCCGGGAGAAAGCAGCGAGTTGGGCAGGATAGGGGCGAGTGTGGAGGGGTGTATGTGGGGTGTGTGGCGTGAATGGTGTGTATGTGGGGGTGAGTGGCATCGGAGGTGAGTGACATCGGGGTGAGTGGTGTGGGGGTGAGTGGTGTGGGGGTGAGTGGCATCGGAGGTGAGTGACATCGGGGTGAGTGGTGCGGGGGTGAGTGGTATCGGGGGTGAGTGGTGTGGGGGTGAGTGGTGTGGGGGTGAGTGGTATCGGGGGTGAGTGGTATCGGGGGTGAGTGGTGTGGGGGTGAGTGTGGTGTACATGGGATGAGTGTGGTGTGCATGGTGTAAGAGGGGTGGTGTGCATGGTGTGTCTGTGGTCTGCATGGTGTGAGTGTGGTGTGCGTGGGGTGAGTGTGAGGTCATGGAAGTGGAGGAGGTGGGGGGGGGGGGGGGCGCCACTTCTAGAGTTAGGCAATGAGGCGGTGAGTGGGGTGGCCGCCTCACGACCATCCACACCTCCCTTTGTTGCCCAGGAAAAAAGGCTCAGGTGGGAACACAAAGTTGAACACGAGGCTCCGGGAAGCAGTGAACATTCCTCCGTGGCTTATTGAACAGTCGTGCGCCACAGTGAACACATTTCTGGCTAAATGAACAGTCTCGCGCAGTACTAAACTCATCTCTGATTTGCTGAACACCTCTCTGGTCCAGTGAACAACACTTACGCGGTGTACTGAACACTTCCCTTGACGTGCATGTGATGGTGTGAGTGAGTGAGGGTAACACGAGGGAAAGTATTGCTGTTATTAATCATGGATACACATTTTTCCTACGTTTCTATTTTTTTCTTTCAATCCTTCCACAATTTACAATCGCATGCCATTTCCTTATTCGATTTCGACACATTTATATCAGTATTTGGAGTTAAAACATCCCATTTGATATTTTTTGGAGTAATAAACCAGTAATCTATATACTCTTCATATTTAAACCAATTACTGGTCAAAAACCCACCATGCCAAAGGAAAACGATTTGAAATTTATCCGCATAATTAAATTAGTTTTCCGCTAGTTCACTTTATTATGCGCTGGGCAACCTAGACAGGAATGGCGGCCCACACCGGCACATGGCTACTAACCGATTTAGAATGTTTTTTCGTTTATGTTAATAATGATGTTGAGAGACTTTGTTTTTATTATTATATTATTATTATCGTCACTGCAATCGTAAGCATCGTTATTATTACTTACAATAATCAACATTACTTGCCATTAGAGTAAAAATATATATCAGTTATCCTTCCTAACGTAATTATAACATCACTATTCTCCTCTCGGTGTCAGAACTCAATCAGACTCCCAACACCCACCTCGACTACTGTACACGGATAATCTTTTTATGTATAGGGTAAACACGGAGGGAAAATATGACGCATGACGATGTAGTTTTTCCAGGACGAACAAATATCACGATTCACCTTGACCAGATAGATAAAGCGTATTGGTGGTGGTAATTTCCAGCACAGACACAGACATATACAGACAAGCAGACATACGCACACAGCAACACGCACATACAGACAGACACGCGTATACACACAGTCACGCATAAACACACGTCTTGACCAGCGAAGGGTCAAGACGTACCTGGCGCTCCTCTCGGAACAGCCAGGTCAACTGTTATGTTGGCCCATACCAACCCCCTCCCCTGAACCCTCCTCCCCACCGGAATATCAACAAGTTCTCGCCAGAAGTTACAATTTCATTTGGGAAAGGAACGGAACCAGTGTTAAACGGAGGTGAACAGTGGTGAACAGTGCTTAAGTCAGTGAGAACAACTCAACAGTAACAGTCGTACCCAAGTTAACCTTCACACAGTGAGGTCCCAGGTACCCAGTGATAACGGCCCCCGAGAGACCCAACAACAACCACCGATGTGTTAATCCGTCTACGATAGAAAGGCCTGGGACCAAACCTCACTCATATAACACCATCTGTGAGGGAATTACTACACCACATGTCCCTCATAACACCATATGTGAGGGAATTACTACACCACGTCAAGTCCCTCATCACACCATCTGTGAGGGAATTACTACACCACGTCAAGTCCCTCATCACACCATCTGTGAGGGAATTACTACACCACGTCAGGCCCCTCATCACACCATCTGTGAGGGAATTACTACACCACGTCAGGCCCCTCAAAACACCATCTGTGAGGGAATTACTACACCACGTGATGCCCCTCATAACACCATCTGTGAGGGAATTACTACACCACGTCAGGCCCCTCATCACACCATCTGTGAGGGAATTACTACACCACGTGATGCCCCTCATAACACCATCTGTGAGGGAATTACTACACCACGTGAGGCCCCTCATAACACCATCAGCGAGGGAATTACTACACCACGCCAGGTCCCTCATAACAACATCTGAGGGAACTACTACACCACGTGAGTTCCTCCTAACACCATCTGGGAGGGAGTTAATACACTACGAGTTTGCTGTTCAACACCTACATTAATCTGTATGTCCACTGTATGTTCCTTTACCTTTCTCTAATGAAGGCTTTTGTTAAACCACCAATGTATGTAATAAGTCATTTATGTCCAATGTATATTTTCAGCCTTCGTGCTGCAGAATTTTTTCAATAAACCGTTAATTATTATTATTATTATACACACACGCACACCTGTACACGCATTATGAACCTTGAACAACATGTAATACACAGTATGTGAACTATACTGTATACAAAACCGTCATACGCCACCAAGTGTATACCTGTATTACAAGGGAATGAAAAGCTATCAAAAGTAGTAATTTTTTCTTGTCATAAAACCTTAATGCCAAGTTGATTTCACGTCGTGTTTATTAGTTTAAGCGTAAATATACTGTACACTGCGACAGAGCGACATTCAACTAAGTATACAACTGTGGTGCCTACAATACTCTTCTACAAAATACTACGATACTCTATATATTGTATATATCTACCCGCATAATTTACTTTCTCACAAGCGGAGGGTTCGAACCTCTTAACCGGGTACTCGAGTTTTGCGAACGAGCCGTATTGCGACCTGCCACCACTACCACCACAATCTCGAGCTGGGAAATACGAGCAGTCGCGGTGAAGGGGGTGAACGACATCACCCAATTGCCAATTACGTCATACATCCCAATTACGCGTTAATAGACAGAGAGCGGCATCCTTGACGCTAATTATGGTGGATCTTGACACTGCCTGGTGGTGGTGACGTGGTGGTGGTGATGTTGTAGTTGTGGTGTTATTGGTGGTGATACAGTGGTGGTGGTGATGTTGTAAAGGTGATGTAAATATGTCGGTAATGTTGACAGTGGTGGTGACAGTCGTAGATATTAATTGCTATGATAATGATGGTGACGTAAAGTACTGTATACATGGTGACAAAGATGGTAACACCGGACACAATGACTACAGTTAATGGTGAGGATGATGGTGAGGCACTTGATGGTGATAGTGACGTAGAGAATGTTTATGAATAGTAAAATAATGAAGAGATTGACGCTGCTTATTTTAATGTCATCACACTGAAAGATAAACTAACTATAGATATTAACACACTGCCCAACGTCAGCTATTAACACTGCCCAACGTCAGATATTAACATACTGCCCAACGTCAGATATTAACACACTGCCCAACGTCAGATATTAACACACTGCCCAACGTCAGATATTAACACACTGCCCAACGTCAGATATTAACACACTGCCCAACGTCAGATATTAACATACTGCCCAACGTCAGATATTAACACTGCCCAACGTCAGATATTAACACACTGCCCAACGTCAGATATTAACATATTGCCCAACGTCAGATATTAACATTGCCCAACGTCAGATATTAACACACTGCCCAACGTCAGATATTAACACACTGCCCAACGTCAGATATTAACACACTGCCCAACGTCAGATATTAACATATTGCCCAACGTCAGATATTAACACTGCCCAACGTCAGA
Organism: Homarus gammarus; assembly: GCA_958450375.1. Classification (NCBI taxonomy): domain Eukaryota; kingdom Metazoa; phylum Arthropoda; class Malacostraca; order Decapoda; family Nephropidae; genus Homarus; species Homarus gammarus. The sequence goes on along the minus strand of CAUDMG010001597.1, from coordinate 1,908,377 downwards.
TATTAACATACTGCCCAACGTCAGATATTAACACTGCCCAACGTCAGATATTAACACACTGCCCAACGTCAGATATTAACACACTGCCCAACGTCAGATATTAACATATTGCCCAACGTCAGATATTAACACTGCCCAACGTCAGATATTAACATACTGCCCAACGTCAGATATTAACATATTGCCCAACGTCAGATATTAACACTGCCCAACTTCACATAATTGTTACAATCTTGCAGCATAATCATCACACGTGTTTTCACTAGTGTGCTAAATGGAGCGTTTCATCACCGGTCAACACAATTTTTCTGGCACAAGGTTTTTAAACGGATTTTAAGTAAATTTGGGGTGCGGAATCCAAATATGACTTTGGTTTTTGTCTATCACATCAGGTTTTTGAGATATACCATACTGCACTTTTGCTGGGAAACGTAAACTTTTGGATCAAAATTGACGGTTTAAACACGTATACATAAATTTTTTCAGCAATATAATTTGCATTTTTCTATAACCAAAAATTGTTAATATCAAATTGGAAAGTTAATGCACATATAATATTTAAATGTAACATTGAAGGGTGAAAAAAAACAATTAATGTACGGTAGAAATAGTGCAAGTATTAAGATCAAGTTACAGTTACATAAACTTCCTCTTTTTGGCCGATCTCTTATGTACAGCTTCTGGAATGTCTCTCATCAAACTCCAGCAGTAGTCCGCCATCATGTTCGAGTCCCATCGACCTTGGTAACGTTCTTCCATTACTTTAATGTCTTGATGAAAGCGCTCCCCCCTTGCTCCTCGCTCACTTCTCCCAGATTTTCTGGAAACTCGTCCAAGTGACTGTGTAAGTAGTGAACCTTGATACTCATTCTGCATCCAAGTGCTTGCAAACTCAAGAGCAGCTCTTCCACAATTTTTTGATAGTTGTCCGCTTTCTTGTTCCCTAAGAAGTTCCGCACCACATTAGAGAAAGCATTCCAAGTTCTTGCCTGTGCCTCAGTCATTGTTGCAAGGAAGTGTGGATCTCTGAGTAGTGTTCTTATTTGAGGTCCATCAAAAATCCCTGCCTTTTTCTTCTCGTCGCTAAGACTTGGAAAGGTTGAGCATATATATCTGAAACACTCCCCACTATGATCAAGAGCCTTGACGAATTGCTTCATGATACCAAGTTTTATGTGCAGAGGAGGAAGGACAATGTTTTTCTTGTCAACCAGAGGATCGTTAATGATATTCTTGTCACCAGGCGTCAAACTATGTCTTGGTGGCCAATTCTTTTTCACCCAATGGTCTGCTATAGCCCTGCTTTCCCAGTAGCACAGAAAACAGGGGTATTTTGTGTACCCTCCTTGCTGGCCCAATAGAAAGTTTACCATTTTCAAGTCCACACAAATTAACCATTCATGAGCATGGTATTGCAACCTCTCTAGAACAGTCTTAAAGTTTTCATACTCTTCTTTAATTTGTACAGAATGTCCGATTGGAATTGAACCATACTTGTTTCCGTTATGAAGAAGAACACATTTCAAGCTCCTTTTAGAACTGTCAATAAAAAGTCTCCAATCCTTACTATCATATGCTGGTAGTCCCATGGAGAGAAGAAGTCCTTCTACATCATTACAAAAAACAAGCTGGTCATATGAATGAAAGTACTTCCGCAGTTGCTCTTCTCTGTTGCGATAAAAGGAGACACTCGTGCCAGGTTTTAAGAGTCGTTTCTCTTGAAGCCTGGAAGCTAACAATTCAGCAGACTGTTTTGGCAAATTTAGATCTGACCAGATCATTCAATTCCGACTGAGTAAACAACGTTGGCTTTTCACAATCTTCACCAGATGGCTTGAAAAGATCAGTCTCTTCAGCTTCATCAGTAGAAACAGGTGAATTCCGGTCTACATCCTCAATCTCTGGTAGCTCAGTAAATTCTGGCACGTTACGTGATGGAGCAAATCTGAGATCAGATTTGGATTCAGCACCTTAAAGTTAGTAAAAATCAGTTAAAAGGTTTCATGCCAAAAAAAAAAAAATTTTTTTGTAGACCAGTGTTATACATGTAGCGTCGTATCTCTCTGTTGCGTCTGCCCTTAAAATTCAACCCCTTAAAAAAATAAATAAATAAATAAATTCAACCCATTAAAAGAGTAAATTTATTTATATCTTCTTACACGGAACAAAAACGATTTCCACAAGACAAGAGAGTTAAAATTCGGCGCACGAAAAATAATGATTAGCCGGATCAAGTACCGGAACACCTGGTAATAATAGGTAGTTGAAAATTTATCAGTTGAAACTTAATCGACAGAATCTTTTTTTATCGTATTTAATTTATTTACTATTTACAACTTATTCGTTTGGTGATAATTTATTCATGTATTTTAAGTAAGAAATTTATTTTATAAATATAATTGTTATCGATTAATTTCCATATTATAGTTTATAATATTTTTTATATCTTATTACAGCAGTAATTATTATTCACAGAATGAGTGAAACAAAATTAAATTAATTACATTTTAGCAGCTGTTTCTTATTCATCTATTAATCTATTTTTACTTTGGCTGTTTTTAGTGGACTGTGCTGTCGCCAGGGTAATCCTGATGACGCACTCCGTTAGCATGAGACCTTCCTGTGTACAGTGTTCATCCCATACTTCTAGGAAATCAGACTGACTTTTACGGAAGTGTGTCTCCCCCCCCCCCCTCTCTCATTTCAGATCCCCCACAACACCAGGAAGCTGAGCCAATTTTCACAGAAGGCCAGATAGTATTGCCAGACGTGTGTGTGTGTGTGTTTAGGTGTAGGTGTCCGACGCATATGTGGCTCAAGGCTCACCAACACCTGCAGCACACAGGTGATGCAAGGGCAGGTACACACACACACACACACACCTGAAGGTCGTGTTTCTCGGTGTTCATTGCCCGAGTACTGATGTTTACCTCTACTCCGACGCCCCGCCACATTCTTCCTTTTCAACTAGTCTGCTATTTGCCACCTATTGAGTTATCCGCCAACTAGTCAGCTATCCGTCACCTATTGAGTTATCCGCCAACTACTTTATTGTCTGCGACTCCGCTTGTTCTCAGCCCTCTAGTCCACTATTCCATCACCTTAAAATATATTACTTTAACATCGGACACATATTAAGGGTATCAGGATTTGTCCTACTGTGCAGGTCATGGCTGCCTCCCCTGTCCCACACCATCGATCCTGCTTTCACAAACTTTAAATACTTTCTTTTTTAATTCACATGATCTAAAATCGTTCAGGAAAGAGTGATACCATGTTCCTCTCGCCAGCCCTCTTCCTTCACTGTTGCTCTATCATAATTCAGAGACTTGTTTATATTCCCGTTCAGTGCTCAGAATAACCAAGTCTGAAAAACGTTCTTCTAATATGGTTGATCGGAGGTGAGGTTTGATTAGTTTTATCCGACTAATCACTAAACGGCCTGTCAGCACCAGCACTCGCAAAGGGAATAGCCAGGAAAACCCGTCTAAGTATGATTTCTTTGGGAATGGCATGGAACAAATGCCTTCCATGTAGAAATCACAGCAATTCTTCCACTGTTTTGGTGATTTCCTTGTTAGTTAAATCATTGATCCAATTTGTATACAGTAATGTGATAATTTTGTTCTGGATTTACGATTCAACCAGATTTTTTCTTTCCGATCAGGGGTAGCAGTCGTCCAAGCTGACCCCCCTCCTCACCCAAGCTACGCCACTGGTTAACAGGTAACATATGTACACAATAGAGTAAAAACTGTGTGAATCAATATGAGAATATTATATAAGCTTAAGACGAGATCTAATTTGTACAGCCCAAACAGGTGTGTCCAGGAAACACACTATGTATTACAAGAACCTGTCCTGACACCTGTCCATGGTCCACTTTTAAACTGGTTTGGATTAAAAATATTGATCAGGAATTCAGAAGAAATATAAAAAAAATATAAAAGAAGAGTAATGTAAAATTATATGTATGAATTAAAGAGAGACGGATATGTGATGCAAGGAGACAACAATTCTGACGGTGATACGCCCCTCCCGCCGGGCCTGTAGCTGGGAGGACAATATGCACGTCACGGCCTCAAAACGGCGAGAAAAATAATTAAAAACTGGCAGATAAGGTGACCTCAACACACACACACACACACACACACACACACACACACACACACACACACACACACACCATTGTTCCCACGATAATAACAAAAACATGAACAAAACAATAAAAATGAAGACTAAATAAACAAACACTAGCAACAAAGTGAATGGTATTGTAATTCAATCACTGGTTGGAAGCTCGTATTGAGTTGGAACAAAAATGGAGATTAATTGGGAGGACGTGAATATATATGCATAACAACACTCAAAGTCTGTTATCATACTCCTATGCAAGGTTATGTTTGTTTGGGTAAGTCTTTAAATGACTATCATACAACACTGATGGGCTGTGTGTGTGTGTGTGTGTCAACTTGAATAAAGAGGACAGTGAGAGTAGGAGCGAGTGTGTTTTCCCAACGAACATTCAAATATGTTTCTACGCAAGCAAAAGTGTGTGTTTGGAGGTTACTGTGTACAAGTGTGGGAGGGAAACGTAAAGGGCAGCTGTGGTAGGGAGGAGGGGGGGCAGGTGTGAATGGTAATGGGGGTAACAGCTGTCGAGGGGCAAGGTCGAGTGTGACAAGGCCGTGTTGACACCTGCGCCACAACAACAACACTAATCACCAGGTCCCTCACGTGACGCAAAATGTTACACTTCCTACACTGTCCGCCTCTCACTTAACCTATCGTACACATTAAATAAATTAATTTCGGGTGAGTTTCAAGGATACCCAAAAAATTTTGCTGCCTTACGATTTTTTCCAAATTTTCTACATTTTCTAGACAAGATTCATTCCATTGGGACGTGAGAAGAGAGTGAGTGCATGGTGCGTACATAAATCAATGAGCTTCTCCTATAGATCCAATTTTGGAAGACCCGATGCTTGATGAACCTATGACTGCAGAGCAATACATCATGCAGATTCCTGACTAGCTGTTGGGGCCCTGGTATACCTGTAACTCCTGTTCTTCCGCTAACACCCTGTCTCACTAACCCCATTCACCCTCTCTCTCACGTCCATTCACATTAAGCAGCTTTCTTTAACCCCCTCCCTTACCTTGCTCTCACCCTCACCCCAACCCCTACTGAAACGGACTCACACCTTCACCTGCCCCACCCTCAGTCACCAGCCATAACCAGGTTTTATTTAGTTCACTCCCCATAAGGTATTATGGTTTAGTTTTCAATCCACGAAAATGATAACGCTGCTGATAATAAGATAAGAGTCTAAGAGGTATATCACTCTCCTGTATTTTAAGTGGAGTGAATAAGAACCACCAAGCCCGGTAAGAAACTACTCGGGTCAACTTTTGTGTCTTGTTCAGCTTAGTGCGCCGTTACATTGGATTTGCCTGGAAATGGAATACAATATATAAACATAAGTCTTGAGAACCATTAAGTACGAAGAAGAAAAGACTCACCGAAATAGATGGGTGTCTCGCGGTTGGCGATGTTGTCGTCGATGTAGGGGATGCCAAGGTTGTAGGCTGCCGTCTGGCCGATGCCTATACCCAGCAAGGAGAGGAAGAAGATGGAGAGTACCACCTGGGTCTCACCTTCAGGAGTCTCACATTTCTTGAATTCGGGGAGTCCCGGCAGCGAGTTGTTGAGGCCCATCGAGGGGATGGGTGTCCCTGGTAACCTGCAGATGTTGGCGTTGGCCAGAGGACTGTCCTCTGACGGTGTTGTTTCCAGGTGCTGTCTCAACAGCTCCTGGCCAAATAAGAAATGTGGAAGGGCACAGAGAAAGGCGCAGAAGGCGAAGAGAATCATCCCCCAACCTATCCACTTTGGTCTATGTCCCTGGCCGCCGTAGTAAGCCAGCAAGAGAGCGCCACCTATCTGCCCCATCTCTGTGGCACTCATGATTATTCCGGTTGTCTTACTCTTTAACTGAAACAACTTCTCAACAGTAGTGAGCACACTCACAAAGTACGTGTAGAACATCCCCTGAAGCACCGACGTTAAAGAAAACACAATGAGGAACACTTGTTTGGTGGCTAAGCCTTGAACCCAACTTGGGGAGCACCATCGACCAAGTCCACACAGAAATTCCCCTTCCTCCCCCTCTTCTTCTTCTTCTTCTTCTTCTTCCTCCTCCTCCTCCTCCTCCTCCTCCTCCCCTTCTTCTGTGACGGCCTCGTCCACAGCGGCCATCTTCACTACGACGCCGTTGACCCTCCTACGACCCACCTCTCCGTTGGTGGTGAGCGGCGCGGTGTCCTGCGACGCCCCCCACCTACTGTGGTCGCCGTCCCCGGCCGACACACACGGCGCCCGCGAGGTACCGTTAACTGCCGCGGATGGTGTGGGCGGCGTGGGCAGGTTTGCAGGTGCGTGACACAGGAAGGAAAGATCGTATGGCGGGGGCGCCGAGCCCACCTCTACGCTGGCTACAGGTAAACCGGGGCGACCAGTGTGATCATCAGGTACACGAGACGACGACGAAGGGGTGGGGTGATGCCTGCCGCTGTGGCCCTGCTGACCTTCCACACACCTGGCGCCACCCTCACTGCTGCCCTCTAAAGGGGCACTGTCAGGGTCACTGGCGGCCCCTGCTGTAAGTCCGTGCACCTCGTTGCCTTCACTGTTTCGGAGGTCCGCCTGAGGAGAGGCAATGTCCGCGTGGTTGTGGGCGTGACTAGGGGCGTGGCGGGGTGGTGAGGGCGCGGAGAGTGGGATAATGGGCGGGTCGGGGGCGACGACGTGGTCGGTCACGGCGAGGCGCTGCTGGTGCTGGTGCTGGTCCCTCCCCACGCCCGGCTCCCACCGCGCCGTCCACCCGACCATGGCGCCTCCTGTAAACATCACACAAAATTAATACCTCACTAAGAAATAGGCCATCACAAATTACACTAACAATTATTTGCTTAATTATAACACTAACAAAGTAACGTACATAATAACAAAATAAATTGAACAATATAACGAACATTTCACAGCCAAATACACAATAACGAATAATTCACCATTAGGGCATACAGGGCTATAAATCATAAACCAATAGAAACAACTGCACATCACTGAAACATATACATTATCATATAAGAAGAGCCTGAGTCCCCGCAACAACTGACTCAACCGGTATATATTGGCAGGACAACAATGTGTGCTGACGGTGAGCTTTCAAGTCACTGGTAAACTTTCATGGTAGTCGGACCCAAGATGTACGAGGGAGTAGGAACTAGAAGGTTACCATGGCGGGCATAATGGATGACAAAGATACCAAAATAAAATTTTCTTCAAGAGGCCGTAAAAGATTCTCACTTGTAGTCATAAAACCTGCCATTCTCATCATAAATCGTTCATGTATACGTATTGTCTCTGAATATAAGATCAAGAGACAAGTTTACTCTGGTCGCTGACAAAGGATACTCGATTTAAGTGAAAAGTTTGTTTTTGCCTCAATCTTCGTAAGGGCAATTTTCAGTCAGGAAGCCGAGGTGCATAAACTGTGATCCACTTGTCATTCTTGGCTGCGTCATTCAGCCTAATGTCCGCCTTTCCTGACTGACTGAAAATTTTTCCCACCATTATGCGCGAGGAAGTTATTTAAAATTACTATCATTGCATACGTCGTTACCATGGAGAGCTGTAGAAAACTAACAAAATGAGATCTTCTGGGAAGCATTTTGTCAACCTTACGAACGCCTTCCCTGACTAACTAGACTCTAGAGCCCCCCCCCCCCCCACCATCCCTCGGTAGCGATGTCGAGGGCGTGTGACTACACTTAGTTCTGGCCAATTCTGAATCACCTTGTTTATACTTGGTCGTGAGCTTGTCTTTTGACCAATCTCACATACGGGAACACAGAATTTTGGAGCCGCTGTTACTGTAAATTAATATAGTCACCACTGGAGACTGTTTCATATCTTTATTTCACAAACACCAAAAAATCAATCGTTTTCTTTAACCAAAGAAAACTCAAGTTACCATGGAAACACTCGGTCAATTTTGTCGTGATTTATTCCAAAAGCTTATCAAGTGGACCATGTTAGCTAGTGATCATCTCTACCAAGTTTAGTGCAAATCCGCACACCCGTTCTCGAGTTTTGACGACACTGACAGACACAGGCAGACAGGACCGAAAACAACACAATACCCAGTAGTTGCTGGCAGGGTAAATATCTGGAGAGAGAAAATAATGTTAGTGAGTGAAGGACCTCATTAGACTAGCAACTTCGTGAGTGTTGGAGCAGCTGACTCACTGGTGCAGAGGTGACCGATGTCCACCCCTCCCTGCTTTTTGAGTTCCTCCACTCACTTTCCATTTATATACTTACTTCTACTATAATTACTACTACTACTACTACTACTACTACTACTACTACTACTAATAATAATAATAATAATAATAATAATGTGATCTATATGCCCCACTATGGAAATATTATCGAGACAACTACAAGAGTATCCTTAAATGAAAGAAAGTGGAGTTATTACTCGATTTGTATACAAACTGTTATCAACAATATTATCTGACAGCTATTTCGAGTATTATCATCCGGAGTCGAGATCTGCTGAATGTATGAGTTGACGTAAGCTATATCTATGTCCATAAAATGACCTTACAACAACGTCCTATATTTCCCCCTGTCCTGTGTGGCGCCCAAGAGGGAAGTCGGGAACTGTTGTTGATATTGTCCATAGACGAGGATCTAAATTGTGACAAGTGGTTCAAACTAGAGTTGAGTTTACCCAATTCAACCTAACCTAAGCTTACCCAACCGAGCCATCCAAGCTTAACCTAACCTAAGCTTACCCAACCGAGCCTATCCAAGCTTAACCTAACCTAAGCTTACTCAATCGAGCCGATCCAAGCTTACTCAATCGAGCCGATCCAAGCTTAACCAAACCTAAGCTTACCCAACCGAGCCTAGCCAAGCTCAACCTAACCTAAGCTCACTCAACCGAGCCTATCCAAGCTTAACCTAACCTAAGTTCACTCAACTGAGCCTATCTAAGTTTAATCTCACCTAAAACAAACCCATTTCGTTCACTTTATTATTGTGATGCTGGAACACTGGTGAGATATTCTCCAGTGTGGGTTACTCCTATTGTCAGGGATTAATGATGTTGTGGGTCTTGACTGACATATTTGATTAACAACGAAACCGGTTTAAGGATACCAATCCCGATCTCTGAGTGTTCGTTCATCAGTGAATCAGTCAAGTCGTCCATCAGTGAAACAGTACTCATCCCTGTACCATGATCCTATTTTCAGCGCTATCAACATGAAAGGTTATATATCCCCCCCCCCCCCCCACACACACACACACACATATATATATATATATATATATATAGATATATATAATATATATATATATAGATATATATATATATATAATTAGAAACAACAACAACGTAGTAATCTAATCCTGTTCAAATATTTAAGTGGGTAAACAAACAACAAAAAACTTTTTTTAAATTTGTAACTTCCCGGACTCATAGTTTCATCTATCCGGTTTCTTAATCAGAAAAAAACAAAACGTAGTAAACATAACATACAAACCGACTTTTTATTCTTTGTAATCAAGCATGACCAGAGTAATCCAGGCTAGGTGTCCTTCGCCAAGGCGAACACGGACAGCTCAGCCTGTGTTTGTTACGTTACCAAAGTCTATTTTTTTCCATTCCGGTGTTCTCTTGTTCAAAACTAAAATCAGCTAACTTGCCAGCCCCCCCCCCGCCCCCTCCCCGGAATATAATTTACGTGTCCTTCGATTCAGTTACTATTCTATATGTAATTTTGACTGATCAAATGCAATTATAAACATCATTCTGCAGTTAAAACAATTATGATAACTACAGTAAATTTGTTTCTTTGTACAGTTTAGGTTCAAGTCAAGTTGAAGTTTTCCAAGTTCGTTTGGTGGCCGCACAACTGCCAGATTATTACAGTAATAAAATATCACTTCGGCTATCGGCTCCGTCATTACTCCTCACGTACGAAAAAGTAAAAATAATTGGTCTGAATGAATGAATGATTACACTGGTCTGCATGATTTTTTTTATTGACTTTATTTCATCTTTTTCGAAATATATATAAAAAATAGTGATTCACTGTGTTTTTTATTCATCTCTATCACATCAGGTTCTGTGACGGTCTGTGACGTTGACTTTTCATTTTTTATATAACATAAGTAAATGCTAAAGTATAATACCAATTAAAATACTTACCTTATATTGACTTAAATGTTAAATCTAATATATTTTTCTTTATTTTCAATTCTTTGAGAAAAAAGATGCTCTTGTTTTCTGTTCAAATATTTGTGGCCTTATCGAGGACATGGGGATGTCGTACAAAGCAGATGAATGGAGGCTCTTCATTGATTCTTCTAACAAAAGTTTAAAGGCTGTTCTTCTCTCCAATGGCAACGCAGCTGCATCTGTGCCGATTGGCCATAGTGTCCAAATGTCAGAAACTTACGAAAATATGAAGACACTTTTAACTGCAATCAAGTACCATAATCACAATTTTCTCATTTGTGGTGATTTAAAAGTTATTGCTCTCCTACTAGGTCTTCAAGGGGGATACACCAAGTATCCCTGTTTTCTGTGTTTCTGGGATAGTAGGGCAGACAGCCAGCACTATGAACAAAAATACTGGCCACCAAGAACCAGCTTCTTACCCGGAGATCACAACGTAAAAGCTGTGCCACTAGTTGACCCCAAGAAAATTCTGCTACCGCCACTCCACATCAAATTAGGGCTTATGAAAAATTTGGTGAAGGCCCTGAACAAGAATGGAGCTGCTTTCAAGTACCTGGAGTCAAAGTTTCCTCGTATAAGTGAAGGCAAGCTAAAGGCAGGAATCTTTGTTGGCCCTCAGATTCGGGAATTGATGAAGGACATGCATTTTGAGGAAGCATTAGCTGGTGTCGAGGTGAATGCCTGGTTTTCCTTCAAACAGATTGTCCAAAACTTCTTGGGAAACAGCCGCTCTCCAGAATATGAAAAACTGATCCAAGACCTGATTTCAAGTTTCCAGCAACTTGGGTCTAGAATGAGTGTGAAGATGCACTTTTTGCAATCACATCTTGACTATTTTCCCAAGAACTGTGGGGACTACAGTGAGGAACAGGGAGAGCGGTTCCATCAGGTTATATGCACCATGGAAACTCGATACCAGGGCAAATGGAATGTCAGCATGATGGCGGATTACTGCTGGTCATTGAAACGTGATGGTCCCGATGCACAGCGCAAGCGGAAATCAAAGCGGTCCTCCTTCCTTTGAATCAATATGTAGGCTAACTATTAGGAGCATATTTTTGTTTACATTCATTAGATTTTATGTTGATTATTCTGCTTCATTTCATGATAAACGTTATTAATTTCATGGTTATTTGGAATACATTAATAATTTATTATATATTATTATATTATATCATATTTAAAAATCATTAATTTGTATTTTATTAAAAATCCTTACGTGATAGAGCAAAATGGTGGAGATATTTAAAATCAGCAACCCAAGAATATGTAAGATCACATACATGAATAAAAATAAAAATAAAAAAGTTCCCAAATGCAGACCAGTGTTATGAATACTATCATAGCGCCGTAACAACCAAGGTCATATTGGCACCGTAATGAGTTCCTATGGATTCAACCAATGAGCATCCCAGTTGATAACCTTGACTCAGGCAATAGGTAGTAGACAGCTACCAAACAGGAAGGTACTACCGCCTGGGAAGATATTGGAAGCATAATGTGTTGTCTAATGGTAGACCCTGCTGGCATCACGAAAATTGTGACCAAGTCCCAGGTTGCTGTTCTGACTCATTTGTACAAAATTGCAGGGTCTCAATTGTCTCTCTTACTATTAACTACACAATATATATAACCGTACTCACTCTTTCTATTTTCTTTATTCTCTTTTGATGTCAGTTGACAATAATATTGAAGCGGGGCCTTGTTTTGAGCAAATACACATTGCTTACTTGACTTAAGATTCTACTTATCATTAGTCCTAAATCTTTCTCACATTCGGATTTCTCTATAACATCGTTGCTCATCTGATATCTGGTTTCTCTGTTTACATCTCCAAGACTAAGTACTTTACATTTGTCCACATTGAATTTCATCTGCCTCTTTCAGACCATTCCAAAAATTGGTTTAGATCTTCCTGTAGTTTTGCAGAATCCCCGTCAGATTTAATTACACGCCCTATTTTAGTGTCATCAGCAAATTTACTTATGTTGCTGTCTACGCCGATATCTATGTCGTTTATGTATATAATAAATAATAATGGTCCAAGTACTGAGCCTTGGGGTACTCCACTAGTGACGTTACTCCAATCGGATTTAGTGCCGTTAATGCTCACTCGCTGTTTCCTGTCCTGTAACCACTGTTTCCTGTCCTGGATGAGAGTAAGGCGCATGGACCGGACGTAATACCCCCTCGTGTTCTGAGGGAGTGTGCTAAAGTTCTGGCCCCTGTGCTTGCTCGCCGCAGCCTTTGCTTCAAAACCCAAACTTGTCCTTCTCCTTGGAAGCATGCCTTGGTTCAGCCCATCCCGAAGAAGGGTGACCATTCCAATCCTTCTAACTATCGCCCCATTGCCCAACTTCATCCCTCTCTAAGATTTTCGCAACTATCCTGAACTCTCATTTTCTCCGTCACCTTGAACGCCATTCTCTTTTGTCGGATCACCAGAATGGCTTTCGCCAGGCGAGATCTACTGGTGATCTGCTCTCCTACTGCACCCTCTTTGGTCATCCTCTCTTAGGGATTATGGGGGACTTTCATCGTGGCCCTTGACATCTCCAAAGCACTTGACAGGGTATGGCACCAATTTTTACTTTCTAAACTTCCCTCTTATGGTTTCTCTCCCCCACTTTGTTCTCTAATTTCTAGCTTCCTTGAGAACCGACCCATGGCAGTTGTTGTCGAGGATCGATATCTAGCTCTTTCTCTACCAATAGTGGTGTCCCACAGGGTTCTGTTCTTTCACCAATCTCTTCCTCATTTTTATCAATGATTTCCTTCACAGTGCAACTAATTCTATCCATTCTTAAAGTGATAATTCACTCTTCACATTTTCCCCTTCCCCCTAATTCTCGAACTAGATCTGTTTCTAAAGCTGATATCAATACATCTATCAATGCGGATCTGTGCAGCATCTCCGAATGGGGAGGGAGAAACTTGGTTAAATTCGACAGTGGTAAAACACAGTATTTACCAATTACACTTTCCAAATTAGATGATCTCCCCCCAATCACATTACAGGACGCAATCAGTCTGCCAAATTCTAAAATAGATATGCTAGGCCTCACCATTTCCTCTAATATGTCCAGGAAGCCACACATCCTCAACATTGCTAAAGCTGCCTCCCGAAATCTGGGAATGCTGTACAGATGTCGTAGCTACTTCACTCTTGAGCAGTTGTTTGAAGTATACAAGGGATTCATTCGTCCTAACTTGGAGTACTGCTCTCATTTCTGGGGTGGCTCTTCTTCTGTCCAACTGTTAGATAGGGAGGAATCAACGGCATTTCGTCATATTAACTCTCCTCCTTTAGTTGATAATCTTTCTCTTCGCCGCAATGTTGCTTCACTCTCTCTCTTTTACAGGTACTTTAACGGGCAATTTTCGGTGGATTTGGCATCATGTGTACCGCCGGCAAGGCTGTGGGCTCGTAACACACGTCTTGCCCGCGGTGCCCACCGTTTCTCTGTGGATGTCGGTCACACTAGAACAACCCGTTATAGTACATCCTTCTTTCCTCACACAGCCAAACTGTGGCATGCTCTGCCTTCTTCTGTGTTTCCATACTCATACAATGTCTCACTTCAAAAAGCTGGTTTTCCGGTATCTTCGCGGTGTAGATTAATATAAGCTTTTTCATTTCTATTTTAAATTTCTTTTTACTCTTATTTTTTCGCCCCCTTGGCTTGTGGGTCGATGACCAGTGCCCGGGTGGGCTATTCCCCATAAAAAAAAAAAAAAATTATCGTCCTCAAACGCCGTGGAACCGAAAGGAAATCATGAAGAAACTAGATTGAAAGAAGACGAATAAATGACAAAAATAGGCAATGTGATTGAATGAAGGTCGGTGGAGTCTGAATACGCTTTGAAATTCAATGTGATCAAGGAAGTGAACACCATTGAGAGACCAAACCTCTTGAACCTAACCTAACCTAGAGCCTACGGGCGTAACATTCAGTACTGACAACATTTCTGTGGGGAACTTAACGAATTTTATTCAACGTCATAATAGGGGTGAGAGAAGGGGGAGGGAGGGAGGGAGGGAGGGTAGGAGGGAGGGAGGGAAGGAAGGAGTGAAGGAGGGAGAGAGGGAGGGAAGGAGGGAAGGAGGCAGGGAGGGAAGGAGGGAGGGAAGGAGTGAAGGAGGGAGGAAAGAAGGAAGGAGGGAAGGGGAGGGAGGGAAGGAGGGAGGGAGGGAGGGAGGGAGGGAGGGAGGGAGGGAGGGATAGGTTTATTACATGAATTACACCGAAAAAAAGGGACCCGGTACAAGAATGGTCAATATCAACGCACACACACACACATATATACAGTATATATATATATATATATATATATATATATATATATATATATATATATATATATATATATATATATATATATATATAATGAGACAACAAGAATACAACTTGATAATTTCAGTGTGTGACGCGGGAGTTTGTTGCGCATGGTGTATGATGTATGTTAACGCCAACTATACGTAGCTCTCCACAACCGCCAATAATAATAATAATAATAATAATAATAATAATAATAATAATAATAATAATAAGTAGATACACCTGAAGATTAGACACCCATTGTTATTTCACCAGAAGATTAACCACTAACATTACCTATGGGAATTAAATCAAGTTAGGATAGCATTAGGATGGTTAATATTCAGGTGAAATAAGCTAGAGGTGTTTTAATCTTCATGTGATCCAATTAAATAAAAAATTAAATAAAATAAAATATTACTATGAATATGACTCTCCGCTACCAATACTTTCATGGATAGATAAATATACCTGTATGTGATGCCCAGAAAAAATCACCCTGACACAACACCTTACTGGAAGAGTCGTTTCTGGCATCACGAGTAATGGATCACCAACCATCTGGACTTGTAAATGTATCCTGACAAACTGGTGAATCACGTAGCGTCAAATTCTCGGATAATTGGCTTAAGTGTCATTCACAAATTTGACAGGAAAAAATTACATTAAATTAAAACTGAATAACGTTGGAGGATTTTATTACCTGAGCGATTTTATTTTCCACGGCCATTGAAAAGAGAATATTTTATCCGATATTCAGTGTCAAGAAGAAAGGATAACTAATTCTTAAAATATGGGAGCTTCTGTATAAAGTGACTTAGTGATTGGTGTATAAGCGATCCTATCCTTTGAAACGTCTTATACATTATAAAAAAAATTAAAAATAAAATAATAAATAAATAAAATAAATAAATACTGAAGTGACAACCGTGGTAACATTCTCAGATGTTCTTATTACCACCATACTATGTGTACTATTCCAGATGATACTAAATGTTATATAATACTTCCTTGAGATAAATGTATAGTATATATCAGGTGCCTACAAGAGAGTTCAGGCTCTCAACTGGCTAAGCCATGTTAACATTGTTATTATTATCCACTCTGTATCTGTGTTTTCCGGCTAAATAAACTGTTTCAATTAAAACCAATTTAAATAATAGCAATTATTCAAATAGACTAATGAACTGAATATGTCTCTCAAGCCTTAAAAAAATCTATATGACAAAAGGCACAGTATTCTTCACCATCTAAAGAAAATATCTAAAATGATAAACTTACAAAACTATTACTTGCTACACAACTCTTATCGAGCTGCAGTGTAATTTGCATGCGTTAGCCTAGTTAATCCTAGCACCTCGGATGCATACTAAGGTCCATTTACACAAAAGCTCAGACAATGACGATTAGGGTTTTTAATCCAAGTCTATCCTCGGTTGCATACTAAACTTCATTTAAACAAATTACAAATTCCTTAGCCAGAGTAAAAAAAAATGTAGAATGTTCTCTCATTTCTGTAACACTAGAGAGAGAGAGAGAGAGAGAGAGAGAGAGAGAGAGAGAGAGAGAGAGAGAGAGAGAGAGAGAGAGAGAGAGAGAGAGAGAGAGAGACTTGGTTTGACAAGTACTTCAGCAGATGAACTTACATCATTATTAACCAATGGCACAAAAGTAAATCAGCAAATTAATTAAATTTTAAGTTATTACTAAACAGCATCAACATCTCCAATACTCTAGAAAGCAGTGCGAAAAATTGGTGAATGGTTCTCCCTAAACCTTCCGGATGCTCAGGAATAATTCAGTCATACCCACAATACTTATACATTATTTTTCTTGATCACTAAATGCATAAAGCGTTAATGAGTCCAAGGTACAGTTGCAAAATTTGGAGCAAACAAGTTATTTTGAGAGAGAGAGAATTTATAGTAAGCAATTTGTATACAGTACGATTGATGGGGAGGACAGCAATTGTACGTTACTCGCCGATAAATTAAGCCCAGACCATCGATCCAAGTAGAAATATAGAAGAGAAATGCAGTTTTGTGGCCATTAATTGTGTCCATCAACTCGTTTATTTCGGAGAGACTGTGATGATTTTGCACATGTATTATAATGTAACGGTATGTACAGCAGCTAAAACAACTATCTGTGCAGGTAGGGGTCGATATGCTCCGAAATTTTGCGTGTGACGAGTGATAGCCCTCGAATACCAAAATTGATCGTCCATGGCCTCATATTGTTTCCCACAAAGTATGCACAGATGGTTGTTTTAGCTACTGTACATACATACATACATGCATGAGCAGAAGCAACGGTGAACTTTCAGACTGCTGTATCTTTCAAACCCCGACTCAGGCAGGTTCCACCGCCTCCCAGCTGGGTTAACTTATCCACCATGCCATCCATATGAATATTCATCTCTTGCTGGTTCACTCCGACTGGCTGCTGCCCCCCGCCGTTACCCTCAGTTTTATACTACACGAACATTATGTTACACCAGGTTGGCGGGCTCCTCCCCTACGGCGCAAAGTGCAATATTAAATTGTGAAACAATTTCTCATGTCAAAAAAGTACTAAAAGGAGATTTTCGAAGTAAAACTAATAATAATGTTAAATAACGCATAAAACAAAGGTGGTGGTGGTGCACTGTGAAAATTGTGCCAATGTTGATGACACAATATGTAACAAAATTCTTAAAGTAAACTAAGATATAAGTTGTAGCTTCTGGTGAACCAACCGTAAGAATTTTATTTCCAGAACTATATGATTCACTTGAGCATGCAACAATAACTACTTTATAAATAACCAATACAAATACATTCTATACCTTTTTCAAGAATATATCATCTGCACAATGTTAAGAGCTTTTCCCATTCCAACATCCACACAGCTATTCTGATTTTTCTAACAGTAAACTCAACTAAAAAAAATAATATCACTTACCTCTGCTGAAAGTCCGTCAAAGTCCAAAATATTCGATGTCTTATTTTTTACGACGTATATTATTTTATCATATGTATCTTTGCTTGTACTACATTGTTCAGAGTCGGGATTAGACCCAACGTTTGGACTAGTGTGTACGGTAGGGTGGTCCAAATTATAGGGCGAAAATTTGAAAATTGTCTGAACCAAGCGAGCACATGGTGCCCTCGTTGCACTTCATGTACCCGAGTGTAGCTCTGTATAAAATTGGATGACGTTTAGGGGTCCCGCAAAACGTTTAGTTATTTCAGTCTCATAAAAATTCGAGCTCACCTCAAAGACGATTACAAGGAACTCATTGTCCTGGCATACACCTTCTTGGGGGAAATTCCAGAGGGATTGATTTTTTATTTTGCCGCTTACAGCGGCTACTTTATTGTGCACCCCACACTCATCCTGTGAGCGGTAGCGCAAAAGGATTACAGAGTAGAGGAAGGTGTAAAGACCAGGGCACCTGGGGCCTTCCACCAAGCCAGATGGATGGCAAAGGTCATTTATGCTCTTAAGGTCTTTCTCTTCAGAGAGCAGTACACTCTCACTGCTCACGAAATGTGGGACCCATGAATATTGAGATAAGGAACTGAAATTTTGCCTGAAGACATGTTTGAGGTAAAGGTATTAGGGCCAGTGCCGGATTTAGACCTGTGGAGGCCCATGGGCAGCCTCTTTGTGGAGGCCCCCCTCATTATAACTACCCAAGAGGGTGGGGTGGCGAGTGAAGCGAACCTAAACATCTGGGAGTTCCGGGGGGCGCTGTATGACCCCCGAGAAAATTTTGAAATTTGAACACGTTTTTGGAGAATTTTGAAGCCATATGCAGTTATTTTATTTTTTTTTAATCTCAATTTCGTTATTCCATGTAATTCATTTTTAATCAATATATGTTTGTGGAATTCTAAATATATTATTAGCAACCCAAACAATAGCATTCATTAAAAATATACGGTTCATAGGAAAACCAGGCATTCATGAATTTCAAGGAGTAGCTAGCCTAATTTCTATCACACTTCTTGCTGAACATAGTTTTACGTGATGGAATAGAAAAAACATGAATTTTAAAGAATGAAAATAAAAGTTATATCAAATGAATAAACAAATAAATAAAATATTGTAATATGTGGAGGGGCCCCAGATTGTGGAGGCCCCTGAGCAGCTGCCCACTCCTGAATCCGGCCCTGATTAGGGCGACATATGTCTAAATTAAAATTTCAACTTTTAATTTTTGGACCACCCGATACGGTACTTACTAGGAAGGATAGACGTGGCAGGAACTTATTTAACGAGATATGATGCCAAGCTAAAACCCACCTTATACTTTAAACTGAAGGCCATCACTAAGTACAGAAGAGGGTAAAAGCAAATTAAAATTGAGTGAAAAGGAAGACAAGGGTTAGAAGAATGGGAGGAGGTTTGAGGTTTAGTAAGAGAAACGGGAGACAAACCTAACGGAAGACTGAGGAGTGAGAAAGCAAAACACAACCTGGAGGCAGCATCACAAACCCGGTATAAATTTACAGACAGTTACCATCTCATCACTAATTATATTTTTATACTCACTGGAGGATGAGAATGAATGATTACTACCTATGTGATTAGCAAATAGACAACAAGATACTAAAACATTGTCAATATTTCTACCAGCCATGAACAGGGGGGTGATGTATTCGCTAATGCTATTTACAATTCAAATTTTTTCGTTAACGATGAGTATTTAAAAGATTTTACGTAAACGACATTAACGAGAAAGTAAAGCAGATTTACTCTTGAATATGTTGGTTAAATCAGCTACAACTTGTTTTAATTATTACAGTTTAATTTGAATTTGTGGAATATTTAAGATAAGTCTTTGGTGGGCGGTGGGAAGTCAGCTGTGTAAAAAATATGAATATATAACCGCGAAAGTTAGACAGCTCACAGGTGTTGCTGTTAATGTAAATATATAGAGTTTACGTAAAAGCAATTTATTTTTATATTTCTATTTTATGGTTGGAGTACCTTGTTCATCAGTATTGCCCCGTCCTATCCCGAATGCAGATAGGATAACCATTGGCAGTATTTATAAAGCTTGGTATTTATTTGTCACACTTTTGTATTGCTCTATCTGAATATCATTATGTCAAGCGGGTTGAGGTACAGTACTATCCTCAGTTTGGCTTTAAATTATATAACACACTCTGAGATCACCCGCGCTCAGTCTGTTGTTTTTGCCGCATAACAAAGGTAAGATAATAAAAGGAAGGGTTCATTTTTTTCTTCTACGCTAAGTAAATCCGTTGGGTCGTTGACATACCACATCGTCTACAGGTCTGAAGTGTACAGTACATCGAGGGTTTTTTCTAATTTAACAGTATGCTTGAGATCGTTAAGTAAATATTTATCTGTACATTTTTTAAGTTAATTGCTTGTGTGATTTGTTTTCTTTATGTAGCTAAAAGGTTGGAACAGCTGACATAAGTAATTCTATTATGTAGAGGTGGGAACTGTACCTGGATGACTGTGGCAGTTATATTTTAACAATAGTAGCGAGAAAGTCGAAACATGTGGCGGTCGGAGATGCTGCTTACCAGACGCTTAGCAGACCTGTGAAGCTCTTTTCTTGGGAGCATTGTGAGAGGTGATCATCCCCTCACACCTGGTGGCAGAACTTTCTCCCGTTTCGTATGCAATAATGGTTACTTTCCCAATTATATAATTTCCATACATATTTTAAACTCGACCGGCAGTGAAAATAACGTGTCTAGCGGGAAACGGGGGTAAAACTACCCAAATTATAGCAGCGCGCGGTTACCCAGCAATCAGCAAGGTCAAGTTACGCAACAGCAAGCACAGACGTTACGTAAGTCCAAGTTGTATGAACAAAAGCAGGGCCGGGCCGGGCCGGGCCGGGCCAGGGTCCCAAGCAGACCATAAGGTAGTGTTATGTAACCCAGCTACAATAACTGCGGGATAAATTGTACAAGGTCTACAACTCGTCAACTTATTAATATTTACAATATTCAAATTAAAGGCGAGTAAAACGACTGCAACATACAAACATTACCAGCACAAAACAACCAGCAACTCACGGTAAAATGTTAAAGTATTCTCGATGCAGCTCAGCAACACAGCCTAGTCATTTTGTTAATACAATATATTATAAAAAAGAAAAAAGTAATGGCCGTCCTTGGCGTAAGACGCGCATGTAGTGATTACTGAAAACAGTCTGGTATTACGGGCAGCATGGTGAGGGGGAGGAGGCTCTACCAAGGCCAGGGGAAGGAGGGAGAAGTGGGGGGTGGGAGAGAAGGTGAAGGAGGAGGAGGAGGAGGAGTAGGAGGTGGCGTAAAGAGAGATGACAAACAGGTGTAATAAGAGAATGGAGGAATAAAAAAGGATGAAGAGGAGAGTAGGATAAGAGGAGAAAAGAAGGTGGAGGATAATGAATAAATTTTGGAGATAGAAATGAAGGAGTATGAGAAGGAAATAAAGGTGGCAAAAGAAAATGATGAAGGAGTTGATAATAATACCATACAAGAGAAAAAAAGACTGACTATGAAATGGCAGCCATGATTTCTTGCCATGAACCAACCTTCCGCGCGCGCGAGAGAGAGAGAGAGAGAGAGAGAGAGAGAGAGAGAGAGGGGAGTCCTTGAATTCACCACTTGCTGGGAATATTCACCATAAGAAACAAGGTAGAGTAGACAGACCCAGGTTGCGGTCTTGAGCGGCGAAAGGAGTGCAATAACCTATCATTATACACAGTCTAATATTGATATCATTACATCAGCAAACACTAAGACTTTTTTTATATTATTGCCATTACAGTTTGATAAATCCTAAGTGATTATTAACATCGGGTACAAATCAGTTTCATGCTAGAAAATTATTGATTATCCACGGATATTACCCACCACACCGCCTGATTATCCATACTTATCCACATCCATTAAATGTTATTATTTGCTAATTTCAATTATTACCCCTACCGAGTACGTCCTATAATTTGGTAGTATTATTAGCAGTCATTCTCTTTCAATAAGTATTACCGTAATTTGACATAACATTGGTTGTTATTTTCATCTCGTATCACATGAGCCAAAAACGTTAATTACTTTCTAAAACGACCTGACTCGTTCACATAAATTTACTGACAATTTATCAAGTCATTACCAAAAAATTACTGGGGATTTAATAACAGAAATATACTGTTGGTGTTTAATACAATATATTTCCGAAATTACTGTTGTATTTTACTTCGTTTGACTTAACATTTAATTGTGCATAGCTGGTATATTTTCCTCACAACAATATGCTAAAAAAAATACTCATAATTTATAATACAGTCACCGAAAAATAATACCCAGTTGTAAAATTGTTTACTTTATAAAATCTAGACATTATTTTTCAGCTGTTCCGACACTTATATTCCGTTGATTGATTAATTCACTCACTGAGACGGCAAAAAAAAAAAAAAAAAAAAAATTTAAGCTGACTCGCCTTTGTGTTTTTCAGTTTCCAGTATTGTATCAAACGATTTTTAGTTTATTTAAAGTATTTTCATTTTATATTGTATTGTTTTCCTTTCTGTTTTGCTCAACGAAAAAAATATTAAAGTAAATAATATCGTGGCAAGAGGCGGAATAATAATAATAATAATAATAATAATAATAATAATAATAAATAAATAACAATTATAACAAAATAATAACAAATAGTAATAATAATAATAATAATAATAATAATAACATAGCCACACCCACACTCCCCTCCCACCACAAACACAAGGATTATGAACCAAGAATCCACAATCTTCCTGGAATAAGAACGGTGTAATTCCCAGGCACGACTATCACATTATGGAGACCACGCATGCTAGGCTCACAATACTCACAATAAGACTCACTCACACTGCCTACCCGAGAAGTTAATATAAAAAATAAATTCCCGGAAAAGATGTTCTGAAAATTAATTATATTATGGGAGGATATAAACGAGGTGTTGCTTTAATTCTTTTTTATCGATTCCAGATTTCTATTACGGGTTTAAATTTCTGTTGCGGGTTCGGATTTCTATATCGGGTATCGGGTTCAGATTTTCATTACAGGTTCAGATTTCTATTTTTTTCTAGACCCCTCATTCTTTAGCATACTACTACAACACCTACTACTACTACTACAACCACTATAACTACTACAGAGAGAGAGAGTTATACATCACCGTGGTCAGGATGTGGTTCCGGTAAAGATGCTTGTGGTTTAACCGTCGAATTGTTATTTAACCAGTGTTTTATAACCGAGAAACACACACACACACACACACACACACACACACCATGAACCACACAACCCAACTATATACATACAAACCTGATATTTTTAACAGGTAAATTTGAGTGACAAGAAAATACGGATAATTTCCTCATTATTTATGTACCACGTGTAAATAATAACAAATACTATAAGATTCTCCTAATTAATTAAAAATCCTACAAACTTTCAAATTACTTAATAGTTTTCAATTAGTTTTATCGGTAAGTTATGGTGACTGTCCGTAGACTAGTGGTGATGGTGACGAGAGCTGTGTGGTGAACTCTGTAAAATAACTAAGTTCTGTCTTGTCATCACTGTAGTTCTGTAATTGTTAAAGTAATAAATGCTACAAAACAATAAATTATTCATATTACAGGAGATTATAAAGAATACATAATATATATTCGGTTTACTGTGATGTGTAACTTAAATATATAATTAAATCCAGTTTGTTTTCACCTTTCAATGACAATTGTTAATATACATTTAACGGTTTAATAATTCATATATAATTCTTGGGGGATTAAATCAAGGTAAAATATATCAGTGATAATCGTCCATTGCATGTTGATATATTTTATAAACGGTTGGCACTCTTACAACACAAACTTTTTACATTGAATGCATTAAATTTACGGCATCTTCATGGACTATAAACTCTCTCCTCTTTAGTCAAGTATAAATGCTATTAGTTGTGAACAAATGGTTAAAGTTGTTCCTCATAAAACATTCATAGTTGTAATTGCCTTAAACTCATTCATTTTAATTCAGTATTTCTCATTTTATTTACCTCAAACTTTAATATTTAATTACTAAAATACGAAGATGTAGTTACTCAAATTTCTTCAGTAAAACAATTAACAATGAAATAATAAACTCGTCGTGATCACTGTTCAAGGTAATAAAAATAATAACAATATCTCACCTGGTGTTGTAGCCTGAGACACCACTGGCCTCGTGTGAGCTTAACTTTAAGAGTCTTCCCGGCCTCCTGACGTACAAGGTTATAATCCTCTGCTGGTATGGGATAAACTACTGCCTTGAGAAACTGGTTATAGACGGAGGTGTTACGCTATCGTGGGTGTAAGAGTAGGGGATGAGGTGTTTATTTATGCCCGGTGGAGAAGTATGCCGTGCGAGTCGATGGATGGGATATACGTTCTTGTAAATGGTTAGTCGAGGTACAAGATTAGGAGACGAGAAGCTTGAGTATGTGCGGTAGTTGACGCCAGACAGAGGCTTCTATGAGGCTAGGCGACTGGATATGTGCTCTCGTAGACACAGCAGAGACGAGAGACCAGCAGCTAAGACTCTACGTCAGGTGATGAACCACCACACGCGACGGACTCACTAAATCTACTGTCAGGCCCTGGAGCCCTAACAGGTCATATATGCCAGCGTTTAAGACATGACACTGTGGGTGGTGCTTAGGGGTTGACGACAGTGTTATGATACAAGGAGAAGAGTCAGCCACACCGTCAGCACCAGCGGGGGTAAAGCCTCAGGATCATCAGGACCTGGGCAGAAGGAGATCAACAGAATAGTGTGAGTGTTGATGCAAGTGTGGCGGAAGGCGGCGATGGTGTCAGACCCCACGAGGCCTCGGGTCTTCATGGACGCCGTCAAGCCCGGACACCTCCTGACCTTCAGTGCAGGTTAACGAACTACGTCTGCTGAGCTGTGGCCTCCTCCCCGGTACTCCCACACTTATCCTTACATTTATTTTTCTTTCTTTTTCAACCTTTTTCATTTTTCTTTGTTTTTGTATTTTTTCATTTACCTGCCATTTAGGGCCTGTGTCTTCATTCACTTTCTCCTACTTGCCAACTTTCATATTCATTTACCTTCACTCTTTTCCTCCTAACAGTTTCCTATTATTTTCACCATCTATTTTTCTTCCACCTACCAATTTTCTTTTCAACCTCTCTCTCTCTCTCTCTCTCTCTCTCTCTCTCTCTCCTGCAACTCGTCACCACGCCCTAAAGTTACATCACGGTAAGGTTGGTGATGAAGGTACTCGTGTATGTGTAGATGGAATGCAAATTATGAACTTGAAAATGCATTACGAAAGACAACACGCGGCGCTAAACATTGACAGTACCATAAAACTTGGCCCCATAGGTCAGACTAAGCCTTCGGTACAGAGAGAGGGAGGAGGGTGGAAGAGAGAGAGAGAGAGGAACGTATAAATGAGAGGGCGGTATGAGGAAATGAGAGAAAGGGGGCGTGAACAAATAGTTGGAGGTGTGTAGAAATGACGAAGAGGGGCGTGGAAATGAGAGAGAGAGAGAGAGAGAGAGAGAGAGAGAGAGAGAGAGAGAGAGAGAGAGAGAGAGAGAGAGAGAGAGAGGTCAGAAAAAGATGCGATCAAACAAGTAAAACTATAAATAACACAATAAACTCACTTAAAAACAAAACACAAACGATTATAAACAAAATACAGATTCGACTTCCATTGACATACTCTTCCGATGCGACTATAATAAGAGATACAATGAGAATATAAGATAAAAGATACGTATATTGTGCATTGTAGAATCTATAATGACTGGTGAGTTCTCTGCTCTGTGATGATGTAAGATAATAAAGTCACATCATTACTGCACTGACTAAACCCAATGAGCACATTATGTTCACACTGACATATCTATTTCGACAATGGTTAAAAGATGATATATTACAACTAATGATAACCACTACAACTATTTATAACACAACCACTACTACAACTATTAATACAACCACAAATATCAATACTGCAACCACTACTACAACTATCCATAGAAAAACCACTCCTACAATTATCAATACAACAACCACTATTACAACTATTAATTACTACTACCACTACTACAACTATCCATAGAGAAACCACTCCTACAATTAATCAATACAACAACCACTATTACAACTATTAATTACTACTACCACTACTACAACTATCCATAGAGAAACCACTCCTACAATTATCAATACAACAACCACTATTACAACTATTAATTACTACTACCACTACTACAACTATCCATAGAGAAACCACTCCTACAATTATCAATACAACAACCACTATTACAACTATTAATTACTACTACCACTACTACAACTATCCATAGAAAAACCACTCCTACAATTATCAATACAACAACCACTATTACAACTATTAATTACTGCAACCACTACTACAACTATCCATAGAAAAACCACTCCTACAATTATCAACACAACAACCACTATCACAACTATTAATTACTACTACCACTACTACAACTATTAATACAATCACAACTACAACTATTAAATATCAGTTTTTATCCTCGACCAACTCAAAAACTGGTTAGGTTAGGTTCTTGTGTAAGCTACAAGGTGGTCCAAGTACAGTCAGTCAGTAAGGTACAGTCAGTCAGTAGGGTACAGTCAGTCAGTAGGGTACAGTCAGTCAGTCAGTTGGGTACAGACAGTCAGTCAGTAGGGTACAGACAGTCAGTCAGTAGGGTACAGACAGTCAGTCAGTAGGATACAGTCAGTCAGTAAGGTACAGTCAGTCAGTAGGGTACAGACAGTCAGTCAGTTGGGTACAGACAGTCAGTCAGTAGGGTACAGACAGTCAGTCAGTAGGATACAGTCAGTCAGTAAGGTACAGTCAGTCAGTAGGGTACAGACAGTCAGTCAGTAGGATACAGTCAGTCAGTCAGTAAGGTACAGTCAGTCAGTAAGGTACAGTCAGTCAGTAAGGTACAGTCAGTCAGTAGGGTACAGTCAGTCAGTAGGATACAGTCAGTCAGTAAGGTACAGTCAGTCAGTAGGGTACAGTCAGTCAGTAAGGTACAGTCAGTCAGTAGGATACAGTCAGTCAGTAAGGTACAGTCAGTCAGTAAGGTACAGACAGTCAGTAAGGTACAGTCAGTCAGTAGGATACAGTCAGTCAGTAAGGTACAGTCAGTCAGTAGGGTACAGACAGTCAGTCAGTAAGGTACAGTCAGTCAGTAAGGTACAGTCAGTCAGTCAGTAGGGTAGTAGGTTACATAGATTTGTTTCCACTGCACAGAAGATTATTAGCACAGATAGACGGACAGACAGACAAACACAGAGGGAAGCGAGGCGCAGTGCGAGAAATAATCGGATAAAAATTGCTCCAGCAGTAAACTGTATATTATGGTAAGTTACGAGAGACTCTATACCACCACCACCACCACTACCTTGGTTTGCCTTCATAAACGTTGTCACGGTGAAATTCCTCCTAAAACTGAAGAAAATAATTGAGAAACCACCAACTGTTGTATTTGAGCTAAAGAAATAACTAAATAAAATAACAATACAATCATTTAAATACATACGCTAAAGGGACACTAATTGGGTTTATTTCCATTATTTTATTATCTATCTAAAATATGTCTCGTTTAAGAGTATCTGTCGCTTGGTTTGCCCGTCAGCCATCTTGTCCAACATTTCACTTTACATTTTTTTTCCCATTCATTCAAGCGATCAAATATAAAACTTCATAAATAACGGAGGAGGAAAAAAAAATAATTCAAACGCATATGAATCTGTTTTGACTGACTCGATTCATAATATTTTACACGAATTCACTTCAATGCCAACTTCACTACAAATAACTAACGATATAACGAAACGGCATCTAACGTAACAAGATAATTTCGTTAATAAACTTTACTGTATATACCTTCTACAGTATAGTCAACATACCACTAATAACAGACATATCAGCAAAACTCAAGACAACTGCAAGTCGTTTGGCGTCAATTTAGTTCACATTTCAATTCGCTTACGAGAGAGAGAGAGAGAGAGAGAGAGAGAGAGAGAGAGAGAGATAATAACAGGTGGGTTGTAATAGTGGCTGAATCATTATACAAAACAAAAAAGAAAAAGAAAATAAGTTCCTCCAAAAACACGGGTCCTGATCGAGGAAGGAAAAAAGCCCTCGATGGTCTAGTCAACAAAGGAGTCAGTCTCGTCTGTTCCCCTGCACCCGGAATCTGTTGTACGTCGTGTGTTGCTGGGAGTACGTCAGTGTGTTGCTGGGAGTACGTCAGTGTGTTGCTGGGAGTACGTCAGTGTGTTGCTGGGAGTACGTCAGTGTGTGACTGGGAGTACGTCACTGTGTTAGTGGGAGTACGTCAACGTGTTGCTGGAAGTACGTCGTTCGTTGCTGGGAGTTCGTCAGTGTGTTGCTGGGAGTACGTCAGTGTGTTGCTGGGAGTACGTCAGTGTGTTGCTGGGAGTACGTCAGTGTGTTGCTGGGAATACGTCGCATGTTACTTGGAATTACTGGCAGAAGGTCGTATACGTTACTCTGCGTGTAGTGTTTCAGGTCTCCAAGTGACGGGATACTGGGCACAAAACCACGTCTCCTTGGTCACTACGTTGTACTATTGGTGTGGTGGTAGAGGTGACGGTGGTGGTAGAGGTGGTGGTGGTGGTGGTAGAGGTGACGGTGGTGGTAGAGGTGGTGGTGGTGGTAGAGGTGGTGGTGGTGGTGGTAGTAGTAGAGATGGTGGTGGTGGTAGAGGTGGTGGTGGTGGTAGAGGTGGTGGTGGTAGAGGTGGTGGTGGTAGTGGTAGAGGTGGTGGTGGTGGTAGAGGTGGTGGTGGTAGTAGAGGTGGTGGTGGTGGTAGAGGTGGTGGTGGTGGTAGAGGTGGTGGTGGTAGAGGTGGTGGTAGTAGAGGTGGTGGTGGTGGTAGAGGTGGCGGTGGTGGTGGTGGTGGTAGAGGTGGTGGTGGTGGTAGTAGAGGAGGTGGTGGTGGTAGAGGTGGTGGTGGTGGTGGTGGTAGAGGTGGTGGTGGTGGTGGTGGTAGAGGTGGAGGTGGTGGTGGTGGTAGGTGGAGGTGGTGGTGGTGGTAGAGGTGGTGGTGGTGGTAGAGGTGGTGGTGGTGGTAGAGGTGGTGGTGGTGGTAGAGGTGGTGGTGGTAGTAAAGGTGGTGGTGGTAGAGGTGGTGGTGGTAGAGGTGGTGGTGGTAGAGGTGGTGGTGGTAGAGGTGGTGGTGGTAGTAGAGGTGGTGGTGGTGGTGGTGGTGGTGGTGGTGGTGGTGGTGGTGGTGGTGGTAGAGGTGGTGGTGGTAGAGGTGGTGGTAGTAGAGGTGGCGGTGGTGGTGGTGGTGGTAGAGGTGGTGGTGGTGGTAGAGGTGATGGTGGTGGTGGTAGAGGTGGCGGTGGTAGAGGTGGTGGTGGTGGTGGTAGAGGTGGTGGTGGTAGAGGTGGTGGTGGTGGTAGAGGTGGTGGTGGTGGTAGAGGTGGCGGTGGCGGTGGTAGAGGTGGTGGTGGTGGTGGTAGAGGTGGTGGTGGTGGTGGTAGAGGTGGTGGTGGTGGTAGAGGTGGTGGTGGTGGTGGTAGAGGTGGCGGTGGTGGTGGTGGTGGTAGAGATGGCAGAGGTGGTGGTGGTTGTAGAGGTGGTGGTGGTAGAGGTGGTGGTGGTGGTGGTAGAGGTGGTGGTAGTAGAGGTGGTGGTGGTGGTAGAGGTGGTGGTGGTGGTGGTGGTAGAGGTGGTGGTGGTAGAGGTGGTGGTGGTGGTAGAGGTGGCGGTGGTGGTGGTGGTAGAGGTGGTGGTAGAGGTGGTGGTGGTGGTAGAGGTGGTGGTGGTGGTGGTGGTAGAGGTGGCGGTGGTGGTGGTAGAGGTGGCGGTGGTGGTGGTAGAGGTGGTGGTGGTGGTGGTAGAGGTGATGGTGGTGGTGGTAGAGGTGGTGGTGGTGGTGGTAGAGGTGGTGGTGGTAGAGGTGGTGGTGGTGGTAGAGGTGGTGGTGGTAGAGGTGGTGGTGTTGGAGGTGTTGGAGGTAGTAGTGTTGGTTGGTGAAGGTAGCGGGTGTCAAGTGTCTGTCCACACCACATTTTATATTTATCGTCTTTAAAATTACTAAGGCAATTACCGAACCATAAAGCTCACCGGGACCTGAGGTCATAATTATCCAGACTGTATGTATGTATGTATGTATGTATGTACCTGTACGTCATAAGGGCATCACCAAAAGGCATACACACGTGTTGTTCTCTGTTAATAGCTCAGTGAGTGTGTGTGTGTGTGTGGAGCATCACCTGTAAATTGCCTTGTGTGGCCGTACGTGAGGGAGGTCATCAACTGCCTAATGACACGCTCGTCCCATGGTTCTGTTTGTGGTGGTGGAAGTGTGCCCTTGTTTGTGGCTTGTAGAGGTCGTTGTTTGTGGTAGACAGTGGACACCCTTGTTTGTGCTCTGCTGTCGTTGTTTGTGGTAGTGTATGTTTGTTGATGTTAGAGCTGTGGTTGTCATGGTTTCAGGTTGTGGTAAGTACCCTCTGGTGACCCCATAAACTAATAGTGAACTCAAGCATGGTGACGCGGCATATAGGAACTACTAATGATCTTTACTGACCTGCTGTGTGGTGACATTATGACACTTAACTGCCAAAGAGTAGCGCGACCTCTACCGACCTATTGTGTAGCCACCTTTACTGTCTGCTGACTTCTTGCATGATGACGGGATATGCCACCGAGGGGGTTAGTTTATTGGGCACCCGCTTACAATTTTTTGTTTTATTGGGCACTCCCCTACATCCTTGTGTAAGGTGAAGCGCAGAAGCGTTTACAGCGCCCAACAGGGAAGCATGCTAAGTTCATGCTTGCCTTTATGTCTCACGAGTTAAGGGCGTAGAAGCCTGAAGAGTCAGTGGTTTATGTCATCAAGTTATTGGAAGCTCCAACAACTTGTCCCTGAATACGAACTCGCAACTTTCGACTTACAACAGGTACCTACTTTACTGCTAGGTGAACAGGGACTAATGGGGGCTAGGAAGTAAGTCCAAACAACTTCTGTGCGAGGTACATATGGTTATATCTTTAGTAATGACCTCTACTGACCTGCTGTGTGGTGACGTAACCTCTGCTCACCGATCTCTCGTCTGGTGACCTCTATCGTGATGACGTAACATTAATGACCTCTAGTGACCTAAGGTGTTAATGACCCTTGGGTGGGTCATGAAGTTGACGAGGTTGATCCGCCTCACTAACAACAGTAAGCCTGGTACACATTCCTCATACAGTGTTGCTGCTCCTGTTGCTGTTGATGATGGTAGTGAGATTGTGGTGGTCAGAATAGTGGTGATAGTGATGCTTGTGGCGTTCGAAGGTGGCGGTGGGTGTGGTAGGATGGTGGTATTGGATGGAGGTGAAGATGGTTGTGCAAGTATGGGTGAGGTCGTTGCCTACGCCTACACCGCCTTCCCATACCTCGTCCGTGACATTTACCAACCAAGGTGACGGAACACCATGGGCATAATGCTTCTTAACACACCCGCCCTCACCTAACACACCCTCCCTCACCTAACACACCCTCCCTCACCTAACACACCCTCCCTCACCTAACACACCCTCCCTCACTTAACACACCCTCCCTCACTTAACACATCCTCCCTCACCTAACACATCCTCCCTCACCTAACACATCCTCCCTCACCTAACACACCCTCCCTCACCTAACACACCCTCCCTCACCTAACACACCCTCCCTCACTTAACACACCCTCCCTCACTTAACACACCCTCCCTCACCTAACACACCCTCCCTCACTTAACACACCCTCCCTCACCTAAATATTTGACCATTAATGTTAACAAACACATTAGTTGTTCCGCAATAGTGAAACCGGAATAGATCAATTCGATTTCACCACAGTTCCCGGCGTCCTTAAACAGCGTCAGTGAGCTAATTAACGACGGTGCTAAATTTCAATCACATCAGGCACCAGTACACAACATTATTTAGCTGTATGGTGGACGTCAAGACATACTTTTTCACCGGATTAACACGAGAAAATAAATACCTATTAGCCAGATCAGAAAAGGCGGGTGTTGGACTGACTAAACATGGGTAAAAGACGCAGACTAACTCGTAGGTGAAATGAACATAGACGGAGACGAGAACGAAAGGCTACAAAGACCCACGTAACTTCTTTCCTACTCGGTGTAAATCTGACGCCGTGATAGGAGTTATTTTTGTTGTGTTGCCTTAAGTCGGTCAGCTTGATGCCGAGGGTTCTTTAATCATAACGCGCGAGGACAAGTTACCGTGATGAACCTATTGAGAATCCGGGAACTTGCCTTGATAAATAACTACAGTAACCAAATGTCCTTCAGAATCTAGTTTAAAAATAATTATACAGTAGCATCTCTGAGAATCATAAACGAAATGAAAAGGACACAAGTGGCGTAAAGAATCTCTGCTTAGAATAAGAATAATCGTCTAGGACACACAAATATAGCAAGAATCATGAAAGAATGACCCTACCCTCCCTGCCTTCCATCCCCACCCCCACACGGGATAACGAGGAAAGAACGACAAAAACAACAGACTGAAACTTGGTGAACCCGTAGCCCCAGATAACGGAGGAAGGAAGGAGGGCGGTAACTAACTACAAACATCCACGTGGAAAATTTCTATTAATTGATGCAAAAAAAAAAAAAAAAAGCTGACCGGTTTCCCCACAGTTTGTTGGAGTTTGTCCTTGTGAGAAAGTTTAACTGGTGCCTCCTGGAAACAGTTATGTGCCTCTCCCTCAACAACAAAAACACTCAACAGTTAATATTATTATCATTATTATTGATATATTATAACGGTACAGTCATTTTGAAGTTTTATTTTCCATTATTATTATTACCTTATTTCTTTTTTTCACTATTACAGTATTATTATTATTATATCGTTATAAAGTTGTTATTATTTCATCTTTACTCTCAATATAATGTATGTCATCGGTTAACTCGGGCATCACTTAGACCGTCAGAGTGTGTGTGTCTTCAGCTGTAGGGAGCTGAAATTATCTACAAAGTTAAACGTATATCGAGCAGTGGTCCTCCCCACCCTGCTATGTGGCAGCGAGACAGGTAACAAACAGGAGGCACCTCAAGGCACTTGAAAACTTTTACCAACGTAGTCTACGTTCCATCCTCCGAGTTCGCTGGGAAGACAAGAGAACAAATGCCAGTATTCTTGCTGACACCAACTGTAGGAGCATCGAGGCTACCATTATCCATGAACAACTACGTTGGACTGGCCTTGTTACCCGCATGGACGACAGTAGACTGCCAAAGTATCTACTTTATAGTCACCTAACGAATAGTAAACGTAACGCCGGAGGGCAACTGAAAAGGTATAAGGATAGTCTTAAGACAAACCTGAAAAAGTACCAAATCGACCCCCTCACCTGGGAGACGATTATTCCACACCGTAACGCTTGGGGGAGCACCGCACTAGAAGTTGTAAATACTTTCGACTGAAAACCGAGGCAGACAAGCGCCAACGCCGGAAAGACGCTGCCGCCGCCCGTCCTGCACTAGATGCAGCCCTCCATATATGCAACATTTGTGAACGACTCTGCCGGTCCCGCATCGGCCTCTTTAGTCACCTCAAAACTCACCAACGAAGGTGACATCCCTAATAACTCATATCATTGTGTCATAGCTGGATGATCGTCATACTCGATTCCAAGTGACAGCAAAGTAGTAGTAGTGGTTTAACAACGTGCCTGAGAACACCTGTGTCTCACCTCATTGCTGAGGCGGCCACCTGGCGAGACGTAATTATCTAGCGGAAGGGAAGGAGACGGAACTGTGCTTTAAAATGGAGGAAGAGTAGAGGTAAGAGTTTAGATTAAAGCAAAAACTGGGAGGGTGTGTAGAGAAAGTTCACTCATACTGACTTATTGCGACGCTCACACTTATTGCGACACTCACTCTCTCACTTATTGCAACTCTCTTTCTCTTATTGCTACGCTCACTCTCTCACTAATTGCGACTCTCTCTCTCTCTCTCTCTCTCTCTCACTCACTGCTTCACACCGTCCCTTCCTAAAATCATGACAAAGCACTTTCACCACGATCAAGATATAACGAAGATGATAAACCTAGAAAAAAAAAAACTAAATATCTCAACAAGTTAAACCAATTATAAACCCTGTACCGAGACACCGCACCGACTGCACACACCTGTACCTCCATACCTGACACTTTACAAATACCACAATATACTTTAGTGAGTTTCAATTAATTAAGGCTATGTGAGTATATACAAACATTAAGGACACGCAACAGCAGCAACAAAGCCTCGACTTAAATGAATCTATCCAGGTCTCCATATGGACGGATTATTCGAAGGTGATTCATTGTCTCGGAGTGCTCGAATCATGGTTTCAGATTCGAACACTACCAGCATCTCCAACTGATTGTAGCCAACACACGTCCTCACCACAATATAACCACCACCACCACTACTACCACCAGCATCAATGCCACCACCAGCGCAACAACAACAACAACAGCGTGTGAGGAATGTAAACCACGCAGACAGCAGTTAGTGAAGCAGGTAACCCTCGTCTGCTTCATGACCTAACTTATACAAAGGGTCATTAACACCACAGGTTAGTAGAGGCCAATGTATATTTTCGTCATCACGTTTGGCGCCAGCAGATGTGGGTCGGGGGGGGGGGGGGAGGTCATCAGACGATAGGTGAGTACAGGTCATTAAAAGCTACGTCACCACACAACGGGTCAGTACAGGTCACCCCCACTGCAAGTAAACAGTATACATGTCAAAAATACTTATGTTACCCCATAAAAAATGTTACGACGCCATTATACTAAAGGCTAACAGAAGCCATTACAAGTAACGTTACAAATTATATGTAAACAAAGACCATCACAACACAAATTATATATACACAACCGGTGCTAACAGAGAGAGAGAGAGAGAGAGAGAGAGAGAGAGAGAGAGAGAGAGAGAGAGAAGATATACGACCTCAAGTCCTGGTGAGCTTCAGGGTTCGGAAATTGCCTTGTTAATTTGAAGACGTTAAATATAAAGTGTGGTGTTGTAGACAGACACTTGACACCCGCTACCTTCACCACCACCAACAACACCACCACCACTACCCCCACCACAATCACTAACCTTCAACATCACCAAACTACTACCTACATCACCACAACAATAACTGCACTCTCCATCACCACCAACTTCATCACTACCTCCAGTATCACCAGTACCCCCAACATCACCTCCAACACAATCATACCATTACCTCCAACACCACCACACTATTACCCCCATCACCACCACTACCTCCAGCATCAACACCAACATCTTAGGTAGCCTGTGTTCAGATTCACAAAATGTTGCATGGTGAATATATCTCTCAAACGAACATACAGGAAAGTACCACAATATTTGACTTCAGCTAAAACACGAAAACAAGAAAAAAAATCAACATAAGATAAAAATTACACCTAGACTCATAAGATACGTCCACTTAACATCCATTAGCTGACAAATATAACCTGATAACTACATTCAGGTATGAGGGTTGTTCGTCGTAGGAATATCCCAGAACCTGTAGCCTGCCTTGTTTGGGGAGATGAAAATACTTAATAACTTGTGAAGCGATCTCAAGACACAGGACGATGTTTAGGTACAGCTTTCTTAATAACACAAACTACATGGGGAAATAATAGATAGGGATTAAACAGGACCTAACCTAACCTAACCTAACCTAACCTTACCTAACCTAACCTCTCCATTTCGACGGGGCCTCGATTCTAATGGGTTAAATTTAGCTTGTGTCTATTAAAATTGGGGCGAATATGTTTTAACATCACTGCAAACTACAGGTGTGAAATATTTACCTTCACAAACCAATTACTTGGAGTGTTTAGAGAAACCCAAAATTACATGTATGTAAGACAAGCTGAGTTCCTTCACAAACTCCAGGTGGGTACAACTATAACATGGTCACCAACACCACCGACTGTGAATAAACAACTTACATTGTGATCATTCCTGAAGATCATGGTGTCGCGAGGTAATCCACTACTGTATATGTTGTGGGGTCTCGCATCCCAGGACGGACAAGAGACTCGGGAGTTAGGATGGTCTGTCTCTCAGGCACGACGATGCGAGATACTGTACTGGCTTCTGATGCTGTGAACTGTCTCACGAAACAGAATCTTTATCTCACGTTCTCCATTAAGAGACGATGATGGTCTTGGTAATTGTAGACTGTCTTTCCCTAATACCCAGAGTGAAATAGTGACCTAATCACATCATTAATGACCTTACAAATCCTGGAAAGTCTTTCAAGCTCGAGTATGAGGCGAGAGTTACACACACACTCAGATAACTACGAATGTCCAAATGAAATCACTTAATAATGGTTAAGTTAAGATTCTTCATTTACTCGTAAAGTTGCACACACATTAGTACCTCAAAAACTTTCTGTCTATATTTCAACATTTTCTTTTTCTGAAACAATGAGCACAATAAAAATTAGAGAAATAAAAGAAAAACGAATAATTCTAAATATTTTCACTTTTCTTTTTGCCGCTGATTAACACACATTCTTACCAAGTCTTTCTCTTGTTATCCACAGCAAAATACACTCACGTATACTCTTGTAAATTAGGACCAAAATCCACGCTTCACATACAGATCATACTTAATACAACATTCTACAAACAACATTCAGCTAAACCATTCTCCAAGACAGACCAATAGCGAATACTTTCGATTATGCTAACACCCTTCCCCTTGTTTGACCGCTCGGGTTACTGGGCACCGGAAATGAGGCAATGCTTTCCGGGTATGAATCGTCTATACCCGAGTACACCAATAACTGAGTGTATGTTCGGGGGTTAGTGGGTAGACATTGCAGGAGTGGTGACCGAGTATGCAGTACCGGTGAGCGATTGAGGGAGACTGCAGGTAAGAAAGGTGCAGACTGGGCGGCAGCGACCGGCAAATAACGGTGTGTGAGTGAGTGTGTTTGGGGGGAGGGGGGTGGCGTGTGTATGTTTTGGTCTTCCAGGACTCACTGCCACCTGCTCCTCCTGCTGCCCTCGTCACCTGCCCCAGGAGGTTCACCTGGACATCAGTGGAAGGTCTCGGTGAGGCCAGGAAGAGGGCGTGGCAGATGATATTATGTGGTCTGCAGGAGTTGATTTGTTGGCCTGGCCAGCTGCATGGACCTAAACTACCTCACACTCCACCACACCTCCACCTGCCACACTCACACTACGACCACCTGCCACACTTCACCACGCCTCCGCCTGCCACACTCCACCACGCCTCCGCCTGCCACACTCCACCACACCTCCGCCTGCCACACTCCACCACACCTCCACCTGCCACACTCCACCACACCTCCACCTGCCACACTCCATCACACCTCCGCCTGCCACACTCCACCACACCTCCACCTGCCACACTCCATCACACCTCCGCCTGCCACACTCCATCACACCTCCGCCTGCCACACTCCACCACACCTGCCACACTCCACCACACCTCCACCTGCCACACCTCCACCTGCCACACTCCATCACACCACCTGCCACACTCCATCACACCTCCACCTGCCACACTCCACCACACCTCCACCTGCCACACTCCATCACACCTCCGCCTGCCACACTCCACCACACCTCCACCTGCCACACTCCACCACACCTCCGCCTGCCACACTCCATCACACCTCCGCCTGCCACACTCCACCACACCTCCACCTGCCACACTCCACCACACCTCCACCTGCCACACTCCACCACACCTCCACCTGCCACACTTCACCACCACATCACCTACTAAATTCCACCACCATCGTCCCTTTAGACACTCAACCACCATCTAAGACACACCACCACACCTCACCATCACCTCCCTACCACGTGCATACATACTGTAGTCTTTCATTCGCCAACCAACCAACGTTTATTCTTCTATCAACTCACGTTTTATCTTTGTTAACAAACTTTTCATCAATTTTATCACCCAACGTTTGATTCTCTACTAGTCAACACGTTATCGCTCTGACTCTTGTTTACATGTCAACAAATGTTTCGGCCATTAGCCAGTATTTCATATTAAATGTTTTAAAAAACAACACTTCGTGTCACTTCACTATATTTCAATTTCTTCTTCCACTAAACAAATCTTTCGAGATTATCATAAATGTTTATGTTTCAATGAGTCATGGATTACACGTTCTGTATGACTATAGTACTTCATAATCTCATCTGTTTATATTTTTATTAATATTACTGTGAACTATGAGGAAAATCTCGTAGACTAGAGCTTTAGGTGATGATTGCAGCATTGGATGGCTGGGTTCCGTCTACTGCAAGTTGTTGCGGGCGGCTACACAGGTGTATTGCAAACCCTGCGTAGTCGAGCCGTGGACCCATGTGGTGTAGCTATAGTGAGGAGCGCGGGAGTGCTGAGCCTTCGGCAGATAGACAGCCACTAGCGGCCGCACCAGCCTTGAGCTCTTGTCACATTGGGCAAGAGCCAACTTGCTTTCACTGTCCAGACGAACGGACGGACGAACAAGGCAGCAGGAACACCAAGAGCAGCTGGTGCGAGCCACTGGCCTTGCTGTCTGTAGTGATGCTTTCTCACCTCTCACCTCTACCTTCCCCACTCACTCTTCCTCCTTCCCTACCCAATCGCCCCCAAATCTAGTAAGTATTTAGCTCCTCAAAATATCGAGTGACAATTCTGTGTTCGTGTGAACGGTGCGGGCTTCCTAATGAATTCTCTTAACTTTCCCTCAACCAGTTCGTCCATCCGTCGTCATTTCCTCCCCTCACACAATCACCAGACAACAGCTCGACGTATCGTGTATTACTGAGCAAGGTGGTGTGTGCGGCCTGGGTGAAGTACACGCGGCTTAAGACTTTCACCACCAGGTTGGGGCTTCTCCTTGGACCAACAGCAGTAAACCAGGTTACGACGGCCCATTTTCTCGCTCCATCGCAACACTCTCAGCGCTGCCATCCGTCTCAACAATACATCACTATACCCGAAAACATCAACTATTCGCTTTTTCAATTGTAACGCGTGGAAAAAAAGTGTGTCTAGGTCAATTCTAGACCCGTCCGGGGCTGCTCTACTGCCCCATGAGTGGGGTACACAAGGCTTTCTGCCACCGCTGCTGTTCAGTAGCATGAGAGGCAGAACTCGTGTTACCCGACAACCTTGTTCCCCTCTCTCTCGCTGCCGCAATGATGTAATCATAATCTTCGCATGTTTGGCTGTTTCTTACCTCGATCTTTTTTCGACCCCTGCCACTAGTTTCCATCTCCTCTACTTAATGTAACTATCTCCCACCCATACACACGCCTAACCTAACCTTACCAAACCTTACTTTACATAATCTAACCTAACCTAAACCTCTGTCGATATCAACGTTTCTGTACAACTATTTGCCTCTGTGTATCCTGACGTGAATGAGACTGTGTCCGTATATTCGTCTGTCAGCCAGAAAACTACGATACCCTGATGATTTCCTCCTTTTCTACAGAATTATTAAACACCAAGTCTTCTTGTATATACTACACGATGACGACGATAGAATAAACACTTTAAATTGACTATGAATGACGTAAAATAACCACAAGGAGAACAACCAGCCCAGTTACTGACCCACATTAAACCACTTTAGGAACACACTGACCAACTCGAGCTAAACAATACCCAAAGATGGTTAGGTGAGGTGAGGTGAGGTGAGGTTAGGTTAGGTTAGGTCAGGTGAGGTTAGGTCAGGTTAGGTTAGGTCAGGTGAGGTTAGGTCAGGTTAGGTCAGGTGAGGTTAGGTCAGGTGAGGTTAGGTTAGGTCAGGTTAGGTTAGGTTAGGTTATGTTAGATCAGGTTAGTCTGGTCCGTGTCATCTTCCATAACTAGTTTCATCCCTTGAATAAGAGACCGAGTAAAATGAGTTTGTTTATAAGTATCGACGATGACTTGGTCCTTAACCTAACCCTATATCACTCACTCACACACGAGCCATGGGAAGCATCATAGCATCACGTGGTTCATGGGGTACCTCTTAACAACAGCGACCGTCACAGGTGGTAATATGTGTGTCAGTACAGGTGCCGGGACGACCTTCATAGGTGTGTGTGTGTGTGTTTTATAAAATACAATGCCATACACTAGTAAAAATGAGTCACAAACAACAATCACATACAAGTGCTATTCACCAGTCAAGCGATACAGTCACAACAATACAGTCATTTATCTATTACACTCTATCAGGCCGCCCGCCCTCACACTTTTCAAACAATGGCCGCCCGCCCTCACACTTCTCAAACAATGGCCGCCCGCCCTCACACTTCTCAACAATGGCCGCCCTCACTCAGACTTCTCACAATGACCTTTCTAGTGGGTAAAAAATGGCTTAATGACTCACTGCTACCATCTATAACAACCTTATCTGGCAACACTAAAGGCCTATACAGTAAGTAAACCCTATAGGCCACACAACACCGTTCGAAGCAGTTTGGATACAGCACACTGAAAACTATGCCAGCGATACACAGGGAAGTACTCAAACATCTTCACGTCTCTACAGTATATTCAGGTACCCATTAACAGCTGGGTGAACTGGGGGAGGACCAGCTGTAATGGGATTCTTTTGATGGCATTTGTCTTTGCCTGGTTCCAAAAATATTCAAATCTGTCCCATTTAAAAACTGTTCGTGTTTTACCTTACAACCACAACAAAAAAATCGCAGTTTTACCTACTTACAAAAGCATTCGTATACAGGTATTTGCCCACATATTTAATCCTTATTTGCCTAATGACAATATTATTCGCATTTTTACCTAGGTACAAAAAAGCATTCACGTTCGACGAGCTACAACACCACCCATAATTGTGCCTAATCATATAAATATTTCCCTTTTGTTGTCTTTTACAGAAATAATTGGATTCAACCAGTTCAAGATCACACCACAACAATTATATATTTTTTAAGTTACATTTTTCTGTGATAGTAATAAAAATTCTCCTCTCTTCATTCTGGTTCGCTTCCTTACCTGATCTGATGAATATGAAACAAAGGAACGTAACTTCAATGGTGTTTTAAAGAATGCAATTTTACAGCCATGATGCCCACACCCTTCTCAGCCACTCAGCCTAATTGTCCTTCAAAGTGAGGGGGAAGGTGCGAAGACAAGGGAAAGGGGAAGGAGAAGAGAGGGGAAGTACAAGGGCATGGGAAAGGGGGAGGAAAAGAGAAGGGAAGTACAAGGGCATGGGAAAGGGAGAGGAAAAGAGAAGGGAAGTACAAGGGTATGGGAAAGGGGGAGAAAGGCAAGATTGGGGGAGGAAGGTGAAAGTAAACGGAAGGGGAAAAATGAGTCGCCCAGCAATACCACAGTTCACCTAGCAACACTACAGGTCACCTTTGCAACATCAAAGGTCACCCAGCCAGACCACAGGTCAAACTGGGTCAAGTAAGAGCACCTTGCATGACGGGCCATCACCCACTGACCGACTTTCCTCAGCCAGCGAGCAGCGTCTCAGGGCCGACCACCCAACAGTCACCTACAACTGCCGGCATTCCTTAACAATATCCTTCACATGAAGTAGTGCTGACAAACACTTAACCTAACCTAACGTAACCAAACATAACCTAACCTTCGCATCAAACAAGAGTTGACAAACACTGGATGAACGTGTTGACCAAGTACAGCACAGGAAATGACGTATAAATATATCAAGACAGTTTATATGGCATAATGTCTTTTCAGTTCATAATTTATGTACTTCAAGTGTGAGATCTTTCCAAAAGTCATTCATAGTTCATTATTTCAAGTAAGATTTTAATGCACACTGGATACAAGTACTGACATAGAATATTAGTTTACATATTTGTGTAGTTTATTTAATATGATTATCTTCCTCAATTTCGAATCCGATTTTCATATTTCAAACGTAAATTGATTTCATAGTCGAAGCGATTTTCATGATTTCAACCACAACTTCATGCACACTGGATAAAAATACTCAACCTGCACCTCTGCTTCTGTCTATTTTCAGTTCGTTTTCATACTCACTCGACTGAAACTTTTTAATTACAGTATAATGTGTCCAATAAAGGGATGTTTTCTTTTAAGTAAGATTTCATTTTACGAACAATGAACGAAGATATTTGATACATAAAAGTATTACAGAAGATCATGTAAACCTTCAACTTGGACAAAATACTGCATAAGAAAACTTTGATAATAATTAACCAAAAATTAAATAATAATATATATAATCAGAGTGCAGACGGAGCATTGACCACACAAGTTTCCACCACCCAGTGACACACTCGCACTTCCACTTCAATTTGTATGTTTCTCAAGGAACAAACTAGGTCACACTATAGCACCAAAGGTTAAACCGGATCACTTCAAAACACTTAAAGGTCAATTTAGGTCAAATGAGAAGCACTACATGGATCACCTCGCCCCACAAGAGGTGATATGATTTCCCAATCCGTTTCTCTCTCTTCCTATAAAAGTCCTCTTCAGATGTCTAGGTCAAGCTCCTTAATTATGTGTGTACGTTCATCCCCTACCTTGTGAACGTTCATCCCCTGCCTTGTGTATGTTTATCCCTTGCCTTGTGTACGTTCATCCCTTACCTTGTGTACGTTCATCCCCTACCTTGTGTACGTTCATCCCCTACCTTGTGTACGTTCATCCCCTACCTTGTGTACGTTCATCCCCTACCTTGTATACGTTCACCCCCTACCTTGTGTACGTTCATCCCCTACCTTGTATACGTTCATCCCCTACCTTGTGTACGTTCATCCCCTGTCGACATCCTCACCTCCATCCCCGTGTCACACCTGATGGACCAGTTCTAATGTCTTAAGTTACGGGAACAAATTTTAACGTACGAACTTATGAGAATCGGTGTCGTGGTCTCTTTATTTACGCGTTGTTGTTGTTTTGGTCCTTGATAAGGGGTTTCGAAATTGTTGCTAGATACAAATTATCTAAAGAGACATTATTATTAAAACAGACACCTTTACTAAAACAAACATCAACATTAAAACAAACATTAGTAAAAGAAACACCAACATTAAAACAAACATCAACATTAAAACAAACATCAACATTAAAACAAACATCAACATTAAAACAAATATCAACATTAAAACAAACATCATCATTAAAACAAACATCAACATTAAAACAAATATCAACATCAAAACATACAGTACATCAACATTTAAACAATAAGAACTAAAACAAACACCAACATTAAAACAAACACTATTAAAACAAATACCAACATTAAAACAAACATTACTAAAACAAACACCAACATTAAAACAAATATCAACATTAAAACAAACACCAACATTAAAACAAACACCAACACTAAAACAAACACCAACACTAAAACAAACACCAACATTAAAACAAACACCAACACTAAAGCAAACATCAACACTAAAACAAACACCAACATTAAAACAAACACCAACATTAAAACAAACACCAATACTAAATCAAGCACCAGCATTAAAACAAACACCAACATTAAAACAAACATTACTAAAACAAACACCAACATTAAAACAAACACCAACATTAAAACAAACATCAACATTAAAACAAACATCAACATTAAAACAAACATACTAAAAGAAACACCACATTAAAACAAACACCAACACTAAAACAAACACCAACATTAAAACAAACACCAACACTAAAACAAACACCAACACTAAAACAAACATCAACATTAAAACAAACACCAACACTAAAACAAACACCAACACTAAAACAAACACCAACATTAAAACAAACACCAACATTAAAACAGATATCATCATTAAAACAAACATTACTAAAACAAACACCAACATTAAAACAGATATCATCATTAAAACAAACACCAACACTAAAACAAACACCAACACTAAAACAAACACCAACATTAAAACAAACACCAACACTAAAGCAAACATCAACACTAAAACAAACACCAACATTAAAACAAACACCAACATTAAAACAAACACCAACACTAAATCAAGCACCAGCATTAAAACAAACACCAACATTAAAACAAACATTACTAAAACAAACACCAACATTAAAACAAACACCAACACTAAAACAAACACCAACACTAAAACAAACACCAACATTAAAACAAACACCAACACTAAAGCAAACACCAACATTAAAACAAACACCAACATTAAAACAAACACCAACACTAAAACAAACACCAACATTAAAACAAACACCAACATTAAAACAAACACCAACATTAAAACAAACATTACTGAAACAAACACCAACATTAAAACAAACACCAACATTAAAACAAACATTAACATTAAAACAAACATCAAAATTAAAACAAACATTACTAAAACAAACATTACTAAAACAAACACCAACATTAAAACAATCATCAACATTAAAACACACAATACCATTAAAACAAAAATTACTAAAACAAACACCAACATTAAAACAAACATCAACATTAAAACAAACATCAACATTAAAACAAACATCAACATTAAAACAAACATTACTAAAAGAAACACCACATTAAAACAAACACCAACACTAAAACAAACACCAACACTAAAACAAACACCAACATTAAAACAAACACCAACACTAAAACAAACACCAACACTAAAACAAACACCAACACTAAAACAAACACCAACATTAAAACAGACATCATCATTAAAACAAACATTACTAAAACAAACACCAACACTAAAACAAACACCAACACTAAAACAAACACCAACATTAAAACAGACATCATCATTAAAACAAATATTACTAAAACAAACACGAACACTAAAACAAACACCAACATTAAAACAAACACCAACACTAAAACAAACACTAACATTAAAACAAACACCAACATTAAAACACATCA
The DNA here is from genome assembly GCA_958450375.1 of Homarus gammarus. NCBI lineage: Eukaryota > Metazoa > Arthropoda > Malacostraca > Decapoda > Nephropidae > Homarus > Homarus gammarus. The sequence goes on along the minus strand of CAUDMG010001597.1, from coordinate 1,863,735 downwards.
TCATTAAAACAAACACGAACACTAAAACAAACACCAACACACTAAAACAAACACCAACATTAAAACAAACACCAACATTAAAACAAACACCAACACTAAAACAAACACTAACATTAAAACAAACACCAACATTGAAACACATCATCATTAAAACAAACACGAACACTAAAACAAACACGAACACTAAAACAAACACCAACATTAAAACAAACATCAACATTAAAACAAACATCAACATTAAAACAAACATTACTAAAAGAAACACCACATTAAAACAAACACCAACATTAAAACAAACACCAACACTAAAACAAACACCAACACTAAAACAAACATCAACATTAAAACAAACATCAACATTAAAACAAACACCAACACTAAAACAAACACCAACATCAAAACAAACACAATATTAAAACAGATATCATCATTAAAACAAACATTACTAAAACAAACACCAACATTAAAACAAACACCAACACTAAAACAAACACCAACACTAAAACAAACACCAACATTAAAACAAACACCAACACTAAAGCAAACATCAACACTAAAACAAACACCAACATTAAAACAAACACCAACATTAAAACAAACACCAATACTAAATCAAGCACCAGCATTAAAACAAACACCAACATTAAAACAAACATTACTAAAACAAACACCAACATTAAAACAAACACCAACACTAAAACAAACACCAACACTAAAACAAACACCAACATTAAAACAAACACCAACACTAAAGCAAACATCAACACTAAAACAAACACCAACATTAAAACAAACACCAACATTAAAACAAACACCAATACTAAATCAAGCACCAGCATTAAAACAAACACCAACATTAAAACAAACATTACTAAAACAAACACCAACATTAAAACAAACACCAACACTAAAACAAACACCAACACTAAAACAAACACCAACATTAAAACAAACACCAACACTAAAGCAAACATCAACACTAAAACAAACACCAACATTAAAACAAACACCAACATTAAAACAAACACCAATACTAAATCAAGCACCAGCATTAAAACAAACACCAACATTAAAACAAACATTACTGAAACAAACACCAACATTAAAACAAACATTAACATTAAAACAAACATCAAAATTAAAACAAACATTACTAAAACAAACACCAACATTAAAACAATCATCAACATTAAAACAAACACCAACATTAAAACGAACATCAAAATTAAAACAAACATTACTAAAACAAACACCAACATTAAAACAATCATCAACATTAAAACACACAATACCATTAAAACAAAAATTACTAAAACAAACACCAACACTAAAACAAAAACCAACACTAAAACAAACACCAACATTAAAACAGACATCATCACTAAAACAAACATTACTAAAACAAACACGAACACTAAAACAAACACCAACATTAAAACAGACATCATCATTAAAACAAACATTACTAAAACAAACACGAACACTAAAACAAACACGAACACTAAAACAAACACCAACATTAAAACAAACACCAACATTAAAACAAACATCAACATTAAAACAAACATTACTAAAACAAACACGAACACTAAAACAAACACGAACACTAAAACAAACACCAACATTAAAACAAAACAAACCTATATCATCACTGGGTATAACTATATTCACATTGTTATCCTGTTCACCGCCAGGGTCTGATAGGTGTAGTTGTTCTCATTAGTCTCCCCAGTAATCAACACATTGTCACCAGTGTTACATCAATCATTCGGACATAAAGGGATGTAACGAACCATGAATCTTTACTAACAACTATCTCCACAAACAGCTATCACCACTAACAACAATCTCCACTAACAACTATCTCCACTAACAACAATCTCCACTAACAACAATCTCCACTACCCCTAATAAAATATACATTATCACTATATATGTTGTTTTAATGTCTTGTGGAAGCGTTAATGCAGAAGCCTCCTTACTGGGCAGTCTCTCTCTCTCTCTCTCTCTCTCTCTATCTCTCTCTCTCTCTCTCTCTCCTCAAAGACCAATTTAACAATCTAGTGTTCAACATCCTCGTCACGCTTCACCACACCAAAATAAACATCACCAATGCCTTATGCATCACCTCGGTCCCGTGTATTTTCTTCGCTAGTTTTTGTTTTCCTTCAACACCTCTGACGATAACTGCCCTTGATTGTGATATATTATTACTAATTTCTCTTGTTTTTCCTCTTATCTATCTAGAAAGTATATTTTTTTTAGGAAGTTGAGCCTTTGTTTATCTCTAAAAGTATTATAAATAACTTGATAAAATATAGATGAGGTATATAACTCATATCTCCTGCAGTTTAACACTGACCATACTCCAATCTTCCACTTATAACACTAACCTTAACACCAACACACTCCTTCTCTCGAGCATATCACGTGTCAAGTCATTTATAGTCCATGCCACCAGACACCTCATATCATCTATAATTTGTGAGGTCTATTGTTTTGATTTCTCTTTTGTCTGAACAGTAAATAGTTTCATCATCACTGGGGAAGGGGGATGACGAGAGGGAGAAGAGGGTATTAGATCCGCTATCTCTTTGTTATCAATTCCCATAAAAGGATCAAATCATTTATAACTCCACCAATAAACAACCACATCAGGATCTGTATATTTATTCACTTATACAGAAAAAAAAACACAAAATCAATCCGCACAGTTTTCTTTCCTGTCTGATATCAAACCTCAACTACCGACCACACACTGATCATCATAAACTTAATAAATATTCCATCACTGTTGCCATATTAGTTTAATTAAAGTTGATCCAGACAAGCGGCTCCGCCTTAAGCAAATGAATCATATTATATGTATTAAAGTTAACCCGACCAGCGGTATTCTTCAACTGAGTGATGTCTTTTTTTCAACAGCCATTTAAGTTAACGTCATTCACTCTCAAGATTCTTTTCATAACCTTCATCGTTGGTCTGTGAGTGTACTTTTATTTCGCGGCGACTAAATGACACATGAAGAGAACCAACTTAAGAGGGGTGGGAGAGGAGACGGGGGAAGGGGGGAGGGGAGGGGGTAGTAGAATTAAGTGGTAATCCCTCAAAGGCCATAAGTGAGCTACGATTCTAAGTCACTTATTGCGAAATGTTAAAGTCTCTTTTGTTACGAGGATTGCCACTTTTTATCCTCCCAGCCGAGAACGGGGTTATAGCGATTAGTTTATGTTTGTAATAAGAAATTTCTATAAAGTTAATTAACCCATCAGTTGTTATTTTTTGCGGATTTTAACGAAACTTGACACTATAATGAACACAGATCGTTGATGTACAAGTGTTAAGATGGTTCCTCTCTCACACCCCGGGCAGATCGTCCACCTACCTTCAGGGTCTCCCGTACGAGTCATTTAGATATCTTAACCCCAGCAGGATGACGGCTTATCCCGATCAGTACGACGGCTTATCCCTATCAGTACGACAGCTTAACCCCATTAGTACGATGGCTTAACCCTATCAGTACGATGGTTTAATCCCATCAGTACGACGGATTAGAAGTGGCGTGAAGGGATTAACTGAAACAAGAGCAAATTTTCCCCTTTACGACTTAATCTCCTCTGAGTTATAACAATGTCTTCACCCTTTGATAACGATGATATTGTACTCGGGCCAAGTCCTCGTACTCAAGGAAATTCTATTGTTGCGTCCTTGTAGAAATGTGTTTGTAGTTTACCTATCAAATGTACAGTCACAATCCAAAGTTTCGACACCCCCCTGGCTGGGTGTTCACCGAGGCCAGGGTTGAGGTAAGGATGGGTGATCGGACGCAGCCATTCCACCACCACAACACTCCGCGACTCACAGCACACGAGGATGGAAGGAAATTTTTACGAATATTGACATGACATGCACCTGCATACAATTTTGTTTTATTCATTACATTGTTGGCACACATAACAATAGCAAGTTAGGAGTGAGGCATGAGAAACTTGGGCTGTTCTTGACCCAGTTATGAAGTATGACTATTGATAAACATCACGTGTTGACGAAATTCGGCCGCCGGCCACCCTTTTTATATACTGCCCTGATGATTCATGTGTAATACGAGGACTCGCATCTCGTGGTTCCTAGCCAGTGTTTTGGGACCGGGCAAAGTTTTTCGTGCTCCAATCTTAACATGTTATTGTTATGTGTGGCAACAATGTTATGAATGTATTTGTTATGCAAGTTCAGGCCATTTCGAAGTTCGTAATAAGTTCCTTCCTGTGCTCGTGTGCTATGAGTCTCGGAGTGTTGTGGTGGTGGAATGTGAACCACACCATCGTAGTGCCTTGTTACCACATTGCTGAACTCGTCTGCGTCCGATCATCCATCCTTACCTCATCCCTGGCCTCGGCGAACACCCAGCCAGGGGGGTGTCGAAACTTTGGATTGTGACTGTACAGTCACCCAAAAAGTCCTGTTGCGAACCATGAACCCCGAGATTCAGACTCTTGAATCCGAAGCATTTATGGACAGAATAATGTATCAGTGTCTTCTGCTTCGGGTTCACGAGTCTGAATCGTGGTTCGCGACAGGACTTTTTTGGGTAACTGTACGTCGTGTTCACAGGTAGAAACCCAATCACGATTTAACCTACATAACTTTATATATATCGTTCTTGTAAGGTATTTTGTTTACAATTTACTTAAAAAACACCATAATTGTACGAAAAATATTTACAGTTTCCATGAGTATTCTATTTACGATTTACAAAAACCATCCTTGTGAGAAGAAACTTATAATTACCAACGATATTTGCCTCTATTACAAGACAAAGACAAAAATCCTTACCAGAAGACATTTTATTTATAATTTACATTCAGAAACATGTCTCACTTGTAAATCCGTTTATAAATGCCGTCCGGTTCCGTAAAAGAAAATATTCCGTAAATACACACACACACACACATACATACATATATATATATATATATATATATAATATATATATATATATATATATATATATATATATATATATATATATATATATATATATATTGTGTTTGCAGGTGAAAGTTTAAGTGTACACAAAAGACTCTTCCTGCTGGTGATTTTATTAACAATTAACACGACACATGCACACACACATATAGTGCACGTCTGGGAAAGTTCTAACTCGTGCCTTCCTTCAGATTCTGTGTGTGTGTGTGTAGTAGTAGTAGTAGTAGTAGTAGTAGCCTGGATGAGATGTCGACTGTCCTTCTCTCTCCTTCGGTCGGCTTTGCTCTGCCTCAGGGGAACGAGAGCTTCTGCCCCTACTCCGACAACTGCTGCAGATATTGACTATGAGGCTACAGTCACTGAATGCCGCATAGATCTGCGGCTCAACTAATTTAACACAGATAGGATAGCTTCTTATGTATTAGGATATTTAATATTAAGGTAAATAAATGGTGGCGAAGGTGTGGCTATTGGGAGGCTGGAGGCCACGTAGTAGTAGTAGTAGTAGTAGTAGTAGTAGTAGTAGTAGTAGTAGTAGGCATGACGAGGTAAGGGATCTCACAGCAAATATGTTGAAGGAAATCTGCCGGGACGTCATGGTAGAACCGACCCTCCTTCCACTGGATGGCGAGATCTTCCAGCACAGGACTTCAAACACATCTAACGAAGCCCGTGTGGACGTCAGTGCTCGAGGATTCTGGACGCGGGGACAGCGAGCTTTCTTCGACATCAGGATTTTTGATCCCATGGCCGTTTGTCACCGTAACCTAGCTCTCGATGCTGCGCAAAGGAGGAACGAGAACGACAAGAGAAGGGCATATGGGGAGAGAATTCAAAATGTTGATCAAGGCAGCTTCACTCCTCTAGTGTTCACAACCTCTGGTGGGATGGGCCCAAGTGCAAGATGTTTCTACGCCAGACTCGCGGAGCTGATCTCCGAACAGAAGCAGCAGCCCAGAAGTTATGTTACAGCCTGGATGAGATGTCGACTGTCCTTCTCTCTCCTTCGGTCGGCTTTGCTCTGCCTCAGGGGAACGAGAGCTTCTGCCCCTTCTCCGACAACTGCTGCAGATATTGACTATGAGGCTACAGTCACTGAATGCCGCATAGATCTGCGGCTCAACTAATTTAACACAGATAGGATAGCTTCTTATGTATTAGGATATTTAATATTAAGGTAAATAAATGGTGGCGAAGGTGTGGCTATTGGGGGAGGCTAGAGGCCACGTTAAAAAAAAAAAAAAAAAAAAAAAAAAGTAGTAGTAGTAGTAGTAGAAAAAAAAAGTAGTAGTAGTAGTGTGTGTGTGTACAGTATGTGTGAAAATACTATCCCGTAATCCTCTCACAGACACCTCAAATAAAACTTACTGTGCTGTAATCTCACTTCAAGTTAACCGTTTACTGTGCCAATTGCTCACAGCAAATGGGAAAGTTTCAAGGTGTCGTAAGCTCACAACATAGGCGAAATTTCATCGACCTGAAACCCACTGGAAACTGATGGAGAGAAATCCAGTGAAGATTCTGAGCCTTTCCTGTACCGCTTTTATGAGGGAAAGTCTGACAGTTTTATTTGACTTTCTAAATTCTTTCACATTCACCCGTTCCTTTGCTGGTAAATATATATAAAAGTTATAAATATTACAAGAAGACACATGCCAGACACACACACACAACACACGCACAAACACGCCGAAACACACACACACACACACACAATACACACACAACACACGCACAAACACGCCGAAACACACACACACACACACACACACACACACACACACACATACACACAAACGCTCAACTACCCAATCTAACTTGTCATTAGATCGACTTAACCAGGTAACTAAGGTAAACCACACACAGAAACTTGTTATTCTCGGCGACCAGGCCAACACACTCCTTCCATCCCCGCGTGAACCTTCAGGAGTTATTTGAGGCTAAAAGAGGTCAGGTATACATTGTTACGTGGGGGGGGGGGGGGTGGACAGGTATGAAGGGGGACAGGTATGAAGGGGGACAGGTATGAAGGGGGACAGGTATGAAGGGGACAGGTATACAAGGTGGGACAGGTATACAAGGGGGGACAGGTATACAGGGGGGACAGGTATACAGGGGGACAGGTATACAAGGTGGGACAGGTATGAAGGGGGATAGGTATACAGGGGGACAAGTATGAAAGGGGACAGGTATGAAGGGGGACAGGTATGAAGGGGGACAGGTATGAAGGGGGACAGGTATAAGGGGGGACAGGTATACATGGGGGACAGGTATACATGGGGGACAGGTATACAGGGGGGACAGGTATACAAGGTGGGACAGGTATACAAGGGAACAGGTATGAAGGGGGGGACAGGTATACGGGAGGACAGGTATACATGGAACAGGTATACGGGGGGGGGGGCAGGTATGAAGGGGGACAGGTATGAAGGGGGGCAGGTATGAAGGGGGGGACAGGTATATGGGAGGACAGGTATACAAGGTGGGACAGGTATACGGGGGGACAGGTATACAGGGGGGACAGGTATACGGGGGGACAGGTATACAGGGGGACAGGTATACAGGGGGGACAGGTATACAGGGGGACAGGTATACAGGGGGGACAGGTACACAGGGGGACAGGTATACAGGGGGGACAGGTATACAGGGTGACATGTATACGAGGGGACAGGTATACAAAGGTACACAGCTGGCCTTCCCACTTGGTTCTTTAGAATAACGGACGACGACGATAAATTAGGCTCCCGGTCACTTGACCGACAGACGTTTGGCCGACGGACATTCCACTGACGGACATTTGGCCGAACGGATATTTAGAAGAATGGACAAGTGGACCTAACTTAACCTATCCTTTAATTAAATGAGCAAAAAAGAATTTTCTATCATGCAAATATATCACATTGCAATTAAGTTATATTTTTATCCTGTGTTTTATAAAGCAAATAGGCTACATTGTAACGAGGAAAGAAAAAAAAATAAAAAATGCCATATGTCCATTCGTCCAAATGTCCGTTCTACTAATTGTCCGTTCGGCCAAATGTCTGTCGGCTTAATGTCCATTCGGTCAAAGGTCCGTCGGTGAAAAGTCCGTCGGCCAAATGTCCTTCGGTCATCTGTCAGGCCACGATAAATTGACGGACGACGACCACAAACTGAAATACGACGTGTCACAACGATAAAGTCACGACCACCACGACCACGGATAGACGGACGAATAACGAGACGACGATGACGTAGGATCGACTTCGCCAGACGATGATCACCGGCCAGGCGACGACGTACGACCAGGGACGGAAGGACGAACGGACGGAAAACCTCAGCCATATCTCATCCACTGACCTTAACGACAGTAAAAATGATATCCCCCCCGGGCGACCAGACGACAAACACGAAAATAATGTTGTAAATATGTGAGCGGTATTTTTATATCTACAATTACACAGCTCCGGGGCGGTGAGAAGGAGGGAAAAAGGTAGGAAGGAGGGAAAAGGGAGGAAGGGGGGAAAAGGGAGGAAGGAGGGAAAAGGGAGGAAGGAGGGAATAAGGGAGGAAGGAGGGAAAAGGGAAGGAGGGAAAAGGGGAGGAAGGAGGGAAAAAGGGGAGGAAGGAGGGAATAAGGGAGGAAGGAGGGAAAAAGGTAGGAAGGGGGAAAAGGGAGGAAGGAGGGAAAAGGGAAGGAGGGAAAAGGGAGGAAGGAGGGAAAAGGGAAGGAGGGAAAAGGGAGGAAGGAGGGAAAAGGGGAAGGAGGGAATAAGGGAGGAAGGGGGAAAAGGGAGGAAGGAGGGAAAAGGGAAGGAGGGAAAAGGGGAGGAAGGAGGGAAAAAGGTAGGAAGGGGGAAAAGGGAGGAAGGAGGGAATAAGGGAGGAAGGAGGGAATATGGGAGGAAGGAGGGAATATGGGAGGAAGGAGGGAAAAAGGGAGGAAGGAGGGAAAAGGGAGGAAGGAGGGAAAAGGGAGGAAGGAGGGAAAAGGGAAGGAGGGAAAAGGGGAGGAAGGAGGGAATAAGGGAGGAAGGAGGGAAAAAGGTAGGAAGTGGGAAAAGGGGAGGAAGGATGGAAAAGAGAGGAAGGAGGGAATAAGGGAGGAAGGAGGGAATAGGGAAGGAGGGAAAGGGAGGAGGAGGAAAAGGGGAGAGGGAAAAGGGGAGGAAGGATGGAAAAGAGAGGAAGGAGGGAATAAGGGAGGAAGGAGGGAATAAGGGAGGAAGGAGGGAATAAGGGAGGAAGGAGGGAATATGGGAGGAAGGAGGGAATAAGGGAGGAAGGAGGGAAAAAGGTAGGAAGGGGGAAAAGGGAGGAAGGAGGGAATAAGGGAGGAAGGAGGGAAAAAGGTAGGAAGAGGGAAAAGGGGAGGAAGGAGGGAATAAGGGAGGAAGGAGGGAAAAAGGTAGGAAGGATGGAAAAGAGAGGAAGGAGGGAAAAAGGGAGGAAGGAGGGAATAAGGGAGGAAGGAGGGAATATGGGAGGAAGGAGGGAAAAAGGTAGGAAGAGGGAAAAGGGGAGGAAGGATGGAAAAGAGAGGAAGGAGGGAAAAAGGGAGGAAGGAGGGAATAAGGGAGGAAGGAGGGAAAAAGGGAGGAAGGAGGGAATATGGGAGGAAGGAGGGAATATGGGAGGAAGGAGGGAATAAGGGAGGAAGGAGGGAAAAGGGAGGAAGGAGGGAAAAAGGGAGGAAGGAGGGAAAAGGGAGGAAGGAGGGAAAAGGGAAGGAGGGAAAAGGGGAGGAAGGAAAAGGGGAGGAAGGAGAGAGAAAAGGGAGGAAGGAGGGAAAAAGGGAGGAAGGAGGGAAAAAGGGAGGAAGGAGGGAATATGGGAGGAAGGAGGGAATATGGGACGAAGGAGGGAATAAGGGAGGAAGGAGGGAAAAGGGAAGGGGGGAAAAAGGGAGGAAGAAAGGAAAGGGGGAGGAAGGACAAGGAGAAAGGAAGGATGGAAGAGGAATTATGGTCGGAAAGGAAAACAGGAAGAAAAAAAGAAGCGAAATAAGATGAAGGAAGAAGCAAGGGGAAGAAACAACATGATTAGGGATAAGACAAAAAAGAGAAGGAGAAAAAAGGAGGAAGAGGTAAGAGTGTTGCGGCGAGGCTGATAAACACCCTCTATCACGTCTGTGGCGTCACCTTCACACAGTAACCCATTTTCTTTGTTACTCGGCTGTGACGCCATGCACCTGGCTGTGATCTCACACACCTGGTTGTGACCTCACACCTGGCTGTGACCTCACACACCTGGCTGCGACCTCACACACCTGGCTGTGACCTTACAAACCTGTTTGTGACCTCACACACCTGGCTGTGACCTCACACCCCTGGCTGTGACCTCACACCCCTAGCTGTGACCTCACACCCCTGGCTGTGACCTCAAACGCCTGGCTGTGACCTCAAATACCTGGCTATGACCTCACACACCTGGCTGTGATCTCACACACAAGGTTAGCATGTCTCCGGAATGCCAAAAATATTCGTGGAATTTTCATGATTAGCTTCGACTTGATAAGTGACACGGGCTTCCTTAAACATTGGCAAGGTGCAAGGGCTGGCCGGCTGGTCTAACTGACTGTGACTAAATGACTGGTAAATTACCTGATTGGGCTGAAGACTGGGTGACTGTGTAACTGAATGCCTGGCTGACTGACTGGCCTGACTGTTTGACTAGGTAATTGAATGACTAGTCAGTTAAGTGTTGAGATTATTGACTGTCTGGATAATTGCTTGACTGAGCGATCGTGAATGTGATAGACTGATCGATTGACTGAATAGTTAACTGGTGTTTCATCATTCATGCACACCACCCAGCCTGCCTCAGTGTTTCAGCATTCATGTACACCACCCAGCCTGCCTCAGTGTTTCAGCATTCATGCACACCACCCAGCCTGCTTCAGTGTTTCATCATTCATGCACACCACCCAGCCTGCCTCAGTGTTTCAGCATTCATGCACACCACCCAGCCTGCCTCAGTGTTTCATCATTCATGCACACCACCCAGCCTGCTTCAGTGTTTCATCATTCATGCACACCACCCAGCCTGCCTCAGTGTTTCATCATTCATGCACACCACCCAGCCTGCCTCAGTGTTTCATCATTCATGCACACCACCCAGCCTGCCTCAGTGTTTCATCATTCATGCACACCACCCAGCCTGCCTCAGTGTTTCATCATTCATGCACACCACCCAGCCTGCCTCAGTGTTTCATCATTCATGCACACCACCCAGCCTGCTTCAGTGTTTCAGCATTCATGCACACCACCCAGCCTGCCTCAGTGTTTCAGCATTCCTTCCCACCTGTGTTTGCATGCATGGATACCTGTTCACCTGTCTGCCTGCTTGCTTGCAAGACTGCTGTTTTTTGCTTGTACGTCTGTTTCTTATGGATTGTATGTCTGCCTCCCTGTTAGTCTTATTTGCTTTTTATTGCCTGCGTGTCAGACTACATTGTTTGCATGCTTGCCTCCACCCATACCTGCTCGTCTGCCTGCGTGTTTACCCGCTACAAGCACACCACCACCACCATATAATCATGGCTCACCATCAGCTCCAATCATCAAAGTCTTTTACTCTCGAAAATTGGCAACGAAAAGAGTGGATAATCACCCATAATGGCGACATCCTTGAAAGTGGCCGACAATACGCCAAATGAAGCACTTAACTGGCCAGAACATGAGAGAAATCCACCTTGTTTACTCGTCCCCATGCTGAGGCCACGAGTACACCATACCACCGAGAGAGGGCAGCTACGTCACCCGCCCTCTGACGTCATCCATTGTTTTGGCGGTCATTTGTAAACAACACCGTCATCCACCGTTTCGGCAGAGATCTGTAAACACCAAAGTCATTGGTTGTTTTGGCGGCCATTTTGGGGTAAGTATTAACGTTATCTACTATATTTGGCGGCCATATGTAAACACTGGGAACGATCCATGTGGCGGCTATTTTTAAAGACAAGCGTCACCCATCCACCATATCAATCATTCGTAAATACTTCCGCTATCGTCTATTCTGGTGGATAATTGTGACCAAAAAACATATAATCCAGTGATCCCGTTGACACTCTTAAGCAATCTACCACTTCTGAACCATCCACACTAGGGTGTGTCAATTTTGTCAACATGTTAAAAATCAAATTTGGTAGTCAAAATATTGTGCCTCTTTATGTCTAAACTTGAGATTAGCAAACAAAAATGAATTGAAATAACCCTCACCTACATCAATTATACCTTAAAGTTTCAAATATCAGTATTTCAACAAATTAATGAGACTTGATTAGAATTATTCACTTGATATTAACTAATCTCATGTAAGCATATGGATTATGGAGTATTTTATGGTTCTATAGCTTGTGTACAATATGCATGTCAGAACATGAACATGAACAGGCTCTCCGTGTGGGACAGTTTAATTGTTGTTTTGACTTGTACCAAGCGTGAGGATAAGGCGCCCGGCTCACTCTCCTTCTAGATATCATAGACGGTGGTTTGCTCTCATTGCACTTGCACCTACTCTACCAGACGAATTCTACATTTTAATTATTGTAAGTAGGGCATATTGATTGTCGCAGTTACTTATATCATTGTATAAAACATTATGATCTAAGAAATTATTATGTCATTTCTGTTACAGCATTTTTGATAAACAAATTGATATTTTTTGAAACAACAATTGAATTATGAAACATTGAAATATTTTTCTATTTGTCAGACAGTATGAGGATGTCAAAATTGAAGACAAGAAGTCAGTTGTCAACCCACTTGAGCCTGCTAGTTGGTAAAGGGAAGGAGCTTCCTGTATCAGAACTTCCAACAGTGAGAGACATGCTAAGATTAGGGTTACTCCTTCGAGAAAAAAATGCAAAGGACAGAAGGAACTATACAGATAAAGAACTCATAAATGACATGATAGTCCCTCTTCTGCATCAATGGACAAAAGCTAATGCACTATTCAAACCACCTGTGATTAATCAGTGTCGAACTATTGAGCTAAAACTAACGAAATTATGGCACAAAGCAGTTGAAACATCACTTGGTAAAGGAAACTTGGCCAGGAAAAATGAATTTCTGCACACACTTGATACTCTGTTTGACATTTTGACCTGCAAGTGCTCCATACAATTATGTTCTGAATCCAACTGTTCTCACTCAGGTAAGAGAGAAAATAATTCCCACATTGATTGTGGTTGTCCTCGTGAAAAGAAGATCCCTGTTTTCGAGCTTGAATTTATAAAGGCACAGAGGACAAAGGCAGAAGGCCAAGGAAGTATGCAAATGGGTTCAATAGATTATTCAGAAACAAAGAAGCAGATTGCTAATGCCAAGAAGAGAGAACAAATCCGAGAGAGGGAACAAAAGAAGAAAATGAAGAGTGAAGAAGCCATCCAAAGAGAGGAAGAGCTGTGTCAAGATGTTTATCACTTCTTTGATAGTTCTTCTGATGAACAGGAAGCAACATCAGATGATAGTTCCAAAGAGCCATCTGAACCTTTACCAAAGAAAATGAAATACAACACAAGAAATATTTCAAACATTGCTTTAGCTAGTATTCGCCACCATGCTGGACTTCGTGAGGCTGCAGAAATTGCAACTGCCGCTTGGATAGATGCAGGCCTCATCAGCCGAGAGGATGTATCTTTGGTGATAGATCATAATAAAATTAGAAGAGCACAAGAAAAAATAATGAAGGAAATATCTGATCAGCATGAAAAAGATTTAAGCGAGGGAGGGCTCTCCTGTCTTTTGTTTGATGGAAGAATAGATGACACAAAAGTTTTGCTAGAAGTAGAGGGAGTGAACAGAAAGTTTCCAGGTCTCATCAAAGAAGAACACTACTCTGTCTGTTCTGAGCCTGGTGGTCGGTTTTTGTTTCACTTTGCTCCCGAAACTGAAGTAGAAGGGAAGAAACATGCAGAGGTCATTGCTGATCATATTTTATGTTGGGTTCAGGAGAGAGGACTTGGCAGTTCACTGCAGGCTGTTGGTGGAGATTCAACTGCAGTGAACACCGGATGGCAGGGGGGTGTAATGACGCATTTAGAGAAAAAACTAGGAAGAAGACTTGTTTGGATTGTATGTGATTTACATACAGGCGAGCTACCTCTTCGTCATCTCATCCAGGAACTTGATGGTCCTACAAAGAGCAACAACAAGTGGTCAGGTCCCCTTGGCATCATGCTGGATGAAGCAACACAACTAGAAATAAATACAACCTTTCCAAAGGTCGAAGTTGGCCCTCCCCTTCCGGCGTTGTCTGAAGGAGTCATCAAAGATCTCAGCACAGATCAATCCTATGCTTATCGTATTGCCCAAGCAATAAGATCAGGAGAAGTGCCTCAGTCATTGGCTCTCTTGGAGATTGGACCTGTCAGTCACAGCCGTTGGTTAACTACAGCTCTTCGTTTCTGCAGGATTTGGATTTCCAAACACGAATTGAAGGGCAAAGTGCTGAAGAATTTGAGGTTAATTGTTGAATTTATTATTGGAGTTTATCTTCCCCAGTGGTTTAGTGTGAAACTTAATCCTATGTGGGTGGATGGGCCCAATCACCTTTTGTTTCAATTGCAGCTAGTAAGAACACAGAGGAAGGTAGTGAGGGACATCGTGTTACCTGTGGCAAGAAGGTCCGCTTGGTATGCTCGATCAGAAGCAGTTTTGCAAGCAATGCTTTGCAGTCAATGTACCAATCTCCGAACCGAGGCTGTAGAAGTCATTCTAAAGATTAGAGGAACGCTAATAGATGACGACCAGTTGGGAGACTGTTCGTTTCATTCAAGAAAGTTCCCCTAATAAACGTCAATGCCACCAAATTGTCAGAATTGGTTGACTTGAGTTTGGAAGTCTTAGAGCCACCATTGACAACAAGTCTAACTAGCCAAGAATTGAGAAACCTTAAAGAGACTCCAATGCAGGTGCCGAAGTGGCCTTCCCACACTCAAAGTGTGGAGAGATGTGTGAAAATGGTCACAGAAGCAGCGGGCCATGTTTACAGCCACGAGAGGCGAGAAGGTTACATCAAAGCACAAATAGCAAGCAGACTACTGATGACAAGAAACCAAAGCAAAGAGAGTATGAAGGCATTGGTTACTTTCAAATAGACTACGGATAATAAAATATAATAATTTGAAACTTGAAACAGTAACATGTGTGCAAACGCTGGTTATGTTATAAATTCACAAATATGTACATTTAAAAATCCATTTGATGTAGGTAGGACTTATTATAAAAAAAAATTTATGCCAGAATATTGTTTTGCATGCTTAAAGACTACAATAAATTGCTACCAAATTACTCGATTTTCAATTTAGCCAGTTCACCCCCTAAATTGACACACCCTAATCCACACCCTTACCCACTACAACCTACCATAACCATCCACACCTTACCCACTACAACCTACCATAACCATCCACACCCTCACCCACTACAACCTGCCATAACCATCCACACCCTCACCCACTACAACCTACCATAACCATCCACACCCTCACCCACTACAACCTGCCATAACCATCCACACCCTCACCCACTACAACCTGCCATAACCATCCACACCCTCACCCACTACAACCTACCATAACCGTCCACACCCTCACCCACTACAACCTACCATAACCATCCACACCCTCACCCACTACAACCTACCATAACCATCCACACCCTTACCCACTACAACCTGCCATAACCATCCACACCCTCACCCACTACAACCAAACCTAACCTAACCACATTCATTCACAAACAACCATCATAACCACCTAAGAATTCGCCAACAACAACAACCACCATCACAACCTTGACTACCCCCCCCCCCTCCCTCCTATATCTTCCACCACATTTGTATGTATTGTAAAGCTTTATATTATATACCATTATTATACTTCAGGATACAATGGTACTATTCAATCATGCCGCTTCTAAGTGCCTCTCGAAGCTCATGTCCTCCCTGTACTCCTCACACTGTACTCACTCGCTGTACCCCTCACCACTGTAACCACTCTCTTTACCCCTCACCACTGTACTCACTCGCTGTACCCCTCACCACTGTAACCACTCGCTGTACGCCTCACATTGTGTTTTAACTGTGGTATGATATCGAACTATCTCACTTGTTAACATTTGCCTGAATGAGTGTAGGTTAGTCGCTGGTGCCTTTGATGCAGCTGAGTGAGGTATCAGGTAATCTCACGGCGTGTCACCTTTGATACAGTCGTAGATTGGTTGATAGCTGAAATCGTCATAGCTGTCCTGGGTTGTACTTGTAATTATCTTAGCTTGTAAGTTAAACAAGACACACAGGTACTGTTCTCTTCACTCGTTGTTCCTTGGTTTAATGTAAACACACGTGGTGATCTTCTAGTTATATTGGGTAGTAATGTCTGTACAATTATTTGGTATTGACAGACTAATGAGCATTAGCTATTAGCCGATTTATTTAGAGAGAGGCACAGCCTGGAGAGCTGGTCTCTCGACACGACTTTAAGGCATCGTGCCGGGCTGTGAACTGGTGAGAACTGGGCTGAACTCTCTTGAGTCTGGTGCCTGGTGGATGGAGAGAACCCACACTTCAACATGGTCATTAACCAAACACCCTACCATACACTGAGGGTTGAGTCTGTAGTGTTATGGACTGTCCACTCTCGGAGGTGTGACAAAACAGATCCTTGTGTAGCTGTGTGCTCAATGGTCTGGGTGATAGAATGTATACAATGAATATATGTCCTTAACCGATATTTATATAATATTAATGTGACAGAGGCTAATACAAATGTAACCACTCTCTGTACCCCTCATTACTGTAACCACTCTCTGTACCCCTCACCACTGTAACCACTCTCTGTACCCCTCACCACTGTAACCACTCTCTGTACCCCTTTGTAACCACTTTGTACACCTCTATAACCACTCTCTGTACCCCTCACCACTGTAACCACTCTCTGTACCCCTTTGTAACCACTCTGTACACCTCTATAACCACTCTCTGTACCCCTCACCACTGTAACCACTCTCTGTACCCCTCACCACTGTGCCCACTCTCTGTACCCCTCTGTAACCACTCTGTACACCTCTATAACCACTCTCTGTACCCCTCACCACTGTAACCACTCTCTGTACCCCTCACCACTGTAACCACTCTCTGTACTCCTTTGTAACCACTCTGTACACCTCTATAACCACTCTCTGTACCCCTCACCACTGTAACCGCTCTCTGTGCACCTCTATAACCACTCTCTGTACCCCTCACACTGTGCTCACTCTCTGTACCCCTTTGTAACCACTCTGTACACCTCTATAACCACTCTCTGTACCCCTCATTACTGTAACCACTCTCTGTACCCTTTTGTAACCAGTCTGTACACCTCTATAACCACTCTCTGTACCGCTCACACTGTGCCCACTCTCTGTACCCCTCTGTAACCAGTCTGTACACCTCTATAGCCACTCTCTGTACCCCTCAAACCACTCTATGTACCCCTCAACTGTGCCCACTCTCTGTACCCCTCTGTAACTAGTCTGTACCCCTCTATAACCACTCTCTGTACCCCTCAAACCACTCTCTGTACCGCTTACACTGTAACACGAGTCCAAATTACAACACACGGGGGAGCTACAATTCAGTGAGGATAATTACACGTGGAAACCTACACCGTGTCTCACTTTTTTCTAAAATTACCAACACTTAAGGAAATAGAAAGTAAAAGGCAAGGTCCCCAGGATAATATACACATTAACTTTACTCATCGACTGAAATATTAAAGGGGAAAACATCTGATTATCTTGAAAGGAGAGACCTGATTATCTTACACCTGGGAAATAAATCTTAAAGTTATCATATTTTATGGGGATAAGTTATCGTATTGAAGGGGTTAAGTTATCGTATTTAAGGGTGCTAAGTTATCGTATTGAAGGGGTTAAGTTATCGTATTGAAGGGGTTAAGTTATCGTATTGAAGGGGTTAAGTTATCGTATTGAAGGGGTTAAGTTATCGTATTTTATGGGGATAAGTTATCGTATTGAAGGGGTTAAGTTATCGTATTGAAGGGGTTAAGTTATCGTATTGAAGGGGTTAAGTTATCGTATTGAAGAGGTTAAGTTATAGTATTGAAGGGGTTAAGTTATCGTATTGAAGGGGTTAAGTTATCGTATTGAAGGGGTTAAGTTATAGTATTGAAGGGGTTAAGTTATCGTATTGAAGGGGTTAAGTTATCGTATTGAAGGAGCTAAGTTATCGTATTGAAGGGGTTAAGTTATCGTATTGAAGGGGTTAAGTTATCGTATTGAAGGGGTTAAGTTATGGTATTGAAGGGGTTAAGTTATAGTATTAAAGGGGTTAAGTTATCGTATTGAAGGGGTTAAGTTATCGTATTTTATGGGGATAATTTATCGCATTGAAGGGGTTAAGTTATCGTATTGAAGGGGTTAAGTTATCGTATTTAAGGGGGTTAAGTTATCGTATTGAAGGGGTTAAGTTATAGTATTGAATGGGTTAAGTTATCGTATTGAAGGGGTTAAGTTATCGTATTGAAGGGGTTAAGTTATCGTATTGAAGGGGTTAAGTTATTGTATTGAAGGGGTTAAGTTATCGTATTGAAGGGGTTAAGTTATCGTATTCAAGGGGTTAAGTTGTCGTATTCAAGGGGTTAAGTTATCGTATTCAAGAGGTTAAGTTATCTTATTCAAGGGGGTTAAGTCACATTACTCAAAGGGTTAAGTCACATTACTACAAGGGGTTAAATTATCACATTCAAAGGGGTTAAGTCATACTCAAGGGGGTTAAGTTACCGTATTCAAAGGGGTTAAGTCCCACTACACACTCAGTCCATCACAAAGGTAGACAACATTTCCATTCAAAGGGGAAAAAGTTGACGTACCCAGAGGGAAAGAGGTCAGTGTACCCAAGCTGGCTACCTCACGTTGATCCCAAGATGAATACTAGGAGGAAAAAAAAAAATAATCGTGGTCTCTTTCCGTCTTGGGTACATCTTCACACACACTTACACTTGAAAGGAGGGGAAAAATTTCACTTTTCTGAGTACATATGAAGGAGAAAGAGAAAACGCAGGAAGTTGAAATTATTTTTAATGACCTTTGAAATAATTTAAAGATATTTAGAATGTTAAAAAAAAAATTGAATTCCCCAAGAGTTTAAATAATTTCCAAAGAAGTTCAATAAATTTTCCCAAAAGCTCAAATAATTTCCACAAAAGCTCAAATTATTTCCAAGACCTCAAATTCTATTTTTCCCCGTCACATTTTGCTGTCGGGTTTCACTTAGCCTATAAAAAAAATTCTCGCAATACAATTAAAAGGCGCAGGGTTTAAATTTATGTGTTAAATGGCGTTAATGGTCCCTGATGGCGGTGAGTAAATGTCAAGAGTGAAATTCAGTTGTAAACGACCCGATCTAATCACAATTATCCTCATGTATGCAATAACTTTATATCTGAAAGCAGTTTGACCTTTATAAAAATTCTTAAATGCATTAATTAATTACCTTCCATGGAATAACTAACGTAATACCGAGTTTAAATGCAACACTAAGCTTAAATGTTACACTACTCTCATGTAACACTGAGATTAAATAAAACACTAACCTTAAATGTAACACCACTATTATGTAACACTGAACTTAAATGTAACACTAAGCTTAAATGTAACACTAAGCTGAAATGTAACACTAACCTTAACAGTGCACAAGGGGGGGGGGGGAGCTGACTGTATGACAATCGTGATCCCGTACACACACCTGCCAAGAAATCTCGCCTCGTCTGAACTCTGCGAGGAAAAACACACACACACACACACACACACACACACACACACTTCTTTTCCACGCTGAAGTCCGGTAGGTTTTCGCGCGGGTAAAGTACGAAGATGGAAACGCACCTAACCCACGAACTCTATGGATATTCCTACCCAGGTTTCATTCACAGGTCTCGTCTGCCGTGCCCAGTGTTAGTACAGGAGAAAACGGGAGTACCCAAAGGAAACAGGAGTACCCAGAGGAAACGGGAGTACCCAAAGGAAACAGGAGTACCCAGAGGAAACGGGAGTACACAGAGGAAACAGGAGTACCCAGAGGAAACGGGAGTACACAGAGGAAACAGGAGTACCCAGAGGAAACGAGAGTACCCAGAGGAAACGGGAGTACTCAGAGGAAACCCGTGATGCTTGGTGGGTACACTGGATAACACACACACCCTTCCCACGTAAGTCTCGGGCAAGGAATCGAACCCATGACACAGGGTGAGAACTTAAGACGTCAACAAATACACGATAATACGGACCATGAATGCCACCATGAGTTCTCGTGTACCCTGAATGACAAAATGAGAAATTCCTGAGGACGACGGAGTGGGGGAGCAAGCATTGTACACTTCTTCCATCTTTGTGTCGTTTATATTCCGACGTAAACACCATTTTTATCACAAACTCTTGCAATGTTTAACTTTTAATATCATCTTGATTATTAGTAATTTTATTATTGTTATTATAGTTATTACCTTGTTAATATTACTGTAATTATCTTTTCTATTTCATTATTATCACTATTAGTTTATATGTACCTGAATTCCTGGAGTTTCTCGTACGTAATATAACACGTACCATGACGCACCTGGGATACACAATATACCTTCAAATTTTCTATTCGATTCTCAGGTTGTGGGAGATGCTGAATGACCCTAAAAATAACCATACCAAGTCCTAACCTAACCTAACCTAACCTAACCTAACCTAACCAAACCAAACCAAACCAAACCAAACCTAACCTAACCTAACCTAACCTAAAGCATGGCCAAACCAAACCCAAGGAAGAATTTTTTTTATGTTATCAGCTAATTTAAATAACAGTTAGTAGTATCTCTCGCTTCCTACGCTACAGACATAAATATTTTTATGAATAAACTGTAATGTGTGTTAGGTTAGGTTGGCGACTTAATCTTAATGGCTCGGTTAGGTTAGGGGCTCTTTTTACAACTTGAGTCCATTTTAACTCGTCACAGCATCGTATGGGATGACATTGCAGCCCCGTTTTCTATGATGGAAGACAGGGTAGACTACGGTAGACCTCAAGGTTGTTGAGGGGGGCTTTAATTAATCACACATAAGGCGACGGAATCATCAATTACCCCTCACGGTCACGACGGATAATCATTAATGACGGGTTTGGGGCAGCTAATACTATATAGTGCTGCTTGCTCTCTCTCTCTCTCTCTCTCTCTCTCTCTCTCTCTCTCTCTCTCTCTCTCTCCTCCACACAATAATTTTACATAAACATATCACTGTACATGGTGGGAAAAACAAGTGTATTTTAACACCGGTAAAGGATTACATCAAACAAACCTTTTATGTTCTTCAATAATTCACTGTTACACTCTGGCACTCACACACACATTCGTTCACATCAAACAACACGCAAAAATACAACTGGACGCACACGCGCATATGACAAGACACATGCAAGTACATATGCATGCACACTTGTACAAATGCAACATCATGCACACTGAGAAAATCAAACACCACACACACACACACACACACACACGTAAGCATCATGTGCACAAGAAGCAATATGATTTCGTTAACAATTCACGAGTCCGTAGAGATGTTTGTAAGCTTGTTCAATCTAGGAAGAAAAAAACTAAGAGGAAACAGAGGTTAAGGAGCAAATGAGTCGTTAGGGTAAGTGAGGGGACCATTGGGCAAACGACCTTGTTCAGGAGGTCATTAGACGAGATGGTTACTAATTTGTGGACCCACTCCTCCCCAGTCTGTGCATGGGGGGGAGGGGGGGGGCTGTAGTATGTGTGTGGGGGTGTAGTGTGTGGGGGGTGTAGTGTGTGGGGGGTGTAGTGTGTGGGGGGGTGTAGTGTGTGGGGGGTGTAGTGTGTGGGGGGTGTAGTGTGTGGGGGTGTAGTGTGTGGGGGTGTAGTGTGTGTGTGGGGGGTGTAGTGTGTGTGTGGGGGGTGTAGTGTGTGTGTGGGGGGTGTAGTGTGTGTGTGGGGGTGTAGTGTGTGTGTGGGGGTGTAGTGTGTGTGGGGGGTGTAGTGTGTGTGGGGGGTGTAGTGTGTGTGTGGGGGGTTGTAGTGTGCGGGGGTGTAGTGTGTGGGGGTGTAGTGTGTGTGGGGGGTGTAGTGTGTGTGGGGGGTAGTGTGTGTGGGGGTGTAGTGTGTGTGTGGGGGGTGTAGTGTGTGTGGGGGGGTGTAGTGTGTGTGGGGGGGTGTAGTGTGTGTGTGGGGGGTGTAGTGTGTGTGTGGGGGTGTAGTGTGTGTGTGGGGGTGTAGTGTGTGTGGGGGGGTGTAGTGTGTGTGGGGGTGTAGTGTGTGTGGGGGTGTAGTGTGTGTGGGGGGTAGTGTGTGGGGGTGTAGTGTGTGGGGGTGTAGTGTGTGGGGTGTAGTGTGTGGGGGTGTAGTGTGTGTGTGGGGGTGTATTATCTGTGGGGGGGTGTAGTGTGTGTGTGGGGGTGTAGTGTGTGTGTGGGGGTGTAGTGTGTGTGGGGGGGTGTAGTGTGTGTGTGGGGGGTGTAGTGTGTGTGTGGGGGGTGTAGTGTGTGTGGGGGTGTAGTGTGTGTGGGGGTGTAGTGTGTGTGGGGGTGTAGTGTGTGTGGGGGTGTAGTGTGTGAGGGGGGGTGTAGTGTGTGTGGGGGGTGTAGTGTGGGGGGGTGTTGTGTGTGTGGTGGGGCTGTAGTGTGTGGGGGTGTAGTGTGTGTGTGTGGGGGTGTAGTGTGTGTGTGTGGGGCTGTAGTGTGTGGGGGTGTAGTGTGTGTGGGGGTGTAATGTGTGTGGGGGGTTTAGTGTGTATGGGTGGTGTTGTGTGTGTGGGGGGGTGTTGTGTGTGGGGGGTGTAGTGTGTGTGGGGGTGTAGTTTGTGTGTGGGGGGTGTAGTGTGTGTGGGGGGGTGTAGTGTGTGTGGGGGTGTTGTGTGTGTGGTGGGGCTGTAGTGTGTGTGGGGGGGTGTAGTGCGTGTGGGGGGGGTGTTGTGTGTGTGGTGGGGCTGTAGTGTGTGGGGGTGTAGTGTGTGTGGGGGGGGTGTTGTGTGTGGGGGGGTGTAGTGTGTGTGGGGGTGTAGTTTGTGTGTGGGGGGTGTAGTGTGTGTGGGGGGGGCTGTAGTGTAGTGTGTGTGGGGGGGCTGTAGTGTGTGTGTGGGGGGCTGCAGTGTGTGGGGGGCTGCAGTGTGTGGGGGGCTGTAGTGTGTGTGTGGGGGGGTGTAGTGTGCGTGGGGGGTGTTGTGTGTGTGGGGGGGCTGTAGTGTGTGGGGGGTGTAGTGTGTGTGTGGGGGTGTAGTGTGTGTGTGGGTGTTGTGTGTGTGGGGGGCTGCAGTGTGTGGGGGTGCAGTATGTGTGGGGGTGTAGTGTGTGTGTGTGTGTGTGTGTGGGGGGGGGGGTGTTGTGTGTGTGGGGTGTGTGTGTGTGTGTGTGTGTGTGTGTGTACCGTCAACATACACCGTGGTTCGAGAAAAATAAAAGAAAGTTGTCTAAAGCTCTTAGTTGACTGCCACTGATACACAACTCGAAGGTGTTCAACTAGGTCAGGGAGCCTCACGCAGGATACCTTGGGTCAGTAAGTATAGGTCAGGAAACAACGAAGACCCTGCTGCAGGAGCATTAAGGTGCGATATTCACCAATGTTTACACTAATGACGAAGACAACAGAGGCACCTGGGTGAGTCACAGCCTCTCTTACATTTCATACTCACGAGACGACACAAGTTTGTCCCGTAATATTTTTTTATTAGAGAGAGAGAGAGAGAGAGAGAGAGAGAGAGAGAGAGAGAGAGAGAGAGAGAGAGAGAGAGAGAGAGAGTTCATTAAGACTGACCTTGACCTTATGCCATCCAACAATGACTAATATAATTATTGTTATATATTAATTATGTTATTGTTTTTGGCTATATTTTTAAAACACAGTGATCACGAAAAATTAATGGTTGTGAAAATGTGTTCCCCAGCTGAGTGTAGTGTACATAGCCCCGTCATGGTGGGCGGAGAGGAGACGTTGGCCTGGCTACCGTCTTCCTGGTGGTGCTGCCTCAACACTCCCGGGTTATACGACCCAGAGTGTGGAATAATGTGGCTCTCTACCTCTCACACACCTACTGATGATAGCACCACCGACGGCACGCTACACCACCATCATCACTGACACCATTAACAGAACAACCACTGACACCACCACCAAGATAATCATTGACATTACCACCACAACCCCTGACGCTACCAGCATAAGAACCACTGACAACCCACCTGACACTACCCCTGACACCGTAGATGACACTACCCGACACCCTAGATGACCCACCACCTGACACCCCCACCCCCTCCCTATCCACTACATTAGTGTTAATGAAATATTTTGAGAATTTATGGGAGTTAGAAGTTTCGGCCTAAAGAATGATCACGTCATATTGGAAGAATCCTGACAGCTACTAACACACACACACACACACTAAAATAGAGAGCTCATCTTTTTTTTGGAGACGAATTCTTCAACTTGACTTCACAACACATTGACTCTTCATGTGACATCCGAGTATAAGTGATCACATTACCCCCACCAACACACACTACGGGAAGCCTGAAAGATCCAGTCGAGTGTACTGTTTCTACTACTGGTTGTTCCATAATACAGATACGTCTTACTGGCGCTCTGTCCCGTACTGGTAACAAGAGGTGATGGTACTGGCAGGATTAACATGTTATGATGGAATACTATATGAAGGTGTGGAGTGAGGAAGGTATTAGTGAGGTGGTGGAGTCAGAGTGGCAGAGGTGGTGTCGTCAACAGGGTGTAGGGGAGGTGAGTATCAATACACGTCATCAGTCAGCCAGCTTCAGTCATCACTCATTACTGCACCCTTTTCCCTCCCCTCCTAAAGTAGAGAGGTGTATGGTAGGGGCGTAGGGTGAGGGTATATGGTGGGGGTATGGTAGGGGAGTATGGTAAGGAAGATTGGTAGGGACATATGGTGGGGGCGTATGGTGAAGGGAATATAGTGTGGGAGTATGGTAGGGGTGGATAGCTGGGGAGTATGGTAGAGTCATATGGTGGAGGCGTACGGTGGAGGCGTATGGTGGGGGCGTATGGTGGGGGCGTATGGTAGAGGAGTCCAGTGTAATAGATTAATGTAACTGTAAAACCCAATAGTTACCGTAAAGACTGCCCGCCCCCCCCCCCCCAACACACACTCACCAACGAATCATTACTTTAAAAACACTTGACAAAAAAATTCCCAACAAAAGCTCTAGAGACTAACACCAACACTATGGAAGTGAGGATTACTAGAAGTTGTTGCTGGGCCGAATAATCCCGAATAATCCCAAAAATACCCCTAAATTAGTCAACAAAATCCCCAAAGTTCACAACAAAAGCACTTAGAAGACATGAGTATTTATTCCAAAAAAGAAAACTCCTTGTACGAATGTGTAAAAAAAAAAAATAAAAATCCCTGCACTAATCCCCCACAGCGGCTCTACAAATTCGATAAAGCATAAATCCAACAAAACCTAAACCAAAATCCCACTTGAAGTATATACCCAACAAAAGCCCTTAGGGATGTGAGGTAATAATAAGTTGTCCCTGAAACCAAGATGTTGCCTGGAGCATCGAAGGTGAATTTTAGCCAGCAAGTTGGAGCCACGGTGAGATCAATACACAAGAGGCAGTACCCAGTAACCTTATACTGGAGGAGGAGGAAGAGGAGGAGGGGGAGGGGGAGGAGGGAGGAAGAGGGAGAGGGGGAGGGGGGAGGAGGAGGAAGAGGGGGAGGGAGAGGGGGAGGGGGAAGGAGGAGGAGTGCCAGTGGTGGTGTGGTGGCTTGGTAGGGGGGGGGGGCTGGTTGTTGGAAAGTAGCGTTATCTTGCGTTAGGGTGGATGGGTGGTTTGCTAGTGCTGGGTGGAGTGGCTTGTTAGGGTGGCTTAATGGTAGTACATGACAAGGGTGAAGTGAGGGAGGTAAGCAGAGAGGGGTGAGGGTGATGAGTAGTGAGGGAGGAGGGAAGAAACCAGATATATATATATATATATGACGACCTCCTTCAACACGCCCTTACATCCTCCTGCTTCCGGAACACACACACACACACACGCGCGCGCACACACACACACACACAAACACACACACACACACACACACCAACATAATAATTGATTACTCTTGAGATAAATTACACCCAAAAGAAATATAATACTCCCATTATAAAACGCAATATAGACAAGATATAAGAAAATATAGCCAATTTAAAACACAATATACCTTTGATCGAACAATTTACCTCAGAACGAGCCAGAGAAGGTGTTACCAATAGGTGCAAGTCGTAACTGTGTATAGATTCAATAATACACACACACACACACACACACACACACACACACACACACACACACACACAGATGCAGTGAGGCATGCAAGTTGCCATAAGCATCCTTGTCCTTGAGGCCGGCCAACAAACTGACCTGTCGAGTGGTCTGGTCTGGTCTTCGTGGCCATCCTGCCTTCCATGCAGCCACACCATGACCAGACTACTTTTACGACCCCAGCATACTTCCACGACCCCAGCTACACCACGACCAGGCTACTTTTACAACCCCAGCCACACCACGACCCCAGCCATACCACGGCCAGACTACTTTCACAACCCCAGCCACACCACGATCAGGCTACTTCCACAACCCCAGCCACACCACGACCAGGCTACTTCCACGACCAGACTACTACCACGACCCCAGCCATACCACGGCCAGACTACTACCACGGCCCCAGCCATACCACGACCAGACTACTTCCACGATCCAAACCACACCACGTCCAGGCTACTACCACGACCCCAGCCTGAAGAACAAAATCACTACCACGACCACCACCACCACGCTTCTGCCATGTCCGAGAGTCAAGATCACTACACTGCCAGGATCATAGCCAACATCACTACCACCACGACCCCTGCCAACACCACTACCACGACCCCTGCCAACATCACTACCACCACGACCCCTGCCAACACAACCACCACTACCATGATCCCTGTCAACAGAACCATCACCACCACGACCCCTGCCAGCAACTACCACTACCACGATCTCTGCCAACACCAACACTACCACAACCCCTGCCAACACCTCCACCACCACGACCCCTGCCAGCAACCACCACTACCACGACCTCTGCCAACACTACCACTACCACAACCCCTGCCAACACCACCACTACCACGATCTCTGCCAACACCACTACTACCACAACTCCCTGCCAACACCACCACTACCACGACCCCTGCCAACACCACCACTACCACAACCCCTGCCAACACCACCACTACCTCTGCCAACACCACCACTACCACGACCCCTGCCAACACCACCACTACCACAACCCCAGCCAACACCACCATTACCACGACCTCTGCCAACACCACCACTACTACGATCTCTGCCAACACCACCACTACCACAACCCCTGCCAACACCACCACTACCTCTGCCAGCAACCACCACTACCACGACCTCTGCCAACACCACCACTACCACGACCTCTGCCAACACCACCACTACCACAACCCCTGCCAACACCACCACGACCTCTGCCAACACCACCACTACCACAACCCCAGCCAACACCACCATTACCACGACCTCTGCCAACACCACCACTACCACAACCCCTGCCAACACCACCACTACCACGACCTCTGCCAGCACCACCACTACCACAACCCCTGCCAACACCACCACTACCACGACCCCTGCCAACACCACCACTACCACGACCTCTGCCAACACCACCACTACCACAACCCCTGCCAACACCACTACCACGACCTCTGCCAACACCACCACTACCACGACCTCTGCCAACACCACCACTACCACAACCCCTGCCAACACCACCACTACCACGACCCCTGCCAACACCACTACTACGACCCCTGCCAACACCACTACCACGACCCCTGCCAACACCACTACCACGACCCCTGCCAACACCACTACCACGACCCCTACCAACACCACTACTACGACCCCTGCCAACACCACTACCACGACCCCTGCCAACACCACTACCACGACCCCTGCCAACACCACTACCACGACCCCTGCCAACACCACTACCACGACCCCTGCCAACACCACCACTACCACAACCCCTGCCAACACCACCACCACCACGACCCCTGCCAACACCACTACCACGACCTCTGCCAACACCACCACCACCACTATCACCACGACCCCTGCCAACACCACCACTACCACAACCCCTGCCAACACCACCACCACCACGACCCCTGCCAACACCACTACCACAACCCCTGCCAACACCACCACCACCACGACCCCTGCCAACACCAACACCACCACCACTATCACCACGACCCCTGCCAATACCACAACTAAGAACACCACCATTACCACGATCAAAACATTACCTTAAGATACTCACTAACCTAACCTTCTTACCAAAGCTGTTATTGGTACCAGCGTCTGACAGCCACATCACCACTGGTCTGACAGCCACTGACAGCATAAGACGTCTAACAGCCACTGACAGCATAAGACGTCTAACAGCCACTGACAGCATAACATGTCTGAGAGCCACTGACAACAAAACAACGTCTGAGAGCCACTGACAGCATAAGACGTCTAACAGCCACTGACAGCATAACATTATCTGAGAGCCACTGACAACAAAACAACGTCTGAGAGCCACTGACAACATAACACCTGAGAGCCACCGACAACATAACACCTGAGAGCCACTGACAACATAACACCTGAGAGCCACTGACGACATATCATCTGAGAGCCACTGACAACATAACACCTGAGAGCCACTGACAACATATCATCTGAGAGCCACTGACGACATAACACCTGAGAGCCACTGACGACATATCATCTGAGAGCCACTGACGACATATCATCTGAGAGCCACTGACAACATAACACCTGAGAGCCACTGACAACATAACACCTGAGAGCCACTGACGACATAACACCTGAGAGCCACTGACGACATAACACCTGAGAGCCACTGACGACATATCATCTGAGAGCCACTGACGACATAACACCTGAGAGCCACTGACGACATATCATCTGAGAGCCACTGACGACATATCATCTGAGAGCCACTGACGACATAACACCTGAGAGCCACTGACGACATATCATCTGAGAGCCACTGACAACATAACACCTGAGAGCCACTGACGACATATCATCTGAGAGCCACTGACAACATAACACCTGAGAGCCACTGACGACATATCATCTGAGAGCCACTGACAACATATCATCTGAGAGCCACTGACAACATAACACCTGAGAGCCACTGACAACATATCATCTGAGAGCCACTGACGACATAACATCTGAGAGCCACTGACAACATAACACCTGAGAGCCACTGACAACATATCATCTGAGAGCCACTGACGACATATCATCTGAGAGCCACTGACGACATAACACCTGAGAGCCACTGACAACATATCATCTGAGAGCCACTGACGACATATCATCTGAGAGCCACTGACAACATATCATCTGAGAGCCACTGACGACATATCATCTGAGAGCCACTGACGACATAACACCTGAGAGCCACTGACGACATATCATCTGAGAGCCACTGACGACATATCATCTGAGAGCCACTGACGACATATCATCTGAGAGCCACTGACGACATATCATCTGAGAGCCACTGACGACATATCATCTGAGAGCCACTGACGACATATCATCTGAGAGCCACTGACGACATATCATCTGAGAGCCACTGACGACATAACACCTGAGAGCCACTGACGACATATCATCTGAGAGCCACTGACGACATATCATCTGAGAGCCACTGACGACATATCATCTGAGAGCCACTGACGACATATCATCTGAGAGCCCTACTAGTCTGAAGGTCACTCCTGCTTGGTATTCATGTCACAAAAACACAAGCTCAGTTCGCCACGTGCTTTGTTTATATAATTAAAAACGCGCGAGTAAACTTTATCCCGTTGTCATATATTCCACACGCGGATCCAAACAGCTGTGTGTTATACTCTCATGTTGAACTCTCGAAATGTAAACACTATGAGCTAACGCCATAGATTTCATTCCCGTTTACAGCCCAACAGAATGATTTAATCCTGCCTTTGTCACTGTGTAGCCATATTGTGATGGAATTAACTCATAAAACAGTCAACGAACACTGGGAAAAAACTATCATAAATAATCCGAATATGACTTCCTCGTTAATTATGACTCGAAGCATTATGGAAGTGATAGCCGGATACAACCAGGATTATAAACCGATGCGATTACGGTCAAAAATATAATACAGGAGAGAATATTGACACATAAATGATCTCTCGTGGAGGACGGGTAGAAGTATAACAACGATAAGCTTCTTAACATGTAATAAATTAAGATTATATTACAAAAAATAAAAATTCTAATATCCGGCAGTGAAGGTTTATGTTAGCTGTGAAAACCTGACAAACTCGGAGAAGCAAAACTGTTTCCTTGTCCTGGTGTTTCTATACTTTAGTGACACGGGAATGGTGGTAGTAGTGTTTAACACACCCAAGCGATACACCCACACAACACACCCAAGCGACACACCCACACAACACACCCAAGCGACACACCCACACAACACACCCAAGCGATAGACCCACACAACACACCCAAGCGACACACCCACACAACACACCCAAGCGATACACCCACACAACACACCCATGCGACACACCCACACAACACACCCAAGCGATACACCCACACAACACACCCAAGCGATACACCCACGCAACACACCCAAGCGATACACCCACACAACACACCCAAGCGATAGACCCACACAACACACCCAAGCGACACACCCACACAACACACCCAAGCGATACACCCACACAACACACCCATGCGACACACCCACACAACACACCCAAGCGATACACCCACACAACACACCCAAGCGACACACCCACACAACACACCCAAGCGATACACCCACACAACACACCCAAGCGATACACCCACACAACACACCCAAGCGATACACCCACACAACACACCCAAGCGATACACCCACACAACACACCCAAGCGATACACCCACACAACACACCCAAGCAACACACCCAAGCGATACACCCACACAACACACCCACACAACACACCCAAGCGACACACCCACGCAACACACCCACACAACACACCCAAGCGACACACCCACACAACACACCCACACAACCCACCCACACAACACACCCACACAACACACCCAAGCGACACACCCACGCAACACACCCACACAACACACCCAAGCGACACACCCACGCAACACACCCACACAACACACCCAAGCGATACACCCACACAACACACCCACACAACACACCCACGCAACACACCCACACAACACACCCAAGCGACACACCCACACAACACACCCAAGCGACACACCCACACAACACACCCAAGCGACACACCCACACAACACACCCAAGCGATACACCCACACAACACACCCACACAACACACCCACGCAACACACCCACACAACACACCCAAGCGACACACCCACACAACACACCCAAGCGACACACCCACACAACACACCAACGACACACCCACACAACACACCCAAGCACACACCACACAACCCACCCACACAACACACCCACACAACACACCCAAGCGACACACCCACACAACACACCCACACAACACACCCAAGCGACACACCCACACAACACACCCAAGCGACACACCCACACAACACACCCAAGCGATACACCCACGCAACACACCCAAGCGACACACCCACACAACACACGCAAGCGACACACCCACACAACACACCCAAGCGATACACCCACACAACACACCCAAGCGATACACCCACACAACACACCCAAGCGACACCCACACAACACACCCAAGCGATACACCCACACAACACACCCAAGCGATACACCCACGCAACACACCCAAGCGATACACCCACACAACACACC
Organism: Homarus gammarus; assembly: GCA_958450375.1. Lineage (NCBI taxonomy): Eukaryota > Metazoa > Arthropoda > Malacostraca > Decapoda > Nephropidae > Homarus > Homarus gammarus. Next base: position 1,831,744 of record CAUDMG010001597.1, on the reverse strand, counting down.
CAAGCGACACACCCACGCAACACACCCACACAACACACCCAAGCGACACACCCACACAACACACCCACACAACCCACCCACACAACACACCCACACAACACACCCAAGCGACACACCCACGCAACACACCCACACAACACACCCAAGCGATACACCGACACAACACACCCACACAACCCACCCACACAACACACCCACACAACACACCCACGCAACACACCCACACAACACACCCAAGCGACACACCCACACAACACACCCAAGCGACACACCCACACAACACACCCAAGCGACACACCCACACAACACACCCAAGCGATACACCCACACAACACACCCACACAACACACCCACACAACACACCCAAGCGACACACCCACGCAACACACCCACACAACACACCCAAGCGACACACCCACACAACACACCCAAGCGACACACCCACACAACACACCCAAGCGACACACCCACACAACACACCCAAGCGATACACCCACGCAACACACCCAAGCGACACAACACACCCACACAACACACCCACACAACCCACCCACACAACACACCCACACAACACGCCCAACCACACCCACACAACACACCCAACCACACCCACTGTTTAATCTTGAATTCTTACACGTGGAGAAAGTATTTAGGTAATTATATACTTAGGAATTTACTTACAAGCATTAGACATTTTTCTAGTCAGGTTACGCTGAGATGGAGGAGGAGGAGGAAGGGGGAGGGGGAGGGGGAGGAAGGGGAGGGGGAGGGGAAGGGGGGAGGAGGAGGAGGAGGAAGGGGGGGAGGAGAAGGTAGTTGACCTCCGCGCTCCTGGACACCAAATTCCTTCAACTGTTTTTTGCGGTAACTGACGGACCGCCGAGGCAGGAAAACTCAAGCATTATTTAAAGTCCAAATTTCCCCTCCTTTCTGCTCAGCCACCATGTTTGGTTAGGTTAGGTTTCTGTGCTTCAACTACTAGGGCGTTTAAACACGTAATCCATGAAGGTCAATACACAAGACAACAGCTATTTAAAATTACGGAAAACAGGTTCTTCCTGCTGCCATGTATGCACTGCCACAAGCTAAGAGGTAGAGAGATAAGGTGCAGTCCCCTCCACTACTGCGTTTACAGGGGCTCGTCAGGCTTTGTGCAGTGTGGCAGGGTCGTGTTTGTTAACATTCGACAGAGGAAAGCTCGTAATAGTAAACACACTATGGAATCAAAGTAAAACAATATGAAAACGAATATCTCAATGTATTGATTTGTGGAATGTTTATATAATGAGCCCCTGTAAACGCACTAGTAACGAGGACTGTACTGTACATGAGTATAATCACGGACAGACAGACGAACAGAGAGACAATTAGACAGACGGACAGCATCTTCGTAGGTCGGCAGACGGAAAAAACATCTTACCTCGTCTTTAAACACATCATTAAACCATACATCATACTGTAATTAACACAACAACGTGAACAGTAGCAGTATCACAGGCACAGCGGTTTTCTTCTATAGTGTATTTAACTTTCCTTGTATATACAATATTTTCTAGTCCATAACATTAGAGTAATAGCCAATATGACCTAACCTGACCTAACCTAACATAACCTATCTATCACTCATGACCTAACCTGGCCCACAGTCAGGTTACGGTAGAGTCGAAAGGTAAAAATGACGACATTTTCGCTGCCATCAAAAGACTTACCATAAAAGGCGAGGGAAAACAACTAACAAGGGACGAGATTCACTCCCCCATCCCCACACACACACCGTGCTTCATTCCGCACTGGCAACACACACAACTTGCTTCACTCCCTTATGGCCACACACCCAACTTGCTTCAATCATCTCCCCAAATCCATTCCCCATCTTCCCCCACATTCAGGAACTTTGTAGCGTGAGAACGATATATTAACCGAGTCTCCCCTCCCTCCCTCCTACCACCCACCCCCCCCCCCCCCCTCCTCTCACACGACACCCCGATTCAAGTAACGTCAGGACAGGTTCAATTTGGCCCCCTGCGAGAAAACATTGATTCATCTAGTAATAAAAAACATGAATCTCAATTAACTGGCCTATTGAGTACGATACCAACCCCCTGGCCTTGAGTACAACGAATTAGACCATCGTAAAGTATGTTAATCCCTTGAGCACTATGATCTAAGTCCTAACCCCTCGAGTACAATATCTAAACCTCTTAAGTACGATGAACTAAGTCCTGAAGACCTCCTAACCCCACGAGTACAACAATGACTGAACTGAGTAACTTGTCTTTACCTTTTATCCTTGACAACAAATCAGTATTGGAGTAGATGACCATGAGGTACTGCAGGAGGTCCTGACCATGAGGTACTGCAGGAGGTCCTGTTTATTTAATGAGATACAACAGCCAACAGGTAAGGCCCCCCCCCCCCCGCCGGTATAAATATTGGGCACTATAGCGTGCGGTCTACCGCAATATCCGTAGTCTACGGACCTGACCTGACTACCTGAACACCAGGACCCTAACCAACCTTATAGAAGGGGGATCAACGAAGACAAATATCAGTATTCTCCTTAACTTTAAGCCGAGAACATCAGTCTAACACACTTTACCCCTACAATGATCTTGAAAGATTTCTACACAGGTGTCATCTTGACAGAAGAAACCGCGGTTGCATTTTTACGTGAAAACAATCTTCTGGACGCACCGCAAGAAGCAGAGCCTTGTCATCGATGTGGTAGTGTCATGCAAGAAAAAGAAAACGTGAGAGAGGTGGTTTAGGTTAGGTAGACCGCACGCTATAGTGGCACCAAATATTGTTTCCCATGTGTTCCTTCATCCTAAACCAACCTAGTAACTACCATACGTTGTTCATGTTATTCTTGCCATGCCTTTCCGTCCGTCGCTTTGTTGTGTTTTTTGGTCTATCTTTCGTCGTATTTCAATTTTTTTGTCTTCATTACATTCTGTTACGTCTGCTGAACGCTTTGATGTATTCTATCTAAGCTTGCATCATCTCCACATACAATATATATCTTCTATCAGCTAACATAATTATGTTCACGTTGACCAATTAAATATATTGGTAATTTTCATAAATCTATTCGATACATATATTAATTTTTTTAGTGTTTAACATTATTAGTTCAAATATTTTTAACCTGGTGTAAAGCCTTTAGGCACGTGGCAGCTCAACACCAGACAACATTAGAAATGGTAATGAAAGATAAATAACGTTCACAATTAACATACAAAACGATTATTAACACACAAACAAATATTAGAGAACAAAAAAATGCTCTAAACTACAAATTTATTAGACAAAATTAGTTAAACCTTCGAAGACGTTGGTTTAATCGATAATTTTGCTCTGGTTTAAGGTATACTGTAACTTTTAAAAGGAGGTCAATTATATTCGCTAAACGGTTAAACCATCATTCTCAAAGGGTCAGCATAAACACATGGAGGAGAGAGAGAGAGAGAGAGAGAGAGAGAGAGAGAGAGAGAGAGAGTTGCATACAGAAGTAAACGTAGACAATGTTAACATAGAAGAAAAGTAAAGATACACAATGTTACCTAAAGAACCAGACAAGTTAAGACACCCCGAACACACCTTCACAGCGTCCCCGACTACTCACCTCAGCACTGTTGGTGACTACTATATGTTGGTGATGTAGAGTGTGAGGGCTTGCTGGTGCTGGCGACGTCGAGGTAGGAGGGGGACGCCACCATGCTTTTGGCCACAACCTGGAAAAACACGATACCACTGTCACCGAGAGCGGATTTACACAGAAAAAGGAGGTGACAGAAAACGGGGGTGACAAAGAAAACGGAAGTGACACATAAAACGGCGGTGACACAGAAAACAGCGGTGACAGAAAACGGAAGTGACACAGAAAACGGAAGTGACAAAAAAAAAAGAAGTTACAGAAAACGGAGGTAACACAGAAAATGGAGGGTTACTAAAGGAATCTGGTCAACACTTCAGAAGACATTAAATCCAAAGCCAGACACTAGGGTTAACACATAGTACTCAAGGGATAAACACAGTCAAGGCATTCACGAGATTAACTCACAGCACAGTAGTCTTGCAATGGTTTAGTGTACTATACTCAAGGGATTTAGAATAGTATATCCCTTTACTGCAGATTAATCGTAGTTTATCAGAAATTAATTACCAACGGTTGTATCTCCAGCTACTATTACTACCAGTACTACTACGACCACTATTATTATTACTTCTACTACTTTTACCGGTACAACTACAACTACTACTATTATTACTACTACTATTATTACTACCACAATTATTATTACTACTACTACAACTATTATCATTACTACTATTACAACAACTACTAGTATTAGGTTTCATTTAATATCTCATTCCATGTATAGTGTCACCAGAGGCGCTCATAAGGAAGAGAGGGGGTATTGGTAGCCCCTGAACACTTATACAGGGTGTCCCAGAAAATTGTCCTTGCCTCCCTCCTCCCAATATATGCAGCTGGGGAGGGTCTGAGGTCAAGATATATGTGTGGAGTCCATGAAGTACAATGAACCAGCACTACTAGGGGTGAAGGAAGGGGTAGGGGAAGGGATGGAGGAAGGGGTGAGGGGAAGGGGGTGAGGGATGGAATGGAGGAAGGGGTGAGGGAAAGGGATGGAGGAAGGGGTGAGGGGAACGGATGGGGAGAGGGGTGGTGGGGGGAAGAGGGATTGTGGGGGGAGAGGGGAGGGAAGGAGAGGGGGTAGGGGGGAAGACTAACTCACTCTCCCACCTCCGCGAGCTAATGACGAAAAGGTGACGCAGCGCTACTTAGCCTTACACTGCTCCCCTCCCTTCACCCACACTACCAACCCACCCACCAGGAGGCACGATACTGTTTTGGAGGATTTGTGAGTTAATAGAAGACATTAATAGTCTTCAATGGACCATAATTACTAAAGCAGTATCATTAAGGTGACGCTCATAAAAATATATATATAAATTCACCTGTGTTGTGGTGTGTGTATTGCCTAAACCCAGCTGATTAGGTGCGACAGATGTGGTGTATAGTGCTTGTGTGGTAGTGGTAGTGGTGTGGTGGTGGTGGTAGCAGGAAGTATGTGGCCTTGATCTGTGTTCCTGATAGTCCAAGGTCTGCCTCGCCTCCCCCTACGGTGTCTATGGGGGCCTCACGTTCCCCTCCTCACCCTCCAACACGCACCAACAGACACACACAGACACACACACACACTACAAAACGTCTAAGAATGTGAAAAATGGATTCTATCAATCTTACTTGCTTAGTTGGGCTCGTAACAATTGGCACTGACCACGGAGATAAATATTGCTATTACTCAGACAGGCACACTAATAGCACGCCACAACACGCCATAGTAATACTCACAGCACGCCACAGTAATACTCACAACACGCCATAGTAATACTCACAGCACACCACAGTAATACTCACAATACGCCAGAGTAATACTCACAGCACGCCATAGTAATACTCACAGCACGCCACAGTAATACTCACAGCACGCCACAGTAATACTCACAACACGCCATAGTAATACTCACAGCACGCCATAGTAATACTCACAGCACGCCATAGTAATACTCACAGCACGCCATAGGAATACTCACAATACGCCATAGTAATACTCACAATACGCCATAGTAATACTCACAATACGCCAGAGTAATACTCACAGCACGCCACAGTAATACTCACAATACGCCAGAGTAATACTCACAGCACGCCACAGTAATACTCACAGCACGCCACAGTAATACTCACAATACGCCATAGTAATACTCACAGCACGCCACAGTAATACTCACAACACGCCATAGTAATACTCACAGCACGCCACAGTAATACTCACAACACGCCATAGTAATACTCACAACACGCCATAGTAATACTCACAGCACGCCACAGTAATACTCACAGCACGCCACAGTAATACTCACAACACGCCATAGTAATACTCACAACACGCCATAGTAATACTCACAACACGCCATAGTAATACTCACAATACGCCATATTAATACTCACAACACGCCATAGTAATACTCACAACACGCCATAGTAATACTCACAGCACGCCATAGTAATACTCACAGCACGCCATAGTAATACTCACAGCACGCCATAGTAATACTCACAGCACGCCACAGTAATACTCACAACACGCCATAGTGATACTCACAACACGCCATAGTAATACTCACAATACGCCATAGTAATACTCACAACACGCCATAGTAATACTCACAGCACGCCATAGTAATACTCACAGCACGCCATAGTAATACTCACAGCACGCCATAGTAATACTCACAGCACGCCATAGTAATACTCACAACACGCCATAGTAATACTCACAGCACGCCACAGTAATACTCACAACACACCATAGTAATACTCACAGCAAAATTTATACGATTTTAGAGCAACACAGACATTAAAAGCGAGTTACAGGGACTCACAGAAACACACTAGAACCCCCACAGCTTCATCACAGCATTACGCACACACACACACACACACACACACACACACACACACACACAAAGGCCTGGTATTGAGGTGGGTGGTGTGGTTGAAAGGCTGGTGATGGCAGAAAGTAATTACAGCTGGAAACACGTGAAGCAACACCTACGCAGCAAGCACTTACACCAATGTACACACACACACACACACACACACACTTAAACATTAAAGCATGCATTTAGAACAATAAAACACATCAAGCACTTGCAACAAAAAACACATACAGCTATATACAAAAACACACATTTTATAGCAAACCAACATTTACAGCAACATAACAAGCACATTCAGCAACACAAAGCCCTGTTTACAAGTCGAACAACACAGAGGCGTGGAAGTGGTGGTGACTGCAAACAGGACAGTGGTGGTGCTTGTATCAGACACCCTAATAAATTTACATGACGTAACATTTAATTACTAAGACGGTGTGTGTGAGTGTGTGTGTGTGTGTGTTGGCGAAGGGGGAATTGGAGTGAGTGTGTGAGGAGGACGGGATTGGATGAAAGTTGAGCCAGTGTGAGTGACCTCAGTGGTGTGTGTGTGTGTGTGTGTGTGTGTTTTATGAGCGTGAGTGGATGGATGTACACCTGATGTAAGTGCATGTGCGTGTACCCAGTAACCGGGCAGGCAGACATCATCAAACATCACACAGAACATCTCTATATTACCCTGCCTTCAGCAACATACCCAAATTACTTCTGGCAACACCTGGTATCAACTTGAGGGTTATATAGGAATGAGGAGGAATGACACCACAAAGTCTAAACTCTAATTTCACACTGATTAGAGTTCCTTTTCATAGTTAATCTGACATACAACAACTAACAGTAGTGATCACCAGCTACCAACCATTCACAGATAAGATCCAAAAGCCGATGCCAGATATTGCCAAATGTCGAGAGAGAATTTGGGTTAATTTTATAGTCGATACTTTCTAGAAGACATATCAAAGACAATCATATATAAGCTATCCTTCATCTGGTCAAGACTTAATGACTATGACAGTGACATGACCAATAGCATCGTATATATAGTAAAACAATAGTAAGTGAACAAAAGATTAATCAGTCATGTTGCTCTCTGAAGAAGACGACAATGAGACAACCTAATACTCACACTGTGGAGTATCTGGAACTACCATTAATAAACAAAGAGATTAATCACCCTCAAAGAACACCATTTATCACCACCAGCCACAACAGTAAGAGGAATCACCATCATCCACCATCACGCTACACCAATAACTGCAGATATTAAGTAAGATTAATCCTCATTCTTCCAGCGATACATTATACTCCATGTCAAAGAAAAAAGAACCACTAACTCTGGCTGTGTCCTCGTCTAGTGAGAATTAAACAAGATTAAAATTGTCCTTAGGTATTTTTTGATGACAAGTGGAAGAAAACCAATAATTATCGTCTATTTGGTCTTTACAAATATAAATGACAATAAGACAATAATTAATGATCGTAAATATTCTGCTGCAATATCCAAAAAAATAATAAACACTCAAAATAATACCCATGGATCTGGTGTTGCTCAAGTAGGCATTATAAACAACATCTAATTACATTGCATCTACTGTTTCTGAAGCGACGAAAGGAAAACAAAAAAAATATTATTCATTTAAGGGACAACCAATCATTATCAGGCATCCAGCAGGCGGCAATAACCATACGGACGGGACAACCAATCATTATCAGGCATCCAACAGGCAGCAATAACCATACGGACGAGACAACCAATCATTATCAGGCATCCAGCAGGCAGCAATAACCATAAGGACGGGACAACCAATCATTATCAGGCATCCAGCAGGCGGCAATAACCATACGGACGAGACAACCAATCATTATCAGGCATCCAGCAGGCAGCAATAACCATACGGACGAGACAACCAATCATTATCAGGCATCCAGCAGGCGGCAATAACCATACGGACGGGACAACCAATCATTATCATACTTGAGGTCGTGCAGCAGCGGCCGCCACAGTCACGCTCAATAACCCTCGTACAGCGGTAATGCACTTGTGGCATGACGATGACTCCACGGACAGTATCTAACAAGATTATACCCAGCGTCTTGTAACTTCACGTGCACACACACACTCTATTTGTTGTCTCGTGGGTTTTATAATTCTTCGCAGCATTCATACATACACACACAAAGGCACGCTTTTAACACACACATACACACACACACACACACACACGTAACAGCAAAAGAAAAAACCCTAGGTACATCTGGATGAAAGAGGTTTAATAATACAAAGAAATATAAAAATTAAATTACGAGTTTCTCAATATTGTTGATAAATAATAATATTGTTTAAAAACCACAATAAAAATGACCAATACTACTAATATATAATTATAACCTTTATCATAATATGCTGGCGTGCTTATTTGAACTATAATACTCATTATTATTACTAACACCACTACTACTACTATAATAATATAATGGTTGCCCCTCGTGTAACGAGGATGGCCGGCCCAAGGGCCACCTAGGTGTGAATTTGTTTAAGGTGTAGAAGCTGTCTCCAACGCAACTACCACACCCAAAGTTAACGAGTTGCACGACCCAGTGTCAAAGAATAGTCCGAGAAGACCGGACAACTCGCCAACTGCATTGGCTAACCATTACCCCGGAATACGATCCGCAAATCGATTAACATCCAGGCTCCCAATTACTGCTGGGTAGAGAGAGGCAAATGGCGTAAAGCAACTTGCCCATAGTTTCACCCTGCCCGGGGATCTAACCCGGGTCCGCTCGCGTGTGAGACGAGTATGCTAACCATTACACCACAGGTCACTACTACCACCACCACTACTACGATGCATTATCCACCCCCATCAATATACTCCCCCTTTCCTTTTCACCCCTCCCCCTCATCACCCCTTACTCCCCCTCATCACCCCCGTCCCTCTCACTAACCTACCACACACCGTCACCTTCTTGACCTCCCATCGTCGTCACCATCCAACCCCCTCCTCAGGCGCCCTCCAGCCTCCTCCTCCACCCTCAGGTACCCTCATCTTCCCCCAGGCAGCCTCCTCCACCCTCAAGCACCATCATCTTCCCTCAGGCAGCCTCCTCCACCCTCAGGCAGCCTCCTCCACCCTCAGGCAGCCTCCTCCACCCTCAGGCAGCCTCCTCCACCTTCAGGTACCCTCATCTTCCCTCAGGCAGCCTCCTCCACCCTCATCTTCCCTCAGGCAGCCTCCTCCACCCTCATCTTCCCTCAGGCAGCCTCCTCCACCCTCATCTTCCCTCAGGCAGCCTCCTCCACCCTCAGGTACCCTCATCTTCCCTCAGGCAGCCTCCTCCACCCTCATCTTCCCTCAGGCAGCCTCCACCACCCTCAGGTACCCTCATCTTCCCCCAGGCAGCCTCCTCCACCCTCAAGCACCCTCATCTTCCCTCAGGCAGCCTCCTCCACCCTCAGGCACCCTCATCTTCCCTCAGGCAGCCTCCTCCTCCCCCAGACACCCTACTCCTCCCTCAGGCACCCTCCTCCACCCTCATCTTCCCTCAGGCAGCCTCCTCCACCCTCATCTTCCCTCAGGCAGCCTCCTCCACCCTCATCTTCCCTCAGGCAGCCTCCTCCACCCTCATCTTCCCTCAGGCAGCCTCCTCCACCCTCAGGCAGCCTCCTCCACCCTCATCTTCCCTCAGGCAGCCTCCTCCACCCTCATCTTCCCTCAGGCAGCCTCCTCCTCCCCCAGACATCCTACTCCTCCCTCAGGCACCCTCCTCCACCCTCAGGCAGCCTGGTTTTACACCCTCTCACCACGTTTCTTATCTGACGTCATCTTGTCTCACACGACCAGTACACATCACTCCGAGTCAACACTCACTATATGGCCAAGTATTATATGTTGAGCAAACTTTACGGCCGACATAATAATATACGTACAGTCATGAGCAAAATTCCCTTTACACGACTGAGACTCCGAACTGCTTGTCCCCATAAATGGCACTGCAGAATTTCCTTTGATTAAGAACAGCTTCGGACAGGAGTGTTGTAACCCTATTCTTTTATGTGTACCTGTACTGATGCTTCTGATTACTTCAACGAAATTACTCAATGGAACAGTGGTCATAACTCTGGCAAATAAAACTCGGATAATAAAACTGTCTAGATATTTATGATAGGCAGCTGCACAACAAATTTTATATCCATCCACTGCCTTTATCAAGTTACCGAACAGACAGACGCAATGACAAGATTAACCCTATATATACCCCATGTTGTGAGGTAGGGGTATCAACATATCAGACTACATAAGTATACTACTCAACATAAGAAAACTTTATTCTTAACACAAGTGAGAGAACAGTAAACCTCATAATGTGTAACTTGAACGTCGCGTAAATTCAAGATGAACCGCGAATATGTTCTCCCACACACTCGCCCGTCTCCACTGCCCAGATAATCACTAACACTGCATGACACGGACGACACGACGCTTCAGTATTAAACCACACAGACACCACAAAATCACAGCTACTACAGAGAAACAGACGTAAAATAAATACATCTGCTACCGTAGCTTTTTTTTTTCCTATTTGCTAAGCAGTTCGTTATTCTACTGCAGGTGGTACGGGTATGTTGGATGGGACACAAGGGACACCACCGCCCATTATAGGGTCCATGGTGCCGGGGGAGGGAAGGGTTACTGGGGAGGTCCTGCTGGATGTGATGGAATACCTGTACAGGGAGGGGGCAAGACACTGCACGAGAACGGTGTTAGCCCCCTCTCAGCCTCCCTCACCATCACCCCAAGAGATGGTGCAACACAGACCAACAACCTCACAATGACGCACACTCCCCCAACTCGAGGCAGGTCCCACATAGGTCCTTCAGTCCATGCAGTACTGCGCGATGTTGCACAGGAGACGGGGTGCAACTAGAGATTTGATAAAACAGATGGTAATCTATAATAGACCATGGATGAATCTTTGCTTGGATCACGTGGGAACTGCGTACAAATGTCTCCAACACTGGGAACGCATCAAGCAGGTACTTCATATATCATGTAAAGCCTGGGGCGTGAGGTTCATGGACGCGGGTACCTGAAGGTGAGCCAGTGGAGGATGGTCGTCACAAGGGCAGGTTATTATGATAAGTGTGTCGTTGCTACACAGGACCCTGGGAGCAACAGCTAATGTTTTTGCTGGTGGTGGGTGTCGGCAGTGAATCACCAGTGGTTGCTGACGGACACTCTTAGAACCAAGCCTGTTCGTCTTCTGTCCTCACTCGCTCCCTTTATGTATTATCAATAATTCTCAATGAAACCTGCTCTTTTTGGGGGGCACTCTACGTGAGGTATGTATGTGTGTGTGTGTGTGTGTGTTGTCGGTTCATTATTTCAACATTAAACACACTAACGGCTTCTACATGGCAACAGTACACCTAAGACTGGCCTTAAACGAACGGACTCAACTCAACAGGAACACGTATATTATTTACCATCACGCTTTACCTATACCAAGAGACGTGATATTCCACTAACAACTGACACATCTGTTGACATTAACTCTTTTTATTTCAGTCAAACACAAAATCACCCACGTACGGTAGATCCCTTCATCCCCCTACCACGGCCGGGATAAAAGTCTTTGCAATTAATTGAAGACGGCGAAAAAATTGTGCAAACCAGTTTTTTCTAACACACGTCAGTTACATATATTTATATTTTTTTGGTTTACAGACACAGACACGAGGCTGTTATCAGGCCAGCAAAGGTGACCAAGAATTATTCAGAGAGAGAGAGAGAGAGAGAGAGAGAGAGAGAGAGAGAGAGAGAGAGAGAGAGAGAGAGAGAGAGAGATACAATACCAGTCATGAGAGGAGAACGAACACTGGGCTGACTAAACGTAGCTAAAACAGGAAAGGTTTCATAACAGGCAGTGATGAACATTAATATACAATGGCCTGAAGCAAAACACCAATTAACCAACCACAGACTTGCCCAGTTAGTGGTGATGCCCAATCGGCTCACCGAGTCCTCCGGGAGGCGAGGAGCCTGTCACCAGCAATTACACGTCAAACACGCTCAAGCCCTAACCTAACCTAAAGGGATGGGGCCCACTAGAACAGGAATAGGTACGGGGTCCACTAAGTTTGGAGGCCATTAGACGTAGGGTCCATAGGGAGTGGAAGGCCATTAGCCCAGGTGTCTAGTTGAAGTGGAGGGCCATTAGAACAGGTGTCTAGTGGGAGTGGAGGGCCATTAGAACAGGTGTCTAGTTGAAGTGGAGGGCCATTAGAACAGGTGTCTAGTTGAAGTGGAGGGCCATTAGAACTGGTGTCTAGTGGGAGTGGAGGGCCATTAGAACAGGTGTCTAGTTGAAGTGGAGGGCCATTAGAACAGGTGTCTAGTTGAAGTGGAGGGCCATTAGAACAGGTGTCTAGTTGAAGTGGAGGGCCATTAGAACAGGTGTCTAGTTGAAGTGGAGGGCCATTAGAACAGGTGTCTAGTTGAAGTGGAGGGCCATTAGAACAGGTGTCTAGTGAGAGTGGAGGGCCATTAGAATAGGTTAGGTTAGGAACACCTGCCAAGAGATGTTGAAAATCTATCCGCCTGACTCATTTACGTTAAGATGAGACTAAACTATATGTAAATGACTCACTTATGCTAAGGTAGCCTCTTAAGTGGAGTCGAAACTTATATATCTAACCCCAATTCCAATGTTAGTGTGGTCGCCATCTTTGCCCTGTCCCTTAATTGATTCAGACAGGTAAGTTCTCACACGGGGGGGGGGGGGGGGGGAACAGTTGATGTACCGAGCCTTGACCCTGAGGTAGCGTTGTTTTTCTACCTATTTTATTTTTATAGAATTTCTTTACGGTGTGTGTGTGTGTGTGTGTGTGAGTGTGAGTGTGTGTGTGTATATAGGTAGGTGTGTGTGTGTATAGGTAGGTGTGTGTGTGTATATAGGTAGGTGTTTGTGTGTGTATAGGTAGATGTGCGTGTGTGTGTAGGTAGGTGTGTGTGTGTGTATAGGTAGGTGTGTGTGTGTGTGTGTGTGTGTGTGTGTGTGTGTATATAGGTAGGTGTGTGTGTGTGTGTGTGTGTGTATAGGTAGGTGTGTGTGTATGGGTAGGTGTGTGTGTGTGTGTGTGTGTGTATAGGTAGGTGTGTGTATATAGGTGGGTGGGTGTGTGTGTGTGTGTGTATATAGGTAGGTGTAATAATAATTAATAATTAACGGTTTATTGAAAGAGCTTGGCAGGCAGAAGGCTGAAAATATGCAGTTACATATTTGGGGAATGGGTTACGAATTACAAATAATATACAATTAACATAAGTGACACAAATAAGACATATAATAACTTAGATGGGGAAAAGCTCAAACTACAGTTCATTTCAACATAGTGACAGTGTTACAGTATTACAAGTTATTGATAATTTTTACAATGGTTGGGACTGGGCTGTTCTTATAGCGATCAGTTCGTGCACGTATGGGCTGGATGCGGTTGTGGTGTCGCACAGCAATTCTCGGACAAGGGATCTCAGGTGGTAGTAGGAGCCGGTGTCGGGGATGGTGTAGAAGCTTCTTACCAAATTTGCAGATGAGGTCGTGGTGATGGTCAGTGAGAGTCGAAAGGGTCAGTGTGTTGAGCGCTTCTTGATATGTGGAGTAGGAGGGGGAGAGAATAATCTTGCATGCCCTCTTTTGCACTTTTTCTAGGTGTTTACGTTGTGTGGCATTTAGGGAGGAAGACCAGGTGGGGGAGGCATAGGTGAGCTTGGGAAGTATGAATATTGTGTAAACACTGAGGAGCTCGTGTGCAGGAACTCCGAGGGACTTGAGTCGGCGGAGGAGGTGGAGACGGAAACTGGAGGATTTGACAACTTCATTGACGTGTGGTTTCCAATTTAGTTTGTTGTCTATGGTGACGCCGAGGAGCTTCGTGGAATCTACAACCTGGAGTGTGTTCGGACCTAGAGTAATGGAAGGAGGTGGGACAATGTCGGAGGAGAGGTTGATGTGCATAACCATGGTCTTGGTATGGTTAGGTGTGTGTGTATAGGTAGGTGTGTGTATATAGGTGGGTGTGTGTGTGTGTGTATATAGGTAGGTGTGTGTGTGTGTGTATAGGTAGGTGTGTGTGTGTGTGTGTATAGGTAGGTGTGTGTGTGTGTGTGTATAGGTAGGTGTGTGTGTGTGTAATAATAATAATAATAATAATAATAATAATAATAATAATAATAATAATAATAAACGGTTTATTGAAAAAGTTCTGCAGCCCGAAGGCTGAAAATATACACTGGACATAAATGACTTATTACATACATTGGTGTTTTAACAAAAGCCTTCATTAGAGAAAGGTAAAGGAACATACAGTGAACATACAGATTAATGTTTACAGTGAAGGTCACGTAGATTAATAATAATAATAATAATAATAATAATAATTAACGGTTTATTGAAAGAGCTTGGCAGCCAGAAGGCTGAAAATATACAGTTACATATTTGGGGAATGGGTTACGAATTACAAATAATATACAAGTAACATAAGTGACACAAATAAGACATATAATAACTAGATGTGGAAAAGCCGAGGTGTGTGTGTGTGTGTGTGTGTATAGGTAGGTACGTGTGTGTGTGTGTGTGTGTGTGTGTGTGTGTGTGTGTGTGTGTGTGTGTGTGTGTGTGTGTGTGTGTGTGTGTGTGTGCGCGTGTGTGTGTGTGTGTGTGAATAATACACCCGAGTGGGGAAGATCCTGCCGACCACCTGATACCAGGAAATGCAATACGAAGAGGGAGAGAGAGGGAGTGGGAGGGAGGGAGAGACAGGATAAGAGGGAGGGAGGGAGGGAGGGAGGGAGGGAGGGAGGGAGAGTGGGAGGGAGGGACAGGATAAGAGGGAGAGAGAGGGAGTGAGGAAGGGAGGGAGGGAGAGACAGGATAAGAGGGAGGGAGAGGCAGGATAAGAGGGAGAGAGAGGGAGTGGGAGGGAGGAAGGGAGGGAGGGAGAGACAGGATAAGAGGGAGAGAGAGGGAGTGGGAGGGAGGAAGGGAGGGAGGGAGAGACAGGATAAGAGGGAGGGAGAGACAGGATAAGAGGGAGAGAGAGGGAGTGGGAGGGAGGGAGGGAGGGAGGGAGGGAGGTAGAGACAGATGTGTGTGTTGGGGGGAGGGGAGGAAGGGGGGGGGAGGCAGTCAGGCAGGTAAACATAATTCACATTCTTGTCTTTCCTCCGGATACTGTTTCATTATTTATGACCCGATAGTGTCCTTGTATGTATGTATGTATGTATGTATGTATATATGTACGTATGTATGTATGTGTATGTATATATGTACGTATGTATGTATGTGTATGCATATATGTATGTATGTGAGTGTGTATGTATGTATGTGTGTATATGTATGTATGTATGTAATCAACCAAAAAACAAGGCGCAATCAAACCGTATCAGGAACCACCAAAGACACTGTTCTTCTTAACTCACCCAAAAGCTGTCAGGAAAACAGCTTTAATTCACTACGAACTTTAATACCAAACTCTACAGTGGCCACGACGCTAACCCATCACCACCGGGTTTAAAAGTTATCTTGGGAAAAAAAATAAAAATATGTTAATTTCCCTAAGACTATTATGAAAAAAAAACCCAAAATAAGACGTAATTTTCCTTTATTTCAATCTTATTACAATTCACCTCCACAGAAAATAAGTTATTTTCTGTACATATAAAAATAATCTCAATAAATAATAAACATAAATAGAGAAACATTCATCAATAGACTAACTCGAAGGTGACATTTTAAACAGCCATAAAAATTAATAAAATATTCCCACGATAATAAAAAAATAATACAAAAATCACCATACAATTACAGAATACAGAAATCATATAACATAAATTTCAACATTAAAAAAAAAACACAAATTATATGCCATGAATTTATAATAAACTTAATATATATATTTTACATTTCACCCTAACTACAGTATTTCTCTAATAAGGACATTTCAAAATACAAAGGTCAATTCACTTAACCCTGCAAAATCGTATCAGTTATATTAATACATCCAGTCTCTCGAACTCTACTCAAGACCACACACACACACACACACACACACACACACACACACACACACACGAAAAATTAACAGAACAATTAGCCTTAATTAGGGTCTGCCAAGATTTTCTTTTCAATAATCTAAATAAAAATACAAAATACATCATAAATATATCAAATTATACACGAATGTGACTACTCTATAAAGATTTATAAATTGTTCGTGTGTGTGTGTGTGTGTGTGTGTGTGTGTGTGTGTGTGTGTTTGTTTTCTAAAAAAATACATTTATAAATTTTGCATCTGAAGAATAAATTAAAGTAAACTGAATTATGACCACAATAAACTGACAATATAAGGCAATAAACAGACAAACAGACAAACAGATAAACACATACCAACAAACAAAAACACAGTCAAACAACAACAGTTAGAAAACCTTAACAAACTTTGCAAATATATTACAAATATCATACACTGCTAATTACCACACAAAATGGCGGCTCAGGAAAACATTATAATTTGGTACGCCCATTAAAAAAAATAGCAATAAATAAATAGCAGCTGTTAGAGGTAACTTAAAATGGTCCGCCGTGTAATTTTCGTATAATAATGTGCTTGTTAATCTCGACCGGGCGTCTTACCTGAGGCGAGCTTTAAAGGCGTTTGGCTGGTACAATAAATAATACTCGCCTACCCTCACCTCACTCTGAATATCTCAAGGGAATGTTTTTTTTAATGTGTGGTTTAACGAAATCTTGTTTATTCCGCGACCTATTAATATACAATGAAGTAAATATCTAAATAATTTAACGTAAGGCTATAATCGAATATCCAAATAACTTAACATGAACACCCATATAGTGTAACAAATGAACACCCAAAGAATCTAAGATGTGAACAGCAGAATAATTTAACATAAGTTTATAACTGAATATTTGTCAATTATATTCGAGTTTTATTTCTTCTATTTTATATCAACAACAGTGAAAAATTATACAAGAAATATATGAAGACGTACACTGTGTAAAGATACAATTCCTCCATCACGATTTGACAATATTAATACAAAAAAATATTCTTTAAAAAAAAATAAAAAATACATTAGCAATAAAATCGACTAAAGAAAGTAAGATTAAAAGCAATTCCAAATATTCACCAACATAAGAGATAAAATTCTTCAACGTCAGTCACAATCGCTTCTTTGTCGTTTGGTTTATGTTTCTCAAGATCCACGAAAGTTGAGAAACACTACAGGCATCTGGCTCAGAAGGCCCGCCTCTATATTTACCAATTGGTCAACAAGCGATATTGTTCTAAAATGCGATATGAATTCTGAGGGAAACTTTGACCATTTAAGGGTGGCAGTGAAACTAACCCTGGACCTGGAACCGACCTTAAATTTCAGGCTTAAATCGCGGGTTTGGTCTGGTTAGGTCTGAGATTGGCTGTTAATAGCTCAATTACACCAAACACACATTATTATATACAGTATAGATATAAAACCAATACTGTGATGACCATATTTATTTACCTTTTCAGCCAAATTTTACGAAGACAATATTCTTCACGACCAGCGCCATGTTTAGTAATATTAATCATCATAAAACTAAGGTTCCCAAGGATGAAGATGCAACTTTTACAGATTTTCAACATTTATTATGAAGAACTAATAAAGCTACAGTAAAAACAAGATATATCATTAAAGAATTCTAAAGAAACTTGTACTTTTAACTTTCACAATGAGGTGAGTGAGAACATTCCGGGGTCGGCAACTGGGCAAAACTTGACCCTCTCACTCGCCCAGCCCTCTCCACCCTTTCTTCTGTGGCCATGATAAAAAAAATGGAGTTTGTCTTTCATATATGGCGGCAACTTTGGAAGTGTTGAAGGAAAGGATAAAAAGAGTGGATGGAGATAAACATAATATCGTTTGATGTCTGCAGGACCTCAAAAGCTTCTATTGGCCTGCAAACAAAACTTGGAGTTGTACTTTATGAGTATGATTTGATTTTTACTGTACCTATGTTATCACTCGGTACAGTACAGTTAGTTAGTTAGGGGTACAGTTAGTTAGTTAGGGGGTACAGTTAGTTAGTTAGGGGGTACAGTTAGTTAGTTAGGGGGTACAGTTAGTTAGTTAGGGGTACAGTTAGTTAGGGGGTACAGTTAGTTAGTTAGGGGGTACAGTTAGTTAGTTATGGGTACAGTTAGTTAGTTAGGGGTACAGTTAGTTAGTTAGGGGGTACAGTTAGTTAGTTAGGGGTACAGTTAGTTAGTTAGGGGGTACAGTTAGTTAGTTAGGGGGTACAGTTAGTTAGTTAGGGGGTACAGTTAGTTAGTTAGGGGGTACAGTTAGTTAGTTAGGGGGTACAGTTAGTTAGTTAGTTAGGGGTACAGTTAGTTAGTTAGGGGTACAGTTAGTTAGTTAGGGGGTACAGTTAGTTAGTTAGGGGGTACAGTTAGTTAGTTAGGGGTACAGTTAGTTAGTTAGGGGTACAGTTAGTTAGTTAGGGGGTACAGTTAGTTAGTTAGGGGGTACAGTTAGTTAGTTAGGGGTACAGTTAGTTAGTTAGGGGTACAGTTAGTTAGTTAGGGGGTACAGTTAGTTAGTTAGGGGTACAGTTAGTTAGTTAGGGGGTACAGTTAGTTAGTTAGGGGTACAGTTAGTTAGTTAGGGGTACAGTTAGTTAGTTAGGGGGTACAGTTAGTTAGTTATGGGTACAGTTAGTTAGCTAGGGGTACAGTTAGTTAGTTAGGGGGTACAGTTAGTTAGTTAGGGGTACAGTTAGTTAGTTAGGGGGTACAGTTAGTTAGTTAGGGGTACAGTTAGTTAGTTAGGGGTACAGATAGTTAGTTAGGGGGTACAGTTAGTTAGTTAGGGGGTACAGTTAGTTAGTTAGGGGTACAGTTAGTTAGGGGTACAGTTAGTTAGTTAGGGGGGTACAGTTAGTTAGTTAGGGGTACAGTTAGTTAGTTAGGGGGTACAGTTAGTTAGTTAGGGGGTACAGTTAGTTAGTTAGGGGGTACAGTTAGTTAGGGGTACAGTTAGTTAGTTAGGGGGTACAGTTAGTTAGTTAGGGGTACAGTTAGTTAGTTAGGGGTACAGTTAGTTAGTTAGGGGTACAGTTAGTTAGTTAGGGGTACAGTTAGTTAGTAAATTAGGATCAAGAAATAAGAGAATCTGTTTATTCAGTTTCGACAACTTATCTTCTTTCCCAGCCCCTAACATCATGGATAGACAAAATATTTCTTAGTTCCTACTCCTCATTAACCCCTAACACACACACACACGTCAGAATATTCACTTCACCTGGCCACGGTGTCTACTACAAGTTGTGTGAGCAATGATGACAAACACCTCTTCATGTCGTTTCAATTAAATACTTTGTTTATGTACAATTTAGTGAATGAAATAATCCTTGTGAATAAAAATATAAGAAAAACGTTTGACTGATCATGTAAAAGTTAAATAAATAAAAATATCGGAACTCTGATTATTCTCTTATTACAACACACCAGTAAGTATTAATTTCATGCAGAAACAAAAAGCGGCTAAACAAACTTTTTGAAATACAAATTTACAGAACACACACACACACTTGTTTCACAGGGATGGGATGGCGTTCAATAATAATAATAATAATAATAATAATAAATAATAAACTCGTCCAACCTTAACATAGCGAACACAGTTAAGGTTCCTGGTAGTTTGCTCAGATTCGTTGACAAGTTAGTGAGAGCTGGTGTGAGCTTGACAACAGCGACTGAACTTTTCTAAGTCAGTGGTGAGCGCAGGTGCTTGGTGCTTTAGTCCCACAATAACTATAGCATAATCATCCTGCTCAAGGGTATAAACTATGTGTGAACAAGCTTCTCTGAAATTCATCCATTGTTGTTACAGTATCCTGGTTACAGACACAATAAACTCGTCTTAACACAAACAATACAAATTATATCAGACCTCGTGTTATACATAAAGATAAACATATACACACAAGTAAACTCAACAGAGACCCAAGGCCTAACAAAGGATGGCGATGTTTTTACAGCTTTTTATGAAATAATAAATTCTTGGTCACGTCTGGCAGGTTAGACCACGCACAAAAAATGTGGTTCCAGTCAACCGACCGACCCTATTTTAGGGCTGTCATCCCTAACTTTTTTATCTACTTAAAAAAACGTAAAAGAAAAAATGGAGTTGGTTTCTCTTGAACTTTAACCACAAACCAAGAGCCGACAACCTTGGAAAGTTAGGAAGAAGGCCCGCCACCTACACTACCTACACTACTGTTAAGACGCCCCAACGTATTACATTCAGTATCTACAAAAATCATATTACCGTATTCCTTTAAGGACGTTAACTTTTTGTGAATAAATTTGAAATATCCACTTTATTTATTATAAGACTTTACTTATATTTTACTAATGCAATTAAAGTTTTCGTCTTTTATCTTTAAGGACAAATGATTTTTTTAATAAAATAAAATATTTTAAGATTTAAATCACTTTTTATTAATACAATAAATAATTATTCGATCTCACTCCCTTTAAGTATACACACACACACACATATACATATATACTATATATATATATAATATATATATATATATATATATATATACTATATATATATATATATATATATATATTACATATATATATATATATATATATATATATATATATATATATATATATATATATATATAATCACCGTCGGTGTGAGCTTGAGCACAGCAACAATCAGCTCTATAATAACTCGTGTTTATCAGTCTTATTCTGCCTAGCGTGTCTTAGTGTTCCGGCGCGGACACACCACCACCAAGGATGTACAAATATATTCAGCACATGTGTGAAGTGATTACTGTAGATGAGTACAGGAAAACACTTTACGTTTCGCACTAAAACTCGAGAAGAGAAACAACGGTACCTGCCCGGACAGTAGGGGTCAATAATGATAATTTTGACGGCAGGAAATGGTCATGATTCAGCCCTTCAATCAGTACCAAAATATCGTATCACATTCATTACGGCTCTTAAGTCCGTCATGTCTTGAGCCAAATGTTGAGATGTGCGCAGCCACTTTCCTCTGGCGGCTGTTCAAGGGTGAATGAACGAATGGAGGTCGATATGCCCGCTCTCATGTTCCGGCTTCCGACGAAAAATACTGAGTGTCTGTCACATATACACACACACGTGAAGATGACTGTGTCAAGTATCGTAAAATGTGACATTAGTGGGATAACATCTGTAGGCAACCATACGCGCACATCACAAAAGACAATGAAATATGGCTGAAGGTAAATACAAACTACCGCGAGTATAAGAGGTTCACCTCGACAATCGTCATTAGCTGATGAGACAGGAAGGGAAGGAACCTGTCTTGAAAAGCTCACAAAAGTAAACTGTTCGGGAACAGAGCCATAAGCTAACACTATTTACAAAAAAGTGTTGTGTCATAAACTCACAACACCTAACAAAACAGGTATGATGTCACAAGCTCTAAACACAAGTATGACAGGGACGGTGTCAAACTCAAAACACGAACACGACAGGTATGGTGTCATGAGCTGACAAGCACAAGTAAATATCAACACAGTACCTGGGAACCTGCAACGCTCTGTAGATAATGATCCGTCAGTGCAGCGGCGCAGCAGCAGCGTGGCCAGCTCTAGCTTCCCGCAGCAGCAGCAGCAGCTTGTGTCTTGAGGGTAGAACACACCTTGGTGGTGGCTGCCAACCCGCACCACACCTCACCCTAGAGCATGTTCACGTCAAAACAGCGGCAGATGTTACTAGACCGTGGCAACGACGATGATGTCACGACGCCCAGCCCAACTACATAAACTTTGGCTCCTCGCTAAACTAACTAACGCGCATCACACTTTAGTTTTCATACTGACATCATAACAAGCGGCATTACGAGGATATTTTCTAGTTTCTTTCTAAAATGTTTTATTGGTAAATTCAGATTTAAATATAGCTTTCAAATATTCACTAAATATATAACAATTTCACATTCATATAATACTAAATCAAATAGCTGTTGCTGTTATTAAGGCTGAACCGAGTTCATTACGGTAGGGAAAACTAACAGCAAGCAACAATTTCTTAAGCGGGGCACCGAAGGAGCCAAGGAAGACAGCGAGCGGTGCGCGTCTTCTCCCAATAGCGGTCACACACACACTGAGGCCGGGGCGAGAATCCTCCGGCAAGCACGCTAGTTCAGGCCACCAGCCTCCCTCGCCTCCCTGTCCATATGTAGGACTTTAACGACGCTTGCGGAGGTTATTGTACCCCGCCCTGTGTCTGGGACACAGTTAAAGGCTTTAAAATGCCTGCTTAACAACGCACAGGTGGCTGGGTGAGGGGGTGGAGTGAAGTGATGGGGGTGTATGGAGCAACAAGCAACTGTGTGAGTGTGACACTGGTGTGTGTGGCCGCCAACCCCCAGGCTCAGCCACCACAGCTGCCACCTGCTCCTCACTCCACCCTCCACATCCATATAAATTTTCCTCCATTTCTTATGCATTACCATAATTGGCCGCTTTATCACGCCTCTTTAACATCTTCGAGGAACCCTTCTCATGCTTCATCACTTAGTTCTGGTTACCACATGATTCATCGTGTTTTGATAAGACGAATTTCGGCTGTTGGGAAATCACGGCGTCTCATCATGACATTAATTTTCTTAGCAAGACTCACCAGATGTGATGTATCACATTATACGAACTATTGCATCATCATATTCTTTTCCTCGTGGAATCAAGCTGTTCATTGTGACCTAATCAACCATCGTACATTTTTCTCCAGCTACTCCGGTTTCTTCTTGTAATTTAACAGTGGGTCCAGGGGAGGTGGCTCTCGTTGGCCCTCTGGGGAGACGAGTTAGTGATAAATGATCCCAGTGTTCCCGTGTAAATAATTAATATGAAGCTATATAATCTGTCTATTAACTCCCCTCTTCACCCCCAAAAAGAAAACACAAATTATTACAACAAATTTATATAGTTTACATAGAGAAGTCAACAAAACACCTCGTGATATTGTTAATGACCCGTTACGCTCACCGACGCGGACAGGTCACCCTATAAATCAATGTCTTAAGGGCATTGGCTACCAGGATCCGACCTTACTACAATGCTGTGTGCTCAAGACCCTGTGGCAACCTTAAGGTGCTGTGTTGTGTTCAAGAGACCGATAACCTTGAGGTGCTGTGGCGACCTTGGAGCAGTGTCTTATAGGTTGTGGCACGACCTTGCGGATGGCGTTGAGTGCTGTGGTGTTAAGTGGGGTATAATTGTGGCGACTTGAGATGCTGTGTTGTGAGTTCATGTCATATCAATGTGAGTCAAGTGTCCAGATTAGTAGCGTCAAGTATAATTAATCTAATAGACTTACAATTAGACCATGATGTGTGTGTGTGTGTGTGTGTGTGTGTGTAATACTTTTCTGCTGGTGTTCGTGTGTATGTTCTATATTTGTCAGTTTTCCTTTGTTGCGTTTGTGTAAGAGGATAGTGTGACGTATCCATTCCATCAAATAATAATAAGACCCCCTTTCCCTGAGCCCCCCCCCCCCCTCCCATCCCTCAAAAATACAAAATATTACAAATCTACTTTTTTTTTACGTTACTAGAAATAACTTTAAAAAGAAGTTATAGTAAAAGATATAATATAAGGCCCCAGAGTAAATGAAGATCGAGAACATTAAGTAAGATACAGGTTCACTTATCAGCAAATTCCACATGATGATATAATTACCTGTTCTCCTAATCTAGATGTTAAAAGACATGTGTAGAAGACTAGGAGCAACACTACAGGTTACACATCAAATTACAGGTGATAATACTCAAAATTATACAGGTACGGATACAATAATTTCCACGAGATATAAAGCTGTACTCTCAACATGGTACAGTAGCAATTTATCAGACTTTGATTTTAGAGGAAGAACACAATTAAAGGTTGAGGTACAGTTAACTACCCACAAGGTGATAATTATAATGTTCTTCGTCCATTTAGCGTCGTGGTGGTGGTGGCTGTCTCCCTCTACCCCCCTGTACCTGTACTTGCCTAACACACACACAGCGATTTCCACCCGACACATGCTAGAAATCCGTCGCCTTAGCCTAGATATAAGAAAGTTTATTTTGAAGCAACAAGACAATTACATGAACAAATACAGGTACAGTGATATCCACACGATGACAGTATCCAAACCTAAACACATTACAGAAGGAACAATAGTACAGGTATAACAATTACCCCCTGGTTAACAGAAACAGAACCTGCCGCCTCAGCCAAGTTATTAAAGTAATCAATCAAAAAGCAACAATACAGACTCAGGTATGTGTTACACCACTTGGCCTCGTTTGCACCACGCGGTACTGTACGGTACATAATTTCACACCACAATGACAGTATTCAAAGAGGACATAATTAACGAGTGATAATGGCGGGTTTGTACGAGAATAATATCGAGTCTCTCTCGTTACCAAATGACTGTGTTCCGGCGTGTCTTGTCAACAAAGAACAGAAGAACAAAAACGAATGACTACCCTGTTATCTGTTTTGTTGATTATTATTAACACTCATTTTGACACAGTATGTCTACGTGTTGGTGTGTTTTTGTTTTCAATGGGATTACCTTAAGCTTAAACACCCCAGCTATTAACCACTTTAACGCTAATTTACCCTAACATAATACTACTTAACCTAACCTAACCAAAACCAACTTAACCTAACAAAAACCAACCTAACCTAACCTAACCTAACCTAACCAACACCAACTTAACCTAACAAAAACCAACCTAACTTAACCTAACCTAAACCTAACCTAACCTAACCAAAACCTAACCTAACCTAAACCAAGCCAACCTAACCTATACCTGCAGGCAGCGTTATGGTGTTCAATCATAGGGGTGTTAAATCTTCATGTGGTCCTTTCAAGGTACCCGAGTTCAGCCTAAGATGCTCATTCAGTGTACAGCTCACTTAACACAGTATGAATCAAGTGTACAGTTCACCACGATCCGACATCAATATTTGTACAGTTCATATAAAGATAAATAAATTCATTCAGAAAACCTCTATTGAAGAGCTGACGATATCAACATCTGCCTTACTACACAAACAACACTAATTAAAACAGTCATTGTACAAAACTAAACATCACAAACACAATTGTACAACACAACACTTCAACAAAACCGTTCCTGTACAATACAACACAACTATTACTACACAACACTGTACAAAACATCACAATACAACACGGTATAACACAACCATTATTATACAACCTTGTAATAACATCACGTCCGCCACTGCACAACACAATGAGACACACCATCACAGATACACTCTTTCAAATACCCATCTTTTTCTACACCTTTTTTTCCATTCCAGTCAGAGAGATAAATTTAATTACATGACCTTTAAAAAAATATACATCAGTATTTTCTATTCCTGTATTTCAAAATGTTATTGACACGTTAAATTGCTTGATTCTAACACCTA
This sequence comes from Homarus gammarus, assembly GCA_958450375.1. Classification (NCBI taxonomy): domain Eukaryota; kingdom Metazoa; phylum Arthropoda; class Malacostraca; order Decapoda; family Nephropidae; genus Homarus; species Homarus gammarus. The sequence goes on along the minus strand of CAUDMG010001597.1, from coordinate 1,805,638 downwards.
GTTTCACTGATAATTTCTCCAATGGCAATTATATTCATCTATAACTACAATGTCATATATGTTGGCTCCACACAATGAATATTATTATACCTAACGATATTGTGCAATTAAAAATACGTCGTTATACAGTTAGCTTATGTTAACTGCCATGTTATACCATCCTTGATAATAATACCTGGATATAACATTAAACTATAAATATTTAGTACCGATACCTGACAATTATCTTTTCTCAACCTGTACTGTCATAGTCTTCAGCCATTTTGTCATGTAATTTTGCCTAACCATTAAATAAAATGTAAAAAAAATATAACCAAATTATTTACCCCTTGACTATGATGTATATGGAAAAAAAAAAATTCAGTCATAAATTTTGGTTCTTGAAAATTAATTCTCACATCTAAATATATATTACTTATAACATTACTGCAGTCTTATCTATATGTTTTGTGCGTTTGAGGTGTGAATAAGTACGTGTTATCACCAGCTTCCACATACCTGACGCAGGCCAACCCAGGGACCAGCCCATGATATGACCTGGGCAATTATTGTTTTTTCTCTCACTCTAATTACTGATCAACACGAGAAGCTCCACACGCTGCTGGTCAACACTGTGGTGTGTCTCAGGCGTTTGGTTTACTGTGTGTACTGTACAGGTGGGTGTATGGTGTATGTTTTGCAAGTATATGATGACGTACAGTATGTATGTATTGTATATGCGTGCATATTTTGAGTTCACACACACACAGACACAAACACGAAACCACAACAGCTAGTATCAAACAAACATGTGTTTAAAAACAGCCAATTGACACTAATTGGCACCTGTGTCTCCGGCACACTTGTCAAGTCTTTACTGTGACAAAAATAAAATAAAAAATAAATTCATAAATATATATATATATATATATATATATATATATATATATATATATATATATCTTGATAAAATCACACGGGAAAATGGAAACAACGGAGTACTCCGTTGTTTCCATTTTCCCGTGTGATTTTATCAAGATTTATCTTATCCACGTTTTCATTGTGGATTTTCATAAAATATATATATATATATATATATATATATATATATATATATATATATATATATATATATATATATACTGAATATATATTACCCTGTGAGACGAGGATCATTGAGTGCTTTACTACGTTCATTTAATTAATTTTACTTTAATTTGTTAACTTATCGAGTCAGCTCAGTGGTCTAGCGGGCTGATTGTAAACGGTGTCTGTGCGTCGGTCTAACTCAACATTGATGAACCGGTGGACTACAGTGACAGTCACGCGATTAAGGGAACTATAGAAATACCTCATGACACCTGAAAAAAAAAACCCGCGAGAACGAATTTGCGGAACACAGTGCTAAGGCTCGCACACATCCGGGGAGTGTTTACCGAGCCCTAGAAATTCGGCAGAGTCATAACCGGTGATTCGGTTGCAACAAGAGCAAGGTCTGGCGTTCGCGGTAGCCTGTACACGTTACACTTAGACAACCGCTTATAAACAGTCTAGGTTTTTCTTTACGGTAACTGTAATTAATTTGTTCTTAAATCCGGTATCTTAGGCTGATTATAATCTCTCTCTCTCTCTCTCTCTCTCTCTCTCTCTCTCTCTCTCTCTCTCTCTCAATCAATGGAGTTTCCAAGATTAAAGTTTCTATTAGTGCCACCAAAAGTGACCGCCAGATGGTGTGGGTACATTAGGGTGAAGGAGGATACAGCCAGATGGTGTGGGTACATTAGGGTGAAGGAGGGTACAGCCAGATGGTGTGGGTACATTAGGGTGAAGGAGGGTACAGCCAGATGGTGTGGGTACATTAGGGTGAAGGAGGGTACAGCCAGATGGTGTGGGTACATTAGGGTGAAGGAGGGTACAGCCAGATGGTGTGGGTACAGTAGGGTGAAGGAGGGTACAGCCAGATGGTGTGGGTATACCATATTGTTTAACACCCTTGGGACGCCCGACCAGGCTATATCTTTTATCCAAGGTCATACGCCTGCACATGCACAGACACGCAGCTCTACACACACACACACACACACACACACACACACACACACTGTCGCATATGCAAAGCAAGCAAATATAGTATACACTGAGGCACACGAGTGAACTAACACGTTTCCGCCACACAAACGCTGCCATACATCTCTGCCACAAGTTTCCGGTCGGGCGGACAAGTTTAATCTGTTCATGTGCCCAAAAAATTTAAAAACTTACAAGGTTCACACACACACACACACACACACACACACACACACACACATTGATCTTCACAAGCATTAACTTAGCCCACCGTCCGTCATTCCAGACTGGCTTACTAACCAAATTTTTTTCCCTCCTTAATTGTCTCATTCTACTGCCGGACATATGACTGCTTTCTGCTCACCTCAAATTTCTTAACCATCTTGGGTGTCCGAAAATCCTCGACCCAAGTGGACAGAGAATATTTCATACATATCTTTATATACACTGAAAACATACATACAACATAAGGAGACATAAAACACGCTAACATAAACAAAACACATGAACACACAGGCATAAAAAAATACGCATACATGAAGACATAAGACTATTCATTTATTTAAAAAGTTCCACCTATCAACAATAAACTGTATGTGTCTCCGGGTAGAAATTTTTCAGACATGGTAACTAAAACTTTCGCTACAAGGACCAAAACTTTCGCTACAAGGACAAAAACTTTCGCTACAAGGACTAAAACTTTCGCTACAAGGACTAAAACTTTCGCTACAAGGACTAAAACTTTCGCTACAAGGACAAAAACTTTCGCTACAAGGACAAAAACTTTCGCTACAAGGACCAAAACTTTCGCTACAAGGACTAAAACTTTCGCTACAAGGACTAAAACTTTCGCTACAAGGACTAAAACTTTCGCTACAAGGACCAAAACTTTCGCTACAAGGACTAAAACTTTCGCTACAAGGACCAAAACTTTCGCTACAAGGACTAAAACTTTCGCTACAAGGACTAAAACTTTCGCTACAAGCCTCGTATGGTATCGAGGAACTGGTGTGTGTGTGTGTGTGTGTGTGTGTGTGTGTTGTACGAGAGATCACAGGCGACGGAAAAGCTTAACCCCTTTAATACGATCAATTATACCCATTGAATAAGCTATCTTAATGCCATGAAGACTTTATCTAACACCTTGAGTAGGAGGCCTTAATTCTTATCACCTGAGTAAGATGACCTTTAATACAAGTCATCGTACTCAATGGGTTAAGGTAGGGGTGATGATGGTTAAGGAAGGGGTTATGGTGGTTAAGGAAGGGGTTATGGTGGTTAAGGTAAAGGGTGGTGGTTAAGGTAAGGGGTGGTGGTTAAGGTAGGGGTGGTGATGGTTAATGTAGGGGTAGTGGTGGTTAAGGTAGGGGGTAGTGGTGGTTAAGGTAGGGGTAGTGGTGGTGGTGGTTAAGGTAGGGGTAGTGGTGATTAAGGTAGGGGTAGTGGTGGTTAAGGTAGGGGTAGTGGTGGTTAAGGTAGGGGTAGTGGTGGTTAAGGTAGGGGTAGTGATGGCTAAGGTAGGGGTAGTGGTGGTTAAGGTAGGGGTAGTGGTGGTTAAGGTAGGGGTAGTGGTGGTTAAGGTAAGGGGTAGTGGTGGTTAAGGTAGGGGTAGTGGTGGTTAAGGTAGGGGTAGTGGTGGTTAAGGTAAGGGGTAGTGGTGGTTAAGGTAGGGGTAGTGGTGGTTAAGGTAGGGGTAGTGGTGGTTAAGGTAGGGGTAGTGGTGGTTAAGGTAGGGGTAGTGGTGGTTAAGGTAGGGGTAGTGGTGGTTAAGGTAGGGGTAGTGGTGGTTAAGGTAGGGGTGGTGATGGTTAAGGTAGGGGTGGTGGTGGTTAAGGTAGGGGTAGTGGTGGTTAAGGTAGGGGTAGTGGTGGTTAAGGTAGGGGTAGTGGTGGTTAAGGTAGGGGTGGTGATGGTTAAGGCAGGGGGTAGTGGTGGTTAAGGTAGGGGTAGTGGTGGTTAAGGTAGGGGTGGTGGTGGTGGTTAAGGTAAGGGGTAGTGGTGGTTAAGGTAGGGGTAGTGGTGGTTAAGGTAGGGGTAGTGGTGGTTAAGGTAGGGGTAGTGATGGTTAAGGTAGGGGTAGTGGTGGTTAAGGTAGGGGTAGTGGTGGTTAAGGTAGGGGTAGTGGTGGTTAAGGTAGGGGTAGTGGTGGTTAAGGTAGGGGTAGTGGTGGTTAAGGTAGGGGTAGTGGTGGTTAAGGTAGGGGTAGTGGTGATTAAGGTAGGGGTAGTGGTGGTTAAGGTAAGGGTAGTGGTGGTTAAGGTAGGGGTAGTGGTGGTTAAGGTAGGGGTAGTGGTGGTTAAGGTAGGGGTAGTGGTGGTTAAGGTAGGGGTAGTGGTGGTTAAGGTAGGGGTAGTGGTGGTTAAGGTAGGGGTGGTGGTGGTTAAGGTAAGGGGTAGTGGTGGTAAAGGTAGGGGTAGGGTAGTGGTGGTTAAGGTAGGGGTAGTGGTGGTTAAGGTAGGGGTAGTGGTGGTTAAGGCAGGGGGTAGTGGTGGTTAAGGTAGGGGTGGTGATGGTTAAGGCAGGTGGGTAGTGGCGGTTAAGGTAAGGGGTAGTGGTGGTTAAGGTAGGGGGTAGTGGTGGTTAAGGTAGGGGTAGTGGTGGTTAAGGTAGGGGTAGTGGTGGTTAAGGTAGGGGTAGAGTAGTGGTGATTAAGGTAGGGGTAGTGGTGGTTAAGGTAGGGGTAGTGGTGGTTAAGGCAGGGGGTAGTGGTGGTTAAGGTAGGGGTGGTGATGGTTAAGGCAGGTGGGTAGTGGCGGTTAAGGTAAGGGGTAGTGGTGGTTAAGGTAGGGGTAGTGGTGGTTAAGGCAGAGGTAAAGAAACTGCCGTGATGTCCTGAGACCATCTGTACGATCTACCTCCGTCAGGTTGAATGGTGACCTGCAGGAGAGAAGGGTTAGTCCTCCCCCGGGGCCTCGACACAACAATGAGCACCTGTCACATGAATGAAGACGCCCTCCCAACACTACATAACCGTGGAATCGAACTCGTGTCTTTGGGCCACCAATCGAGAGTGTTACCAGCTGAGCCATAACAAAAACAACAGAGCTTCAATATTTTACACATGTGGACTCATATACTCTGTAACACACATATTGACTGATAAATAAACTCTTTAATCCAGTTTTCGCAATGGAAGGATCTATATGAAATAAATACAATGGTTTTGTTCACTAATACCGATATATAATTCAGCAAAATATTATAGAGATTACACTTAAAAAGGGTGTCACTCGTATTGCCATAACAATTTTACTAAAAGCATCACACAGTCGAGATAATATCACGTTATATCCCCAGAGGACACGACCCCCAGCCTGGTAATACTGCAATACTACATTAAACTCAACCCTAGATTAACACCCAACCTACGACCGGTTCACACTAAATAAAAAAATCAGTTCTTATATACACACACACACACACACACACACACACACACACACTCTCTCATCTCATAACTAATACATATTAATGACTTGTTTTCATTACCATAATTATCCATTTTTTTAATATTCATCGTGGTCAGAATAATTACAAACAATTAGCGAGTGTGTCCACCCCTTCCCCCCGGCCATGGTTAAAAAAGTATACTAGACTTTTTTTTTAAACCACTTTTGATAACTTTTTTTTTTCGATTATCCTAAAAAGAAAATATCACTCAAGGGAATAACTGATGCAAAGTTCCAAAGCAATGTATTAATGCACCTCTGAGAAATATGTACTAGTTCACTGAGGCTGACAAGAGGGACGTCACCTGTTTCCTTAACCTTGATACCTGTGTGTGTGTGTGTGTGTGTGTAAACCCGGGGGCTGATGAAGGCTAGACAACATAATTATACGTCTCTCTTTGTTATACGTCTCTTCCCATAAACAGAAGGATACACGTTGTTTACACCTGTTTACTCTCCCACCTTTCCCACAGCAAACAATTATAATGCATTTAAAAATCGTCACGCCTTCAATTATGACCCAGCACCGTGGTAACTTAGTGATTATAAAGGATTACATGCTCGTACACTTAAGATGACTTTTTTTATATTGATTTAATTCAGATTTTCTCTTATTTGTGGATTTTGTGAGATAGAGAGAAAGTATCTCACAAAAGCAGGTTAATTAAGGGGAAATTTGGCACACTAACACCCACCTACCTACACTGTACACTAACACCCACTTACCTACACTGTGCACTAACACCCACTTACCTACACTGCACTAACACCCACTTACCTACACTGTACACTAACACCCACCTACCTACACTGTACACTAACACCCACCTACACTGCACTAACACCCACCTACCTACACTGTACACTAACACCCACCTACCTACACTGTACACTAACACCCACCTACCTACACTGTACACTAACACCCACCTACCTACACTGTACACTAACACCCACTTACACTGTGCACTAACACCCACCTACTTACACTGTACACTAACACCCACTTACCTACACTGTACACTAACACCCACCTACACTGCACTAACACCCACCTACTTACACTGTACACTAACACCCACCTACCTACACTGTACACTAACATCCACCTACCTACACTGTACACTAACACCCACCTACCTACACTGTACACTAACACCCACTTACACTGTGCACTAACACCCACCTACACTGTACACTAACACCCACTTACACTGTACACTAACACCCACCTACCTACACTGCACACTAACACCCACCTACCTACAATACACTGCACACTAACACCCACCTACCTACACTGTACACTAACACCCACCTACCTACACTGTACACTAACACCCACCCACTTACACTGTACACTAACACCCACCTACCTACACTGTACACTAACACCCACCTACCTACACTGTACACTAACACCCACCTACCTACACTGTACACTAACACCCACCTACCTACACTGTACACTAACACCCACCTACCTACACTGTACACTAACACCCACTTACCTACACTGCACTAACACCCACCTACCTACACTGTACACTAACACCCACCTACCTACACTGTACACTAACACCCACCTACCTACACTGTACACTAACACCCACCTACCTACACTGTACACTAACACCAACCTACCTACACTGTACACTAACACCCACCTACCTACACTGTACACTAACACCCACCTACCTACACTGTACACTAACACCCACCTACCTACACTGTACATTAACACCCACCTACCTACACTGTACACTAACACCCACCTACCTACACTGTACATTAACACCCACCTTCCTACACTGTACACTAACACCCACATACCTACACTGCACTAACACCCACCTACCTACACTGTACACTAACATCCACCTACCTACACTGTACACTAACACCCACATACCTACACTGCACTAACACCCACCTACCTACACTGTACACTAACACCCACTTACCTACACTGCACTAACACCCACCTACCTACACTGTACACTAACACCCACTTACCTACACTGCACTAACACCCACCTACCTACACTGCACTAACACCCACCTAGACCCAGATAGAGCACAGGTTGGTACAAGGACAAGGCCAATACACTTACCTGACTCAACACCTTTCCGGCTCCTCTTCTGCCACGCCTGAAACATAAAACACAAAATCATTAAACAAAATAAAAATAAATAAATTCGAAAACTACAAAGATAACACGAGAGGTGAATAAAAAGAAATAAAATAACAAGTGAAGGCATCAATAACAAATAACAATAACAACATTACCAAGACAGATAGCAAATCCAAGTTGGGCAGACTGTGCGTTAATAACCAGGTAAATTATTGCCCTACGTTACCTGGCAGCGACACGTAATCAGGCAACTTTTTAACAAACCGCTGTTACGCCAATGTCATGTTATGCCAAAGTTTTAATTGGCCTAAATGTGTCCCCCCAAGTTTGGCATTGTTTATTACCATGACAAGACTGGCCAGGGTTCACCCGAGCTGACTTACCTTATAGAGAAATATTTCCACGGACAATAATATTAACAACATAATTACAGGTGATGATTTTATTATTATTATTATTATTATTATTATTATTATTATTATTATTATTATTACTACTTTTTTATAAATAAAACGTGGCCTTCGTCCTACCCCTATAGCCACACCTTCGCCGCCAATTTATTACTTAAAATTAAATATCCATATACATAAGTAGCTATCCTAGCTGTGTTGAGTTAGCTGAGCCGCAGATCTAAGCGGCATTCAGTGACTGTTGCCTCATCTGCAACTGTTGTCGGCTTTGGGGGCCGATGCTCTCGTTCCCCTGAGGCAGAGTAAAGCCGACCTAAGGAGAGAGAAGGACAGTCGACATCTCATCCAGGCTGTAACATAACTTCTAGGCTGCTGTTTCTGTTCGGATAGCACCTCCGCGAGTCTGGCGTAGAAGCATCTTGCACTTGGTCCCATCCCACCAGAGGTTGTGAACACCAGAGGAGTGAAGCTGCCTCTATCAACGTTCTGAATTCTCTCCCCGTATGCCCTTATCTTGTCGTTCTCGTTCCTCCTGTGTGCAGCATCGAGAGCTAAGTTACGGTGACATGCGGCCATGGGACAAAAAATCCTGATGTCGAAGAAGGTTCACTGTCCCAGCGTCCAGAATCCTCGAGCACTGACGTCAACACGGGCTTCGTTGGAAGTGTTTGAAGTCCAATGTTGGAAATTATTACCGTCCAATGGAAGGAGGGTCGGTTCTACCCTTATATCACGGCTTATTTCCTTCAACATGTTTGCTGTGAGATCCCTTCGACATGCCTCATGCATATGAAGCCCCCCTTTCTTGCACACCATGGCGTGATTGACGTCATAGGAAGAGCCACACACGCATTGGGAGGACAAACCTTCTACTGGCCTACTTTACCTTAGAGCATTGGCATCTGTAAGTTCTTGTTTATTGAGACTGAAACCATTTGCCCTTATCGGTAACGTAGTAAACCAGTTCGAGGCGCCCACCTCCTGCACTATAGCTACTTTTTTTTAAATTCTCTGGTACTTGCAGCAACAGTTGCTGCAACTTATCACTTTGGCCGTGCTGTCGTTCTGTCTTAATGGACCTTCGAATCCTGTTTACTTCACTGGTATCCACCTCCCTTGCTGCGTTCTGAACTATTATGTGGTCTGTAAAAGCTGCCGTGAACTTAACTGAGTTTGATGTTCGGTGGCAGCAATCTCCTCTGGATTGGTCAATCCCATTCCTCCCAGTCTCGGTGATAGTGCAAGGAGTGATCTTTCTACTGGGGTTAAGTGAGGGTGTTTCACTAATTTGGGAATAAAATTAATGCTGATAGCTTCTTCCAAAGGGTGGAGGAGGTGTCCGATATCAGGGATAGTGCGCATCAGGTAGTTCCAGCGATGCTTGACTCCATGGGTGAATGCCGCAAAAGCCGCATGTGGCTCTGTGTTAGCAATCTCAGACAGAGTTTGGATTTCCCTAACCCACTCATTCACCTTTCCCGTTACGTACTCGGTCTTGAAGTTCGTCGTGCCGATTACTGCGCCTAGGTGTCTTTGGCCATCCTTTGTTATTTTGACCTCACTTCCACCGAACACCTCCATTGCCCGTTCATAATGTTCTGGCTTCATAATGAGAAAGAACTTGCTGGCGTTTGGGTGGTACCCTATTTGTGGACCTCGTGATGTTACCAGGTCCCACCACTTTTTGATGTCCTCCACTTTGCCTGCTCCTGTAAGGTCATCAGCATACGCCACTTGCTTGACCACAGTTGTTTCAAATTTTATTGTGTGTTGGAGCAAGGATAGACCAATGCAACAGGGTCCCCCTGCGTTATTCCCTCAGTTGTCTGTATGATGGTATCACCTCTTAGACTTAGAGCCTTGTTGTTTACTATATAAAGGTCTGATGGATTCCTATAGGAGTTTTCAACATACATTGCAAAGGTTGGACACTTGATCTTGATATTGAGCAGTGCGGCCTTGCGATTAAGTATGTTGAATGCGTTTGAAGCGTCCACCAGGAGAGCGGCCTCACCATCACGCTGCTTATTATTAGATAAGGGAATATTTGTAAATATTTAATTCATCAAACATCTGTGTGAGAGGAAAATCATTCACCAACTATTTTATTAATTCGTTTTGAGATAACTATTTCGGGAACACTTGTGGCGGCGGGGGCGGCGTGCTGTCAGTCACGATCACTAAACTCTCCTGAAATAGCTTTTGGTGGAAGAGAGAAATAATTACACCAATATATATTTTTTTTAGTCTTATGAATAAAAAATACGTATATATATTTTTTAGTCTCATCAATAAAAATATGTATATAGACTTGTCCAGAGTCTTACGATAAACCAACGACAAAATACAGGTGATTATAAGTTTGTGTCACCTTATCACCCTTACCATCTCCTAGTGTTATTCAATGTCCCACTTGTCTAAACCATTCTAGTGTTAAAACAGATCTTATAACACCTTGGCAATGCTCTCTTATGATCTAGCGAGGTGTGGTGACGTGGTGACTGCTGTGGTGGACGACGGCTTCCTGCTCATCCATTGTGTTGATGAATGATGATACCTGGTGACATTGTGTGAGTGTAGCGAGCTTTTGGTGCGTGTTGTGGTGGCAGTGATGTTGGTGGTAGTGACAGTGTGGTAAGGAGGTTGGTGGTGGTGGTTGTTAGAAGGGTGGTGGTGGCAGTATTGTGGTGGTGGCAGTATTGTGGTGGTGGTTGTTAGAAGGGTGGTGGTAGCAGTATTGTGGTGGTGGTTGTTAGAAGGGTGGTGGTAGCAGTATTGTGGTGGTGGTTGTTAGAAGGGTGGTGGTGGCAGTATTGTGGTGGTGGTTGTTAGAAGGGTGGTGGTGGCAGTATTGTGGTGGTAAGGGTGGTGGCAGTGAGGTTGATCAAGACACAGCAGGCAGCGTCCTGGTGATCAACAGTCACCAGGACGGGTGTGTGGTGGTGAAGGGGCACACTTTCTATCACGAGATCTGTGATTGATTCTCATTGGTCACCAGATCCGCCAAGTTACACCCCCCCCTTCTCTTTCTATATACATCTAATTCTCTCTACCTTTGTACACCTCTCTCTTTCCCTCGTCCCTCTCCCTTCTCCTGTGAGGTAAGCGCGGAGGGAGAGGAGAAGTAGGAGAAGTGGGAGGAGGAGAGAGGAGGAGGAGGAGGAGGGGAAGAGGGTTGGGTGGGTGGTTGGTCCAGTCATTCACCCTCACTCACATCATCAGTCTGGCCACCTCCTCTTCCTGGTGTGTGTGTGTGTGTGAGTTACAAATTTTCCATTATGATCATCAGTACAGCAGCCGGGCTTAAAAAAAAGAATAAGAATAAGGCTTAATTTTTAAAAGTTAATAAACAAGAGAAGAAACTGGGGGTAAATGGTGCGTAAAAGCAGTTAAAAATAGTACATAAGCCAAAGTTCACATGACGATACCGGAAGACCCTCGTCCTAGATTAGATTATTATAGTTTGTTATCTTACAAGTCGTTGTCTAGATATCGTACCGGTGTCCTCTGTCGTGCCCAGTGGTTAAGATTATAACAGAGGAAAGTTAATGCTATAAGGGTGATATCAACAACTAACAAGGCAATTTTATCTCTTGGTCAGTCGTTAATATTCTGATATTATAAAGCTACTCTCTGTCAACATTAAAACATTCACCACCATAAAAATTAACATAGCATTAATTAAGTCACCAAAGGAGACTTAATCTACAGGGGTGGCGGCGAGACCCAGGTATGTGCTTCTCTATATTCATATCGAACTAAATGGAACAAATCGCAGCTCTTGTATGTGACTATTACATTACGAGGCTCAAGTAGCGTTATGTAGATATATTACTTTTCACCGCCTACATCTATAGTGTGCATGTTGTTGATGTTGTTTTTGTCGTTATACATTCAGGGATATCTATTTTCATTTTCTGTTAATAAATTGATGGTGTAATGAGAAACTGAATAAGGAACGATGTTAAATCTGTTTACCGAGACGTCCCCCTTCAGCGTCCATGTTGGCACGACACCCGAAGCCTTGAGTGTGTACACGAGATGTTAACAGCGTGTCAACGGGACCACATATTGCTGGTGCCATGTCAAGTGTGAAGCTTCAAGGTGACCCGTAAACAAATTCGCCTGGGCTGTGGATATATTTGTCTCACCAAAACTTAGAAGAATACTTAATGATTCCTGGTCCCATAAACACACACTTTAAGACTCGTGTAAACAAAAATGAACCAAAAACAGTGGATACTTAACATGTCTCCTTAATTACTGTCGGCCGAGACGTAACAACATGCAACACACATCTGGATTACGAACAAAATTGACGGTTGAAGAGAATCATTCGGTGGAGAATTATCCCCAGAGATAATTGTTTAACTGCCAATTATTCCTGGAGACGAGTGGTTCCCTGGAGATGCCTTCTACTGGGGTAATAGTCCACTAGCAAGGCCCAGCGGCGTAATTGTCAAATAGTAAACGATTTATTTATTTATTTTTTTTTTTAACGGTGGAAAGTTGGCAATTCTCACGAGGGAAAATTTGTGTGGTTGAAATTCCTGTACAAGTTGGGGCGGTATTCGTGAACCATTGAGCTTATTCCTGTGCTTGAGACGGTTCCCAGGCCTCTCTACCCTTACATATACATAAGATCATTGTTAAAATCGGTAGCTTCCTGTCAACAAACTTATTATAATCGTAAAATTGGATCCTCTTCGACGATACGCCTATTGTATTTATTAAGACGAGGGCTTCTTCCATAGACGTACTAAAATGTAATTGATAAAATTGTGTTTTTTTTTATCATAGATGAATTCGTCACAATAGTCAACATTAGGCTCTTACTATAGGTATATTTCCTGTTGTTGTTGAAATTGCCTTAGGGAACACCAATTACCTTGATACCATATTGACTGTCTCAAAGGCCTAGTATAATGAGTCACGGAGATGAAATATATACTGTACATAAAACAGTGTTCAATACAGTGCCTAAAAATCTCTATAATTTTGTTTTATTTTTACATGTTTTCTTTTTTACTTACTAAATCTTGAACACATTTTATCATTATTAATAGCATTACCGTGTGTGTGTGTGTGTGTGTGTGTGTGTGTCTGTGTGTGTGTGTGTTCGTCAGGGTTTACCCCACTAACAACCATGTTCTTTACGATCATTTTTAATGGTGATCCAGTTGGCAATAACTCCTTTATAATTACTGTTGGGTGGGCACCTCTCGTGTGTGTGTGTGTGTGTGTGTGTGTGTGTAATTATCGGGTTATAACGACGCGCAACACGATTCAGATCCGGACCCGAATATTAGACTAAAAACGCAGACTTGGTTAGGTTAGGTTAGGGTAGGGTAGGTCAGGTTAGGTTTGGCAAAACAAAATTCCAGGTGTAAATTTTTGTTTTCATTAGAAGAAATCAATTATCTTTAAACATCGAATAAACAAAATGCAATTAAAATTGCTGACGTGACATCGCGACCCAATTAAAAGTTAATAAAATTGAGCGAATTTTACCGATCGTTAAGGTGAGAATACGGACAACAAAAGTCAAACAAGAAACAATACGACTAACTCAAACAACAAACAAACACGCACACAAACAACAGTAACAAACATTCAAACACAAATAATATAAACACGGTTGATCACAGCTGTACCCAAAATAATCACACAAAAGGAATTCAGGGAAAGACAGTCAGGAACATGTGTTTATGTGGGGTCAGGTAATAACCACGTATGACACCTGTGCTACACGTGAGCCTGCATTAGTCATCCGGGGGTTAACATGGCACCAGTTGGGGCAGGTCAGAGAGAGCCGTGAACAGCATCTAGCATGTGGTTAATACAGGTATTTTTACAGGTGTTTTTCTCGTAAAGTTGTCAGGTGAGTTTCAGGTGGATGTGGTAATGATGATGATTAGTGTGTGAGTGGTTATGTACAGGTCATGGTAGAACAAACGGACACAGCAGAACAGGTTATTGAGACAAAAGGTCACTGACAGACAACAGGTCACTGAGACAAAAGGTCACTGAGACAACAGGTCACTGAGAGACAATAGGTCACTGAGACAAAAGGTCACTAAGAGACAACAGGTCACTGAGACAAAAGGTCACTGAGACAACAGGTCACTGAAAGACAAAAGGCCACTGAGATAAAAGGTCATTAAGAGACAAAAGGTCATTGAGACAACAGGTCACAGACAAAAGGTCACTGAGACAACAGGTCACTGAGAGACAATAGGTCACTGAGACAACAGGTCACTGAAAGACAAAAGGTCACTAAGAGACAACAGGTCACTGAAAGACAAAAGGTCACTGAGGCAACAGGTCACTGAGACAAAAGGTCACTGAGACAAAAGGTCACTGAGAGACAATAGGTCACTGAGAGACAAAAGGTCACTGAGGCAACAGGTCACTGAGGCAAAAGGTCACTGAGACAATAGGTCACTGAGAGACAATAGGTCACTGAGACAACAGGTCACTGAAAGACAAAAGGTCACTAAGAGACAACAGGTCACTGAAAGACAAAAGGTCACTGAGGCAACAGGTCACTGAGACAAAAGGTCACTGAGACAAAAGGTCACTGAGAGACAATAGGTCACTGAGACAACAGGTCACTGAGAGACAATAGGTCACTGAGACAACAGGTCACTGAAAGACAAAAGGTCACTAAGAGACAACAGGTCACTGAAAGACAAAAGGTCACTGAGGCAACAGGTCACTGAGACAAAAGGTCACTGAGAGACAATAGGTCATTAAGAGACAAAAGGTCATTGAGACAACAGGTCACAGACAAAAGGTCACTGAGACAACAGGTCACTGAGAGACAATAGGTCACTGAGACAACAGGTCACTGAAAGACAAAAGGTCACTAAGAGACAACAGGTCACTGAAAGACAAAAGGTCACTGAGGCAACAGGTCACTGAGACAAAAGGTCACTGAGACAAAAGGTCACTGAGAGACAATAGGTCATTAAGAGACAAAAGGTCATTGAGACAACAGGTCACAGACAAAAGGTCACTGAGACAACAGGTCACTGAGAGACAATAGGTCACTGAGACAACAGGTCACTGAAAGACAAAAGGTCACTAAGAGACAATAGGTCACTGAAAGACAAAAGGTCACTGAGGCAACAGGTCACTGAGACAAAAGGTCACTGAGACAAAAGGTCACTGAGAGACAATAGGTCACTGAGAGACAAAAGGTCACTGAGAGACAACAGTTCACTGAGACAACAGCTCACGGAGACAATAGGTCACCGAGCCAATATGTTACTGAGTCAACTGGCCATTGAGAGACAACATGTCACAGTTACAAAAGGTCACAGAGACAACAGGTCTGAGAGACAAAAGGTCACCGAGAGAACAGATCATTGAGAGACAATTAGTCAGAGACAACAGGTCACAGAGAAACAGTTCATGGGTTACAGATCAGGTAATACGGTGACGGGAACATTAGGTCAGTATAGATCACTCAGATAAATAAACTGACCCAACACTAGGAGGACATCTTGTAAGAAACACGATCATGTACCACACATGTATGTATGCTACGAGTGTCTCTGCGGGAGTAAAGTGTAGTCTGTTGAGGCAGGTCAGGTGGAGCCGTGAGCAGCATCTAACGCGTGCTTAAACACAGGTGGCATTCTTGTTATGAAGTCAGGTGTGTGTCAAGTGGATGATGGCCGGTGAGTGTCAGGTGAATGATGGCTGGTGAGTGTCAGGTGGATGATGGCTGGTGAGTGTCAGGTGGATGATGGCCGGTGAGTGTCAGGTGGATGATGGCTGGTGAGTGTCAGGTGGATGATGGCTGGTGAGTGTCAAGTGGATGATGGCTGGTGAGTGTCAGGTGGATGATGGCTGGTGAGTCAGGTGGATGATGGCTGGTGAGTGTCAGGTGGATGATGGTTGGTGAGTGTCAGGTGGATGATGGCTGGTGTGTGTCAGGTGGATGATGGCTGGTGTGTCAGGTGGATGATGGTTGGTGAGTGTCAGGTGGATGATGGCTGGTGTGTGTCAGGTGGATGATGGCTGGTGTGTGTCAGGTGGATGATGGTTGGTGAGTGTCAGGTGGATGATGGCTGGTGAGTGTCAGGTGGATGATGGCTGGTGAGTGTCAAGTGGATGATGGCTGGTGAGTGTCAGGTGGATGATGGCTGGTGAGTCAGGTGGATGATGGCTGGTGAGTGTCAGGTGGATGATGGCTGGTGAGTGTCAGGTGGATGATGGCTGGTGTCAGGTGGATGATGGCTGGTGAGTGTCAGGTGGATGATGGCTTGTGAGTGTCAGGTGGATGATGGCTGGTAAGTGTCAGGTGGATGATGGCCGGTGAGTCGGTGGATGATGGTTGGTGAGTGTCAGGTGGATGATGGCTGGTGTGTGTCAGGTGGATGATGGTTGGTGAGTGTCAGGTGGATGATGGTTGGTGAGTGTCAGGTGGATGATGGCTGGTGTGTGTCAGGTGGATGATGGCTGGTGTGTCAGGTGGATGATGGTTGGTGAGTGTCAGGTGGATGATGGCTGGTGTGTGTCAGGTGGATGATGGCTGGTGTGTGTCAGGTGGATGATGGTTGGTGAGTGTCAGGTGGATGATGGTTGGTGAGTGTCAGGTGGATGATGGCTGGTGTGTGTCAGGTGGATGATGGATGATGGCCGGTGTGTCAGGTGGATGATAGCTGGTGAGTGTCAGGTGGATGATGACTGTTATGTGAGTATCAGACGGATGATGATCATTGTGTATCAGGTGGATGAGGTGGATGATGACCGGTGAGCGAGTGATTACAAGCCAAAATATTTACCCCAAATCACTTAAGTACATACAAGTCATGGCAGGACAGAGAGACACAGCGAGAGACCAGTTCACAGCGAAACAACAACACCAGGACAGTACATGACAGTCACACGGCCAATAGATCAGCATATGACAAACACAGCATACAGCATAAGGGGGGTAAATAACCTGGCCTCGATGTACGCTAGCATCTGTGTTAATTGAGAGAGGGTTCACAAAAATTCTGTTGAGGAAGGTCAGGGAGGGTCAAGCACAGGGGGACCCTCAGGTGTGCTTTAAAAAACGTGGCCATTTATATATATGTGTGACAAGGTTAGGTGAGTGTGTGAGTAACGGTCAAACAGGTTATGTTAGGTTAGGTTAGGTTAGGTTAGGTTAGGTGAGAGAGTGAGTCACGGTCAGACAGGTTAGGAAGGACCAAATAAAGCCATATTATAGAAAGAGGTCATGGTGGAGCCAGTAGGCCATGGTGGGACAGTAGTTCATGGTAGGTCAGTAGGTCATGGTGGGACAGTAGATCATGGTGGAAAAATAGATCATAGTGGAACAGTAGATCATGGTGGAACAGTAGATCATGGTAGGACAGTAAATCATGGTGGAACAGTAGATCATGGTGGAAAAATAGATCATAGTGGAACAGTAGATCATGGTGGAACAGTACATCATGGTAGGACAGTAGGCCATGATGGAAAAATAGATCATAGTGGAACAGTAGATCATGGTGGAAAAATAGATCATAGTGGAACAGTAGATCATGGTGGAACAGTAGATCATGGTGGAAAAATAGATCATAGTGGAACAGTAGATCATGGTGGAACAGTACATCATGGTAGGACAGTAAATCATGGTGGAACAGTACATCATGGTAGGACAGTAGGCCATGATGGAAAAATAGATCATAGTGGAACAGTAGATCATGGTGGAAAAATAGATCATAGTGGAACAGTAGATCATGGTGGAACAGTAGATCATGGTAGGACAGTAAATCATGGTGGAATAGTAGATCATGGTGGAACAGTAGATCATGGTAGGACAGTAAATCATGGTGGAATAGTAGATCATGGTAGGACAGTAGGCCATGATGGAAAAATAGATCATAGTGGAACAGTAGATCATGGTGGAACAATAGATCATAGTGGAACAGTAGATCATGGTGGAACAGTAGATCATGGTAGGACAGTAGATCATAGTGGAACAGTAGATCATGGTAGGACAGTAGGCCATGGTGGAACAGTAGATCATAGTGGAACAGTAGATCATGGTGGAACAATAGATCATAGTGGAACAGTAGATCATGGTAGGACAGTAGATCATAGTGGAACAGTAGATCATAGTGGAACAGTAGATCATGGTAGGACAGTAGAGCATAGTGGAACAGTAGATCATGGTAGGACAGTAGATCATAGTGGAACAGTAGATCATGGTAGGACAGTAGATCATAGTGGAACAGTAGATCATGGTAGGACAGTAGATCATGGTGGAACAGTAGATCATGGTAGGACAGTAGATCATGGTAGGACAGTAGATAATGGTAGGACAGTAGAGCATAGTGGAACAGTAGATCATGGTAGGACAGTAGATCATAGTGGAACAGTAGATCATGGTAGAACAGTAGGCCATGGTGGAACAGTAGATCATAGTGGAACAGTAGATCATGGTAGGACAGTAGATCATGGTAGGACAGTAGATAATGGTAGGACAGTAAATCATAGTGGAACAGTAGATCATGGTAGGACAGTAGATCATAGTGGAACAGTAGATCATGGTAGGACAGTAGATCATGGTGGAACAGTAGATCATAGTGGAACAGTAGATCATGGTGGAACAATAGATCATAGTGGAACAGTAGATCATGGTAGGATAGTAGATCATAGTGGAACAGTAGATCATGGTAGGACAGTAGATCATAGTGGAACAGTAGATCATAGTGGAACAGTAGATCATGGTGGAACAGTAGATCATAGTGGAACAGTAGATCATGGTAGGACAGTAGATCATGGTAGAACAGTAGATCATGGTGGAACAGTAGATCATAGTGGAACAGTAGATCATGGTAGGACAGTAGATCATAGTGGAACAGTAGATCATAGTGGAACAGTAGATCATGGTAGGACAGTAGATCATAGTGGAACAGTAGATCATGGTAGGACAGTAGATCATGGTAGGACAGTAGATAATGGTAGGAAAGTAGATCATGGTGGAACAGTAGATCATGGTAGGACAGTAGATCATAGTGGAACAGTAGATCATGGTAGGACAGTAGATCATGGTGGAACAGTAGATCATGGTAGGACAGTAGATAATGGTAGGACAGTAGATCATGGTGGAACAGTAGATCATGGTAGGACAGTAGATCATAGTGGAACAGTAGATCATGGTAGGACAGTAGATCATGGTGGAACAGTAGATCATGGTAGGACAGTAGATCATGGTAGGACAGTAGATCATGGTAGGACAGTAGATAATGGTAGGACAGTAGATCATGGTGGAACAGTAGATCATAGTGGAACAGTAGATCATGGTAGGACAGTAGATCATAGTGGAACAGTAGATCATGGTAGGACAGTAGATCATAGTGGAACAGTAGATCATGGTGGAACAATAGATCATAGTGGAACAGTAGATCATGGTAGAACAGTAGGCCATGGTGGAACAGTAGATCATAGTAGAACAGTAGATCATGGTGGAACAATAGATCATAGTGGAACAGTAGATCATGGTAGGATAGTAGATCATAGTGGAACAGTAGATCATGGTAGGACAGTAGATCATGGTGGAACAGTAGATCATAGTGGAACAGTAGATCATGGTAGGACAGTAGATCATGGTAGGACAGTAGATAATGGTAGGACAGTAGATCATGGTGGAACAGTAGATCATAGTGGAACAGTAGATCATAGTAGGACAGTAGATCATAGTGGAACAGTAGATCATGGTAGGACAGTAGATCATGGTGGAACAGTAGATCATGGTAGGACAGTAGATCATGGTGGAACAGTAGATCATGGTAGGACAGTAGATCATGGTAGGACAGTAGATCATGGTGGAACAGTAGATCATAGTGGAACAGTAGATCATAGTAGGACAGTAGATCATGGTAGGACAGTAGATCATAGTGGAACAGTAGATCATGGTAGGACAGTAGATCATGGTAGGACAGTAGATCATGGTGGAACAGTAGATCATGGTAGGACAGTAGATCATGGTGGAACAGTAGATCATAGTGGAACAGTAGATCATGGTAGGACAGTAGATCATAGTGGAACAGTAGATCATGGTAGGACAGTAGATCATGGTGGAACAGTAGATCATGGTAGGACAGTAGATCATGGTAGGACAGTAGATAATGGTAGGACAGTAGATCATGGTGGAACAGTAGATCATAGTGGAACAGTAGATCATGGTAGGACAGTAGATCATGGTGGAACAGTAGATCATAGTGGAACAGTAGATCATGGTAGGACAGTAGATCATAGTGGAACAGTAGATCATGGTAGGACAGTAGATCATGGTAGGACAGTAGATCATGGTAGGACAGTAGATCATGGTGGAACAGTAGATCATGGTAGGACAGTAGATCATGGTGGAACAGTAGATCATGGTAGGACAGTAGATCATAGTGGAACAGTAGATCATGGTAGGACAGTAGATCATGGTGGAACAGTAGATCATGGTAGGACAGTAGATCATGGGAGGACAGTAGGCCATGATGGAACAGTAGATCATAGTGGAACAGTAGATCATAGTAGGACAGTAGATCATAGTGGAACAGTACAGTAGATCATGGTAGGACAGTAGATCATGGTGGAACAGTAGATCATGGTAGGACAGTAGATCATGGTAGGACAGTAGATCATAGTGGAACAGTAGATCATGGTAGGACAGTAGATAATGGTAGGACAGTAGATCATGGTGGAACAGTAGATCATAGTGGAACAGTAGATCATGGTAGGACAGTAGATCATAGTGGAACAGTAGATCATGGTGGAACAATAGATCATAGTGGAACAGTAGATCATGGTAGAACAGTAGGCCATGGTGGAACAGTAGATCATAGTAGAACAGTAGATCATGGTGGAACAATAGATCATAGTGGAACAGTAGATCATGGTAGGATAGTAGATCATAGTGGAACAGTAGATCATGGTAGGACAGTAGATCATGGTGGAACAGTAGATCATAGTGGAACAGTAGATCATGGTAGGACAGTAGATCATGGTAGGACAGTAGATAATGGTAGGACAGTAGATCATGGTGGAACAGTAGATCATAGTGGAACAGTAGATCATGGTAGGACAGTAGATCATAGTGGAACAGTAGATCATGGTAGGACAGTAGATCATGGTGGAACAGTAGATCATGGTAGGACAGTAGATCATGGTAGGACAGTAGATAATGGTAGGACAGTAGATCATGGTGGAACAGTAGATCATGGTAGGACAGTAGATCATAGTGGAACAGTAGATCATGGTAGGACAGTAGATCATGGTGGAACAGTAGATCATGGTAGGACAGTAGATCATGGGAGGACAGTAGGCCATGGTGGAACAGTAGATCATAGTGGAACAGTAGATCATAGTAGGACAGTAGATCATAGTGGAACAGTAGATCATGGTAGGACAGTAGATCATGGTGGAACAGTAGATCATGGTAGGACAGTAGATCATGGTAGGACAGTAGATCATAGTGGAACAGTAGATCATGGTAGGACAGTAGATCATGGTGGAACAGTAGATCATAGTGGAACAGTAGATCATGGTAGGACAGTAGATCATGGTGGAACAGTAGATCATAGTGGAACAGTAGATCATGGTAGGACAGTAGATCATAGTGGAACAGTAGATCATGGTAGGACAGTAGATCATGGTGGAACAGTAGATCATGGTAGGACAGTAGATCATGGTGGAACAGTAGATCATGGTAGGACAGTAGATCATGGTGGAACAGTAGATCATGGTAGGACAGTAGATCATGGTAGGACAGTAGATCATGGTAGGACAGTAGATCATGGTGGAACAGTAGATCATAGTGGAACAGTAGATCATGGTAGGACAGTAGATCATAGTGGAACAGTAGATCATGGTAGGACAGTAGATCATGGTGGAACAGTAGATCATGGTAGGACAGTAGATCATGGTAGGACAGTAGATAATGGTAGGACAGTAGATCATGGTGGAACAGTAGATCATGGTGGAACAGTAGATCATGGTAGGACAGTAGATCATGGGAGGACAGTAGGCCATGGTGGAACAGTAGATCATGGTAGGACAGTAGATCATGGTGGAACAGTAGATCATGGTAGTACAGTAGATCATGGTAGGACAGTAGATCATGGTAGGACAGTAGGCCATGGTGGAACAGTAGATCATGGTAGGACAGTAGATCATGGTGGAACAGTAGATCATAGTGGAACAGTAGATCATGGTAGGACAGTAGATCATGGTAGGACAGTAGGCCATGGTCAGTGACTGGTGGAGCGAGTCTGCGAGGAATGACGGAAGCCAGGCAGTAACAGGCTCTTTATGGAAGCCTAACTGTTATGTTCAAGGTGTTAGTGAATAAAACTATTGTGTGTCCTCTAGATCTGTTGTTGTTGTTGAGGTGACCGATATTGGGTGATAATTTGAGAGATGTTGGATCTGTTTTCACTGAGGAAGGGTGAAGGTTTGTAACTGCGTATGGTGGAGAGGAGGGAGAGGCGTATATGCTAAAGAGATGCTGTATTCTGAAGAGTTAGGACAGAATAGGAGAAAACTTGGCAGAATATTTGAGAGTTAGTAGAAGGATCTCATGAAGGTCTGAAGCCTTCAAGGGTTCAGTTACGAGACATAACGAATGGTTGATGAAGTTTGTACCGAATGCATTAAAGGTAAACCTGACTAGTTTGTGTTAACAGGATATAGAAGAAATGACAAGTCAGGACAGTAGTATATAATGAGCTCCAATGAACACGCCAGGAGGACTAACATTGTGGTGATCGTGATGTGAGGTTTAAAATCATGTTTTCTGGTGTGTGGGTTTAGGGATTTAATGTCAAGTTATGCGTATGGTGGCTGGCTCTCTTGTGTGTTGGGGGAATTGTTAAGTAATGTTGGAGTTGGGACATTGATCGGTACTCTTACAAACACGTCGCCTGATACATAATATGACCATCACATACTAACACACATACAAATAACCTCTACCAATCCCCTCTCTCTCTCTCTCTCTCTCTCTCTCTCTCTCTCTCTCTCTCTCTTAAACGTGCAAGCGGAAGCCATTTACAGCAGTACAAGACGTGACTTTCTATCAAGCACATCAAAACACGTCCAGCTCAAACTCTCATTGGATGTTTGGCAATAAACCAGACGCTGGCGGACTGAGTAATGCCCTCATAAAACTCTCACTCAGAAACAGTTCGCGCTGGAGCAAGAGCACACTCAGAACTAGCCAATTCGCGAAATATAACGGAGATGGTGACTAGTTAAGTGGGGGCTCAGGTTTGCTAAGCCCCAGTCCCATTCGACGTCAAACGAAGACCCATTAAAATTGACACCAGAACCCATACGATGTAAACCCAACATACAGTCCCGTTCATTAGAAGTTTGTCACGTTCACCTGTAATACATCACCTAGCCTATAAAAGTCACACGATCAATGAAGGTTCACCATGTTCAGCATAAGTGTGATTGAACAGCGAACGTCATACTTTAACCCTTCAATACTATGCCTGGCCCCCAGAGTACCATCGCCTGATCCACTAATTAGAGGAACCACCTGAGGAATAACCATCCCAGCTTATTTCACCTGATGACAAAACACCCTAATGCTAACCTAACCTAATCCAACCCAACCTGTCAACCAAACCTAACCTGATCTAACCTAACCCCACCATCCTCTATCCTAACACCATTCAAAGAGAGACAAGACAAACGCATTGGATATATAGACTCAGCAATAATAATAATAATAATAATAATAATCCTGATGAAATAAACGAGCAGCCATCCACAAATACATGATGCAACAAACGTATTAGAAAAAAACACACATCTTTAATATTATCTGTGTCAATACTCTCAATAAAATATGTACACAATAAAAGTATTAAATAGCGGAAAATATAACATACAATACGGATTAAAACATGTTAAAACAGGTAAAAAATATGCATATACGTTCAATTCTATGTTCCTACTATATGTACAATAACTATAAAATCGACAAATAGATAAATAAATAGCAATGTTTCCTATTACTCGATAAATAAAAAGGAAAACCCACCAAAACACCTTCAGTACTATATAGGCCAATCACAGCCAACACATAGCTTCACTCACTGAAAACACATCCACCAACATACAGCTATCGGCTTGGTATCGGCCGCCACCCGATCGCAACCCGATACAACAACTCGCTCTTCACTACCAAGAACTTTTTAAATTTTTTTTTTGAACTTTAAAACGGCAGTTACAGTGGGAAAGTGGGGTGGGTGGTGGGGTGGGGTGGGGTGGGGGGGGGGGTGGGTTGGGATGGTGGGGTGGGTTGGGGGGGTGGGGTGGGGGTGGGTTGAGCTGGCTGGTATATTCATCAACATCCGGTTCAAACCCTGTTTCTATGTACACGGATATGCAATATACTTCCTCGTACACACACACACACACACACACACATGCTGCCGTCCCTTTTGTGGGGGAAAAATAACTCTTCAGTGAACAAGATATTCTGACAAACTTGCTCTCCAATAACGATAACATAACACACACACGACAACACCACCCCCACTAATACCAATATTACCACCTCTGCCACCATTAATACCACCATTAGTATCACATCTGCTACCATTAATACCACTACTGCCACCATTAGTACCACATCTGCTACCATTAATACCACTACTGCCATCATTAATAGCACTAGTACCACCATTAACACCACCACTACCACCAGTAATACCAACACTACCACCATTAACACCACCACTACCACCATTAACACCACCACTGCCACCACCACTGCCACCATTAACACCACCACTGCCACCATTAACACCATCACTACCACCATTAACACCACTACTGCCACCATTAACACCACCACTACCACCATTAACACCACCACTACCACCATTAACACCACCACTGCCACCATGGACAACCGCACCATCACCACCAATAACATCACCATAACCACCAGCATCACCAGCAAGATCACCACTATCAGCATCATCCTTCCCTTTAATTTGGGATTTCCAGTTAAAAATAGTTCCTTGAGGTCGTCGCCATAGTATAGGTGACTGTAACTTTATCCTCACCTGTGTCCGACCAACACTGTGTAACTGCTGACTGATATTAGTTAAACATCACAGCCTCTACACATCAAAAGGTACTACTGTAGTTGTGTACTCTGAATTCCCTCGCTACATTAACAGGCTTACTATCAGGTCACCTTGTTATCTGAAGTAGGCTGCGTGTATCTGATTATGTAATTACTTTTGTGGTTATCGCTTAAGTGTCTTGTTGGGTACAGTTGAGTCATCCCAGTAGAGCGTTTTACCAATATGTGGAAGTCACGTGAGTAAGAAATAAAACAGCGTCGAGGGAGACAGATACTGTTAACAAGAGCTGTTTGCAGTGCACACTGGTCTTATATATTCAAAATATAAAATAAATTGCGTAAAGGGTTACAGAAACAACTCCAATTAAAAAACTTAAATTATTCGGCTAAATTTACAAACTGGTTTTACACTAGATAGAACACACAGCATCGCTAAAAGCACTAATTTATTCACTAGGTCGAGGGAACTTGCAAAATCATAAAACTCCCCTTAATAATAAAGTAATTGGTTGGCTAAACACAGTAAAAAATAAAAAATGTTTCACCGATACTCACAAAGGCAATACACAGGAAAGGGACAGCGACCAATGGCTTCGTGAAATAAAAATAATTAATTGTACATACGAATTCTACCTATGAGTTTCCTCGTCACCAACTGTGCTCTTGGAGTTGTAGGCACGAGTCACACAATGCTCACAACATTTTTTTTCCCTAACTAACTACACATTCCTGAGAAGAAACAACTCATAGGACAAGACTGTAGTATAACATCACGTTTGTCAATCACGAGCCCTGGATGTATTGCTACACATCTTGCTGACAGTTAACTGCAATGGCGTTTTTTAATAACATGTGTATTGCAAACTCTATTCCTGTTCAATAAGGATTCTTCCGATTCTAAAAGTTATCTTAAATCCCCCTTTTAAAGATAATCTGTGAGTCAACATGGTTAAAACTTCTCACAGCCACCTCTCGCTAATTAACCGTTAGCCAATAAAAATTACTTCCTAAAAATATATTTTCACAGACGGCTACGTTCCGGAAACTGACAGAAAAGGCTGCATTTTTTGTGGTGGCAGTGGTGGTGGTGGCGGTGGCAGTGGTGGTGATGATGGTGGTGGTGGTGGTGGTGGTGGCGGTGTGGTGGAGGTGGTGGTGGTGGCGGTGTGGTGGTGGTGGTGATGGTGGCGGTGTGGTGGAGGTGGTGGTGGCGGTGTGGTGGTGGTGGTGATGGTGATGATGATGATGATGGTGGTGGTGGTAGTGGTGGTGGTGGTGGTGGTGGTGGCGGCGGTGGCGGCGGTGTGGTGGTGGTGGTGGTGGTGGTGATGGTGGCGGTGGTGGTGGCGGTGGTGGTGGTGATGATGATGATGATGGTGGTGGTGGTGGTGGTGGCGGCGGTGTGGTGGTGGCGCCGGTGTGGTGGTGGTGGTGGTGGTGGCGGTGGCAGTGGCGGTGTGGTGGTGGTGGTGGTGGCGGCGGTGGTGATGGTGGCGGTGGCAGTGGTGTGGTGGTGGTGGTGGTGGTGGTGGTGGTGGCGGTGGCAGTGGTGTGGTAGTAGTGGTGGTGGTGGTGGTGGTGGTGGTGGTGGCGGTGGCAGTGACGGTGTGGTGGTGGTGGTGATGGTGGCGGTGGCAGTGGTGTGGTCGTGGTGGTGGCGGCGGTGGTGATGGTGGTGATGGTGGCGATGGCAGTGGTGTGGTGGTGGTGGTGGTGGCAGTGGTGGTGATGGTGGCGGTGGCAGTGGTGTGGTAGTTGGTGGTGGTGGTGGTTGCATGATAAGCACAATTACTCTGAATGTAAAAAAAAAAAAAAATACAATAAAATAAAATTTCCGCGATCTTCAAGTATCTTTGGTTCTAACATGTTAAACCGAACTGGAGTTGTCACCTTACACCAGAACACCGCCAGTAGGTTCAGTACACACATTTGTCACGTTAAGTATGCAAACAGAGTGGTGCCAACAGCTCTTTATGTCTTCAAAAACTTATGAGCTAAAGCTAAAAAGGTTCTCAGTTCACTCAAGACCACACTAGTGACAGATCACCCTCCCAACAACTCTAGAATGCTGAGAGAGAGAGAGAGAGAGAGAGAGAGAGAGAGAGAGAGAGAGAGAGAGAGAGAGAGAGAGGCGGTCAACCGATGTAATTAACCTATACCTCGCTATAAGTTCGTAATATTGAAAAATCACCCTTGTTTTAGCTTTTTTTTTTTTCCCGCACACGGTCATCTCCAGTCTTCGTTTACACCCAATCATGTAAAATAACACACAGAATCTTGAAAAGCCAGACACACTGCCAAGAAATCTTCCCTTGAAAATTTAATCGCGACTCTTTCTTCTATACATTTTGTTGCAACGTGAATCAGCGAAATCTTCTCTCTGACAAGGGTTGCCAATCATCCTCACCGATAAAATATCCCGGCCAGTTTCCCCCGACTCACGTTCTCCATTCTGATACACTTAAAATACCAGTTTCAATACCCTGTGTACAGCCTTCATGTTGCTGGAATAGTCACACTGGGCGTCGAATGTACAACAGGTAAGATAGAATCCACAACAGGTAAGATAGAATGCACAACAGGTAAGATAGAATCCACAACAGATAAGACAGTATCTCCTACTGTATTACATCAAATTACATTAACAACCCAAATGACAAAATCGATCTATTCCACCATTTAAAAAAAAAATTAATTAACTATATCAGTGAATAATATCTATAATAACACAACATTACGGAAAATATATCAACAAGAAACATATAAATATCTAAAAATAACTCTCCCAAAAGATTGAAAATTCATTATCATGGACATCTTTATCGGGTGAAATATATTATACCAAGAAATATATATGTCTCATCGTCTTGGCTCTATGCTCTTTGCCTCTCATGTATCATGGCTAGTTTATACAGCTCATATTTTAACCATTATTGTAGCCATTCTTGCAGGCTATTTCTTTACTTATCAACTATATTTGGGGATCATTTCTGGGGTTTAATAGGTGGTGCAATGCTGTTTTGTGTGTGTGTGTGTTGAGAGAGAGAGAGAGAGGAGACGTGTGCGTGAATTTATGGAGATGTGAGGCAGAGTTTCATTAACTCCCAAGACAAACTTATGTTGTGCGGTAAAGGTCAGGCCAGCAGCTTCTACCTGACCTTTAAGTTCCTTCCCTTGCCCCTAACATACGGCATCTCGCCCACTGAAATAATGCGGCCCCAGATGCATATAGAACAACATAATATCAACCTAAAGACATCTGGTGCTATGAAACTAACAGGTAAACATGGTGAATTTAACAAGAAATGTTCCTAGCCCGTTGCCACCCACGCAATTTTTTTTTTAAATTATGAACCAATGGAGAGGAGAGATTCCCGCTACAACTTGTACTGTATGTCGCGACACTAACCTCATCAGTTAGAGTTATTGTCTTTGAGTACATTAATTCAGTCCATAGAACAAATTAAGGTACAGTCACGAACATACACTATTTCTCGAAACTGTACCAAACCCTAAAATAAAACACTACAGTGCCACCTACAGTATGTATACAGACAAGTAGTTCGGAGCTTCACTCCAGCAGCTCGGACTGTCATAGAGGTTGATGGAATAATATTTTGTAACAGTACACTAGGGCAAGAAAGCACTACACTACACGAGGTAAAGGAAATACCCCGGCATGATAAATTGTTGGTTAAATGCCATCATCAGTGTATCCTGTGTTACTGCACCCAGTGGTCACCCCCCGGGCCCAATAACAGGTCACCAGCCAACTAACTCTCGCCAACCAATCACTGGTAACCTCTGTCAACCCCAGCTAGCCAATCATAAATCAAAATTTAGGTCTTAAAATGCTGTTCATGGGTACTGACGTTGCTGCCATGGGTAGATGTTAGCAACAATGTTATATGCAATAAATTCCTTAAAGAATTGGCTGATTTCATTATGGATTTTGGTCACAGTGTTGCGAGATCTAGACCACAATGGAATATTTACCGATTGTTCACAGATTGTGGCCGCACAGGTTACAGGTTTTGGCCATATTATACAGAAACTCTCAGACTCCTCCAGCTGTACACATTAATACACTAAATAACAACGAGTAAGAATACCTGGAACACTGCCAGGTGTACCAGGGAGTGTTGAGGTTACCGGGGGATGTCTGGGGTACTTGGGGAAGGGTGTGTCCGGTATAAATGGCTGGTGTCGTGTATATAAGGGTAATGTCTGGGGTAACTGGGTATAAGGTGGTGCTCTCTCTCTCTCTCTTGTCGATTTCGTCTGACTGCCTGTCTCACCACTCACTAAACCAGCCACCAACACCACACCACTATCACCACCATCAAACATACGTGACCACCACACCACTATCACCACCATCAAACGTACGCGACCACCACACCACTATCACCACATCTCTAAGGTAATTGTCACCTAACGCTCATCATCGCTCGAGTCATGACGCGGATCACACTTCATCTCCTTTTAAGTTACTGTCAACGTTTAATTACCCGGGAAAAATGAGGTGAGAACAGGTCATCTTCCTTAACACACACACACACACACACACACACACACGTATTCTTACATCCCCCTTCTAAAGCGACAGGGAATAAATAATTTTGTTTGTAGTGAAGATAGGAAATTCCTCCTCGGCGCCATAACAAAATCCAAGAGGCCGTAACTCTGGACAATAATGAGAGAAAAAACTCTTTTATTTCCCCAACTGTTTTGAGACCTTGTTGTGACATAACGTACATACCAAAGTTTGATTAAAATATACCAGTTATTTCCGAGGCACAGTTCAAACGAGATGTGTCTAAAAATAACAGCCATGATACAATCGTTTGTGGTTCATATTTTAGAAATATTTTTTGAAGCTCTTCACTGAACCACCTACACGAATCTGGTTGTACAGTGTTTTGCTACGACTGAAGTGTAATGACAGATAAGAATTAAAAAAATAAAAAATAATTCCACATAAACCCTAACTGAAATGTCCTTAATTCATTCTTGTTATCGTTGTTACATTACCCGAACGCACGGACGCACGGACGGAAAGACAAGGCATAAAAGATGTATAATATTCCTCCCACACGCAGCTTCAACATCACGTTCGACTCCCTGCAAGAAGTATACCCAAACAAACTATAAGAATCTTTACCCTACATAACGACGACGCAACAACGCCAAGTGAGGAAGCAGAGTGAAGCTGATATCCTGAGTGAGCCACTACTAGTAAGCAAGAGCCATATGCCCTACCAACTTATCGTGACGACCCCCATTGGTTCACGAGAGAGAGAGAGAGAGAGAGAGAGAGAGAGAGAGAGAGAGAGAGAGAGAGAGAGAGATACAATGTTTTCTATCTCTCTTTCTCTCTCTGTCTGTAGCGCCAGGGTTACTTGTAAATCCTGTAGTATATCTGACAAGCCTAGGTTGTGTACAGATCGCATGTCAGTCGTGTGTGTATCTCACCCAACAAAAAATAAATAAAAATAAAAATAAATAAATAAAAAATTACTCCCAGTGTTAAATGTTCAATGAGTACGTGTGTGTGTGTGTGTGTGTGTGTGTGTGTGTGTGTTTTATTGCGGTAATTTACAAGTTATGTTACATCGGGCAAATTAACATGACAGATTTTTCATTATACTTCCCATACCAAACAAATGTGTTTCATGGTTTTTCCCTAAAAGCTCTGTAACTGGCCTGATTTTCCCCTGGTCCCACCTGACCAGTTAGGAATTTCCTCTCGTTTCTTCCTAAAAGTTCCCCAGAAAGCCAGATTTTTTTCCTTTGGTTTCTCTCTAAATATCTCCCAACCAGGCGATGATGTTTTAATAGGTTGGTAACTAAATTTTCCTTTACACGTTGGGAAAATATTCAGTTCTAGTCTTAAACTTTTCCCTCGTCTAACACGACGTTCATTGTATTCTCTCTGAAAGTTCTACAGCAGGCAGGATTTTCCCTTTCCTTCTCCCTTAGTTACCTTCAACCAGGTGTAATTATTTTCTGTACTTACCCTAAAGCAATCCCATCACTGGTATGATCTTCAACCCAAAAATTTCCCCTGGCTTTTCCCTAAAACTTCCGTACCAAGCAGAACTTCCCCGTCATCACCACCGCCACACTATATTTATCGAGTGCAGTGCGAGTCCTCTAGGTGTTGCGGTCGACAAGTTCAACGTCCCTGGTACGTGAGGATATTCAGCGGTCCCGGTACGTATGTTCAGCGGTCCCGGTACGTGAGTATGTTTAAGGCGCTCAGGTGGCTACGTTCATTACTCCAGATACGTGCATACATTTAGTGGCCCCGGTACTATATTGCACGTATAGCGGGTGCCAGTAATGGATCAGGCGACAAGTATTTACAAAAACTCTAACTTTGTTCTATTTCGAAATCGCGTCATTGTAATAAGGTACAGTATCTGTCTCTTACACATACCGAGCGTCTGGTGCTGCAGTAAACTGAATGACATTCCCGATGTTCTTATTCGCATGTCCACTCCCCCCCCCCCCCCCCCCCCCACCTCTCCAGGGATCTTGTGGGAGTTTGGGTGAAGCCTCAACACTGCTCGAAGGAAGTTAGTAATTTAGTCGGATGATTCACGATGCTTCAGGGAGATAACACAGCATTCCAAGGCGCTTTGTGACCTTCAATGGTGTTAATATATCATTCCTGAACGATGTACGAGGTTAGGTTAGGTTAAGTGAAATAACATGGCGTCTCATGGCAACAATAAGGTCAGCTACGTCTAAGAGTATAAGTAAGGATGTTCCAGAAAGCAAGGCAAGTTTTTATTTAATATGACTTGTGACACTCCAGAGATGAAGTGTTGATGTTCCCGCAAGATGTGTGCAATTACTGAGAGACAAAAGAGCGATGCAAGGATGATGGGTGAAATGTCATGCTAGGACGATATGTGAGATGCCAGGGAGATAACGTGACGGTCCAGAACGGTAGGCAAGATCTTACGGATGAGGAAGCTTTACGTCCAGGACACTGAGTAAGGTTCTAAGGAAACAACACGGAGTTCCAGGAAGTTGTGCGAGGTTCTAGTAAGCAACGGTGTTGTAGGACCATGTGGAAAGGTTAGAAAGATATGTGGTATTACAAGTCGTGTTCCAGAGACCTGTGTGGTATGTGAGGGAGACACGGAGAGCTTCAGGAGGAAACGGGGGTATGTGTCATGAAGATACATGACACCTGAAAGAAGTTTTAGGGAAGTCCCAGACGGTTCAACCCGTACCATAAAAGTTTACGATGTTGTGAGGTGCAGACGGAGCCTCGAGGAAGGTTCATGGTGATAGTTAGTAGTTTATGGCGTCTGGCTCATGGGGAGCTTTTTACTCTCCATAATACTGAAACTGTTTGAGAAAGTTTAATAGTACTCCAGAAAGGTTCATACTAACTCTTATGTTGTATATGGTGCACCCAAAAAAAAAAAGTGCAATACTGCTCAAGAGATTTTTTTAAGGTGGTTTAGGATGGATAATAATCTCTGAGGAAGGTTTACAGCGCAGCACGAAGCTTCAAGCTGCTGTGGGGAAGTTTTACAGCGCTGCCTAAGAAAATTCATAATGTTCAGGCGAAGTTTATGGCGCTGCAAGAAGGTTCAGTATATTGTGAAGCAGTTTATGGAGGTTCAGGAAGGCTAATACTCTTCCAGAGAGGTTTATGGCCTTATAAAAATTATACTCATAATTTTCCAGATATTTTTACAGTCCTGTACAATGGTTTACACAGTTCCAGAGGATCACGGTACTTTAAGAACATCTGTTGCCTTCATGGAAAAATTTATGGATTTCTATAGAAGACGTTTTGGGGGAACAATACGTTCCAATGAATAGACTTGGACTTTCATGAGGACATTTGGGACTTCACGAATATACATTGTATTCCACAATGAGCCACGGTGACCCATACGAAGCATTTCCGGAACATGTGGTATTCCTGAGCGAAGGGCATCGTTTCTACAAAATACGAAGCCTTCCAGGAAGATAATCTGACTCTTCACATATACGTAAAGTTCCAGGGAATTTCTTGATCTTCCAGGCTACTCGGAAACCCAGCAATTATAATCTAAACTTGAGGGAGGGGAGAGGGGCGGGGGGAGGAGGAATGTGGGGGGAGGAGTGGGGGCCAGAGGGGGAGAAATCATCCAACATCGTATTATCTTGTCTCACGTCGCAAAGTGTTCCAGGGAGAGATGTGGCCCAGAGGCAGACGATCACCCTCTACCCCCGCCCTCTTACATATGCTCAAGTAAGGAGACAAGTTACAGAGTCTTTGGATTTGTATTATGAACAATGAATGGATCTCGGTAATCACAGCACAACACACACACACACACACACACACACATCAACCTCTCCTCCGACATTGTCCCACCTCCTTCCATTACTCTAGCTCCGAACACACTCCAGGTTGTAGATTCCACGAAGCTCCTCGGCGTCACCATAGACAACAAACTAAATTGGAAACCACACGTCAGTGAAGTTGTCAAATCCTCCAGTTTCCGTCTCCACCTCCTCCGCCGACTCAAGTCCCTCGGAGTTCCTGCACCCGAGCTCCTCAGTGTTTACACAACATTCATACTTCCCAAGCTCACCTATGCCTCCCCCACCTGGTCTTCCTTCCTAAATGCCACACAACATGAACTCCTAGAAAAAGTGCAAAAGAGGGCATGCAAGATTATTCTCTCCCCTTCCTACTCCACATATCAAGAAGCGCTCAACACACTGACCCTTTCGACTCTCACTGACCATCACCACGACCTCATCTGCAAATTTGGTAAGAAGCTTCTACACCATCCTCGACACCGGCTCCTACTACCACCTGAGATCCCTAGCCCGAGAATTGCTGTTCGACACCACAACCGCATCCAGCCCATACGTGCACGAACTGATCGCTATAAGTACAGCCCAGTCCCAACCATTGTAAAAATTATCAATAACTTGTAATAGACCAGTGTATTCACTCCCAGTAAATACTACTTGCACTGTCACTATGTTGAAATGCATCTAGTTATTATATGTCTTATTTGTGTCACTTATGTTACTTGTATATTATTTATAATTCGAAACCCATTCCCCAAATATGTAACTGTATATTTTCAGCCTTCTGGCTGCCAAGCTCTTTCAATAAACCGTTAATAATTATTATTATTATTATTATTACACACACACACACATTCCACTACCCCCACGTAATTCATCCATCCAACACACACCCGTCCCCTCCCCTCCCTCATCCTCTCTCATCCTCACCAAAGCAAA
This sequence comes from Homarus gammarus, assembly GCA_958450375.1. Classification (NCBI taxonomy): domain Eukaryota; kingdom Metazoa; phylum Arthropoda; class Malacostraca; order Decapoda; family Nephropidae; genus Homarus; species Homarus gammarus. The sequence goes on along the minus strand of CAUDMG010001597.1, from coordinate 1,771,215 downwards.
AATTAAGAAACCCAACACAAACTGGATCCCTTCCAAGAAATTTAATCAAAGGTGTCGTCTCTTGGCTCACCATTTTTCAGGCTGGTGGAGAAAGGCGCCATTATCGAGGGTGGACAGATAAAAATGTTATTTTAATTAAGCACAGGATATGATTATCAGCGAGCAACAATGACTGGTTTAACACACCTCGCCATGAAGACTTGAGATGGCGTGGGTGACGACCTTGCCAGTTCACCTAGTCTGTTATTACACACCTCCAACAAAATCCTCAATGGTGGTTTCTTTAACGTCACGAATAACAATAATAATATAACTTCCAAATAAACTTAACATTGTCACTAACAACCACGACTTATCACCACAACCACGGTCTACCACCACTACTACAAGGCTACCAATACACTCCCTACAGCCTCCTACCAAAACCACCATAACAATACCACTTCCATCAACACTCACCTCTACCACCAACACTCACTAAACTACCAACACCACTACCACCAGCACCCACTACACTACCAACACCACTACCACCAACACCCACTACATTAACCAACACCACTACCACCAACACCCACTACACTACCAACACCACTACCACCAACACTCACTAAACTACCAACACCACTACCACCAGCACCCACTACACTACCAACACCACTACCACCAACACCCACTACATTACCAACACCACTACCACCAGCACCCACTACACTATCAACACCACTACCACCAGCACCCACTACACTACCAACACCACTACCACCAACACCCACTACATTACCAACACCACTACCACCAGCACCCACTACACTATCAACACCACTACCACCAGCACCCACTACACTACCAACACCACTACCACCAACACCCACTACATTACCAACACCACTACCACCATTCACACAGATGCTAGAGCCAGTTATCACACAGGCTATTGATGATCACTCGGTCGTACACGTAATTAGTACATCACACCATTACCTATAAGTCTCTCACGGCCATCACCCTCCATAACGAGCGGCTGCTGCCAGACACCTTACACCTCACCCTTGTAACAAATCACCCTCAACACCTCACTCTTGTAACACCTCACTCGAGAAACATCTCACTCGAGTAACAAGTCACCCTCAACACCTCACTCTAGTAACACCTCACCCTTGTAACTTATCACCCTTAACACCTCACTCTAGTAACACCTCACCCTTGTAACACCTAACCCTCAACACCTCACTCTTGTAACACCTCACTCTCAACACCTCACTCTAGTAACACCTCACCCTCAACACCTCACTCTTGTAACACCTCACCCTCAACACCTCACTCTAGTAACACCTCACCCTCAACACCTCACTCTAGTAACACCTCACCCTCAACACCTCACTCGAGTAACACCTCACCCTCAACACCTCACTCTAGTAACACCTCACCCTCAACACCTCACTCTAGTAACACCTCACCCTCAACACCTCACTCAACGCCTCACTCTAGTAACACCTCACCCTCAACACCTCACTCTAGTAACACCTCACCCACAACACCTCACTCTAGTAACACCTCACCCTCAACACCTCACTCTAGTAACACCTCACCCTCAACACCTCACTCTAGTAACACCTCACTCTAGTAACACCTCACCCTCAACACCTCACTCTTGTAACACCTCACTCTTGTAACACCTCACCCTCAACACCTCACTCTTGTAACACCTCACCCTCAACACCTCACTCTAGTAACACCTCACCCTCAACACCTCACTCTAGTAACACCTCACTCTAGTAACACCTCACCCTCAACACCTCACTCTTGTAACACCTCACTCTTGTAACACCTCACCCTCAACACCTCACTCTTGTAACACCTCACCCTCAACACCTCACTCTTGTAACACCTCACCCTCAACACCTCACTCTTGTAACACCTCACCCTCAACACCTCACTCTAGTAACACCTCACCCTCAACACCTCACTCTAGTAACACCTCACCCTCAACACCTCACTCTTGTAACACCTCACCCTCAACACCTCACTCTAGTAACACCTCACCCTCAACACCTCACTCTAGTAACACCTCACCCTCAACACCTCACTCTAGTAACACCTCACCCTCAACACCTCACCCTCAACACCTCACTCTAGTAACACCTCACCCTCAACACCTCACTCTTGTAACACCTCACTCTAGTAACACCTCACCCTCAACACCTCACTCTAGTAACACCTCACCCTCAACACCTCACTCTTGTAACACCTCACCCTCAACACCTCACTCTAGTAACACCTCACCCTCAACACCTCACTCTAGTAACACCTCACCCTCAACACCTCACTCTAGTAACACCTCACCCTCAACACCTCACTCTTGTAACACCTCACTCTTGTAACACCTCACCCTCAACACCTCACTCTAGTAACACCTCACCCTCAACACCTCACTCTAGTAACACCTCACCCTCAACACCTCACTCTAGTAACACCTCACCCTCAACACCTCACTCAACGCCTCACGCTAGTAACACCTCACCCTCAACACCTCTAGTAACACCTCACCCTCAACACCTCACTCTAGTAACACCTCACCCTCAACACCTCACTCTTGTAACACCTCACTCTTGTAACACCTCACTCTAGTAACACCTCACCTTCAACACCTCACCTTCAACACCTCACTCTTGTAACACCTCACCCTCAACACCTCACTCTTGTAACACCTCACCCTCAACACCTCACTCTTGTAACACCTCACCCTCAACACTTCACTCTTGTAACACCTCACTCTTGTAACACCTCACCCTCAACAGCTCACTCTAGTAACACCTCACCCTCAACACCTCACTCTTGTAACACCTCACTCTTGTAACACCTCACTCTAGTAACACCTCACCCTCACTCTTGTAACACCTCACCCTCAACACCTCACTCTAGTAACACTTCACCCTCAACACCTCACTCTAGTAACACCTCACCCTCAACACCTCACTCTTGTAACACCTCACCCTCAACACCTCACTCTAGTAACACCTCACCCTCAACACCTCACTCTTGTAACACCTCACCCTCAACACTTCACTCTAGTAACACCTCACCCTCAACACCTCACTCTTGTAACACCTCACTCTTGTAACACCTCACCCTCAACACCTCACTCTTGTAACACCTCACCCTCAACACCTCACTCTTGTAACACCTCACCCTCAACACCTCACTCTTGTAACACCTCACCCTCAACACTTCACTCTTGTAACACCTCACCCTCAACAGCTCACTCTAGTAACACCTCACCCTCAACACCTCACTCTTGTAACACCTCACTCTTGTAACACCTCACTCTAGTAACACCTCACCCTCACTCTTGTAACACCTCACCCTCAACACCTCACTCTAGTAACACTTCACCCTCAACACCTCACTCTTGTAACACCTCACCCTCAACACCTCACTCTTGTAACACCTCACTCAACGCCTAACACTCTTGTAACACCTTACCACCCTCAACACCTCACTCTTGTAACACCTCACTCTAGTAACACCTCACCCTCAACACCTCACTCTTGTAACACCTCACCCTCAACACCTCACTCTAGTAACACTTCACCCTCAACACCTCACTCTTGTAACACCTCACCCTCAACACCTCACTCTAGTAACACTTCACCCTCAACACCTCACCCTTGTAACACCTCACCCTCAACACCTCACTCAACGCCTCACTCTAGTAACACCTCACCCTCAACACCTCACTCTAGTAACACCTCACCCTCAACACCTCACTCTTGTAACACCTCACCCTCAACACCTCACTCTAGTAACACCTCACCCTCAACACCTCACTCCAGTAACACCTCACTCAACGCCTAACACACTTGTAAAAACTTAGTCTGGCAACAATTCACCAAAGTTAAACTAAATTGACTTCGCTAACCTAGAAAACACTACTACCACAAATCACCCACTACACCACTACCACTCCTCACCCACTGCACCACTACCACTACTCACCCACTACACCACTACCACTACTCACCCACTACACCACTACCACTACTCACCCACTACACCACTACCACTCCTCACCCACTACACCACTACACTACACACCCACTACACCAATACACTACTCACCCACTACACCACTACCACTACTCACCCACTACACCACTACCACTACTCACCCACTACACCACTACACTACTCACCCACTACACCACTACACTACTCACCCACTACACCAATACACTACTCACCCACTACACCACTACCACTACTCACCCACTACACCACTACCACTCCCCACCCACTACACCACTACCACTCCTCACCCACTACACCACTACCACTACTCACCCACTTCACCACTACCACTACTCACCCACTACACCACTACCACTACTCACCCACTACACCACTACCACTACTCACCCACTACACCACTACCACTACTCACCCACTACACCACTACCACTACTCACCCACTACACCACTAAATACCCCCAGCAGCACCGCTATCATAATATTATATTCTTCACAATACCATTACCATAACACCATTATATACCACGACACCACCAACACCAACGGAACACCATAACAGCTCTCCACCATTATATATCACAACACCACCACAGCATCACCACAACACCTCCCCACAATATCACCATAACTTACTATCACCAACCGAAACAACACTTACTTCACACAACACAACACAACACAATGATCTTGGCACATATTTACCCTCACAACAAGTATTGAAAACTGTCCATCCAAGTACCTTTGTCTGCCACGTACTGTACTTGCGTAAACGTTCAAAGAAACATCTTACTCCTCTCTACGTCCGTTATCCTTCAGCACATAAAACCAGACACGGGTACAGACAATCCCTTCCAAAATATCAATAATTTTTCTAACACAATTTACTGCAGCTCTGTAGCCCCCCCAATAATAATAATAATAATAATAATAATAATAATAATAATAATAATAATAATAAAAAACACAAATCCATGGAATTTAACAACTCCCACACACAATTCCGCATCAGTTACATTGCTAACGGTGCTTCACTTTGCCAAATGTCAAGGTCAGTGCCAGGGGTTCCACCGAGCTGGTGACGTTAATAAGCAAGCTTGTAACTTGATGCAATAATGGTACCCCCCTCCTCAACGACTCTAGTAACTCAAGTCCACACAAACACACACACTTAAACATGCAGTGCTCAAAACGCCCGCCGAAGCAAGTACACACACAAAACACCTACAACAACAAACTCAAAACACAGGAAAGCACAAACAAGTACAAACATATACTTACACCCACGTGCTGCAGCAATCAACACTGAGGAGGTTGGATTCGATAAGGTAAGTTTGCCTTCACCTTTCGTTGGCACGTTTAGCTGCGTATGGTACACGAAATTACATTAAGTTAGGTTTGGATAGTTAAGGCTTAGCGAATAATTGACCTGTTATTTCGGCAATTCTTAGTGGTTCATTCTCATTAAAATGACTCCTGCAAACGTAGTCACACACTGACTTATACACACACAGGAGAAACTGCAAGAGAACTGCTGGCGTTCCCGGAAAGATTTAAAACGTTATTTCTCGCATGGCCGTATATCGACACTAAAATTTTTTTGCTTGCTCTCACATTGAATCTCTCACGAACATATCAGCGAGAGTGCCGTACAAAGAAAGTATATAGATTGACGCCCGTTCCCTCCCTCACCCTGATCACCAGAATCTAATATAGAGCCCATTAGCAACCCTCCGTTTATAGCCCCACCCTCCCTTCCATTCATCCTTCTCCCCATTATACTGGACGTGGGCCTCCTGGGGTAACAACTCAAACCACTATACTGTACATTACCACATACATAGCCATCATGGTGTCCCTACAGTGTCACCATACACCAACCAGTCACACAACACGCACCGCACTATAAATTCAAGTTATAAACCATATCTGTATAACAAAATTCTCACCATACATACACCACACTCAATATATATTATGGTTACACTACTGTACACAACACTATACCTGATTAACCTTTCTCACTACAAATAATACACCACGATATACACTTATGTCACATTACTATACATAAACCATACACAGTACACACGCACCACATTAAGCCACACCACCATACCTACACCACACACAGTAGGAGTTGCGCGCTTTCATTACCAACTGTACGACATTTCAGAGTTAAACATAAATGCTTTCTTACCACACACTAAACATACATACATTATACACCCTATGCATGTCACGCCATCATACATTATCCTTGCATATATACATCAGGAGCCCTCAATCATTATACAGTACATAGAATACATCATCACTATCCAGTCTGCATAAAGTCAAACATGGTAAATATAAGCAACATTACAGTTATCACATCAACGTGGAAATCAATACTTGTTTTTCTAAGTCTATAAAAAAAGTAAATACCAACTATCTCATCACCACGCATTAGCTGTCAAATTCATAATATTCATGTATCATTAATCCATACACCATCTTTCAAACTACTACACACACACACACGCCAATAAATCCTGTGGTGCCGTTATCACCGTGTTACCACCCACCACCAATATTTGTACTCAGTGACCCGGCCTATACCAGCAGCCTCCGTTACCTTGCTCCCTTTAAATCATCTCGTGCGATGGAATGGCTTTTAACTTATAAGCATCATTATATTACCACTGGCGACCTGAATATAATTAATTCTTATAAGCTGTACTTTGCATTATGTTAGAGTTAGATGATCAATGTCATTATCTCGTACAAACTACATTATATTACGTATTACAGTGTAGAGTACAGCTGGCATTTTTATAGATTCCCACACAGTCCTCGAGGGAAATGGCCTGAAACACTACTGCACGAAAAGGTATTATTATTATTATCCTGCCAACTAAAACTTTAACACTTCCAACTAGACAATATCAAAAACACGAAAGTAAAGTTTACCTGATATAACAGTCATGTCTTCTCTGCCATTATGAGGGGTAGTTAACATATAAGGCCGAAACAGTATCAATCTACCGCGCTGGGCTCCATCAGTGGTTTATATCACCATTGAGCAACATGTTTAGGTCACTTCACCACATTAATCGTACGGGTGGCAGCATGGCAGCCGCCTCACCAGTAACAAAACGCACTGCTCTACCACTGCCGCTACCACTACTGTTCCCGCTATTACTTGCCCGCTCGCTCACCAGTCACCAGCAGACTACAGCCGCACCACTACAAACACAACCACCCCCCACCAGGACCCAAACTTACCCCCCCCCCTCAACTCCTCTCATCACCGGGCCACGCATCAATGAACGCTCTTATTACCAAACCATCAATCCACCTCGTTCGATACTTTCATATTCCACTGAAAATACCCAAAGTAGTTTTCATTATATACAACAATATTAAGCCCATTTTTAATAATGAATTACCTTATTTGTCTTCGCGTGGGGGAGAGACTGAGAGTGAGTGTTTGAGGGGGAGTGTATGGCCACGCCCCCTGCCGCACGCCACGCGTTCCTCACGCTGGCGTCACACTCGATACTTTCTCCCGCCAGACCTGCCACCTCTCCTCTTCACCATCGTCGAATTTTCACTGTTACTCGATTATCTCTCAACACATTTATATACTAATGGTTACCACCAGACGTACTTTAAATATAGACCACTCTATCATACAGCAATACTGGGGGAATTATGCCACTATTACTGAAATATAGACAGTAAATAAGCTACTGGCGAAGTAAGGCAACAACTCTTTTTACAGCTGACCTTGACAATGAAAAGGACGGTGCCAGCCTGGCGGGGTACGAGAACTTCGTGCACCTTAACAAACCCCCCCATCTGATTATTTGTTTACTGGCAACACGGTGACTGCGAAAGAAATAACCATTTATATCCGACAATTCGAGGAAATAAGTAAGTAAACCGTATGATCAGCGGCGATAGTGAACTTGAATAAGAAAAATGAAGATGAGAACATAACCTGCTGTAACATTTCCTTAAATGTCCCGTTCAGATGATAACAGCTGTGGATGATGAATGATAGCGGGAACACACTACCTCCTAAACGGTCAATCAATTTCTTAATCCGTGATCCACAACAATAGACAACTTGACAATAATGCGTGCAGCGATACTCTATGTAACTGTCATATTCCATTTAAAACAAGACGAAGAACTCAAAGCGAGTTAAAATTCGAGATAAAGTAAAATAGCAGTGAACTCAGGGCCCTAAAATAGAGCAGTTGAGCTGAGCACACATAGCCTGGCCAGCTCCACATGCCAAGCATACTTGACACACATTATTGACCAAAATAATGTGTACGTTCCCAAGGCGACGTCCATCCCTCCATGTGTACTTCGGTGTGTGTGTTTAATTACAACATTAGTAATGATAATAGTAATTACAGTTAACGATTTACTGTAAACACAGCAAACAACAAACAAAATATGGACATAAGTGGTACATACATACATACATACATACATTCGTACATAAATACATACATACATACACACATACATAAATACATACATACATACATACATACATACTGTACATACATAAAGGAAATAAACTGGGTTGAAGATCCAGGTAAATAAGGCAACACACATTTATAGATAACTCGTGCGGATATATATATATATATATATATATATATATATATATATATATATATATATATATATATATATATATATATCCACACACACGAATTATCTTTACTGTACATGTGTGTTGCCTTATTCTTCCCTTTCTCTTCCTCATTCCTCACTGCCTGGTAGATGGTTTAGTTATAAAGGCTGTATAGTACCACCCGTCCTACAGTTAAGGACCTCCACGCACTCCCTCTCGTTATCTTTTACAGAACAGAATCTCTCAAGTACAATCAGCGATAAAGATATTTCTTTATCACGTATAGAGAGAAATCTTTCTGATACACACACTCACAAATAGATTCACTAACACAACAAGGGAACAACCATGTGTATATCTGGGCCCCGTGTGTGTGACACTTTTAACCTTGACCGTGAGACTAGTCGACAGATCTCTCCTCTTACCGTTACCCTTCTCTTATAGTCTTTCCTCCTCCTCCTCCTCCTCCTCTTCTCCTTCCTCTTCTTCCTCACCATGTCTCTTCCTCAAGTTGATCTCTCCTCACGACACCGTTACTTCTCTTTTCTTTATTCTTCTTCTCTCTCTTCCCCAATCTGACCTCACAAAACCGTTATTTCTGTTATAATTCTTCTCTCCTTCCTCCTCCTTTGTTCTCAGTTTCTCTTGTTCTCTGTTCATATCACCGTTACTCGCTTCTCTGAGTCACACCATTCCTCCTCCTCCTCCTTCTCTACTTTATTCTCCTTATCTTCATCCCTCCTTCTTATCTTTATCACTATTATTTATTTTGTTTTATCTTTCACCTTCATCATGAACTCTGGCACGTCATGTTCCCGCCACACAACACCGTTACTCCTCTTCCTCCTTCTCCTCCTCCTATTCTTATCTTCCTTATTATTTTTATCTCTTCCTTTTCGTTTTCGTATACACAACTGATAGCTCCTCACAAGACCGTAAATTGACTCTTTAAAATATCTCCCTTTCTTCCTCTTCCTCCTTCGCCCTCTTGTCTTCCCCTTCCTCCTTCTACCCCTCCTTCACCCTCTTTTCCCCCTCCTCTTCACCCTCTTCTTCATCTTCTCAACCCTCATTTTTTATCTTTCTCTCTCTCTCTCTCAACACCATAATAAGGTTTCTCATTTAGTCACACTAGAAGTATACATTAATACTGAATACAGATAACAGTACAGGTTTAGTGTCACACAGGTAAAATAAATTAGAATATTTATACAATATTATCATTAGACTTAACGGATTAAACACAGGGAACAATAAGAATTAACGTAGAATATCTGTCATAATGGTGGTGACTCAAGATGATAAACATTACTCTTAAAACATCAGTAAAAGTAAATATTGGGGTAAAAAGTAAAGGTATTGTGTTTCTTCCCTAAACTAACTTAACCTAATTTTATCTAACCTAATCTAATCTAACGAACAGGTGAATGTAAGTAGGAAGGTATGTTAAGCCTACTTCACCTGGTCATACAAGTCAGGTAATATAATCAGCCTTCATCGTGAATAAATACCGTCACATGAACAACTCGTAAAAAAAAAAAATACCTACTCGGTTCTTCAACTGGAAAGTTTTATAAGACAAGATTCTGAACCCGACTTTCTTCCCACTTTCCTCAGATCAACTGGTTTAGAAAGTCCAAGAGTGTGTGTGTGTGTGTGTGTGTGTGTGTGTGAGCATCTAACGGTACACAGACGTCGTTGATAAGGAGGGTGTATAACGGCGTGTTGGTCAAGTGTTGGTTGCTTAGTTTGTCGCAGAATATAATGTGTCAAGCCAGCCATTCCAACACCAGCAACACACACACACACACACACACACGGGGCGGGATGATGGTTCTGGTGTTAGCCATTTTAACCCACACACCACACAACATAGACCAGGATGTGGTGTAGTGTGACGCATTCTGACCACACAAGCAGCAACATATACAGACCAGGATGTGGCTGTGTGGTTTGGTAAGGAGCCAATGTGTTAGGCAGAGGACGGAGTGGGTGTATGGTGGTGAGGGTGTATGGTGGTGAGGGTGTATGGTGGTGGGGGTGTATGGTGGTGAGGGTGTATGGTGGTGGGGGTGTATGGTGGTGAGGGTGTATGGTGGTGAGGGTGTATGGTGGTGAGGGTGTATGGTGGTGAGGGTGTATGGTGGTGAGGGTGTATGGTGGTGAGGGTGTATGGTGGTGGGGTGTATGGTGGTGAGGGTGTATGGTGGTGAGGGTGTATGGTGGTGGGGGTGTATGGTGGTGAGGGTGTATGGCGGTGAGTGTATGGTGGTGAGGGTGTATGGTGGTGGGGTGTATGGTGGTGAGGGTGTATGGTGGTGAGTGTATGGTGGTGAGGGTGTATGGTGGTGAGGGTGTATGGTGGTGGGGTGTATGGTGGTGAGGGTGTATGGTGGTGGGGTGTATGGTGGTGAGGGTGTATGGTGGTGAGGGTGTATGGTGGTGAGGGTGTATGGTGGTGGGGTGTATGGTGGTGGAGCGTATGGTGGTGGGTATATCTGAACTGGCGTGTTAGGGGTCTACTGGGGTGAGTGTATGAGGGAGATAGGTCCAGTCGGTTTTCCGGGGGAAGGGGGGTAACGGAGAGTTCTGGGGTGGGGTTGGGTCGTCTCTGTTAACGAGGGGTGACGGGGTAGGCTGCCGGTGTGTGTGTGTGTGTGTGTGTGTGTGTGTGCACGCTTCTTAAGTTACACGTTAGAAGAGTGTTACTTAATGGCACGACGCCTCTGTACCTAACCACTTGGCCACTACGATTATACGGAATTAAACCAAGACTCACCGTGATGACGTAATCCACCACGTCACTCCTCAGGAAGACGTGATTAAACACGACTTACAACGAAAAGATATACAATATACACAAGAATATATTCCCATTACAAAAAAAAAAAATATATATATATATACTGTATATATATATATATATATATATATATATATATATATATATATATATATATATATATATATATATATATAATTCATGTAAATCCACAATGAAAACGTGGATAAGATAAATCTTGATAAAATCACACGGGAGAATGGAAACAACGGAGTACCTTAGCTTTCGTCTTTATTCAAGACATCTGAAGATGTCTTGAATAAAGACGAAAGCTAAGGTACTCCGTTGTTTCCATTCTCCCGTGTGATTTTATCAAGATATATATATATACAGTAATATATATATATAATATATATAATATTATATATATATATATATAATATATATATATATATATATATATATATATATAATATATATATATATATCTCTTTTGATATAATAGTGAGATGCGTCTTGTGTATTCTGGGAACTCTGGTACTGAAAATAGACTAAAATGTTTTTGACCTCGAGTAGGTATTCACACACACACACACACACACACACACCATGTTATGTGTCACACTGGCCTGGAATATCCCAATATATATATATACTGTAGGCTTTAAGATATTACCAATGATACTGAATACTTCTTGTATATATATATATATATATATATATATATATATATATATATATATATATATATATATATATATATATATATATATATATATATATATATGCAAGTAAATCACTGTACTCACCCCTGAAGATGTGAATTACACGAAAACGCTTGGGAACTTCGTGTTTTCTTCTTTCCTTGTGGTTATCAGCATATATATATATATATATATATATATATATAATGCATACGTTTAATTGGTAACACTGATGTGAAATATACGTGTATGTCCGCAGGTGTATCAAGTTGGTAACAGTGACTAATGACATATTACCAGCACAGTTCCCTAAGTTAGTAACACTAATAAAGCAATATCCCAACTCAGCTTCACTCGCTAAATTGGTAACAGTGACCTGGAATATCAGTAAGACTGAAACAATTAAAAAGCCTTGCAACACGTGCTGTAGTTACCAGACTCCTCCCACTGCCACCTGACCTGAAGTGTTTAAAGGTAGTGTGGTGGATGTAAATAGATGGAGGGGGGCATGACGGGTAGTGGCATGAGAGGGGGTAGTGGCATGAGATGAAGTAGAGACATGAGAGGAAGTAGTGGCATGAGAGAAAGTAGTGGTATGAGATGAAGTAGTGACATGAGAGGAAGTAGTGGCATGAGAGGAAGTAGTGGTATGAGATGAAGTAGTGGCATGAGAGAAAGTAGTGGCATGAGAGGAAGTAGTGGTATGAGAGGAAGTAGTGGTATGAGAGGAAGTAGTGGTATGAGAGGAAATAGTGGCATGAGAGGAAGTAGTGGTATGAGAGGAAGTCGTGGCATGAGAGGAAGTAGTGGCATAAGAGGAAGTAGTGGCATGAGATGAAGTAGTGACATGAGAGGGGGGTGGTGTCATGAGAGGAAGTAGTGGCATGAGAGAAAGTAGTGGCATGAGATGAAGTAGTGGTATGAGAGGAAGTAGTGGCATGAGAGAAAGTAGTGGCATGAGAGGAAGTAGTGGTATGAGATGAAGTAGTGGCATGAGAGGTAGTGGCATGAGAGAAAGTAGTGGCAAGAGAGGAAGTAGTGGTATGAGAAGAAATAGTGGCATGAGAGGTAGTGGCATGAGAGGAAGTAGTGGCATAAGAGGAAGTAGTGGTATGAGATGAAGTAGTGGCATGAGAGAAAGTAGTGGCATAAGAGGAAGTAGTGGTATGAGATGAAGTAGTGGCATGAGAGAAAGTAGTGGCATGAGAGGAAGTAGTGGTATGAGATGAAGTAGTGGCATGAGAGGAAGTAGTGGCATGAGAGGAAGTAGTGGTATGAGAGGAAATAGTTGCATGAAGGGAAGTAGTGGCATGGGAGGAAATAGTGGCATGAGAGAAAGTAGTGGCATGAGAGGAAGTAGTGGTATGAGAGGAAATAGTGGCATGAGAGGAAGTAGTGGCATGAGAGGAAGTAGTGGCACGAGAGGGGGCAGTGATATGAGAGGAAATAGTTGCATGAAGGGAAGTAGTGGTATGAGATGAAGTAGTGGCATGAGAGAACGTAGTGGCATGGGAGGAAATAGTGGCATGAGAGAAAGTAGTGGCATGAGAGGAAGTAGTGGTATGAGAGGAAATAGTGGCATGAGAGGAAGTAGTGGTATGAGATGAAGTAGTGGCATGAGAGAACGTAGTGGCATGAGAGGAAGTAGTGGTATGAGATGAAGTAGTGACATGAGAGCGGGTAGTGGCATGAAAGAAAGTAGTGGCATGAGAGGAAGTAGTGGCATGAGAGAACGTAGTGGCATGAGAGGAAGTAGTGGTATGAGATGAAGTAGTGGCATGAGAGAAAGTAGTGGCATGAGAGGAAGTAGTGGTATGAGAGGAAGTAGTGGCATGAGAGGAAATAGTGGCATGAGAGGAAGTAGTGGCATGAGAGGAAGTAATGGCATGAGAGGAAGTAATGGCATGAGAGGAAGTAGTGACATGAGAGGGGGTAGTGGCATGAAAGAAAGTAGTGGCATGAGAGGAAGTAGTGGTATGAGAGGAAGTAGTGGCATGAGAGGAAGTAATGGCATGAGAGGGGGTAGTGATATGAGAGGAAATAGTGGCATGAAAGGAAGTAGTGGCATGGGAGGAAATAGTGGCATGAGAGGAAGTAGTGGCATAAGAAGAAGTAGTGGCATGAGAGGAAGTAGTGGCATGAGAGGAAGTAGTGGCACGAGAGGAAGAAGTGGTATGAGAGAAAGTAGTGGCATGAGAGGAAGTAGTGGTATGAGATGAAGTAGTGGCATCAGAGGAAATAGTGGCATGAGAGGAAGTAGTGGCATGAGAGAGGGTAGAGGCATGAGAGGAAATAGTTGCATGAGAGGAAATAGTGGCATGAGAGGAAATAGTGGCATGAGAGTAAGTAGTGGCATGAGAAGGGGTAGAGGCACGAGAGGAAATAGTGGCATGAGAGGGGGTAATGGCATGAGAGGAAATTGTGGCATGAGAGACAGGCTGCTCATGGTCACTGCCTCATCTCAGCCGCTTGCATCAGAGGCTTCGTTAATTTACTTGGCACGAGGACACGTGTACACAGGAGGTTAATGAAGACTTACACAGAGAGGGGAAAGCGAGCTCCACACACACACACACACACACACACACACACACACACACACACACACACACGCTCGCACCCGCACACACACACGCGCACACATATACTCACACACACACGAGCACACACACACACGCGCACACACACCAACACAGAGAGGGTGGGGAGAGCGACCTTGGCCGTGAAAGCATCAAGGGGGTCTAACACTGTTGCCAGCTTGGCGCCTCACGCAGGCTGTATATTTACACCCAACGCGGTGTTGGACCTTGTTAGTTGGCAATACCTGACTCCTGGCTACCTCGCACTTAATTCACTCTTATTTACTTATAGTCACACTTTTACACACACACACACACACACACACACACACACACACACACACACACACACACACACACACAGTACAAACGCTATACCACACACGCATAAACACACACACATACATACATGAACACACACACACACACACCAATTATTCATATGCTGAATATTAGCAAGTTTATCCTCAATTCACTTTTCATGTCCTTAAACCCTTACTTAACACACATACATACATGCAAGATTATTCTCTCCCCTTCCTACTCCACATATCAAGAAGCGCTCAACACACTGACCCTTTCGACTCTCACTGACCATCACCACGACCTCATCTGCAAATTTGGTAAGAAGCTTCTACACCATCCTCGACACCGGCTCCTACTACCACCTGAGATCCCTAGTCCGAGAATTGCTGTCCGACACCACAACCGCATCCAGCCCATACGTGCACGAACTGATCGCTATAAGAACAGCCCAGTCCCAACCATTGCAAAAATTATCAATAACTTGTAATAAACCAGTGTATTCACTCCCAGTAAATACTACTTCTTGCACTGTCACTATGTTGAAATGAACTGTAGTTTGAGCTTTTCCCCATCTAGTTATTATATGTCTTATTTGTGTCACTTATGTTATTTGTATATTATTTGTAATTCGAAACCCATTCCCCAAATATGTAACTGTATATTTTCAGCCCTCTGGCTGCCAAGCTCTTTCAATAAACCGTTAATTATTATTATTATTATTATTATTATTATTATTATTATTATTATTATTACTTACATACATACAGACATACATACATACATACATACATACATACATACGTCTTACATACATACATACATATTTCTTACATACATACATACATACATACATACATACTTCTTACATACATACATACAGTACATACATACATACATACATACATAGTTCTTACATACATACTTCATTCATACATACATACATACATAGTTCTTACATACATACATACATAGTTCTTACATACATACATACATACATACATACATACTTCATACATACATACATTACATATCGCCTTATTTTAATATCATGAGGTGATATTGACATTCAACAAAGCTTTCTAGTAATTATGCTGTTGTCAAGCGAGTGTGGTGGTGATGAGTGTGGCGGTGATGAGTGTGGTGGTGATGAGTGTGGTGGTGATGAGTATGGTGATGATGAGTATGATGGTGATGATGATTATGGTGGTGATGAGTGTGGTGGTGATGAATGTGGTGGTGATGAGTGTGGTGATGATGAGTGTGGTGGTGATGAGTGTGGTGGTGATGAGTATGGTGGTGATGAGTATGGTGGTGATGAGTGTGGTGGTGATGAGTGTGGTGGTGATGAGTGTGGTGGTGATGAGTATGGTGGTGATGAGTGTGGTGGTGATGAGTGTGGTGGTGATGAGTGTGGTGGTGATGAGTATGGTGGTGATGAGTATGGTGGTGATGAGTGTGGTGGTGATGAGTGTGGTGGTGATGAGTGTGGTGATGATGAGTATGGTGATGAGTGTGGTGGTGATGGGAGTGTGGTGGTGATGAGTGTGGTGGTGAAGAGTGTGGTGGTGATGAGTATGGTGGTGATGAGTATGGTGGTGATGAGTATGGTGGCGATGAGTGTGGTGGTGATGAGTGTGGTGGTGATGAGTGTGGTGATGATGAGTATGGTGGTGATGAGTGTGGTGGTGAGTATTGTGCCGTGTGGTAGAGTAGTGAGGAGAGGAATAGTAGTGACTGTAGTATGTTGTAGTGTGTGGTGGTGGTGGTGGTGGTGGTGGTAATAATGAACATCAGAGTAGCTGTGGTGTGGTAATGGTATGATGGTATGTTGGTGGTATGTAGTAGTGTAGTGTGTACTGGTGGTGTAGTGATGTGGTCGTGGTGTGGTGATGTGGTCGTGGTGTGGTAATATAGTGTGGTATAGTGGTTGTGTACAGATAATATGTAGGGTGGTAGGATTAAAGAATTTGTTTTCCGAGCTGAATTTTTCTCCGCGGACAGTAACTAGTTTATTGTGCACCCCCATAATCATCCTATAAAGTATAAGGGAGTAAAATTAGGCCTATAGTATAAAAAGTATAACGAGAGTATAATAATAGAATAAAGGAGTATAATGTAAGTATAAGGGAGAAAAACGAGAGTATAAGGGAGTATAGTGACAACATGGTGAGAGAGAGAGTCGGTGTGGTCCCATCGATCTGCCTTCACGTAACAACAAGTTATGACCCAAACTTATCCACACTGTCTGCCGCTACAGTATTCCAGACATAACTAACACCCAGACAACATAAACCAGACATAACTAACATCCAGACAACATAAACCAGACATAACTAACACCCAGACAACATAAACCAGACATAACTAACATCCAGACAACATAAACCAGACATAACTAACATCCAGACAACATAAACCAGACATAACTAACATCCAGACAACATAAACCAGACATAACTAACACCCAGACAACATAAACCAGACATAACTAACATCCAGACAACATAAACCAGACATAACTAACATCCAGACAACATAAACCAGACATAACTAACACCCAGACAACATAAACCAGACAGAACTAACATCCAGACAACATAAACCAGACATAACTAACATCCAGACAACATAAACCAGACATAACTAACATCCAGACAACATAAACCAGACATAACTAACATCCAGACAACATAAACCAGACATAACTAACATCCAGACAACATAAACCAGACATAACTAACATCCAGACAACATAAACCAGACATAACTAACATCCAGACAACATAAACCAGACATAACTAACATCCAGACAACATAAACCAGACATAACTAACATCCAGACAACATAAACCAGACATAACTAACATCCAGACAACATAAACCAGACATAACTAACATCCAGACAACATAAACCAGACATAACTAACATCCAGACAACATAAACCAGACATAACTAACATCCAGACAACATAAACCAGACATAACTAACATCCAGACAACATAAACCAGACATAACTAACATCCAGACAACATAAACCAGACATAACTAACATCCAGACAACATAAACCAGACATAACTAACATCCAGACAACATAAACCAGACAGAACTAACATCCAGACAACATAAACCAGACATAACTAACATCCAGACAACATAAACCAGACATAACTAACATCCAGACAACATAAACCAGACATAACTAACATCCAGACAACATAAACCAGACATAACTAACATCCAGACAACATAAACCAGACATAACTAACATCCAGACAACATAAACCAGACATAACTAACATCCAGACAACATAAACCAGACATAACTAACATCCAGACAATATAAACAAGGAACAGCAACTCGGGACAGCGACAAGATGCAGTAACAAGGAACAGTAACAAGGAACAGAAAGGAGGAACAGAAACAGGGAACAGCAACAAGGAACGGCAACAAGGGACAGTAACGAGGAACAGCAACGAGGAACAGCAATGAGGAACAGAAAGGAGGAACAGAAAGAAGGAACAGCAACAAGGAACAACACGGAACAGCTAAGGAGGAGTAGAATGTCTCAGAATGACTCGAGACTTGTCCTTTCATTCGTGCTGTGGTGACGATATAATGATGACGCAATGGTATCTAACTTGTATAATGTTGACGTAATTATGACGCTGTGTACCTAACTTGCTGTATAATGATGATTGATGCGGTATAACTAACTCGATGTATAATGATGATGCGGTACAACTAACTCGATGTATAATGATGATGCAGTATAACTAACTCGATATATAATGATGATGCAGTATATCTAACTCGATGTATAATGATGATGCAGTATATCTAACTCGATGTAT
This sequence comes from Homarus gammarus, assembly GCA_958450375.1. NCBI lineage: Eukaryota > Metazoa > Arthropoda > Malacostraca > Decapoda > Nephropidae > Homarus > Homarus gammarus. The sequence goes on along the minus strand of CAUDMG010001597.1, from coordinate 1,752,322 downwards.
AATGATGCAGTATATCTAACTCGATGTATAATGATGATGCAGTATATCTAACTCGATGTATAATGATGATGCAGTATATCTTGGTTGTTGTATAATGATGACACAATGTTTCTAAGCCACTATATAATGATGACCTAATTATGCCATATTCTTTTAATATATTTTAATAAAGGAACAAAATACCGGAAATCGAAAAATAAATGATAAAACTGGTGTATATTTTTCGTGTATGATTACTTAATAAGAAGAAATATAGAGAGAAAAATGACGAAGAATGAAAAGATGATCACAGAGAAAAACAAGATAATTAAAGAAAAGAAGAAGAAAAGAGTAACTTGGGCTCTCTAGTAGGATTGTACTGATAAACACTTTAGTGAACGAGCCTCTCTCTCTCTCTCTCTCTCTCTCTCTCTCTCTCTCTCTCGAATCCATTTTAGTTGTCTAATAAATCACATTGATATCTACTCAATTATTCAGTTTGGGGAAGAGTTTTAACATAGTGAGATTCAACGAGTCACTTGAATCCGTTCACAAATCTCAAGTTAAAGAAGAACTCTTATGGTACGAGACAGGTGTGTTCTCATAGTCTTTACTTAAGTGAGCAGTAAACCTTAATATATAAAACTCTAAACAACCAGTGAGTGTGTTCGTATGTTTCAAGGCGCCAGAGAACTTTTAAATGGAGAGACACTATGGAAGAGTTCTCAATTCTCCAGTAAAGAAATTTTTATGGGAGATAATTCTTAAAAGTCTCCAGTTAGGATAAATTTAACTTTTAAGAGTCTTTGAAAATCCAGAGCCCTGGTTTGGTCGTGTGCCAGGGGAAGTCACCCAGTCAGCAACAGGTGGACCAGCTAGCCTAAACGCCCCCCCCCATCCCCCCCCCCCCCCCTTGTCACTTACACACGAAGTTCAAGGTCCGAATTCTGAAATATTTAAACGTCACCTAACCTAACCTAACCTAACCTAACCCAGCCAACATGTTTTACGTATCATTTCAGTTATCTGGTAATGTGAGAGACCGAGAGACCAAACTAGAGACCGAACCTTCGCATTAAAGCTGCAGGTCTGGTATATATGTTAAATCACGTTATGGGGGTAGGACAGATTAGATTAAGTTAATATATGGGAATGTTTCAGGTCTGGGGATTAGTGGGAGGTGAACGGTGTCGGCGGGGTGGATGGATGTAGTCAGTCAATAACGCCGATGGAAAGAGTACATTAAATAACAAGCAACTTTACCTCACGTCACATATAGAACCTTGGTCACAGCCTACGATCACCGTCTCTCGTGCAGGATACAGTACACGACACACGCTATTCATGTCATAGTGCCGAGTTAGTTCTTAAATAAATAAATGAAGCAGAAGTAGTAACAATAGTAGTAATAATGAACTATTGGTAGTGGAGTTATTTAAATAAAAGGAGGGAGAGTTATATTAGTACTGGTATTAATGATAGAAGTCGTCGTAGCAATTGTAAATAAAAAAACACATTAGTTTTATACTATTTCCTGAACCAGCTATACCACTACCTAGCAACACAGTGAACTAGCAACGTACACACACACACGTACCGGCACCCATGTGTGTTTGATTCCCGACGAGAGAGGTGCACATGGCCAAGACGTTCATGGGAGCAACACTTTAATATGCACCGTTGCCAAATCTGGGGCCAAAGCTACATTATACACTGTTGCCACATCTACGTGACACACCCACGCTCAATATGCAACACCGTCCTATCACAGAATTACCATGAAGTTTTCGTTGATTTTGAGGATAATTCTATGGTTTGTGGATGAGTATATTGTTGTAGGTGGGTGATGTGTTGTTTAAAAGATAAGAATCATTAGCAAATATTGTAGTGGGAGATGAAGGTCGAGGTTAAAACGATTACGTAATGTTGCAAGGAGGAAGCCGGGCGCCACCCCCTTCACCCCTACAGTCACCCTCTTCCTCCCACAGCCCCTATAGGAGGAGGTCCCCCCCACCACCTATCACACCTCAATACCACCCCCACCACGACACCTCAATACTAACCTGCAATGTGGCCACCATAGCTATGCTGTATGATCACTGTAACTACAATATAACTACTGTACACAGTATGGTCCTTATAACTTCACTGCACGGCCACCATAACTACCATAGGGCCACCACACCATACGTCCACCATGCAACTACCACAACACCACCATAACTCTGACGTGCAGCCACCATAAGAGACATGGAGTCATCATTGTCTGGCACCGGAGATCAATAAGTCTCACATCAATTTTTTATGAGCAGTTCGAGAAACAGATCCACCTAAGCTTCATTGGTGGTACTGACTCACTTTAACACACACACACACACACACACACACACACACACACACACACTACTTACTACTTTGCTGTCACTCGGAATCGAGTATGGCGATCATCCAGCTATGATACAATGATATGAGTTATTAAGGATGTCACCTAGGTTGGTGAGTTCTGAGGTGACTAAAGTGGCTGATACGGGACCGCCGGTCAATCACAGATGTTGCACATGTGGGGGGCTACATCTAGTGCGGGAGGGGCGTTAGCGCTTGCCTGCCTCGTTATGCAGTCAGGCTAACTCGAACGTATTGACACCTTCTTGTATGGGGCTCCTCCAAGCGTTACGGTGTGGAGTAATCATCTCCCAGGTGAGAGGGTCAATTTGGCACTTTTTCAAGTTTGTCTTGAGACTATCCTTATACCTTCTCAGTTGTCCGCCAGCGTTACATTTGTCATTCGTTAGGTGACTGTAAAGTAGCTGCTTTGGCAGTCTACTGTCGTCCATGCAGGTAACAAGGCCAGTCCAGGGTAGTTGTTGGTGGATAATGGTAGCCTCGATGCTTCTACAGTTGGTATCAGTAAAAATACAGGCATTTGCTCTCTCATCTTCCCAGCGAACTCGGAGGATGAAACGTAGACTACGTTGGTGAAAGTTTTCAAGTGCCTTGATGTGCCTCCTGTATGTGACCCATGTCTCGCTGTCATATAGCAGGGTGGGGAGGACCACTACTCGATATTCGTGTAACTTTGTAGATAATTTCAGCTCCCTACAGCTGAAGACACGGGTGCAGAGTCTGCCAAAGGCTTGAGATACAAGTGTGATCCGATGCTGAATCATCATCGATGTCCGCGGTGGTGGACGGGTGGGAGCCGAGATACCGAAAGTGGGTAACATTAGTGAGTGTAGTACCATTAAGCTGGATGGATGGTGGAGGTGTGGCTGAACCAGCGGCAGGCTGAAAGAGAATCTGAGTTATGTACACTCACCTCAAGGCCGAAGTGTGCATACGCATCTGCGTAGGTGTTCAGGATCTCATGCAGGTCGCATTCAGTGTGAGCAACAGGGGAGAGGTCGTCTGCATACTGAAGCTCAGTAATGGAAGCTGCCAACACCTTTGGAGTCATCTTATGTTGAAAAGACCCTTCATCCGGCACCGGATGTCCACCATGCCGGCTAAATTTGCGCTGGCACGAGTAAGGAAGTCAGCCAAGAAAATGGAAAAGAGAGTTGGTGCCAGGACACACCCTTGTTTAACCCTGTTTGGATGGGGAAGAACTCAGACTGGGTGCCATTGTGCAGGACACTGCCGTTCATGCCATCGTGGAGTTGCCTCACAATGGCGATGAATTTTGGTGGACAGCCAAAACGGCTGAGGGTCCACCAGAGGGCTTCCCTGTTGACCGAGTCGAAGGCCTTGGTTAGGTCGATGAAAGCCATGTACAGGTCACGAGGCTGTTCTCTGCACTTTTCCTGTCTCTGATGGGCAGCAAAGATCAGGTCAGTGGTGCCACGTGATGGTCTAAGGCCACATTGTGATTCTGGGAGGAAGTTTTTCGCCTCAGGAAGAAGTCTGTTTAGGACGACTCGGGCGATAATCTTACCAGCTACGGACAGCATCGAGATCCTGCCGCAGTTGCCACAGTCTGGCAGGCCTCCCTTGGTCTTATAAATATTGACGATGGAGGCGTCTTTAAGAGCTTGGGGATTTCTTCCTTTTCGCATATATTCTCCAGGAGAGAGTAGAGACGGCTGGTAAGCAGAGGTCCTCAGGCTTTATGCACCTCGGCTGGGATTCCATCAGCCCCTGAGGCTTTGTTATTTTTTCATCTGTTTGATGGCAGTAGCTACCTCATCCAGGGATGAAGGATAGCTGAGATGGGTCAGCCCTGGATGTTGAGGGACCTGCAGGGTAGTCAGGACATCCACATCGGTGTTTCGGTTGAACAGTGAATGGTAGTGCTCTTTCCAGTGCTGAAAAAAGCTTTCATCGCCTTTAACTATGGAGTTACTTTCGGATGAACAGAGGACGAATGCACCACAAGTGATTGACCCATAAAATGTTTTAGTGAAATTGAAAAATTCATGCATCGTGTGCTGATCTGCAAATTTCTGCATTTCACATGCTTTATTTCTGAGCCAGTCATTCTTTAGAATGCTAAGTTCCCGCTGGGCCGCCACTTTCTTCTTGCGGAAGGTATCAGCTTTGATCCGAGACTGAGGGTTATTCAGCCAGTCAGTTAAAGCAGCATGTCATTTTCATCAAACCAGTCCCGGTGTATTCTTTCGATCTGGCCGAGGGACTCTCTGCAGGTTTTTGTCGAGAATTTCTCATTCGGCACTGGGATTTGGGTTGCTGTTTGTCGGGTTGTTTATCAGCCCATGTTCAAGCTGCTCTCTGAAAGCATGTGCTACCACTGGATCCTCCAGACTCTTAAGTGTTAAAACCTCTTCTGAAGGCTTGCTGCCTTCACCGTTTTGGGGCAACGTAAAGTGAGAGTTTGGCTCTGATGAGCCAATGATCAGTGTCAAAGCGGCCTGAGCCACGCATGGCATGGGCGATCTCTTTCTCTGATAATGATGTAGTCAATGCGATGCCAGTGTTTGGATAGTGGGTGTTGTCACGAACCCTTGAGCTTATTGGCTTGCCTAAACAAGGTATTGGTGATAGTGAGGTTGTGTGCAGCACACTTGCAGAGGAGGAGTAGGCCGTTGGGATTACACTTGCCAAGTTCATTTCTCCCTATGGTTCCCTGCCAAATGTCAGCATCTCAGCCATTGAAGTCACGAAGGAGCACAACCTTATCTTCTCTGGGGATATAGGTTAGTACTCTGTCGAGGTCGGCGTAAAAGGCCTCCTTGATGTCATCCTGTGCATCCAGTGTTGGGGCGTATGCACTGATGAAAAAGGCATGACATGAGTGATTCAGTGGGACTTGGAGCGGCATGATGCACTCATTGATCCCAATAGGCATTTCAGTTAGACTGTGAAGGATGCGTTGGTGGATGGCAAAGCCAACTCCATAAATGCGGTTTCTCTCTGCAGCAGGCTTACCCTTCCAGAAAAAGGTATAGCCAGTTCTTTCAGGACGCTCATTTGTGCCAGTATCCAGAAGGGTCCTGACATTCCATGCTGTGACCATAAGTAGTTGTACAGTTTGTTTTGTTTGGATCTGTGATTTTGATTGTGTTTTCGACAGCATAAGGATGACCTTACTGGGTGCGGTTGCCCAGTCAGGTTTTTTCTTTTCTCTTTAGGCAGGCTATGTTTAAGGCACCTTTTCTAGCCCCTTCCCCATGTGGGGTCAGCAGAGTGGCTCCTCGAAAGGGCTGCTCAGTCGCACCAACAAGATCGGATTGCACTGCTGCCTAGATCCCAGTACATAAGCGACCATCTTATCTGTGCCGTTCAGGTGCAGAGTTATGACTGGAGACTCCCGGCAGTAATCTCAGCCTGTCCCCGTCGCTACTCATCCGTCCCCATAGGAAATTTCGGGGTATAAGGTTTTGATAATGATGAGAGGTATGATGAGCTGGATGATGGTTGTGCCTGAGTTGATTTATGTGGTGAGGCAGGAGTGCAGGCTGTAACCACACATCTTGGCTCTCCCTTTTCTTGATCCAGTGGTGCAGGTGTTGCAACGACTGGGGAGAAGGAGAGGTGCAATGGACTGCCAATAGCCCAGTTTGTTGGATTTCGCCTTAGTAGCCTGTCCATCAGGCATTGCCTTTGTCTGCCGGTGTAATCGTTGGGTTCCCATGGTGGTCACCTCTTCCGCCCATACTGCCCTTGGGGTCTTGTTGGAGCTCTGTAAGCATGTCTGCCTGGTGCAGGGCTCCACTGCAGATTTTTCGCTCAGGGTTTACTCCCGTAGCCTTATAACTAACAAGGTTAATCCGCAAGGCAGCAGGGCAATGGTTGGCAGGCGCCAGGACGTGTACTGCCCACTGGCAGTACACAAACGAAAAACCTCAGTCAATGGTCCTGTGACAAATAAATTTCAATGACAGGTGGGTACAGTCAGCAGGATTAGGAGGGAGGGAGTAGCAGTGGGCAGTTTCAATCCAACCTAGACGCACCCAGTTGCCAAGCTGCAAATATGAAGTGACAACTAACTGCTTGCCCAGGACACTGTATTTCAAGTTATAAGATTGTTATAAACAGGAACACCCCCACACATGCCTGCACCCATACACCCACATATGTGAACATTAGAATGTTTATAGCACTTCTCAAACCAGAATGGAAGCAATTAGTTACAGTCTTCAGGAAAAACAGATGTAGGCCCATACTGTGGACTAACCAATCAGTATAACATAACATAAGGACCTTTGAAAAAACCTTGCTCTGATTGGACACTGAGAATGTCTGTTTGACAGCTAGTATGCAGTGTTAGAGAGACAAGACAGTTTAGCTGTTGAAGTGATAGAGTGTGGAGGTTATTCTGGGTGGCCCTGCGAGCATCGTACTGAGGCTCGGTAACGTGTATTTTAATGTTTTCCTGTAGTCGTACAGGTGTATAGCGAGTTCCTTTTTCCCCCCACGGTACCTAGTTAGAAATATGACTATTGCATATGACTTCATATCACATCTTTGCTGAATAAATTTAACTTGGAAGATATCTCTTTCCATTTCCATTTCTAACTAATACATTAATCTAAAAAAAGGGGGTCCATCCAGTAACAGATGGATGGTTACCAGAATACATAGTAAAGTGACCCACCTTTAATTAATTCCAGTGCAGCCCTGGCTGAATAGAGTAAGTAAACCAACAAATTATGTTATAAGATCAACATTATGTCAACATTTTATATCATAATTCAGAAATACCAATTAAGTTTACATGGTCTACAGAAAAACAGTATACTCTTGACAAAGCATCTGCAATAACATTATCTTTCCCCCTAATGTGCATTATTTCAAGTTTTAATTCTTGTAAGTGATGACTACCACAAAAGCCTCTGATTTCGATTTTTCATTCATTCCCCAAAATTTAATATGGTTATCACTTTAACTACTAATAAATGCATAGCATTACTCAAATAGACATAAATTTTCCCAGGGCAAGCATAAAAGACAACAATTCCTTTTCAATAGTCAAGCAGTTCTTTTGATGTTTCTTGTGTTTTGAAGAGAGGTAGTACACAAGGTAAATAATATCGTCATTTAGTCAAGTTTGTTGCAGCACAGATACGGTTTTAGTGTCACTTTACAGCATTCTGATAGCTAACACGAAGCAATTTGCCAGGTTCCTTAAAATAATAAGAAACATGGGTCGACTCCATACTACAGCTTCCTTTACTACACTCAACAGCTATACTTAGCCTCAAATATTATTATTATTAGCTAATCTAGATAGTGGAGACTGACACCCTACCAAGCTTAGCACCCCTATCACATATCCTTGATGACTCGGTTACGGTGTTAGTGCATAAATATCAGCCAAAATAGCTGCTTTGCTGAACATGGTCACCTCACGCTCATCTAGATACAATTCTCACAGGTTTTCACACCAAGAGACTTAAACCAACGTTAAAACAATATTTCCTTATAGGCAGGAAACTCAACATACAGTATGTTTGTGGGTTCTAATTTCTTCAGGCTAAGAAATCCCTGCCAATACGCCTCCGGGTCTAAATCATAAGCTTAAGAGAATAACTTCCTTAACTTTACTATAATCTTGGCAAACATCCTTGGACAGACTAGTGAAAACTGTCTTGGCTTTCACCACAAACACTGAACGTTGATGGGCCAACTCTCTCGAGGCCACTGCAAACTTTAAGCAATTTCCTCATATTGTAAGAAAAAATCCTCTCGATCTTTACCAGCAAAATGAAGAATTGATCTAGACTGATTGCTAACATCGAAAGTATTTGTTTCACTAGGCCTAGCTTTATCTCTCAACTAAGTCCTGACTCTAGCTTCCTTAATTCATGATTTCTTTGTGTTTGAGCATCTCCCCTCTGTCTCTATGTTTTAACAGACAACTCGTCCGTTTTAGTTAAGTTTATCATACAACTTTACCGTCCTGGTATGTCTACCCGATAAATCATCCGTCCTAGAGAAACTAAATAGACAAATTAACCTTCTTGGTGAAATTAAAAAAAAAAGTCTTACTGAAGTTTAACAGAAAAATTAACCGTTCAAGTAAAAAGCAAAACAAAACAGAAATTAATTTAAGATCTAGGTTAGGTTTGGGTCCAGTAGGTCGAGGTCTGGTGTATTAGAACTGGAGCCCAGCTGACCGGTCACCATTTATCTTGGGTGTTGGTCTGCCCCCGCCAGCTACACGACTAACGCAGGAAGAGGGGAAATGCCACCCATTAGGGGTCTCCGGTGCCGTTTGTGGCAATAGTTTCAGAAAATGTGTATTGATCACAAGACGATATTTACTACTGCATCTATTATTATTATTATTATTATTTTTATTATTATTATTATTATTATTATTATTTTATTATTACGACTACTACAGTATTCTAAATTGTCAGTGTTATGAGACGTGACAGGGAGCTAAGTATCGGACGGGATTATATTGAAAAAAATTATCTTCTTAATTAGCAATGAACATATGTTGAGTAAGAGGATAAATTGATCCCTCCACACCAGGAATTTTTGGAACTATTAATAAATGTTCGGGCATTAGCGAGTCCCTTTGAGTAAGTGTGAACCTAATCTTAACGTAAAAGAAGGCACTATCATCTTTTATTAGGTTAATGTCATGTGTAGAGAGAGGGCGCCTATAATCACTGACAGCTGCACACATCCATCACGACTGTCTACCAAGGTCATGGATGAAGGGCAGGAGTCACGTTATATTGTGTCACAAGCGGAGTGTACCGTTTGACACACACACACACACACACACAGGTAAGCTTCTTATTGCACCACTACAAGTTAGGAATATAAGGTCTAATAATCCCTGGAAAAGCATCACGGGGCGATTCCCCAGGGAGGAGAGCTCATCGATATCAGAGGGTTGAGATATCGTACTAAAGGGATTAAGTTATTGTATTGACGGGGTTAAATCATCGTAATCAAGGGGGTTAATTCATCATTCTCAAAGGGTTAACTCATCATCCTCAAAGGGTTAATTTATTCTCAAGGGGTTAAATAATAATTCTCAAGGTGGTTAATTCATCATTCTCAGGGGGTTAATTCATCATTCTCAAGGGGTTAACTCATCATTCTCAAGGGGTTAACTCATCATTCTCAAGGGGTTAACTCATCATTCTCAAGGGGTTAACTCATCATTCTCAAGGGGTTAACTTATTCTCAAAGGGTTAATTTATTCGTATGGGGTTAATTCATCATTCTCAAGGGATTAACTCATCATTCCCAAGGGGCTAATTCATCATTCTCAAAGGGTTAATTTATTCTCAAGGGGTTAATTCATCATTCTCAAGGGGTTAACTCATCATTCTCAAGGAGTTACTCACCATTCTCACGGTGGTTAATTCATCATTCTCAGGGGGTTAATTCATCATTCTCAAGGAGCTAACTTATCATTCTCAAGGGGGTTAACTCATCATTCTCAAGGTGGTTAACTCACCATTATCTATGTGGTTAACTCATCATTCTCAAGGGGTTAACTCATCATTCTCAAGGTGGTTAACTCACCATTATCTATGTGGTTAACTCATCATTCTCAAGGGGTTAACTCATCATTCTCAAGGTGGTTAACTCATCATTCTCAAGGTGGTTAACTCGTCATTCTCAAGGTGGTTAACTCATCATTCTCAAGGTGGTTAACTCATCATTCTCAAGGTGGGTAACTCATCATTCTCAAGGTTCTTAACTCATCATTCTCAAGGTGGTTAACTCATCATTCTCAAGGGGTTAACTCGTCATTCTCAAGGGGTTAACTCATCATTCTCAAGCGGTTAATTCGTCATTCTCAAGGTGGTTAACTCATCATTCTCAAGGGAGTGTTGCAGGGTTTAATGTGGCCAGTTTCTAAGCCAATGGAACTTCCGTTACGAGGGTGAGGGGAAATGTACCATCTGACAGTTTCCCTTTAAAGACACTTGCAGTACTGCCGGGTTTAGGGGAGTGGCGGTCAGTTCCCAACATGAAGGAAGTGTCGTAATCAGGGGGAAAGTGGAACTGTATCATTTAACAACTCCCTTTACCGAGTATACCTTATTGGTGTGTCGTTTGAGGTGCCTAGTACTTCGGGAAGTGAGTTGCCGACCGTGGAAGGAGAGGAACTATGCCACTTGTCACTTTCCCTTAACGTTTATTCACTATCTTTGACACTTCCCCTTAATGTTATTCACTCTGTCACTTTCCCTTCACGTTTATTCACTATCTTTGACACTTTCCTTTAACGTTTATTCACTATCTTTGACACTTTCCTTTAACGTTTATTCACTCTGACACTTTCCCTGAACGTTTATTCACTCTGTCACTTTCCCTTAACGTTATTCACTCTGACACTTTCCCTTAACGTTTATTCACTCTCTTCTGCCACTTAACAGGACAGTTAGGTTGGGGTGACCAGTCTTCTGCCCATTAAGGTATAATTTATAGCGGGGAGTAAGGAAGTGTCTGGCAGTAGCTCCCACATCAGCTACATCTCATTTTATCTCCCCAGAGGTTTATCGTCCTGTGGTATATATGGTGTTATTTACATTCACTCTTATCTTCAGTGTCCATGTGTGTGTGTGTATCTGAGCTGGTGGAAGGAGGAACACGCGTAAAGTGATAAATTGAAGAAATGTGACAGAGGGATCTAGATAATGGATCACTTTTTCTCTCTTTCGCCTTCTCTCTTTTCTTCCCTCTTCTCTTCTCCTTCCTACCCTCTTCCTCTCTCGCCTTCCCTCCTCCTCTCTCGCCTTCCCTCCTCTCTCGCCTGTCCTCCTCCTCTCTCGCCTTCTCTCCTTCTCTCTCGCCTGCCCTCCTATCTTTTCCATTCCCTCATTCTATCTCTCCCATTCCCTCCTATCTCTCCTATTCCCTCCTCCTGTCTCTCCTATTCCCTCCTCCTTTCTCTCCTATTCCCTCCTCATTTCTCTCCCATTCCCTTCTCTCTCCTACCCTCCTTCTCTCTATCACTGAGGCTCACAAGGCAGACACGTGGCTCCCCCCTCCCCCCACCAACTGAGGCCCTGGTGGTGTCCCTGAGCCTGTCCTCCTGGCTGACCAACGGCGCCAGGGAAGGATCACGTTCAGACCTTGTGTCCAGGGCTGCAACACTCACTAACTTAAAAGATCTCAGGACTCACATTCCTACAAGTTTGAACGATGACTATTCCTCGTAACTCAAGATGACAGAATGCACTTACGGTAGAAACACAAAAATAACCTAACCCAACCCAACCTAACCAAAACTTAACTTAAAGTTAACCTAACCAAAACATAACTTAACCTAACCTCTGTAATCAAGAACAGATCCACAGTCTTAATTTTTGTGGTAGAAGTTATTTTTGTATTTTATCTTCTATATTCAGTTACAAGAAACAAACACAAAAAAATATAATAATAATAATAATAAAATAAAACTCAAAACACATTGAGAAGCTGAGCCCCAAGCGTGTGTTTCTGGCTTACACCTTCCCGGTATAAATATTATTAACGTTAAAACATTATTTGTTCGCAGGAAGGAAGGGAACTATTTTTAAGAACCCAAGTTAAAGGTGGTGTTTACTGTAGTATGTCTGTATTTGTTGTTGTATTTGTTGTTGTAGTTGCTGTTATAAATCTTGTTGTAGTTATTTCAATTGTTGTACTTTTTATTTTTCTAATTTATTGTTATTGTTGTTTTCACTGTTCTTAAAAAAAAAATTGTAGTTACTGTTATTGTTATTGTCGTATATGACATTTCTGTTGTGTAACTGTGATTGTAGTTGAAGACGTGGATGTTGTAGTTGTCATTGTTGTTGTTGGTACTGTTATTCTATTCATACTTGAAGAATCATCATCATCATCATTCAAGAAGAGTACTTTGGGTAGGAGGGAGGGAGGGTAGAAGGGAAGGAGAGAAGGAGGGATAGGTAGAAGGGGGAGAGGGAGGGACAGACGGAAATTGCTCAGTGGCGGGACGAGGATTCTGGGAAGTCTTGACTATGAGAGTGACCACCAGGGTTATGAGCCACCCCATCCCCACCCTACCCCACCCCACCCATCCCCACCTATCCCCACCCCACCCATCCCCACCCTACCCCACCCATCCCCACCCTACCCCTCCCTTCCCCACCCTACCCCACCCCACCCTACCCCACCCCTCCCCACCCTACCCTACCCCTCCCCACCCCACCCATCCCCACCCTACCCCACCCCTCCCCACCCTACCCCACCCTTCCCCACCCTACCCCACCTATCCCCACCTATCCCCACCCCACCCATCCCCACCCTACCCCACCCCTCCCCACCCTACCTCACCCCTCCCCACCCTATCCCACCCTACCCAACCCTACCCCACCCTACCCCACCCCTCCCCACCCTATCCCACCCTACCCCACCCTACCCCACCCCTCCCCACCCATCCCCAACCTACCCCACCCCTCCCCACCCTACCCCACCCCTCCCCCATGGATGTAAAGTATACCTCATTCTTAACTCATTCGTCTTGGTTACTGTACTCACAAATTTTACACGTCAGGGTTAACACGGTTAGGTTAGGATAGGTTAGGTTAGGTTAAATTAGGTTAAATTACATCTGACTTACTGTAACGTAGTATCTTTTCATTGTTAAGTATTTTATGGGTGTGTTCGTAGCATTACTTATTTATAAATGGGTTGATTTAGTCCATTTTTTCCACGAACCAATTAGGTATGTCATGACGGTTCCCTCCCTTCACCCTCTTTGTTCCCTCCCTTCACCTTCCTTGACCCCCTTCACCCTCCTTGGACCCTCCCTTCACCCTCCTTGACCCCTCCCTTCACCCTCCTTGACCCCCCCTTCACCCTCCTTGGCCCATCTTAAGTGATGACATTGAATTGACATTGTACTGTAGGAACATTAATCACACGAGTTATAACCTAACCTAACCTAACCTAACCTAACCTAACTCTAACCTAACCTAACTCTAACCTAACCTAACCTAACCAAACCTAACTCTAACCTATTCTGGGGTGTCAAAGGGAAATAAACATTATCTCGGGAGTGTGAGGGAGTAACACTTTTTTTTTGAGGGTGAGACTTGAGGGAGGTGGGGGGAGGTGACGGGGATGAGGGAGGTGGGGGGAGGTGACGGGGATGAGGGAGGTGGGGGGAGGTGACGGGGATAAGGGAGGTGGGGGGAGGTGACGGGGATGAGGGAGGTGGGGGGAGGTGACGGGGATGAGGGAGGTGGGGGGAGGTGACGGGGATGAGGGAGGTGGTGGGAGGTGACGGGGATGAGGGAGGTGGTGGGAGGTGACGGGGATGAGGGAGGTGGTGGAAGGTGACGGGGATGAGGGAGGTGGTGGAAGGTGACGGGGATGAGGGAGGTGGTGGAAGGTGACGGGGATGAGGGAGGTGGTGGGAGGTGACAGGGATGAGGGAGGTGGTGGAAGGTGACAGGGATGAGGGAGGTGGAGGGAGGTGACGGGGATAAGGGAGGTGGTGGGAGGTGACGGGGATGAGGGAGGTGGTGGGAGGTGACGGGGATGAGGGAGGTGGTGGGAGGTGACGGGGATGAGGGAGGTGGTGGGAGGTGACGGGGATGAGGGAGGTGGGGGGAGGTGACGGGGATGAGGGAGGTGGGGGGAGGTGACGGGGATGAGGGAGGTGGTGGGAGGTGACGGGAAAGAGAGAGGTGGTAGGAGGTGACGGGGATGAGGGAGGTGGGGGGAGGTGATGGGGATGAGGGAGGTGGTGGGAGGTGACGGGGATGAGGGAGGTGGGGGGAGGTGACGGGGATGAGGGAGGTGGGGGGAGGTGACGGGGATGAGGGAGGTGGTGGGAGGTGACGGGAAAGAGAGAGGTGGTGGGAGGTGACGGGGATGAGGGAGGTGGGGGGAGGTGACGGGGATGAGGGAGGTGGTGGGAGGTGACGGGGATGAGGGAGGTGGGGGGAGGTGACGGGGATGAGGGAGGTGGTGGGAGGTGACGGGGATGAGGGAGGTGGTGGGAGGTGACGGGAAAGAGAGAGGTGGTGGGAGGTGACGGGGATAAGGGAGGTGGTGGGAGATGACGGGGATGGGGGAGGTGGTGGGAGGTGACGGGGATGAGGGAGGTGGTGGGAGGTGACGGGAAAGAGAGAGGTGGTGGGAGGTGACGGGGATGAGGGAGGTGGTGGGAGGTGACGGGAAAGAGAGAGGTGGTAGGAGGTGACGGGGATAAGGGAGGTGGGGGGAGGTGATGGGGATGAGGGAGGTGGTGGGAGGTGACGGGGATGAGGGAGGTGGGGGGAGGTGACGGGGATGAGGGAGGTGGTGGGAGGTGACGGGGATGAGGGAGGTGGTGGGAGGTGACGGGGATGAGGGAGGTGGTGGGAGGTGACGGGAAAGAGAGAGGTGGTAGGAGGTGACGGGGATGAGGGAGGTGGAGGGAGGTGACGGGGATGAGGGAGGTGGGGGGAGGTGACGGGGATGAGGGAGGTGGTGGGAGGTGACGGGGATAAGGGAGGTGGGGGGAGGTGACGGGGATGAGGGAGGTGGTGGGAGGTGACGGGGATGAGGGAGGTGGTGGGAGGTGACGGGGATGAGGGAGGTGGGGGGAGGTGACGGGGATGAGGAAGGTGGTGGGAGGTGACGGGGATGAGGGAGGTGGGGGGAGGTGACGGGGATGAGGGAGGTGGAGGGAGGTGACGGGGATGAGGGAGGTGGTGGGAGGTGACGGGGATGAGGGAGGTGGGGGGAGGTGACGGGGATGAGGGAGGTGGGGGGAGGTGACGGACATGAGGGAGGTGGTGGGAGGTGACGGGGATGAGGGAGGTGGGGGGAGGTGACGGGGATAAGGGAGGTGGGGGGAGGTGACGGACATGAGGGAGGTGGTGGGAGGTGACGGGGATGAGGGAGGTGGTGGGAGGTGACGGGGATGAGGGAGGTGGTGGGAGGTGACGGGGATGAGGGAGGTGGGGGGAGGTGACGGGGATAAGGCAGGTGGTGGAAGGTGACGGGGTTGAGGGAGGTGGTGGGAGGTGACGGGAAAGAGAGAGGTGGTGGGAGGTGACGGGGATGAGGGAGGTGGTGGGAGGTGACGGGAAAGAGAGAGGTGGTAGGAGGTGACGGGGATAAGGGAGGTGGGGGGAGGTGATGGGGATGAGGGAGGTGGTGGGAGGTGACGGGGATGAGGGAGGTGGGGGGAGGTGACGGGGATGAGGGAGGTGGTGGGAGGTGACGGGGATGAGGGAGGTGGGGGGAGGTGACGGGGATGAGGGAGGTGGTGGGAGGTGACGGGAAAGAGAGAGGTGGTAGGAGGTGACGGGGATAAAGGAGGTGGGGGGAGGTGACGGGGATGAGGGAGGTGGTGGGAGGTGACGGGGATGAGGGAGGTGGTGGGAGGTGACGGGGATGAGGGAGGTGGTGGGAGGTGACGGGGATGAGGGAGGTGGGGGGAGGTGACGGGGATGAGGGAGGTGGTGGGAGGTGACGGGGATGAGGGAGGTGGTGGGAGGTGACGGGGATGAGGGAGGTGGTGGGAGGTGACGGGGATGAGGGAGGTGGGGGGAGGTGACGGGGATGAGGGAGGTGGGGGGAGGTGACGGGGATGAGGGAGGTGGTGGGAGGTGACGGGGATGAGGGAGGTGGGGGGAGGTGACGGGGATGAGGGAGGTGGTGGGAGGTGACGGGGATGAGGGAGGTGGTGGGAGGTGACGGGGATGAGGGAGGTGGGGGGAGGTGACGGGGATGAGGGAGGTGGGGGGAGGTGACGGGGATGAGAGAGGTGGTGGGAGGTGACGGGGATGAGGGAGGTGGTGGGAGGTGACGGACATGAGGAAGGCGGAGGGAGGTGACGGGGATGAGGGAGGTGGTGGAAGTTGTCTTGTCTCTCTCTTGCTTCAGGACCCCATCATCATCTTTCCTACTATGGCGACACAAAGAGAGAGGGGTGGGGTGGGGGGGGGTGGGGAGTCGAGGTCACCCTGTACTTGAGTTTTGTCTCGATGATGTTTTTGTCGTTCGTCGGGGTGTGGGTGGAGATATGGGTGTGGGAGTTAGGTGTGTGAGTGGAGGTGTGTGGGTGGAGGCATGGGTGAAGGTGTAGATGTGGGAGTTGCGTGTGTGGGTGGGGTAGGTGGAGGTGCGGGAGTTGGGTGTGTGGGTGGAGGTGTGGGTGAAGGTGTAGATGTGGGAGTTGGGTGTGTGGGTGGGGGAGGTGGAGGTGCAGGAGTTGGGTGTGTGGGTGGAGGTGCGGGAGTTGGGTGTGTAGGTGGAGGTGTGGGTGGAGGTGTGAATGTGTGGGTAGGGAGTTGGTATGGGTGGGGAAGCTGAGATCAGTGTGTGGGTAGAGATGTGGGTGGGGAGTTGGGTGTGTGGGGGGAGGTCTGGGTGTGTGGGTGAAAAGTTGGTATGGGTGGGGAGGTTGAGTTTGATGTGTGGGTATAGGTGTGGGTGGGGGAGTTAGGTGTGTGTGGGTGGAGGTGTGGGTGGAGGTATGGGTCTACTACGCAAACAGTAGGAGTATGAGAAACAAAATGGATGAAAACAGGGCGTTGGTATGTTCCAAAACAATCGATATAATAGCATTCACTGAAACATGGAAAAACCTAGACTCACGTGAGTTACCTGTCGAATACCAAAATGCAGGTTACAAATTATTCCATACCGACAGGCAGATTAGGAAAGTAGGCGGAGTAGCAATATATGTCAGGGATAATCTGAAGTGTGAAATAAATAAGGAAATAAAAATTGAACTGAATATAGATAGAATTTGGACAGAATTAATCGATGGTAGAGAAAAATTAATCGCAGGAGTAATATATAGACCTCCTAATCTTGATAGAGTTAATGAACGACTTATTTGGGATGAAATGCGCAGGGCATCCAGACATAGCAAAGTCTGTATAGTAGGCGACTTTAACTTTAGCCAAATAGATTGGATCGACCTTATAGGTAACTCAGAATCAGAGGATTTTCTTGAAACAGTTCAGGGGAGTAATGAGTGGTCGCAAGGGGGGTGTGAGTGGTCACAGGGGGGTGTGAGAGGTCCAAAGGGTGTGTGAGTGGTCGCAGGGGTGTGTGAGTGGTCACAGGGGGGTGTGAGTAGTCGCAGGGGTGTGTGAGTAGTCTTAAGGGAGTAATGAATGGTCGCAGGGGGGTGTGAGTGGTCACAGGGGGATGTGAGAGGTCCAAAGGGTGTGTGAGTGGTCACAGGGGGGGTGTGAGTGGTCGCAGGGGTGTGTGAGTAGTCTTAAGGGAGTAATGAATGGTCGCAGGGGGGTGTGAATGGTCGCAGGGGGGTGTGAGTGGTCACAGGGGGGGGGGGGTGTGAGTGGTCGCAAGGGTGTGTGAGTAGTCTTAAGGGAGTAATGAATGGTCGCAGGGGGGTGTGAGTGGTCGCAGGGGGGGTGTGAGTGGTCGCAGGGGGGGTGTGAGTAGTCACAGGGGGATGTGAGAGGTCCCAAGGGTGTGTGAGTGGTCGCAGGAGGGGGGGGGTGGGAGTGGTCGCAGGGGGGTGTGAGTGGTTGCAGGGGATGTGTGAGTGGTCGCAGGGGGGGTGTGAGTGGTTGCAAGGGGGTGTGAGTGGTCGCAGGGGGGTGTGAGTGGTCGCAGGGGTGTGTGAGTGGTCGCAGGGGGGTGTAAGTGGTCGCAGGGGGGTGTGAGTGGTCGCAGGGGTGTGTGAGTGGTCGCAGGGGTGTGTGAGTGGTCGCAGGGGGTGTGAGTGGTCGCAGGGGTGTGTGAGTGGTCGCAGGGGTGTGTGAGTGGTTGCAGGGGTGTGTGAGTGGTCACAGGGATGTGTGAGTGGTCGCAGGGATGTGTGAGTGGTCGCAGGGGTGTGTGAGTAGTCGCAGGGATGTGTGAGTGGTCGCAGGGGTGTGGGAGTGGTCGCAGGGATGTGTGAGTGGTCGCAGGGGTGTGTGAGTGGTTGCAGGGGTGTATGAGTGGCCGCAGGGGTGTGTGAGTGGTCGCAGGGGTGTGTGACTGGCCCCAGGGGTGTGTGAGTGGTCGCAGGGATGTGTGAGTGGCCACATGGGTGTGAGTGGCTGCAGGGGTGTGTGAGTGGCCACATGGGTTTGAGTGGCCGCAGGGGTGTGTGAGTGGCCGCAGGGGTGTGTGAGTGGTCGCATTAGACTGTCAGACGAATGGACTTCTGATACACCGTAAAAATATATCACAATCAATCAGGCAGTTACTCCTGGACCTTGAACAAACCCCCCCAGTCGAAGTGAGGGCTAAGGTGTGGTCAGAAATGTGTTGTGAGTGGGGGGGGGGGGGGGGGTGTAGGTAGGGGTGTAGTGAGGGGGGTGCAGGTGGGGGTGTAGTGAGGGTGGTGTAGGTGGGGTGTAGTGAGGGTGGTGTAGGTGGGGGTGTAGGTGGGGTGGTGTAGGTGGGGTGGTGTAGGTGGGGTGGTGTAGGTGGGGTGTGGGGTGTAGGTGGGGATGGTGTGGGTGGGGGTGGTGTAGGTGGGGGTGTAGGTGGGGATGGTGTAGGTGGGGGTGGTGTAGGTGGGGGTGTAGTGGGGGTGGTGTAGGTGGGGGTGGTGTAGGTGGGGGTGGTGTAGGTGGGGGTGGTGTAGGTGGGGGTGGTGTAGGTGGGGGTGGTGTAGGTGGGGGTGGTGTAGGTGGGAGTGGTGTAGGTGGGGGTGGTGTAGGTGGAGGTGGTGTAGGTGGGGGTGGTGTAGGTGGGAGTGGTGTAGGTGGGGGTGGTGTAGGTGGGGGGTGGTGTAGATGGGGATGTAGGTGTAGGTGGGGACTGGGGGTGTAGGTGGGGGTGGTGTAGGTAGGGGTGTAGGTGAAGGGGGTGGTGTAGGTGGGGGTGGTGTAGGTGGGGTGTAGGTGGGGGTGTAGGTGGGGTGTGTAGGTGGGGGTGTAGGTGTAGGCCGTAGGGGGTGGTGTAGGTGGGGGTGTAGGAGGGGTGTAGGTGGGGGTGTAGGTGGGGGTGTAGGTGGGGGTGTAGGTGTAGGCCGTAGGGGGTGGTGTAAGTGGGGGTGGTGTAGGTGGGGTGTAGGTGGGGGTGGTGTAGGTGGCGGTGGTGTAGGTGGGGGTGGTGTAGGTGGCGGTGGTGTAGGTGGGGGTGGTGTGGATTGAAGTGGAGGTGTAGGAGGTGGAGGTGGTGTAAAAGGTGGCGTGGGTGAGGGTGCAAGTGAGGTGAAAGTCGTGGGTGGCGGCGGTAAGGGTGTGGACTGTCGACCAACGGCCTGACAGTCACCCCCGGCCGTCAGACACACCCTAGTCGACACACCCTAGTCGACACACCCTAGTCTCTACCCTTCACAATTAATCGTTCAATACTTTGCCATAAACAACAATTTATCGGCGCGGGATGCCAGACCAGCGCCAGGAGGGGGACCACTCACAGCTAATCAGATACCGCTCTTTATCAGCCAATCATAACGTAACCATTGTCAGTCAAGTGTTCACAGTCAGCCAATAAGAACGTGGTCCTCTCAGCTAATCAAATTATAATCAGTATCATCCAATCGGAAAATGGACACTGTCAGCCAATCAAAGCTAAGTTCTCTCATTCACCTCATAAAAAAATTAATAATTTAGTGATTTTTTTTTCCTTCACTTTTGAAATCAAATGTAAATCAGTTTGTGTCATACTGAGAACATTACCCAAAGCCGGTTAACGTGTCCTGTACCGCTAACACACTGCTTATCTTCTTCAGTTCGGTTATGACCATTGGAGAGAGAGAGAGAGAGAGAGAGAGAGAGAGAGAGAGAGAGAGAGAGAGAGAGAGAGAGAGAGAGAGAGAGAGAGAGAGAGGAGAGGGGGAGAGAGAGAGAGAGAGAGAGAGAGAGAGAGAGAGAGAGAGAGAGAGAGAGCTTCAAGGCATCATAAATGTAATCTTTCTAATTATCTTTATAATTTCCCTCATCATCCATTACTTTTTTTTTTGGCCAAAGTCGTTATTGTTACTGTTTAGGTAAGTAACAATATTTTCACTATTTTCATTATCGGGTTTATATTATTACCTTTATTAATGACGTCATTATTAGTCTCATCATTATCATTACATATCATTACTATAATTATTACTATCACTGTTATAATTGCTATCATTTTCATTATTACTACTACTGGTGCTATTACCATGATATTGGTGATTTTCATTATCAATATAGTTCTTCTTCCTCTTCTTATTCTTCTTATCATCATCATCATCATCATCCTACTACAATGCTCAACAATCTCTCTCATCTCAAGAATTCGACTCCATGTCATTTCAATCAATCAAAAAAAAAAAAAACATCCATCCTTCCCTCGGCTACAACTCCTTCATGCATCACCCTATTGACGACAAAAACCCGGATTAGCATGAGGTGGAGCGGGGCAGGATGGGATGGGATGGGGTGTGGCGGGGCAGGGTGGGTTGGGATGGGGTGATGTGGTGGTGGGTTGGGGTAAGGTGGGGTAGAGAGAGAGTGGGGAAGGGTGGGGGTGGTTTGGGGGTGTGGTGGTGGGCTGGGGTGGGATGGGGGCTGTTAACCTCTCTATGGCACAAAAAAAGGTCAAGATCAACGTACTCTCCAAAGTTCAAGTCCCGTTTCGATGCAGTCCCAGTATCAGTGTGTGTGTGTGTGTGTGTGTGTGTGTGTGTGTGTGTGTGTGTGTGTGTGTGTGTGTGTGTGTGTGGTGTGTGTGTAGGTGTGTGTGTAGGTGTATTATGGTAAGTAGTCCGGCAGGTGTATAAACATATGTAAATCGTTCATGGTTGTAGAGATAAATAAATAGAGGGACATAATGGTCAAGCAGATAAGAGGAAGAGATACAGAGGCAAGCAGGTAGATAAATAAGCAGGCAGACAGATATACAGGCAGGTAGATATACAGAGACAGGCAGAAATATATAGAGACAGCACAGACAGGCAGAAATATACACAGACAGATACGCAGATATGCAGTTTTAAGGGCTATACAATGTTTAAACTCTATATAGAAGACAAAGGTATCAAGTCCCGTGTGTGTGTGTGTGTGTGTGTGTGTGTGTGTGTGTGTGTGTGTGTGTGTGTGTGTGTGTGTGTGTGTGCGGACATTATCACCCAACTCCCGTAATGGTGAGAGTGTACGTCAGAGCAGAGCCTAACGTATGATCAGAGTCGCCAACATTCTGGAGAGTGGATTTATCGCGTTCGTCATAGAAATGTTGAAAGTTTGTTGACAGAGAGAGGACGTGACTGTGTGCTGTGTGGCGAGATCACAGCACGGTTTGATGGCTGGTGGTGTGACAAGGTGCGGTTCTCTCTCTCTCTCTCTCTCTCTCTCTCTCTCTCTCTCTCTCTACTTTTATCTTTGTTTCCTCTCCTTTTCTCACTTACCCCCCCGCCCCCTCTCTCTCTGACAACACCACGTTCGGAATTTTTGGGGGAAGACTCCATGTAACACCGAGACCAAATCGTCCATATATGTAACGTTCTTAAAAGGATTCATTTATTGAAAATGTTCGAAAATAAGTATAAAAAGAAAGAAAGAGAGAGAGAGAGATACTCGTAGAAGGGTAACTTAAATAACCTATCCGACGAGGTGTACAGTACATCAGAGAGGCATCAGCACCCAGCCACCCCAGACGACCTCTTCCTCGCGACAAGACGGAAATAACTGCAGTTTGGTTAACTTTTCTCACTTCCTAGAAGGCCAAGACCTACGTCGTCTCGTCCCAACGTGTTATTATCATCTCCCGTTGATGGCACACCAAGATTTTAATACCATCACCATCATCATCTACCATTACCATGAGCTGACGACACACCAAACTGTCTACGTCAATTAAGCATAAAACACATCGTTCTTTGTGCATCTAAAACTCACTTATACAAATTGGAGTATTGTGAAGGACCTCGAGAACTACAGTAAACGGCATCATGCATCCTGGGTACATAATACAACCAGTTTTTCTGTATCTCGCTGAAAACTGTAATATATAATGTGTTGATTACAGAACTGAACCTTATACACGGGTCGTTAGTGTTCAAATTGTACCCAAAACGAAGCCTAATATGATAAAAGAAAACACCTACAAATTCTACATCTCTTAACTTGTCTCTCTGTATGACTGTCTTTTTATTTCCACCCCATATGTGTAGCAACGGTATTAATCTCGGCTTGGGGCGTCCAATACCATAGTAGCATTCAACCTCTCTCTCTCTCTCTCTCTCTCTCTCTCTCTCTCTCTCTCCCTAAACCAGGTCTAGACTATCAAAGACCCGTTTGTTTGAGTTTACTCCCCTTAATGATGATAAGAAAGAGTATCTAGTTACAGTAGATTCCCTGGGCGATTATGAAACCATTTTCCCTGCGAACTAAAAGGCATAGCTAATGTGATCCAGTTAGATGCCGTCTTGCTTATCTCTAGTCTAGTTAGAACCCTTTTCATAAAACCAGTCATAACTCCTTTCATATAGCCAGTTAAAACCCATATTACATAATCAGTTAAAAGCCTTCTCACATACCCAATTAAAGGCCTTCTCACGTATCCAGTTAAAGGCTTTCTCACGTATCCACTTAAAAGCCTTGTTACATACCCAGTTAAAAGCCTTGTTACATAACCAGTTGGATATCGTCTCACATTACCAGTTAAAATTTATCTCATGTGAACAGGTGGAGGAAAAAATACAAATCCCATCATCTGAGACTGAGTAAGCAGCGCCCTACGCCTCAGCAGCAGGTGGCCAGAGTGACATGGGGAAAAAACTGCACCCCGTTATGCAAGGGAAGCTCTACACGTGCGGTGGCCAGCACAGATGTCAGGGGTGAGACTCAGGGTGTGGATCGTCCCTTGTTTTTGTTCAGTACAGGTGCTAGCTTGACCCTTGTTATTAAAATGGTGTCTAAATATTGAAAATCGGAGTATAGATATTCATTTGATTTTTTGTTTGGGAATTGGGTATTTGGGGGAGTACAGACACTCATTTGATCTTTGTTTGTAAACTATCTACGATGAGTACAGACACTCATTTGATCTTTGTTTGTAAACTATCTGTAAACTGGCACTCATTTGATCACTGACAGGAAACTTATTCTAAATTAAATACTGACAATCGTTTGACCTTCGTTAGTGAACAGAATCCAATTACAACGCAGACACTCGCCTGACCCCTATTAAATAACTTTCGTCACTACAACAAAGGTTTTTGAGAATATCTTATTAACGATTTAGATTAGATTACACACACACACACACACACACACACACACACACACACATTTCCTGGTCCCGAGCTTACCTCTTTGAGTACGATATCATCATACTCGAGGGATAGGTCATGATATTTAAAGGGATAACACATCGTACTCACCTTGCTAACTCATTGTACTCAGGAAGGTTGGCATCGTACTCATGAGGTTAAAATATCATACCCACTGGGATAATTCAATGTACTCGAGAGGGTTGGCATCGTACTCA
The DNA here is from genome assembly GCA_958450375.1 of Homarus gammarus. Taxonomy (NCBI): domain Eukaryota; kingdom Metazoa; phylum Arthropoda; class Malacostraca; order Decapoda; family Nephropidae; genus Homarus; species Homarus gammarus. Next base: position 1,728,577 of record CAUDMG010001597.1, on the reverse strand, counting down.
AAAAATTAGGTTATATTACAAGTACTCAACTAAACTACCTCATTTTACTCAAGAAAGGTTTGCACTGTACTCAAAGGGGAAAAGGGGCATTTAAAGAACAATAACAGCTTTATCGCCTTTAACTTTCCACAAAACAAGATGAAATTGACGATAGAAACTGACGATAGAAATTGACGATAGAAACTGACGATAGAAATTGACGATAGAAACTGACGATAGAAATTGACGATAGACACGGCGATATAAACAACACACACTGCCCAACAGGTGACACCCCCCCCCCACACCCACCCACCCCGCCCATCCACCCCGCCCATCCCTTCCACCAACACGTAATTTTACTTGGCCCGACAACCCAACAAGAAGCTGAACCGAGACCCTGTCAACACACACACACATACGTTAACTCCTTCAAAACTAAATTCATTCTCTTGGAGTTTATGGAAAGTTGATCATGAACGGATAGACTAACAAACGAACGGACGAACGGACGGATAGGACGTATGACCATGACTTATTTATAAGAAATTTCGGTCAGGAGTATAAAAAATATTTACAGACAAAACACAAAGACGACAAAAATGAACCTGACTTCAACACTACCGACGAAAAACGAAAAAGTAATTAGGACGAAAAAAAAAGGACGGAAAAAAAGTACAGTATATGAATCAGACTAAAATATACCAACGACTAGACATAAAAAGTGACTGAAGCAAAATATATATAAACGACGGACGATATATTCATACACACGACTAATATAAAAAAAAAACCGACACAAAAATAAATAATAACCAGTGTACCACGTGGACGCGATAAGAACACCCAGCCTACCTTGACGACCCGACACACACACACACACACACACACACACCACCGTTCTTACTAGTGGTATTAAACTACACTCCCCCCCCCCACCTTCTACAAGTGGTATTACCTGTGTTAAAAGATTACAGGTGAGGGATAAGCCACGCGTCCCTGATGGCCGTGAGGGTAAAAAAAAAAAAAAATAAAAATAAAAAAAATAAAATAAAATAAATTAAAAAAAAAATAAAAATAAAAATTAAATACAAAAATTAAATAAAAAATAAAAGAAAAAAGTGGATAATGTAGGAAAAATATTATACACTTAAACAAACGAAAATACAATGAAAGAAATGAGATAAAAATAAAATACTTTAAGCATTAGTGAGTAAAACAGCAACATCAATATCTTACTTAAACACTGTAATTCATAACAGTGGAGGAGAGAAAATAAGACTTGATACAGAAGAGAGAGAGAGAGAGAGAGAGAGAGAGAGAGAGAGAGAGAGTATGCAAAGTTTCCCCTACAAATCAGTTTAAGAGAGGAACACACACACACACACACACACACACACACACACACACACACACCAACTAACGAATTACATGGAGACAGAAGTTCATTACATAGAAAATATTAACAATCTATCTATCTATCTATCTATCTATGTCTTTATTACCAGAAAAAACTAGATGCATGACGTCAGGGTATTTAGTACAGGAGGTCAAAGGTCAAGGCTAAATTGTTGTTCTCCCGCGTCAACTTTACTTGCTATATATTTTCGGGGTTAACCTCTCAAAGATCAAGGTCACGGCTGAGTGTTATTGGGTTAGTCTCTCATAGCATAAGTTTCCGAGGTCAAGAGGTCAGGGTCACCTAGCTGGGAGCGTCTCTGGGGTGGGTTGGATTCTCTCTGGGGTGGGTTGGCCTCTCTCTGGGGTGAGTTGGGAGCGTGTCTGGGGTGGGTTGGAATCTATGGGATGGGTTGGCCTCTCTGGGGTGGGTTGGCATCTCTCTGGGGTGGGTCGACCTCTCTCTGGGGTGGGTTGGCCTCTCTCTGGGGTGGGTTGGCCTCTCTCAGGGGTGGGTTGGCCGCTCTCAGGGGTGGGTTGGCCTCTCTCAGGGGTGGGTTGGCCGCTCTCAGGGGTGGGTCGACCTCTCTCTGGGGTGGGTCGACTTATCTCTGGGGTGGGTCGACCTCTCTCTGGGGTGGGTCGACCTCTCTCTGGGGTGGGTCGACCGGAACCATAAAAAGTACAGCAAGTTTTTGTCTGCAGAGAAGAATGCGGATGAGCTACCCTAGAGTACGACCACTTGGGTCCTTGAGTACGATGACTTACCTCTTGGACCAAAATGAGTACAGGGACTTGAAACTCTCAAGAACGATGACGTAACCCTATGAGTAAGATGTTTTAACCTCCTGAGTACAATACCCTAACCTCTTGAGTAAGATTTCATCCCATTGAGTACGATATCTAAGCCAGTGGAGTAAGCTGATCGAACCCCTTGAGTAAGATACCCAACCCCTTGAATACGATACCTAATCCCTTGAGTACGAATCAAACCCCTTGAGTACGATACCTTAACCCCAGTAGTAAGATGACTTAATCCCTTGAGTACGATGATCAAATCCCTTGAGTACGATAACTTAATCCCTTGAGTAAGATACCTCAATCCTTGGAGTACGATGATCAAACCCCTTGAGTACGAGAACTTAATCCCTTGAGTACAGTACCTTAATCCCTTGAGTACGATACCTTAACCCCAGAAGTAAGATGACTTAATCCCTTGAGTACGATAATCAATCCCCTTGAGTACAATACCTCAATCCTTGGAGTAAGATTATTTAACCCCCTGAGAGCGAACACACTGATAAATGATGATATAATGGCCAGTCATGGTCCTCGAGAGACGACACCATGTACCCAGCTCCACCACAAGGACGCTCACTTAGGTATTACCATAAATGAATACGGTATTGGCAAGCCTGGATGATGTTCCTCGACTTACTTCCACAAACAAACACTGACTGACCCACTGACTGATCCATTGACTGAGCCGCTGACCGATCTACTGACTGATCCACTGACTGACCCACTGACTGATCCATTGACTGAGCCGCTGACCGATCTACTGACTGACCCACTGACTGATCTACTGACTGATCCACTGACTGACCCACTGACTGACCCACTGACTGATCCATTGACTGATCTACTGAGTGATCCGCTGAGTGATCCGCTGATTGACCCACTGACTCATCCGCTGACTAATCTACTGACTGGCCCACTGACTGACCCACTGACTGACCCGCTGACTGATCCACAGACTGATCCTCTAACTGACCCACAAACATGCAAAACAAAACAAAATATCTTTAGAACAAAATAAACCTTGCCATTCAAATAAATAAATAAATAAATCACAAAACGACAAAAATAACCCCCCCCCCCCCTAAAAAAAAAAACACACAAATTATTAATAAAAAAATCCGTATCTATTCCCGTCAAATTATTAGAAGTAAAGAATTATCTAAGACATTATTCAACACAAAAACACTATCTTTGACACGTGACCCCCCCCTCTTTGACACGTGACCCCCTCTTTGACACGTGACCCCCCTCTTTGACACGTGACCCCCCCTCTTTGACACGTGACCCCCCTCTCTTTGACACGTGACCCCCCTCTCTTTGACACGTGACCCCCCTCTTTGACACGTGACCCCCTCTCTTTGACACGTGACCCCCCTCTTTGACACGTGACCCCCCTCTTTGACACGTGACCCCCCTTCTTTGACACGTGATCCCCCTTCTTTGACACGTGACCCCCCTTCTTTGACACGTGACCCCCCTCTTTGACACGTGACCCCCCTCTTTGACACGTGACCCCCCTCTCTTTGACACGTGACCCCCCTCTTTGACACGTGACCCCCCTCTCTTTGACACGTGACCCCCCTCTTTGACACGTGACCCCCCTCTCTTTGACACGTGACCCCCCTTCTTTGACGTGACCCCCCTCGCTTTGACACGTGACCCCCCCATCTTTGACACGTGACCCCCCTCTTTGACACGTGACCCCCCTTCTTTGACACGTGACCCCCCTTCTTTGACACGTGACCCCCCTCTCTTTGACACGTGACACCCCTCTTTGACACGTGATCCCCCCAATATATATGATAAGTTAATATTTACTTATAATATTAATCACCATAAAACTATTACATAAACGTAAATAATTAATGCAAGAGACAATTCTTCTTCGTCTTCTCTTTTTCTTCTTATTATTATCATTATTATATAAACATTACATCAGTCAGTTTACTTCAGAAATAACAACAACGAGTCTTACCGAAAGTGACGCTGCTCTCCCTCTCAACACAACTGTAAGAAGAGAAAAGAACAATTTAATTCCTTATCCTGGAGGTCAAATGAGCCCTAGTCCTGTAGCTTTCAAGATTGGGTTCCATTAGGACTGAGTACCAATAGAACGAGTGAGTATCATTAGGACTGAGTACCAATAGAATGAGTGAGTATCATTAGGACTGAGTACCAATAGAACGATTGAGCACCATTAGGAGTGAGTACCAATAGAACGAATGAGCACCATTAGGACTGAGTACAATAGAATGAGTGAGTATCATTAGGACTGAGTACCAATAGAACGATTGAGCACCATTAGGAGTGAGTACCAATAGAACGAGTGAGCACCATTAGGACTGAACACCATTCCTAACGACTAGATCAGACTGTAACTTGTCTGACCGGTCACCCATAACTCAGGTGATTTACGGAGTGGGAAGGTGGGGGTAGGCAGTCAACATTCCCCCTCCCTCCTGTCCGTGCTGTGACCTTATGACACACTCAGGACTCATGGGGACTACGACACTAAGGGCTGATGAGGACTACGAACACACTAAGGGTTCATGGGGACTACGAAAACACTAAGGGTTGATAGGTGCTACAACACACTAAGGGCTGATGGGACTACGAACACACTAAGAGCTGATAGGGACAACGACACTAAGGGCTGATGGGGGACTACGACACTAAGGGCTGATAGGGACTACGAACACACTATGAGCTGATAGGGGCTACGAACACACTAAGGGCTCATGGGGACTACGAACACACTAAGGGCTCATGGGGACTACGAACACACTAAGAGCTGATAGGGGCTACGAACACACTAAGGGCTCATGGGGACTACGAACACAAAGGGATAACAAGATGAACAGAACACACCAGAGGTCAATATGAACGCTCAGTATGTAAATTTACGCCAATAACCTGCAATTTCCAGCCAACTCTACACGCGCTAATAACCATACTGACATTTTCAATTGATTCACCTAAGGATTTTTTCCCAATTGCAGAACTGTGTTGGAGGGGGGGTGGGATTATTTTACCTGTGATTGGGGAAATATTAATTAAGGTAATAAGTCAGGTAGAGTGTGATCTTCAAACAGGAGTACAATAATAAGAACAATAATCACAAAAGTAATAATACAAACATGAAGAGAAAGAAGAGAGAAGTAATGCAACTACTATTACCATTACTATTACTACTATTTACTATTACTATTACAGTATTGTTATTACTACTACTACTATTATTATTATTACTACTACTACTACTACTACCACCACCACTAATAATAATAATATAAGTAGCAGCAATAATAATTAAAAAAAAATAATGATAATAACAGCAGTAGCAGTAACAACAACACCCCCTGAAGGTCACTTGAGGACTGCCTGTGACTCATTCAGGGTCACACAACACTACAAACACAAACACTGGTTTCCTCTACAGCTGTCGGCTATGAACCACGTATACTCAATAACAACAAATAGTATTAAACTTTTATATCTGCTGTGGTCTGAGGGGAGATAAAAAAGCACAAAAGACACATAACAATATCCAAGGAATCATTACCATATTAAATGTTAGTATCTGTGGAATGAATTTGCATGACTTGATAAGCAATGATTTAAAAACAAAAATGTGTGAAGTTTAAACACAAGTAGTGGCGGTGTTTACACTGTGGAGGAGGAGGAGGAGGAGGCTTGTGTACGAGGCCTTGACTGACACACACACACACACACACACACATAGCTGATCCTCTGTTGTGGGGAGCCTAGCGTCCTGGGGGCTCCTCTCATTCTCAAAGGCTCTCACGTTGAACATTCCTTGTAACTGAAACTCCAAGAATGCACCTAACTGCCTTGACTAACTCAACACACCAAAAATATAAACTAAAATGATATCAAATATTAAACCGAGGCTGTACTATACTTTCAACAATATACCTTCAATTTAACACAAGGGCAGAAGCAATGCTCAATCCCGTCCCTATAGCAACTTGGGTCCGCATTCTTTAAGAGTCATTTGCTCTCTTCTTTTTTTTTTACGCCTCCTCCTGGAGATCTAAGAACGAAATAATTGGATCACCTAAGCAACGTCTCGAAATAGGATTCTCAAAAAGGTTCTTGTGTTTATATTTACGTCCTAATTAGAGATGTATAAGAACGGATTTAACATGGTTGAACAGAGCATCATCAACATTGTCTAAAACACCGTCGTAATAAGTGGCGTTTTTTTCTTTTTCATTTACAATTTAGTGTGAGAAATAACATATTATCCTTAGAGAGACTATGCACCTTCCACTCCTGATATATTGGCCTCTTCCTAACAGCCTGGCCCTCTTACTAACCTCCTGGCGTCTTCCTAGCCTCCAGGCCTCTTTCTAACCTCCTGGCCTCTCCGTTGCCTCTTTCTAACCTCCTGGCCTCATCCTAGCCTCCTGACCTTTCCCTTTCCCTTTGACCTCTTCCTAACCTCTCCCTATCAAATTGGCTTCTGCCTAGCACCCTTTCCTTCTCCTATCACCTTCAAATCTTCCCTAACACCTCCAAATATTCCCTAGCACCAGTAAACCTCACCCCTAGACACATCAGGTTATTGCTATTTGCACACGACAGCGATGCGCCAAGTTGACACAGTATCTTTTTTTTTTCGTAGGAGGAGCACAACACGCCTGGGAGGATGCACAAGTCAGGATGAACAACAAGTTAAACAACAACTTGGGTGATAAAGTGAGCGAGTTTACTGGCGAGAGGTTGAGTGTGTGTGTGTGTGTGTGTGTGTGTGTGTGTGTGTGTGCTAAAGTTTGCGGTAATTAGTGACGTGGTAAAGTGTAGTGAGAGAATGAGGATAGGTGATAATTGTTGTAATGTGGGGTGGTGACATCTGTTGTGGTGAGTGTGATGAGGTGCACACAGCCCCAAGACTGAGGATACACACACACACACATATACACACACACACACACACACCACACACACACACAAACTACCCCCCCACCCCCCCCATAACACCGGCAACCTCCACACCCACCCAACAAGAACTTAGGAATCCAGAAGATGATCCTCTCGCCGTCTGACCGATCAAGATTCTCACACACACTTACGATATTTCCTCATCAATAACACAGTAAAAATTAACTTCATCATCGGATTCTCAAATTATTTCTACGATATATTTTTTCTTTTGTCGTAAATAGCAAAATTTAATTAAAGACAGGATTTTTAAAGGTTTAGTAGGGTAGTTTTTGCTTGTTAATCCGTGAAATACCTTAACTTGTCTGCTGTAACAACATGAGCCAAGATTCTAGAAGATTCCTAAATAGGGATAAAAAAAAAGGTATCTAATTAAGGTAGAGTTTCAGAGGTAATTTTAACACTACCTTGATCGTTCCTTATATAAAGTGTCAGTTATAAGCGTCCACGTACCTTAAGTTAAGTGGAATATTTAAAGTTACGAACCTTAGAGAATCTGATACACAAGAATGTTGACCTTACGGTAATTTGATGTCGTGTTTTGGTTAGTTGCATCACCAAACACCTTCTTATTTTTTATCTATTTATTTATTTATTTTTGGATTAATTTTAATTTCAAAGAACAATGTCGGGGTCAATCAAATATACAACTGTTATTTAACGTGGAATCCATTTTATTGCGGGTGTTTTAATATAGTACTGCCGACGTCCAGTAACCATAGCTGTATACTCTCACCAGGCTCTTCATAACACTTAAAAGTTGGTTTGATAATACTGTACTAAAATCGACGTTTATTTGTATTTTATTTCTTTTAAATTTATGTCGGCGAGTCAGAAAACCAAAATAAAATATATTTGACCTAATTATCATTTAAAAAAAAAATATAATTAAACTATTGGTTATATTTTTACTAGAAATATAAAGAATAATAATGTTAATAAGTAAAATAATTATAAAAAAAAAAATAAAAACAACAATAATAATAATGACCATAATAATAAATAATAACAACAATAACAATAATAAATAAAATAATAACAACAACAACAATAACAAATAAACTAACCTCTCATAACAAATACAAATTAAAAACCCTAAACTTCTTGCCTCAGATCCAGTCACAGTGACACTTGGCCATTACCGGTACACAGATCCATAAAACATAAATTATAATATTTTACCAAGAGACAAGGTTCCATCACATGCAGACATCATACAAATGACAACGTTTATGAATGATAAGTGGACACAGCTGACAGATATATTGTATGTGATTTGGACTGAACAAAGGAGCGGATTCTGAAAGTCATGTGGGTTGACAGGTATGTAGGTTTATTCAGGTAGACAGACATACAGGCTTACGGGTAGTCCTGACATACTCCTGAGGTGATTTTAATGCCATATAGGGACTAATTGCCTTATCTGCCCTAACACACAGCCTAATAATCCTGACATACAAACCTTTTCCTTCATCTGCTGATACAACCCTCTTATTGACAGTCATTACCATACACCCTTAAGTGGCCACGAAACACGATAATTTGGTGACAGACATACAATCATAAATCCTTAATTGGTAAATACAAAATTTTAACACACAGAAAAACCTACTTTCTCCAGACAGACATAATAGCTATAGAGAGGCGCGGTGGTCAACTCTGTCAGGGCGGAGACTCGTAACAAGAGGCTCACGGTAGAAAGAACAAAAAAATCAGAGTGGCAGGGAAGGGCGAGGGAGAAGGTAGCAAAAACTGGCCTAAAATGTGCCGCATCAGCGAGGTGAGGGAGGGAGTGGGGGGAGGGGAAGGGGGGAGAAGATGGGGGAGGGGAGGGAAGGTAGAGAGGGGAGGTGGTAGGGAGGGAGGGGTGGAGGGAAGGATTAACATATGACGTGGAGGTGGGTGGAGGAGCCGAGGTTTGGATACAGGTGTAGAAGCAAGGGTTAAGGAAGGTGGGTGATGGTGGATGGCGGGTGAAGGGTGGAAGATGGCGGGTGAGGGGTGAAATAAAGGGGAACTAAAGCCATAATAAAGTTAAAATCTATCAAATACAGGTCACAGAAGTACTCATCATTGACCAGTAAAATATAATGACTGTGAGTACCTGTGAGTCATTTGGATTCAGTATAAACACCTATAACTCACCTGGGCTCATTATAATTACCTATAACTCACCTGGGCTCATTATAATTACCTATAACTCACCTGGGCTCATTATAATTACCTATAACTCACCTGGGCTCATTATAATTACCTATAACTCACCTGGGCTCACTATAATTACCTATAACTCACCTGGGCTCATTATAATTACCTATAACTCACCTTGGTTCATTATAATTATCTATAACTCACCTGGGCTCATTATAATTACCTATAACTCACCTGGGCTCACTATAATTACCTATAACTCACCTGGGCTCATTATAATTTCCTATAACTCACCTGGGCTCATTATAATTATCTATAACACACCTGGGCTCATTATGATCACCTATGAGTCACCTGGGGCCATTATGATCACTATGAGTCACCTGGGGCCATTATGATCACCTATGAGTCACCTGGGGCCCTTATGATCACCTATGAGTCACCTGGGGCCATTATGATCACCTATGAGTCACCTGGGGCCATTATGATTACCTATGAGTCACCTGGGGCCATTATGATCACCTATGAGTCACCTGGGGCCCTTATGATCACCTATGAGTCACCTGGGGCCATTATGATCACCTATGAGTCACCTGGGGCCATTATGATCATCTATGAGTCACCTGGGGGCCATCATGATCACCTATGAGTCACCTGGGGCCATTATGATCACCTATGAGTCACCTGGGGGCCATTATGATCACCTATGAGTCACCTGGGGGCCATTATGATCACCTATGAGTCACCTGGGGCCATTATGATCACCTATGAGTCACCTGGGGCCATTATGATCACCTATGAGTCACCTGGGGGCCATTATAAACAATAAGACGTAGAGCTGACTTGACCTGACCCAACTCAAATACCCAGATCCAACCAAGCACTTTCTCTCTGCTTAATCTTTGTAGAGACGACCACTAAGAGGACGACCAGAACAAGGACGACCACACTATGCTAATACACCACCATCATCACTACCGAGGGAGAGGCAGAAGAAGGTATACTCACAGCTTCCCCAGAGATTAGTATCAGAAGGACAGTACCAGGTGCCCTACAGAGTATAATAACAGTTGACCTGACCACTTAACAGACACGTATAGTAATTACTGAAAGAGAAAGTTCGGCATGTAGCTCTACGAGTCAACTTCAACGGGAAAGTCAGGTATTATCTTCACTACACCTTATTATTAAGTTATTAACCTGTGAATTTTTAGAAGACTCGTTGAAACTTAGTAACAACAGGGCTCAAGGTAAGGATCGTTTATTACTCGATAGAATTCACTTATTTACGCTATAATGGTTGAAAATATATCATTAACCCCCTTGAAGATGATGTTTTAACTCTCTTGAGTACAATTTTACCGTACTCGAGCAAACTTCTCATCGTACTTAAATAAACTTCTCATCGTACACAAGTAAACTTCGCATCGTACTCAAATAAACATCTCATCGTACTCAAATAAACATCTCATCGTACTCAAATAAACATCTCATCGTACTCAAATCAATATCCTTCGTAATCAAAAGGGTCTAAAGAGTCTCAATAATTATAGCTGAACAGTTTACAAGTCAGCAGAATCCAGGAACTGTATATCAAGTAGGTGACAAACACACCATCATGAGGTTAAGTCAACACAGGAACCATTTCCCAGGCTGGCAGGAAACAAGGACCTGCCGTAAACCGTGTGGATAAGAAGATAAGAACATAAGGAGTCTGCAATAGGCCGGTTGGCCTGTGCATGGCAGCTCCTGTCGAGAGTTACTACCATTCTATTATCCATGA